>JALIGW010000003.1:109883823-111083823 GCA_023053685.1 Diadophis punctatus similis | reverse complement strand
CACTGAAAAAAGTGACTTATAACCATTTTTCACACTTATGACTGTTGTAGCATCTCCATGGCCACATGATCAAAATTCAGATACTAGGCAACTGACTTATATTTATGATGGTTGCAGTGTCCCGAGATCATATGATCACCTTTCTGAAAAGCAAAGTCAACGGGGAAGGCAGATTCACTGAACAACCGTGAAATTAACTGAACAGCTATAGTGCTTCACTTAACTATGGCAAGAAAAGTTGTAAAATGGGGCAAAACTCACTTAACAACTGTCTCGCTCAGCAGCAGAAATGTTGGGCTCAATTGTGGTTGTAAGTCAAGGACTACCTGTACATGAAAAGATACAGGATTAATCTGGGATACAGTGGTTTTACTTGCACATACTTGGCCTAATACTGTTTGAACCTGTTGGAAGTGGACAGGGTCTTTAGGACTGTGAGTTCAGCCACCTGCTCCCTAGATCCATGCCCCTCCTGAATTGTGAAAGTGGCTCAGGGGCTGTTGGGTAGCTTTTAACAGCAGTGAGTTCTTGGAGTGAAGAGATCGACCCTGAAGCTGACATATGTGTAGCCATGTTTTATTGTAGTCATTCCCTATTCTTTTTCTAAGCTTTTTCTAGGTATTCTGTAAGGGGATCTAACGAGGCTTCAGGCTCGCCACATTCTAGCAGTAGGAAGGGGGGTTGCAGAGATAAGGGGGGATGTTATGGCTAGGTAGCATTCTTTCCCGTGGGAACTGAGAATGTGCCTGCAGATGGCTGAAGGTGGAGTTTGGAGTCACCGGACAGTTGGACTGTGAGCTGATTGGAGAATGTGACTCTGGGGGTGGGGGGGGAGTTTCAAACTTTTGCTTTTTAGTGGGTGTAATTCCGGGGTTTGGTCAGAGCCGGAATTACACCAAGACTTTGCCAATTTGATATGTTCCTAATAAACAGACTTTGACTGAATATAACTGACTTGGATTGTTCATTCCGGGGACTTATTACTTTGTAGCTTGACAGTTGTTCCTTCACCTCTCAAGGAGGCTTTGGTTTACCCGCTCAAGAAACCATCTCCAGGACTCCAATATCCTCTTTTGGGGGAAGGTGGCTGAGAAGGTGGTTGTGCAGTAGCTTCAGAGGACCTTGGATGAAGGGAATTATCTGGCACTTTTTCAGTCAGGGTTCAGACCTGGGTGTGGTATGGCAATGGCACAGGTTGACTTTTGGATGATTTCTGGCACAGGCAGGATAGTGGATGTGGGTCCCTTCTTGCCTTATTTGACATTTCATCAGCTTTTGATACCATCAACCGTGGTATCCTTCTGGAGTGACTCAGATGATTGGAGATGGGTGGCACAATATTGTGATTCACCTCATTTCTATGGGGTTAACTTCTGGCAAGTTAAGCAATGCTGTGGATGTCCTTCCCAGGGTCTGGAGTCTGTGACAATCTGGAAAGGGAACAACAAGCCTCAACAGATGTGTGTGTGTGTGTGTGTGTGTACTGTATGTATGTATGTATGTATGTATGTATGTATGTATGTATGTATGTATGTATGTATGTATTTCATGCCAATAACTACCATGCTTTAAGGTAATATTTTTTCAAGGTATCAGGATTATCATAAAGTTTCCTGCCTCAGATCCTATCACCAGGTTCTAGCAGAAAACAAACAAGGTCAACATATGCCCTCCAATACATGATGGACTACATAATAACTGAGAAAGGTCCATGATTTTCACTTGTTTATATGAGGAGCCACATAAGAATTTTAGTATGATTGTTTCTCTTATTTCTCTAAATTAGGAAACCTGGAAAATGCTTCAATGCACATCCAAGTTTGTTTCTATAGACTAAAAGAAGTCGACCCTTACACAATGAAGTAGATGGCTCATCAGCTGAATCCAAATCTTATCTTGAAGATTTACTAAATGATACAGACACTCAGAAATCCACAACTATCACCCAGGATACCAATTAATGCAAAAGTCTTAGGACAGATGACTCTACTCTGCTTCTACTTTCCCAGGCTTAGTTTGCTACAGCATGAAGAAATCTTGCTGATGACCTAGGAGACATTAATGATTGCACACTGTCTTAGTAATTTTATCATTTATGAGATATCAGCACACTCATGTTTCATATGCCCGAGGTCTTCCCATTTACTATGTTGTGGTTCACATTGCCAGCAATCTCACGCACACAAACACAAGGTATGGAGATAATATTTCATTTGAAAACTTACACATTGTTTTCAGTTCACTAAATTCAACTACCATCAACAAAGCTTAAAGACAAATTGCAATACAAAACTGAAACAAACTGAAATAGAATTTTACATATCACTGGTTATGGCAAACCACCTTCCCAGGCTGAAGGAAATCAACAACTGGCAGATGACCTGAACGTGTTCTACTGCAGGTTTGAAAGGAAACTACAGCCACCTATCTCCACAACCTCCATCCCAGAAACACCAACAACAGCAAAACCTTCGACAACTGACCCCATACCATTGGGTTCACCCCATACCATTGGGTTCACAACCCCTAGTGATCTCAGAAAAGGAAGTGCAAGTCCTATTTCACAGACAAAAGCCAGGAAAAGCTCCAGGCCCAGACAAGATAACTCCTTCTTGCTTAAAAGTCTGTGCTGACCAATTGGCCCCCATCTTCACCTGAATCTTCAATAAATCGCTAGAGATGTGCTATGTTCCTTCTTGCTTCAAACGCTCTACTATCATCCCAGTGCCGAAGAAGCCCACCATCAAGGAACTGAACGACTACAGACCAGTTTCTCTAACATCTGCAGTTATGAAAACCTTTGAAAGGCTAGTGCTGTCCCACTTGAAAACCATCAGGGATCCACTGTTAGACCCCCTGCAATTTGCATACTTAGCAAACAAATCAACAGATGATGCTGTTAATATGGCTCTGCACTACATTCTACAACATCTTTAATCTCCAAAGACCTACGCAAGGGTCCTCTTTGTAGACTTTAGTTCAGCATTCAATACCATCATTCCAGACACTCTTCTAATTAAGCTGAACCAGCTAGCGGTACCTGAGCACACTTGTAAGTGGATCATAAGCTTCCTAACAAAACAGGAAGCAGTAGGTGAAGCTAAGCAGAATCACATCAGATACCTATACAATTAGCACAGGGGCCCCCCAAGGATGTGTGCTCTCTCCACTTCTCTTCTCTCTATATACCAATGACTGCATCTCTAACGATCCATCTGTTAAACTACTGAAGTTCGCAGATGACACAACAGTGATCGGCCTCATTCGAGACGATGATGAATCCGAATACAGACGGGAGGTTGAACAACTAACTTTGTGGTGCGACCGGAACAATCTGGAACTGAATACACTCAAAACCGTAGAAACGGTGGTAGACTTTAGGAGAAACCCGCCCATACTTCCACCTCTTACAATACTAGACAACACAGTATCCAACGGTAGAGACCTTCAAATTTCTAGGTTCTACCATATCGCAAGATCTAAAATGGAAACCAAACATCAAAAATGTCATCAAAAAAGCACAACAAAGAATGTTCTTTCTGCGCCAACTCAGAAAGCTCAAACTGCCCAAGGAGCTGCTGATACAGTTCTACAGAGGAATTATTGAGTCTGTCAATTGCACCTCTTTAACTGTCTGGTTTGGTTCTGCAACCCAACAAGACAGACACAGACTTCAGAGGATAACTAGAACTACAGAAAAAACAATTGCTACCAACCTGCCTTCCATTGAGGACCTGTATACTGCACGAGTCAAAAAGAGGGCTGTGAAAATATTTACAGACACCTCACATCCTGGACACAAACTGTTTCAACTCCTACCCTCAAAACAACGCTACAGAGCACTACACACCAGAACAACTAGACACAAGAACAGTTTTTTCCCGAATGCCATCACTCTGCTAAACAAATAATTCCCTCAACACTGTCAAACTATTTACTAAGTCTGCACTTAGTCTGCATTAATCTTCTCATCGTTCCCATCACCCATCTCCTCCCACTAATGACTGTATGATTGTAACTTTGTTGCTTGCATCCTTACAATTTATATTGACTGGTTCCTAATATGATTTGATTACTGATTTGTACCCAGACTATCATTAAGTGTTGTACCTTATGATTCTTGACGAACGTATCTTTTCTTTTATGTACACTGAGAGCATATGCACCAAGACAAATTCCTTGTGTGTCCAATCACACTTGGCCAATAAAGAATTCTATTCTATTCTATTCTATTCTATTCTATTCTATTCTATTCTATTCTATTCTATTCTATTCTATTCTATTCTATTCTATTCTATTCTATTCTATTATTTTTTTGATTCTACTGAATCCGAATGAACTAGCACTCTTCAGTGCTTTTTAGCAGAAAATAATTTTTATAATTTTAAAAATGTGGTCCATTTTAAGTAATAACCTTTTAGCAATTAAGCCTTAAAGAAAGATACGTTTCTATACATTTTCTGTAAAGAACCCACATGCTAATAAATGAATTCTTAATTGTGGAATATGGATCAAAGGAAACAATCACTTTTTACAGGAAGTTAGGAATACAGCATAAAAAAAGAGAAACATAAAGTATATCATTACATTGCTAACTACTGCCAAAGCAAACCACTTTAAAATTCATCCAAAACCCAAATATTTTTCATAGTTTAGAACTATAAATAATATATACTGAAGAAAACCACCTTCTTAATTAACACAACACACCCTTACATTAGCCCACCAAATGAGTCCAGTGATACAGAAATTTAATTTACCTTGGTAAACTGGTGCGTCCAGCGTCCAGTGTCAGATCTGTATGTACCATCTCCTGCTTCAGTTCTCCAATTTCTGAAGCAATTGTGTCAATTAGCTTGAAGGACAAAAGCAATATGACATCAGAAAGTGGAAGATGTAGAAATAAAAGAATGGACAAGATGAGTCACTTAGGATTACAACTCATTTCACCCTGCCTAATTCTGACTTCCCGTTCTTAAGAGGAACCAACGTAATGATGCATGTATTTCATTCAGTCACATATAAAATCAGCTTGTAGTGAACATACCTAATACTCCTTCCTCCTCCTCTTTTCCCTAAAACACCTACCCATGAAGTCGGTTGGGCTCAGAGAGAAGACTGGCCCCGTTGGGTTTCATGCCTAAGGTAGAACTAGAACTTACAGTCTCCCGGTTTCTATCCTGGTGCCTTAACCACTAAACCAAACCAAAATCATTAAATAAATGATTTGTAAAATTCTGTTTAACATTTGCATTGTTACTGAACTGATACTGGAAGAGAGAAAAATATGCAAACAACAAAAAAGAAAATAAATAAAAGACATACATATATAAAAATCTAAGTGTTTAAAGTTTGATCACACAGAATATCATTTTCCATACATTGTTAAAGAAACCATGCATAAAGAAGAGAAGGATAAATATCAATAATCCAAGATTATAAAACCAGGGTGCCACTGTCTTTCCGTTGTAAAGAGGATTATTATTATTTTTTTGCTAAGTCCCATCTTGATACTTTCATATCTCTTCATATGAAGATACATTCCAAATTTTGGATATATAATTCAAAAGCAGATCTCTAAACTCTGTTATGTTTCCTAAAACCATACAAACAAACATGGAAATTAAATAAAAATGGAACAATAGTATGACAAGCTTTTGTACAGATCATTTATATAAGTTTTCCCTCCATTGGTTTAGACTCATCCATTTTGAGAAATTCTGTATGATTGAAAGATACTTGCATTCCATTAGTGTGAATTATAATTATTGAAATGAAGCACTTAATTTCTCAGGGATTTAAATACCAACCCAATTTCTCTGAACCACTAATGAGTTATAAGAAGCAACTAACAATGAGTTGAATTGTACACTAGTAATGGTGTATTTATGAATAAATCATATTATAGATTTTCAAATATTACATATTAGTTAGGCACGTGGAATATTGTAAATGTCACCAGTACCTCAATGTAAATGAAATGCTCTCTTATGTACAAACTGAAAAATTATACACGTATTTTCTTCATAGTGTTTTCCTGCAAGTGCAGAATCTCCTTTTTTTCCCCAGATCAACCAAGTATTGATCCTTTGGGTGCAACGTTTTCTCAAAATGCATGTGAATTTTGAGTTCATTTTTTTAAAACGTTGGGCTTCCATCCATAAATATTTACTGGTGTAAATATTATCAGAAAATGATATTGCTCTACTCACTCAAGGCTTCTGCTAACATTTTATGCAAGATTTGTTGTGCGCAATATCCCAAAATCAAGTTTAAGGTCACCTATGAGAGGTATACAATTTTTAATATAACTTTATTAAAATTTTAAGATAAAAGATAAAACCAAGAATTAATATTTAGAATAAAAAAGGAAAAGAAAGAAAAGATATAAGAGAATAACAGAAACCTTAACCTAGTAGAAAAGAATTGTAAAGAAATTACTTCCAATTTTCTTTTATAGCAGTTATAAGTATAAATGTAAATTAATATCTTATTCTATGCTTACAATTTTGCTTATATTTCTCTATGATCTATTTTTCTAATTATCAAACCATGTATCATAATTCATTTTTGCAGTTTGTGAAAAAAGCTAATAAAGTATTTCTAATCAGCATTAAACTTAGGCAATGTCCTGTCTCTAATTAAAACTGTCAAGTTGACCATTCCATGAAAATATATATATATATATATATATATATATATATATATATATATATATATATATATATATATATATATATATATATATATATATATATATATATATATATATATGCTATCATTTTGTTTTTTAAGTAATAGTTTGCGCCAAGAATTCCATATTCGGAATTCCTTGCCCATGTTTAAGGATCCGATATATGCATACTACATAACACTAAGTCATTATTTGTTTCAGAAATTTGATGAATAAGTCATAAGTGTTTGCACATAACGCTAGTCCATAACCACGCCTAAATACAGACTACATATGTGCCATGTTCGACCTCTGCCTGACCACTACCTATTTTAAATACAATGAAGGTTTCTAAAGACAAAAGCTGCACTATGGGTTAATGATAATCTGTGTCTCCCATTGTGGCCAATCTCTACATGGAAGATGTAGAAACCAAAGCCCTAAACTCTTTCACAGAATTTCCACCCACTCACTATAGGTATGTGGACAATATTTGGGTCAAGATTAAAATACAGGAAGTGGAAGCCTTCACCAAACACATCAATTTTATGGACAGATAGATTAAGTTCACACAGGAAGATGTTAAAGAAAACAGTCTGGCTTTTCTAGACTGTGCAGTGCATATTAAGGAAGGCAGAAGCATTAACACTGAAGTTTACAGAAAACTCCCACACAGAGATCAGTATTTACATTTTGATTCTCACCACCACTTGAGCAGAAAATGGAGGTGATCAGAACCCTACACCACCAGACTGAAAGTTTGCCTACCAGTAGAGAGGGAAAAGAAAAAGAACTAAAACATGACAACAAATCCCTCAGAATTTGGGATTATCCTATCTGGGCCTTCATCAAATTTTATTTATTTATTTATTTATTTATTTATTTATTTATTTATTTATTTATTTATTTATTTATTTTTTATTTATTTATTTATTTATTTATTTATTTATTTATTTATTTATTTATTTATTTATTTATTATTTATTTATTATTTAGGTTTTCTTATATGCCGCCCAACTCCCGAGGGACTCAGGGCGGCGAACAGCAAAGAGAAAATACAAGAACAACCAACAATAAACATTGCATTAAAATCAAATATAAAAATTAAAAATTTAATATTAAAAACCATCTAACAACCAGACATACCCGGGGGAGAGCTCAGATGGGAGGCTCTACCCCCAGCCTGCAGGAAAAGCCATGTCTTAACGGCTTTTCGGAAGGCCAGCAGGGTGGGGATGGTTCGGGTCTCTGGAGGAAGTTGGTTCCAGAGCGCGGGGCCCGCCACAGAGAAGGCCCTCCCCCTCGGGCCCGCCAGCCGGCATTGCTTGGCTAACGGGAGCTGGAGGAGGCCAACTCTGTGGGCCCTAACCGGTCGGAGGGAAGTATGAGGCAGAATGCGGTCCTGGAGATAGCCTGGTCCTAAGCCATGAAGGGCTTTAAAGATGATGATCAACACCTTGAATTGGACCCGGAGACCGATGGGCAACCAATGCAGCTGGTGGAGTATAGGTGTCACGTGGGTGTACCTTGGCACACCCACCACAGCACACGCAGCCGCATTTTGCACCAACTGAAGTCTCTGGATACTCTTCAAGGGTAGCCCCATGTAGAGCGCGTTGCAGTAGTCCAAGCGGGAGGTGACAAGGGCATGAGTGACCGTGAGTAGAGCCTCCTTCTCCAAGTATGGCCGCAACTGGTGCACCAGGCGAACCTGTGCAAAGGCCCCCCTAGCCACAGCAGTAAGATGATGGTCCAATTTTAGCTGTGGGTCTAGGAGGACCCCCAAGTTGCGGATTCGATCTGAGGGAGTCAGTTTTGCTCCCTCGAGAACCAAGGAGGGACAGTTGTCATAGTCCTTAGGAGGCAATATCCAAAGCCACTCAGTCTTGTCGGGGTTGAATCTGAGTCTGTTCCTCCCCATCCAGATCCTAACGTCGTCCAGGCACCGGCACATTACATCAACTGCCACACTGAATTCAGACGGGGTGGTGATGTACAGCTGGGTGTCATCAGCGTACTGGTGAAAACACACCCCATGTCTGCGGATGATCTCCCCCAGCGGTTTCATGTAAATGTTAAACAGGATGGGCGAGAGAACCGACCCCTGAGGCACCCCGCATAACAGGGGCCTAGGGGACGATCTCTGCCCTCCTGTTAACACCGACTGTATCCTATCGGCGAGATAAGAGAACCACCACAAAACGGTGCCTCCCACTCCCAACTCGCCGAGACGATGCAGAAGGATACCATGGTCGATGGTATCGAAAGCCGCTGAGAGGTCAAGTAGCACCAGGATGGAGGAATTTCCTCCATCCCGGGCTCGCCAGAGATCATCCATCAGAGCGACCAAGGCTGTTTCTGTACTGTAGCCGCACCTGAAACCCGACTGATAGGCATCTAGATGATCTGTTTCATCCAAAAGTCGCAGAAGCTGAGTAGCCACCACCTTCTCCACAACTTTCCCTAAAAAAGGTAAGTTGGAGACCGGACGATAGTTCTTCAAGTCAGCTGGATCCAGGGAAGGCTTCTTCAAGAGGGGTCTCACCACTGCAGCTTTTAACGACTGCGGTACGGATCCCTCCCCCAAAGAAGCGATGACCACCGCCCGGATCCAGCCACGTGTCACCTCCCTGCTGGCCGAAACCAACCAGGAGGGGCACGGGTCCAATAAACAGGTGGAGGCACCCATCGCCCCCACGGCTCTGTCCACATCCTCGGGAGAAACAGGCCCAAACTCTTCCCACAACGGTGGACTAAGACTTGCCCCTGTCAACTCCATGGACTCTGCCCAGCCAGAGTCCAGGTTCGACCGGATCTGAGCGACTTTATCCGACAGAAACTCTGCGAATTCCTCAGCTCTGCCTTGCAAGTGTTCCTCACTCTCCCCTTTAGCAAGGAGGGAGCGAGTCACCCTAAACAAGGCGGCTGGGCGAGAATCTGCGGACGCAATAAGAGCGGAAAAATAGGATCGTTTTGCCGCCCCTATCGCCACTAAATAAGATCTGATGTAAATTCTTAATAGTAAATTCTTAAAATCCAGAAAAAGATCCAACAGGAGTTCTTCTATTACAGACAAAGAGAGAATAATGAACATAGCAATGTTCTCATTCCATACATTGTATGAATATCTGAAAAGATCAGGAGAATTGTCAACCAACACAACATACAAGTACACTTTAAACTCAAGAATACACTAAGGCAGAAACTCATCCACCCCAAGGATAAAACATACAGACAAAAACTGAGCGATGTGATATATGCAATACAATGCAGTGAGACATATGCAGATCTGTACATTGGTGAAACAAAACAACCACTTCACAAGTCCATGGCTCAACATAGGAGATCAAACCCATCAGGACAAGATTCAGCAGTCCATTTGCATTTGAAAGACAAAGGTCACTCTTTTGATGACAGCAAAGTTCAAAGTCATCACAACTGATTAAGTTTCTTGAATGTTTTGTTCTTCTTCCTCAAGGAAAAAACAGTCCAGTTGCCTTTTGAAAAAGCATTTTTGAGACAACCACATCTAAAATTCCTATCATAGTTTAGTGGGGACATTGTGGACAATTCAAAATTAATTATGTCATATTTTTAGTGCTATAATATTGTTCTGTGCAAAAACAGAGGATCTGAGTAAGCAAGAGGAAGTATAAACTAGCATATCCTAAAGAAGGTAAAACTGAAGGCAAAAGAAGAAGGGGGCGGCAGAGGATGAGATGGTTAGGTAGTGTCATTGACGCAGTGAACATGAATTTGGGAAAACTCCATGAGACAGTGGAGGATGGAGGGGGGGGCATTCTGTAGTCCATGGGGTCGTGAAGGACATGACTGAACCACAGCAAAAGAAAATAAAATCTTACTATTTTTAAAAGATAGCAGTTTAAAGAGATAAAAGTTTTGAAGAGATATCAAATTTCAGATTGTGAAGTTATTAGAACTCACTGTAATGTAAAATTTAAATCTTCTGTCCCAGCTATGATCTCAGTAAAAATTTCAAATAAAAGAAGCAAACTGGTCCGTAATGAAATTCTGAAATTCATAAACAACCAATATCCTTTATTAGGATAAATAAGTGAACAAGTTTTGAGTCCTTTGAAATTCATTATTTTGTCGTATTCTGGATTCTGAGCAAGTAAAACTAAGCCAGCTTTCCACTTAGAACAAAAGGGTCGATGGATTCACATCAGCTTTCCTTTCAAAGTATATTGTTTCATAATTCTGTCCACCAGGGGGAACCACACTACATCACCAAACACAAAATATCTGCAGTATTTCAGTCAATATCCTCAATAAACTCAGTTTCATAATATAAATAGTGATTATATATACTTCTATATATTTACGTCTATATACTTATGTAGTCAGAGGTATGTATAATATAAATCATTATTTTGATATTTATTTATACTTGCTTTCCTGTGAATTCACGGAGCTGAAATTCATGAAATGTTCTCCCTTCCCTTCCCTTCCCATCCCATTCCACTATGAACTAAGCCAAACATTTTGAAGTCCAACAGCAAGTTGGAAAAGAATAGATTAAGGTCTATTTTCAAATAACAAGATCAAAAACAATGCTTGGATTTTTTAAATGTATTCCTAGCATATAATGGGTGTACAAAGTATAATTTCATCTTATTATTAGAGATGGCACGTCTGTTATGAGGAAACAAGCTGATGTTTGTCTACAAACTGATATGCTTTGGGGGGATTGTATAGAAAGGTTTGTATCATAGCTAGAAAATGGGGATTAGAAGTGTTCTATACATCTGAACAATATAAACCAATTCTTACATTGGCAAGAAATGCACAGTGGGGATCTCTTGGAACTGGTACTTTTCAGCTCGTAATTAATTCATCCTGTTGATGGCACTCCATATACACAGCCCAAAATAATTTCCATTACACAGACAATACTTTTGTCATAATAAAAAAGAAATAGTTAGACACACCAATCAACAACTTTAAAGGTGTAATATTTACAAGAGGAGAAGACCAGCAAAAATTAACTTTCCTGGATATCTTCATCAGCAGAGGAAACAATGGCAGGCTAAAATCACAAGCATACTAAAAAATAATTCACAGAACCAAAGCAACAACTCAACTGCCTCCAGGGGAATTGAATATAAACATGATTCAGACAAGGAAATGCACATGCAATGGTCCAAACTCCAGAGGAAGTAGATTACCTATGGAAAATCTTCCAGTCTAATAGAAATCCTGCAACTTTATTAAAAAGTGCTTACCCATATACCCTATTGCTACCAAAGGGTATGAAAAAAGATAACTCTCCCATACTGTACATCAAACACATCTGAGACAACCAACAGACTATTATGAACTCTTGGCATCACTGTAGCACAAAAATCTCAACAAAATCCTATCAAACATTTGAAGCCAAAGTCCTAGTAATGAAATAAAAATAGGAGGTATCCACAACATTCAATGTATGGACTGTAAAAGACATTGTAGGACAGATAAACTGAAAATTGCTAGAATAAATCCATGAAATTGACTATCGGAAGATATGAAGAATACTCCTTATCTCTCAAGACAGAGACAAATCCATTTTTTTCGAATAATTTTATTAATAATCATACATGTAAAGGATAAAAGTCAATACCAACTACAAAATATACAAATAAATGTAAAAAAAGGAAAGGAAAGGGGGTATATGAAAAAGGAAAAGAAAGAGAGAAAGAGAAAGAAAAAAGGAATGACTTCCCCTTTCATCCTAGTTAGCTAAAAATAATTTTAACAGCTTATCACCATTTGTAAATAAATAAAACATACTCTCTATTCCCCATATCTCATCTCTTAGATAAGGGGGGGGGGATCTAAAAGCAATGTCAATTTTTATCAATAAAAGTCCAGTAAGGGCAAGCAGATACAACTATTTTCTTCAGAATCTCCTCCCACAGCTCATTTAAGTCCAAATATTCTGTCAATTGATTGTTGTCAGCAAAAGTCCAGTAAGGCAATCAGATATAACTATTTTCTTCTTTTAACCCTAATCAAGCAAGCCAAACTTATAAATCTTTCCTGACTTTTTAAAAGATATTTTGACCCCCTTCACTATAAATTCCAGAGGTAATTTGCTGTTCATCTATGTTTCAAAGCAAAATTCCTTTAGAACTTTAATAGATTTCTCTTGTATCCATAAATAAAATCTTTTTGTTTGTCACTCCTTTTTTGAAGTTTTACCTTTTTATTAGTTTATAATATAAAACACAAAAATAAAAAAGCAAATAATAGGACAAAGAGGGGAGGAAAAAGGAAAGAGAAAAGTGTAGGAAAAAGGGGGGAAAAGAAAGAAAAGGCACTGACTTCCAACTCCCTTTGGTGCAGTAGAATAAGATAGCAGCATCAACTTTTGTTTGTCACTCCTACGAAAAGTCCTTCGAAATATTAGCCAAACTGTTTTGTATATCCAGAGAGGGGATGAAAATATCCTGATTTAATGTCTTTTCATCTCCTTTAAGGAATAAGTCATCCATCAGATCAATTTGTATGGTATCTAAGTCCTCTGTCAAATTTATTTCAGAAACATCCATTGCAGCTCCTTCTTGTTTTACAATTTCACAAGAACATGTTGTCAGTTTTATCAAGCATCTGATCCATTGTCCAAAAGCTTTGCTGAAAGGTATTCAAAAGTTTGCACTAAGGATTTTTACTCTTTCTTTATACTGTCTCTAGTGTCCAGTTATCAGTTTATAAGTTATCAGTCTTTTTTCATTAAAAAATGAAAACAATCTCCATTGTTACATTGCAAGTATCTTCTAAATAATTCAAAGCTGTAATTCCAAATTCCAGTGGCCCCTTAATCTATTATTAACTTTCCAAAATCCATATATTAAGTGCCCTTTTGCTGCATAGTCCAAAAAAACTCATATATTTTTTTAACTTCCAAAATCAAAATTGCCTTTTAAGAAGGGGGAAACTCATCCAATGAATACAATAGAATCTTGACAGTCTGAAGAATCTTAAACTCTCCAATATGCAAAGAATTAAAAAAGAAACCCAAAAAATGGATTAAGAGATAAGGCTCAGCCAAGAATAGTGTCCATAAAAGCTGATATTTTGAGCTTGATGTAAATTCTGACTCTCAGCCACTCCATTCATAAGCTGCCTGTAAAACCAACAGTTTCCATGGTCTACTCATGAGGAATGGGTGTCTGAAATCACGTGCATAATCTCCAAGATAGCGCCTTTGTTCTGGAGAGATTATGCTGACTTGGATCCAGCATTCAGGGGCAATTCTGTTCGCAAAGCTGTCTTGCTAGCTAATAAAAAACAGCAAGGTGTCCACTCACTATGGCACATTTTCGATCAGAATTTCAAACGAGAAACTGATGAGTTAGGCCAAGCCAAACCCCAAAACTCTAAGCAAGCTTGGCATGAAGACAAATCAGATATCAAGAGATGAACAGAGATAAACTATCTATATGCCATTAATAATTACATGTCAAGAAAGGAAATCAGTAGCCCAGAGTACATCCATCCTAAAAACCAACACCCAGATAAGCAGGAAACAGCCTCAGATAAACAATTTGGGAAGAAACAATGCTCTAATCAAGGAACCATCAAGGAAAAAAAAACCACACTATTAGACTGACAGGGCTAGGCACTATATATAAATATCCAGGAAGCTTCTTTTTCCCAAGGATTGTGAAACTGGCCTCATAACAAAGTGTCCGCAGGAAACCACCAAGCTCAAAGCACACTAGGAATCCATCATATGACCTTGAGTTAAGATCAAGCAATGCAGCAATGGCCGGGTTTGCTAATCATATCAAAGCGCTGAAAGTGGTTAGATCAAAAACAGATTGTCAAGAACTCCGTAAGAAAGGCAAATTATATTCAATGCAAACAAACATAGGTATGTATTGACACAAAAATCCAGATTTTACCAATATATTAATATGAGCTGACAGAAAAATAATTTAAATTCAAATCAAAGTGTCATTCCAGTATGAAGCTGGTGTTAAAAAGAAAATTCAGCATTTGAAATTGTATACAAAAAGAATATGCAAAGTACAATGAAAAAGTTGGATGTAAGAGAATGCACAAATTACCATACTATTTGTTTACACCAGCAAAGTTTTCTTTACAAATAAATTGACAACATGCATGGAGAAAGACTTTAATTGTATAGGTCAGTGATGGTTAACCTTTTCGGCACCGAGTGCCGAAAAAGGAGCGTGTGCACGCGTGCCGGAGTGCCGGAACCCGGAAGAGAGCAGCTGGCCAGTGCACATGCATGCGACGGAACCCGGAAAAGCCGCTGGCGACAGCGTGCGTGCCCACAGAGAGGTATATGCATGCCATAGTTTCGCCATCACGGGTATAGATCATGCTGGAATGTGGAAGATAATTGGTTAATTTTTCTTGATTAAATCAGATTATCCTTTGTTATAGTGATCAGAAATCCACTCTAAGAAATGAATTTAGAGAAACATAGTTCTGAAAGGAAGGGAATAAGATAAGTGCAGATTGTTACCTGTTTAACTTATACAGCAAATACAAGAATGGCAGGACTGAACAGGTGGCATCTAAAATGGAAGTTGAAACACTAACAATTTGAACTATTCTATAAACTCACAGTAAAGAAGATTTAGAGGAATTTATTATCAGTGTAGAAATAGAACTTTAGGTTTGGATTATATAATTAAGAAGACAAAGATAATGTAAATCAGAAGGCAATTGTTGACAAAGAAATGAACATGGTCGATAATTCCCTTTACTTGATGCAAGAACATATAAAGATGATTAATGTGTTGAAGTAAAAAAATACTCATAAGGAGGAAAGTTCATAAAAGATAGAGATATTTTATGAATGTATGGCATTAAACTGGACTTCAGGAAAGTATGAGAAAGAAAACAGGCACCTATAAATTATGGTTTTGGAGATGATGATGATGATGATGATATCATAAACTTCAAAAAAATCAGGATCAGTCAGCACCTGATCCTTAATGAAATAAAAGTTGACTATTCCCTTGAGATTAGGATCGCCAAACAGAAACTCACACTAAAGATGGCAGGAATTTGTCCATTCATTTGGCTGGGGCCTGGCGTGATTCAATGGTACTGTCATAAACAGCCATGCACATTGGTGGTATACAATAATCGTACAATAAATGTTAAGAAAAAAATAAGTTTTAAAAAATGCAGTAGCAAGCAAAACTATATTGCCAATGGAATGGTTGCATCTTACATATACCTCCTATTCTTTTACAGATGTGGTCTTTTGTGGCATCGTTTTAACATTGAGATAGCAAAACATAGGTTTTAAATTCTAGTATAGTAGGTGGTATCCATTTCCTGCACCTGCTGGGAGTGAAACAAGGGTAGGAAATTACAGCCCCCAAATATCCTTATTTTCCAGTCTGCAATCTATTTTTTTCCTCTTTATGAAAGAGATTATTTATATGTCTGGGCAATTCTATCCACTTGCCAAACACAGGAATTTGCTTCAACTGCCATAATATAAACCACTATTTCCACAGCTGAAGTGGATTTAAAGAAATAGACTTTCCATAATAAAAACAAACCATTAACTTCTTTTAAGTCAGATAACATAGTAACACTGTTCAATCTGCCTGGGAACAAAATCTGTAGCAGCCTAATTCTGAAAGCTGCAAATATGATTGCTGGGAGCTAGACAATCCTGGCTTACTTAATAATGCAATATTCTTGATACATCTGAAATTAACCAAAGGTTGAAATCAAACCCAACATGCTAGACTAAAATATGTCTATTTTATGGTTCCCTCTGTTATACAAATGCAGCCACTCAGGAGAATAACAAAGAGTTTTGCTTTTTAAAGGAAGAGCCTAGAACTCAGTCACTGCTATACACATAAGACCCCAAATTCAAACTCCAATTAAATTAGCAGAAATATGAAAGTGCACCAGAATATAATTGTTTATAATGTTGTACAAGAGAAATAATTGATCTGTTATATGTGACTTCTGAAATGTATGGAATAGACTTTGAAAGGAGCCAGTTTAATGTAGTGGTTAAGGTACCAGGCTAGAAATTGGGAGACTGTGTTCCAGTCCTGCCTTATGCACAAAGCCAGCTGGATGATCTTGGGCCAGTCACTCTCTCTTAGCCCTAGGAAGGAAGCAGTGGCAAGCCACTTCCAAAAAGCCTTGCCAAGAAAACTGCAGGGACTAGTCCAGGCAGTTGCCAAAAGTCAAAACTGACATGTAGGCACCAAAAACAACAACAAAAGAAACCTTCAAGAGAATGTAAATATATAGTCATAATGTTATTTTGTTTGGGGAACCCAATACCATTCAACAATCACTTCTATCCTTGCAAACCATTCCTGCTTCTTTTTTGAGGATCTCCATCCATCAATGATTTTTTCAGTCTTCCTGTTTCTATCAACTCATTCACTCTTATTTTAATATATTTTGTTTTGCAATTTGTCACATATTTGCTTTATATGATGAAACCATGCCTGTGTATTTATTTCATAATAATCACTTACCTTATATTCATTTTGGTATTTATTCATCACCCATTCATTCTTGACCTTGTCTCTTCTTGTTTTACTACACACATTTAATCTGTTTATACTTCAGATAATCTATTTATCCAGCTCTCATTTCCATATAAAAAAACCAATCTTTCTCACCATACTGTAGGTCTGTCCAAATTCTTAAACTGAAAAGCAGTGGGCAGATAATTGACATACATTTTGAAATAAGTACCAATATTCTAGATACCTTAAAAAAACTTCCTCTGTCATCAAGGGACTGGGGTTCCATGGCAGAAGTTGACATTTTCTCTGGGAAAGAAAGCCCTAATGAACTAAAAACAGAGACATATTTAATGGTTACTCTGGGCTATAGGAAATTCCTTTCCAAGCCACAGAAACAGTCACAACATCATTTTTGCCAAGCTTTTTTTCCATTAACAACACAGTACAATTTCTTTCCTACCAGAGCTTTTAATGTATCTTTTTGACCTATTATTTCCTGTGAATCACACTTTAAGGACAGTGCTACTGGCATTTCCCCCTCTCCACAAAAAACACCCATACATTGTTTTTGATGCATTCTAATAGGCTCATTGTGAAAGAATACAAAGGCTTAATAATTACTTATTTGCTAGATCTCAGTCTAAACTGAACAAATACAACAGGTTAACTAAAATTCTACATGTAATACAACAGAACCTTCTCCTTTTTAAAATATATATTTTATTAGGTTTCATTATAAGATAAAAACAGAAAAGACAAGAGTTAGAGAATTAAGGGAAAAGAGAGAAGTGCAAGGGGGGGGAAGTATTTAACTTCCAATTTTCAGTGCAGTAAAATGCAAAAAAATTACCACCTCAACCTTTGCTTTACATTTCACATTTCAAGCCATTTCTAAAATAACAAAATTGGTCTGAACATCAAAACGTAAAATCAAAATTTCATTTTTTTTGTTTTGAGAAAAAACACATAAAGCATTGAAATGCTAATCCTGTACGTCCTTAGCTACTTCCACTGCAAATTCTTTGGCAAACAGACTTGTAGTGCTTATCTAAATGAGGGTTTTAAAAACACAAACAAGGCTTTATCTGTGAATATATGTTTGTCCAGAAGACTTAAAAGTCTTCATTTCAGTAATGATTTACCATCAGGCAGAAATTATAATATTAGGTTATTAGCTATAAAATCAGAAGGAGCATCTTTTCCAGCCATCAGATTTTTATTAATGGCATAATCTTTTGCAAGCTGCAGCTTACCTCATCAGATTCCTTCTGATCATCTGCCATTATAGACTAAAATGGCTCTTCTCCTCCTACTGTGCAGCAAGATTTCAAGATTTACCAATATAATATCTCAGTGCTATCAAGCCATTATTGTTTATTACAAAACAAAGTTTAAAAAACTATTCTCTATTCCTTTGATCTAGCAATTCCTTAACACTATCTGGGTACAGCAAAAACTGCAGAAATTAATTTCTACATGGGGAAGGTCATAGTAAACAAAAATACTACAACTACTATATCAAAAATTGTGTTTTAAATGCAATGGGCATGTTTCTTTGTTGTTTAAAGAGGTGTATCTTTATTTTAACCTTGACAATTTTCTTTTGAAGTCATTTCTTTTGCAGCAGTCAACTGACAGCCTATTTCAAGCACAGAACTAATATAGTTTCACACTAGATTACTTTGAAACTCCAGGAGCCAAAATACAGGGACTGTCTATGTGCCAATACTTAGTAACTCTCTTAATTCAATTGTTGTCATTGTGTTAGTCCAGCTATATTTGTAAAGGATGAGATTTGTATGGCTAGGGCATGGCGGGGAGCGGGGAGAGTCCAACTTCCGCAAACGGTAAGAAAAATATTTTGTTCATTTTTACAAAATAGAAGAGGACATTATGTACAGGATCACTGATGGCCAATCACAACACAATGCAATAGAGGGAGAACTTGCTAGTTACCTGATTTTATATACTGTATTCTTTGACTTTCCAAAAACTTTCTTGAAACTGATGTTTCATAAAAGAAATATTCAAAATCATTATTTGCTTAGGGTATGAGGGACAATATAAGTAGCAAGTAGTAATTTTAGATTTAAAAAAAAGCATGCAAGTGAGAGAAGTCATTCAAAGTGCTAGTGGTGTCCTATAAGTCGTCCATGGCATAGATTATCTGGTGGACCAAATTTCTCCTATTGTATCTGCTCATCTGATAAGATATGACAGAGCACACATGCTCCAGGTCCCATCTTTAAAACAGTGCCATCTGATGGGACCTAGGTGGCATGCCTTCTCTGTCACAGTGCCTGTCCTCTGGAATCACGTGCATTCCCCACTTCTTTAGTCAGGTGCTTGTTATATTAGTTACAGTTTATTGCCTCTTTTATTTTTATCCTGTATTGGGTGTGCTTTTAATTGTAGCCAAATTAAAGTCCTCTGAGTTGGATGGCTTATACATGTGTTTCACAAATAAAGAAATAAATGTTTCCCACTGTTGAAGCTGACTTTTTTTCCTCAATGGCTCCATATTTATACTTGTATTAACCACAATATTTGTTCAGCTGTTTCTATCTACAGTACTTGTTGATCTCTCTGCAATTTTTTTTATTACAGATGAGTATGTACAATTACCATAAAATGGCACATAAGCGATATGAGAAAAGCTAAGTCAGCATTAGGATGAGAGCAAAGTACTGCAAATCTAATTTGCAGTTCTTTATAGTTATCAGTCATTGCTGCAGGAATCAAACCTAATTTCAGCATTTTATTTACCAGAGTAAAACTTTGAGTATCAGGTACATTTAAGAATTTTAATACATAATTTTGAAGCTGTAGTAAGTTTCTCTGATGAGCCTGCAGTGTGATTCATTACCTTTAATATCAATATAAATATTACGGTAAGAGAAACAGGATGAATGAATAATCTCTTTTCTCTCTCTCAAGAGTTGTGCACATAGTAGGTACTACTCCATTAAACCATGACTATTGCTACAAACATGCAATTGTTCTATGCAAGTTGATATGCAGCACAGCCTTTAATCAGACACAGAGCAATCTTTGTGGAAAAAAATCTGTGCACTGAGTATCTCAAACTATTAGGTTATTACAGTATAACAATCTGATGCTCTAGATTGTGGTATGAAGGCTTAAGAACATGCTATATGTTCATGTTTAGCAATTGCTTTTATATATGTTTTCTTCTCTTTTTCCTTGTTTTCTGGTCATAATTAGCTGCTGTATCTAAGCTGATGAGAAAATGATTTTAGTACTGCTCCAAACCAGAGGACTCTTGCAAAGTTACTTCAAATCTCACTTTAAATAAGGAAATTAGAATTTGCTAAATTGAATTAAAACAACTACCATATATAGAAAAAATAAAATAGGAAGTGGGGCATATACGGTAACTTAAGGCGTACAGGTAGTCATCAATTAATGAGTCTAATGGGAAACAGCAACTCCATTGCCAAGCAACACAGTCATTAAGTGAAATGTCCCGTGACTGCTTCAATTAAACGCAGTTATAAGTACAGTTATATTTTGCCCACTGTAAGGTTACCTTTCCAGTACTTTTGGACAGGGTGGGTGGGCTCCAAGTCCTCTCTATTAAACATTGCAGTCTTATGTGACTGAGGAAGCATGTGACTTCTCTGCCACAGCCCTGTCTGGAAGAGCATTCCCTTACCCCAGAGGTACATATGACTCCCACTGTCCAAGTCATCCACATCTCTTAAGGCTCTATTCCCAAGCCTGGAGATAGGGTGTTTGTGAAGCCCCCGTTGTTGTTGATGTTATAATTGTTATAATTGTTATTGATATGGTTTTTCCCAGACTGGGAAAATTCTTAAATTATGTATTTTAAATGGAAGCTGCCCATAGCCTTTTGGACTCAACCAGTCTCAAAATCCAATAAATTAAATGAATATAACTAAATATATATATATAAACGCTTATACTGTATTTGTTATACTCATAAGCATATATATTGGGTTATATACACTTCTATCCCACGTTTTATTCAGATAGCTTACATAGCTCTCAACAAACATGAGTTTTTAACACATTGCAACTATTAATCAATAAAATACTAATAATATGTAGTTTATGTCTTTAATAAATTAGTTGGGGAAAAACATTATCAGACTCCTGTTTTTTTGCTACCATAGATGAACACAGCTCTCCTATTGCTCACCACAACCCTGAATTAGGTTAAGACAAAAAATGACTGGCCCAAAGTTATCCAATTAGTTTTCATGGCTGTTGGTGGAATAGAACTTGGATCTTCTAAGTCCAACACCTTAATCACACAAGTTCTCATATGTAAAAGTTCCTTTCTTTCTGGAATTATAAAATATATTTTGCTTCTAGACAACCTAACCACTTTTTCTATGGCACTAGAAAAAAAAGTATAATTATTGATTACAAATAACAATATGGAATACAGGTGGTACTCATTTAATGATCAACTCATTCAGTGACCATTCAAATGTATGATAGTGCTGAATGAGTGCTACTTATAACTAGTCCTTGTATGTATGGTTGTTGCAATGTCCCCATGGTCATATGATTACCATTTCCGATCTTCTTTGCTGGCTTCCAACAAGGAAAGTCAATGGGGAAGCCAGGAGAAGGTTACAAATGGCAACCATGTGAGGTCCTCGCTCAATGGTAATCCTCTTAAACAATGGCAACTGGAATTGCCAACATTTCCATTGTTAAGCAGCACACTCACCTTACATCATGTTTTATGACATTTTTTAATGATGGAAATTCCAATCCCCATTGCGATTGGTAAGTGAAAACTATCTGTAACAAGGTATTTATGGAGGCTGAAATATGTGATGGGACCACTGAGACTCAGCAGTTAAATCGATTCTACATTCATTTATAATCAAACTTACTCTCAGTTAAAACTGGTTAACCCATAGAGTGGAGAGGGGGGGGAAGGGGGGGGGAAGAGGGAGAGGGAGAGATAAGCAAAAAGTTCCCCTTAGTAAATAATGGAATTTATTGCAAATAAACAGTAATCTCTTAATCTAAATGTCTTGACTTGTATGACAAAACAAAATTTATCAGGCTACAGTTTATTAGTCATCTTGAGTGTACCATCCTGGTTGTGCACTCTAAGCAAATGATTCTTAAAGTACAATTATCCTCAAGGGAATAATGTGGGCATATTATGTAGAAATGGAACAATTTGGAAATGCTTGTTTATGAGTCAGAAAAATCAGGGGCTGATTTTTGTGTGTGGGAATAGTTGCATATTTATATACTGTATGATATGATATGATATATGATATGATATATGTCATATACTATATCAAGTGAATTATATTGTTTTCCTTAATTCGGGGGTGGATTCTTTTTAAAAATTCCTTATTATCACCCTGCATGACTTTTTTTTTTACTCCCAGAGTTTGTGCTTCCTATTATTTTCCTCATTAGGACAGGCTTCTTTCCATTTCCTAAAGAAAAACTACCTTCCTTTTACAACTTCCTGGATTCTGCTAGAATCATGCATGTCTCTCATGAATGCATCTGATCCAGCTCTTGGACCATTCTTTCTTACCCTGCCAAATACATCCCTATTGACTCCCAGTTATTGTGGTTTTAATTAACATTCAGGCATTAAGAAGAGATTTGGCTCTCTTGATTTTTCCTTGCAGTCCATTTCCTCATATCTGAGAAAGTGCCCCTTTCGTAATCAAATGTGACTGTTGCACTCAGTTGGCAGTTTCCCATTTCCATGTATGCTAAATGTAACAGTATTTTGGTCACCCATTTCTATTAGTTCCACAATACAATATCTTGCTTCAGATCACAGTCATAATTTACGATTAAATCTAGAATTACCTCATTTCTATTCCAAGATGCATTCATTTAGGATATGAGCAATTTAGTGTCTTTGTGACTACAAATCTACTCAGTCAACATGTGCATAATTAAAAATCCCCACTGGAGTTCAAGCCCACCCACCACGGAGGACACTAATGCTCTTTCTTCAGTGCATTTATGTTATTGGCTCTCTTTAGCTCATCTATACTATACTATTGCCTGAGAAAACAGAAAAGCAAACCATTTTTATAGCCACATCCTCCATCGCTACTATTGTTAATTGTTTACTTCTATCTAAGAAAGCTTTCTCCTATTTTCTTTACCAACCTCTTCTATAGAGAAACTCTTGCCTTTTACCTTCTCACAATCATGAAAATTGTTGACAAAAATCCTCTTTTGGAACATACAGCACCCAGTGGCACAAATTTTCTTTGGTATTCTCAAGACAGAATATATAGACTTGAAAACTGGCTGCTATAAATTGGGAGTTGAGCTTTTCTTACTGGTGAATTATCTTTTGGTAAGATTCTTCCCCAAAAGAATCAACATTACCTTTGCTAAATACTTTCTGTCCATCTGTTTAGGGAGTTTCATAACTAAATGGCAATGGCCTCAGTTAATTTTGGTATGATGTTTAATATTAAATGGTATGAGCATTTTGATATACTCTCCCAAGGTCCAAATGGAATATCTTATAAAATATCTAATAGCAGAGTTACAAAGTAATAGCTCAACTATTTTGCCTTAAATTCTTCTTTAAAACGTGGAAATACAAAATGTACATTTTGTAAAACAACTTGACATGACAATTTATCCACTCTCCCACTGTGATAAATGCCAAAATTATTCATTAACAAAACAAAGCATGTGATCAGCAAATCAGGGGAAAATAGATCAGAATGAACTCAAGACTATGTATAAACAAGCAATAATTTTAAAGTAGAGGATTTTGCAATCAGCAAAAAAAACAAAAAACAACTACTTAAAGTTACTGAAGAAAACATAATACATTTCAATGGGAACCCCAAGGATCATTTCCTCTCTAGAGATCTGTGTCAAAAGATAAGAACGAAGAACGGTTGCTGTGTTCTTTGTTAATATTTTTAAATAAAATATATTTCAAAGAAACTGTTAGATCAGAGGTTCAGAGGTTATTTGGACCCACATTTGCTAGTCTAAAACATTTCACCGAAAACTGACTTTGACAAAACTGACAAAGATGATCTCTGACACAAAAGCCCAAAATTATACTGAAAAAGTTGGGAAAGGGAACGGCTCCTACTTTTGATTCAATACATAATTATACAAATGACGTTTTCTAGTGAAGTGAAAGCAACTAAAGCTGTGATGGCGAACCTATGGCATGTGTGCAGAGGTGGCATGCAGAGCCCTCTCTGTGGGCACATGCGCCATTGCCAGCTGCTCTTCTGGTTTCCGGTGCGCACAGCTGGTCTTCGCGGGCGCCTGAGTGCTGGAAAACAGCCAAAAAATGGCCTGAAAATGGCCCAGAAAACGGCCAAAAAACAGGCATGCGCATGCTGGCCAGGGTTTCCGGTGCTCCGGCGCGTGCAAAGACCAGCTGGACAGCGTGAATGTGCGTGCCGGAAACCCGAAGACCAGCTGGCCAGCATGCATATACACGCTGGCCAGCTGGTCTTTGGGTTTCCAATGCTCCGGCGCATGCACATGCATTCCGGTTTGGGCACTCGATGCTGAAAAGGTTCACCATCACTGAACTAAAGCAACTGCTAGAATACAGAGAAAAATATTTCCAGTCTCATAATTGGAAAAGCTACCCAAATATGTTGACAAATGAACATTAGTAATTTTAACTTTCTCTTGGGCATTCTGGAATTTTTCAAACGTTTATAAACAATTCCCTAATTACAAATCTATAACAAAGAGGATGCTTCCCAGAAAAACACCACTATCAAACGTTCTTGCAACATGCTGCTACAGAAAGAATAGATGTTTTAAGAAGGACCCTCAGTTCATGTGAAATGATGGTGAGATGCCAGACACTCCTACTATTATTCTGCATGATAGCAGTGTTCCAATATTTGAGGGGCTCCTACAAAGACGAGAAGGGTCAAACTATTTTCCAAAGCACCAAAAGGCAAGATAGCAATAGCAATAGCAATAGCACTTAGACTTATATACCACTTCATAGTGTTTTACAGCCCTCTCTAAGCGGTTTACAGAGTTCAGTATATTGCCCCCAACAATCTGGGTCCTCATTTTACCGACCTCAGAAGGATGGAAGGCTGAGTCAACCTTGAGCCGGTGAGATTTGAACAGCTGAACTGCTGAACTAGCAGTAGCCTGCAGTGCTGCATTTAACCACTGCACCATCTCGGCTCTTAAAGATGAGAAACAATGGATGAAAACTAAGAAGAGAAGCAACCTAAAACTAAGGAGAAATTTTATAATGGTGAGAGCAATCAACCAATGGAACAGCTTGTTTTCAGAAGCTGTGGGTGTTCCATTACTGGAGGCTTTCAAAAAGAGAAATAAATGGACAACCATTTATCTGAAATGGTTGTCCAAATCTCCTGCTCGAGCAGGGGATTGGACTAGAAGACCTCCAAGGTCCCTTCCAATTCTATTATTCTATGTATAATTTCATGGGCATCCTAGAATGTTTCAAAATCCATGCAGAGCTGAAGTTCCATAGCTCAAAAATATTTCTGGAAAGAGTTATCTAAAATGGAACCTCATGAGCCAAAGAATCTCATGAGGCATACTAGCTATTGATTCAGAGCAAATATTCTAACTAGCAGAACCTTCTGAGTTCTTGCATAATTGAGGGTTTTTTCAAGTTATGCCTATCACAAAGCATAATTAAAAAAAAAACCTCATTAAGCAGCCCCATACATTCATGATCCAGAAATAAACTGAACAAACCACATCAAACCAGCCAAATAATTTCTTGCTTCAAGTCTTCGTGGTTTGTACTGCTTGATTACATGCAATTGAGAAAAAACAATATAAATCACTTTCCTTGAGTTGCATATCCTTCCAATACATTAGAAAACATGTCCTGATAATAATAAACAAAAAACATGGAAGCATTATGATGTGAACTTTTGAATGAAATAGTCACGTTTTTCTTCAGTTTTGGACAACCACACTGATGTGTTTTTTAAAAAAATAAACACTAAAGTTCAATTATTTCATACTGATAATTGTTGTTGTTAGTCGCAAAGTCGTGTCCGACCCATTGCGACCCCATGGACAACGTTCCTCCAGGCCTTCCTGTCCTCTACCATCCCCCGGAGTCCATTTAAGCTCACGCCTACTGCTTCAGTGACTCCATCCAGCCACCTCATTCTCTGTTGTCCCCTTCTTCTTTTGCCCTCAATCGTTCCCAGCATTAGGCTCTTCTCCAGTGACTCCTTCCTTCTCACTAGGTGGCCAAAGTATTTGAGTTTCATCTTCAGGATCTGGCCTTCTAAAGAGCAGTCAGGACTGATCTTCTCTAGGACTGACCGGTTTGATCGCCTTGCAGTCAAAGGGACTCGCAGAAGTCTTCTCCAGCACCATGGTTCAAAGACCTCAATTCTTTGGCACTCAGCCTTCCTTATGGTCCAACTCTCACAGCCATACATTGCAACTGGAAAAACCATGGCCTTGACTATATGTACTTTTGTTGGCAGGGTGATGTCTCTGCTTTTTAGTATGCTGTCTAGATTTGCCATATCTTTCTTCCCCAGAAGCAAGTGTCTTTTAATTTCTTGGCTGTAGTCCCCATCTGTGGTTATCTTGGAGCCCAGGAAAATAAAATCTGTCACTACCTCCATTTCTTCCCCATCTATTTGCCAGGAATTGAGAGGGCCGGATGCCATGATCTTAGTTTTCTTAATGTTGAGCTTCAAACCAACTTTTGCACTCTCCTCCTTCACCTGCATCAAGAGGCTCTTTATTTCCTCTTCACTTCCTGCCATTAGAGTGGTATCATCTGCATATCTGAGATTGTTGATATTTTCCCGGCAATCTAAATTCCAACTTGTGATTCATCTAGCCCCGCCTTTCTCATGATGATATATACATAAAAGTATAGAAAATCAGAAAGAAGGCTTAAAGATATATTAGCTTTCATTGTTTCTTTAAAGTAACATATTCATCCATCTTTTTAAAGTTATATTTTAAGGAAATGTTAACATATCAAATTTAATACTGATAATCATACAAAAGGTCTACATATTTTTTCATTGTTATTATATGCCAGATGTAAAATTCCTATATCTAGGGTTTCTAGGGCTAAGCCAACTTAACTACTAAAACAATGGCAGCTTTACATTTCCCCCCTCTTTTTTCACAGACCAAACAGCCATGCCCACCAAACTACTCTCAAAGTACATTGTGACAAACATAAATTTGCTGATATGTTTGCATATGCGTTTGGACAAGATCAACATTTCTGATTAGATGACATTGCAAATCAGCCCTGAACTTCAGAAGCTCTTTGAGTTTGGCAGACAATATGCATTCTTCAAAAGTGATCCAACAATAAAATTCAAAGCATGCATATAAAAACATAATGGTATGGAAAGCCTGCTTGAAGCCATGGAAGTCCTGTAAGCAGGGATACAGAATAGAAAGATTGGAGCATCAATTTCCTTGCCATGGCAACAAAAGAGAGTGGAAATTGATATGTAGCCAAAATGACCTTATTTCCAGAATCAAGGATCCCCAGGTTTTGCAAAAGCAGAGAGATACATACATAAGGGTAAAAGAGCCTAAGAGGAAGAAAAAGCAAGTACAAACTAAAGAAAATTAAGAATACTTCATAGTGATACAACACTGAGCACAAGGAACTCTAGAATGCCAGGAGAAAAAGGAGCATGAAACCATCAAAAAAATGATATAGCTAGCTAGCTCCAACCTGCAGCAAGGCTTACAATTCCTACTTATTATGTAACTTAAAAGATAATTTATATTTAATGTATTGCTCAAGTTTTCCATCACCAACAGTAATAATAGAGTTTTCAGATCTAGACTCCAAAAATCTAGATAACCAATGTATGAAAGTAAAAAGAGATGTCACCCAGAAATGTGGTTCAAGATCTGGTAGCCTGAAGTAAGAGACTCAGACAGATGAATGTTTGGTCCATAAAGAAAGCCATTATTGGCTAAGATACAATATTCTTTCCCTTGTAATCTCGGAGGTGAGAATCTCATTAAGACTACACTGGAATTGGCTTCTTATATCAGATGCATTAACCACTTATAATACACTAGTCTTATTAAGAATATTAATTTTAGCACAGGGTATGCAACATGGTGCTGGCAGACATCAATGTGCCACCCCAAAACTTTCATTGCCCACTAACCGCCATGTCTCATCTGACACTCTCACTGGGTGCAAGCACAAGTATTCATTGTATATTTATCTTGAATACCTTAAACAATGAAGGAGACTTACACATTCTTTTCTTACTGCTCAAGTTTGAACAATTTGATAAATGCTTCATTTATTCTCATGATAGTTTCTTCATGTATTGCTCTTATATTCAGCACAACTCCCACTCCGTATTTGCACACAACATTCTATAATTCAAACTCTATCCATCATACACTTTGTCTAAAACAGTAACATACGATAGATCTCACATGCATGTATTTCTCAATAACCTGATGGGCAAAAATACATTTGCGGAGACCCTATGTGGCAGAAAGCCACTTCCCAAATTTTGCTCCCCGACACCTCTCATTTACTTTCTACAAGCACCCTCCCAGGCATACTTAACAGACTAATCGCCTTGTCATTTTTTGCATTCATTCTTGATAAGTTTTGTTTTGAATAAGCAACAATAGCAACATTCTTCCAATGATCGGGCATATATACAATTTGCATGCATGAAATACAAACAAAATTAAACAAAATAGCATTAGCAAATCACACCCATAATTTAACATTTTTCCCACTGTAGATTATACTTGGGCCCTTATCTTTTGCCAACATTCTTCACATCTTTTATGAGTTTTTCTTCTTTAACATTTATTATATTGGTTTAAATTCCATTCTTTGACATACAAGTAATCCTCGGGTTACAGCCATTCATTCAGTGACCATTCAAAGTTACAATGGAACTAAAAAAGTGACTTATGACCGGTTTTCACACTTATGACCACTGCAGTATCCCCATGGTCAAAATTTGGCTGCTTGGCAACTGGCATGTATTTATGACAGACTCACTATCCCAGGGTCATGTGATCACAATTTGTAACCTTCCCAGCTGGCTTCCAACAAGGAAAGTCAATGAGGGAAGTCAGATTCGCTTATCAACTGGAGTGATTTGCTTAAGAACAGTGGAAAAATAAGTCATAAAATGGGGCACAACTCACTTAACAAGTGTCTTGTTTAGCAACAGAAATTTTGAGCTCAACTGCGGTTGTAAGTCAGGGACTACCTGTATCACCATCATTCCTGTACAAATCTCTAAAATAATGATTCATTACTCCAGCAATTACCCCTTCAGTTTCATCCAGGGTCATATAATCACTTTCTTTTAAAAAAAATGCTTCATTTCATTCTGCTGGAGGCTTCTCATTTAGCAATTTTCCACTCACTTCCAAAACAATTATAATTTTTTATCAAAATGGCAGGTATCCTCGACTTACAATTATTCCTTTAGTGACTGTTCAAAGTTACAATGGCACTGAAAAAAGTGACTTACAACCAATCTTTGCACTTATGATGGTGCAGCATCTCTATGGTCACATGATCAACATTTGAGTGCTGGGCAACCAGCATGCATTTATGATGGTTGTGGCATCCCAGGGTCATGTGATCTTTACCTGCAACGTTCCCAGTCAGTTTCTGACAAACAAAGTTAACAGGGGCTAGATTTGCTTAATGACTGCATGATTCACTTAACAACTGGTTGTAAATCATGGACTACCTGTACTGTACATTCTCTATCTTCTTTTAATCTTAATCTTTGCTTTCTTTCACTATATTTTTCCAATTATATTTTTCTTTCTATAAGCAAACAATATGTCGACTTTTTTTGTTCTCTTTTCGCTCTCTCCCCCTCATCCAGCGTTCTAATGTTAATATAACTTCACAAACCTCTATAATACTTTGTAACGTAAATTTGTCCACTCTGTTCCAAGCAATTTTCCACACCCTCTTTCATTACATCCACTTTCCATTCATTTTGTTTAGGACTTTAATCTTGTCATACAGGATTTACAGTATCTGTTCTTACAGTCCCTCTGTATTCACTGTAGTTTCTCTTTCCTAAGATCTACTCTTGACTCTACCAAAAACTCAGATCACTCTTGTATCCTTTGTTAATTCTTTCAGACTTTCATCTTATCAAATCAAGTATACTTTTAGATTCATTCCTTTGCTGTGTTTATGCATGAATAAACTTATGCTATAATATGTATTCATAACACATTTTTTCTAAGCAGATATTCAGCAAACAAGCACCATTCTCATTCATACTACTTGGATACTTAGACAGCTAAGTACTTAGGCAGACATGATAGGTGCATGTTATGCTCCAGTTAGTAGCAATACGGATGAATGAGAATGAGACAAGTAGGTATTCATATTGACTCATCATGGGTTAGTCAATCAAAACTTTTACATAACTTTTTGTTAGCGGAAGGACAAGATTACAGGCCTTTAGGTGTACCCATGGCATATGCAGGATTCCCCATTAACAGTAGGGATTCAGCACAAATTTATTGTGGCATGTTTTGGCCAATATGTAACAAGCTCAAGAACCTGCATAGCCCAGTTCTATTCTAAGCATGATCTTACAGTTCTGTACAATGTGGGATCTCTAATCTAAAGACTATGAAAGAGCCCTCATACATTTGCCTGGTAGGAAGTAAATGATTTTTATACAGCAAACTCATGGAATCATCCTTCCCCTTTAAGGAGGCAATTCATAATAAACAACCCTTTCTTTCATGTGCTATCTTCCCCCATTCAAGTAAAATCCAGAAGATAACGAACTGACTTTAAAACAAACAAACAAAACAAAAAAAACCTCTTGATACCTTAAAGTGATAGTAAAAAAAAATGTTTGACGAAAGATACCCGGTTCGGGAGACTGGATGTTTAAAAAAGGAAAAAAAGCAAGGCAAAGATTGATCTCCAGGGATTTCTAGAAAAAACAAACGTAACGCCCCCAAAGGAATGGGAACAATCTGCGTGCCCATTCACGCCTTTGAAAACTAACACCTCGGAAATCAGCTGTTCCCTCCCCCGCCGCCCCCGAGTGAGAATGTTAAGCCTCGCTTCGTCCAAGACGCTAAGTGAAAATGTGGCTGGCTACAAGGGAGCTCAGCCTATCGTTCCTGCCAGCCAGTGTGTTTACTTTATAGTTCAGTGTGTTATTGGGAACGAGACAACGAGATTACTTTAGTACAGCATTGAGCTTCAGCTGATGATCGGCTGTAAGAACGCAGCCGGTTTCTCCAGCCCCCAGCCCCCACCCCCGGACGCCAAAAGTGACTCCTTTCTGGCAACCCTTTTCCAAATGGTTTCTACAATAGGACCGACGAGGGAGGGGGGGAGACAGGAGAAAAGAGCGCTCGCCTTCGGAGGGACCCCGCATTTTCCCTCTGGCTCTCCCCTCCTGTTAACTAAAAGGGGTCCTCGTTTCCCACGCCATTCCACTAGTTACCAGGGCAGATTCGTCCCGTTCTGCGCCTTACCTCTCGGGGTTGCTGAGTAGCCCCCACAAGGCAGAAAAAGTCCTCAGAAGAAGCCGCGGCGGGATCGGAAAGACGCAACTAAGCTAAGCAGCGGGAGGAAAAGAAAGCGGGAGGCGAGCGAAGCGACCGGGCTTTGTTTCGTCTTCGGAATCCGCCAGCTCCTGGCTCCTGTTGCGTCCCTCGGGAGGAGCGGCACTTCGGGAGGGAGACGGAGAGAGAGAGAGAGAGAGAGAGAGAGAGAGAGAGAGAGAGACGGGGGGGGGGGGGGCGGAGAGACGGAGAGAGCGCGCCAGAGATCTCCCGGCCGCGCCAGGCTCGGCAGTGCGCTCCCACCCCCCGCGATCTGCAGAGGGCAGTCCGGCCCGAACCTGGGCGGACAGCGGGAGCTTCGGAAAGGAAGAGGAAGTCGCGTTTGGGCCGAGGACTGGGAGCAAACAGGGAGGAGAGGAGGGGAGGGGGAGGAGGGGAGGGAGTCAGTCCGGAAAGGCGGGAGGCCGGTCAGCAGCCAGGGAGCTGGCGGGGCGGGCGGCGACCAGGTTGGCACTTGAGGAATGCCGAGCGGGCTGGGGCAGAACCGCAGGCAGGAGAGGAATCGCAGGTGGTTCGGCTTCGGCTTCGGGGCTGGGCGTACTTTCAGCCGCAAACACGAAATCCTTGCGACTCGGCCGTCGCGAAACGTAGCAAAACGAAGCCTTTGCGGGGAGCTGGGCGCTTTTCCCCCTCGCCAGGTAGAGCGTTCCAGGTGATCGCTTTTTAAGCACAGATTCGAGGATTGTGTAAGAACCCTTCCCTTTTAAAGGATAGTTGTAAGTACAGGTCCTCGAATTACGACTATAATTGGGTCCAGAATTTCCCTTAAGCAAGGTGGTCGTTAAGTGAGTCGCTCCTGAGGGCTGCAAGTACTCCTGATTTTAGGACCATTTGTCATAGTTCTTAAGCAAATCCAGCTTCCCCCGTTGACTTACCTTGTCCTGGTAGATGGTTGGGAAGGTCACAAATCACATAATCTCAGGATTCTGCAACCATTGTAAATACATACCTGCTACCAAGCGCCCAAATTTTGTTTACATGACTCTGGGAATGTTGTGATGCTCATAAGTGTGAGTACTGATTGTAAGTCACTTCTTTCAGTGCCTTTATAACTTTGAACGGTCACTAAACAAATAGTTGTAAATCAAGGACTACACGATTTGTTTGAGATAGCTGGAACAGGTTAGAAATTATAGTCCTTTCTATACGATACTTCTATTAACCTGGGTTACCCGTTGCTGGTTGTAAAAGTCTTGAGTCCTACCTAGAGAGTAGAAAGGTGCTATTTAGGGGTTGTCTGGAATTTTGCAGTCCAGATGTGATAGCATTCGTTAACACCTTACCATCCCCAAAAAACACAGGCAAGGTAAACCTATCCACAGTGTCCACTTCTTGTTAGCCTAGTCAGCTAAATTCAGCATTTTTTAGCCTTGGAAGGGCTTGATGCAAAAAGATACAAAACTCCCATGGAAACCGCCTTTTGTGTTCCCTTCCAGGCCTTGCTGGAACGCTCTCCGCTCAGCCAAACCAGTGAAACTCACCAGCTGCACATATGTGTAATAAGACATAAATCTTCTACTTAGACATAAATTCTGCTACTTGTTCTGGGCAAAACTACTTATTTTACTGGGGGGGGGGAGTCTGGAATCCCCATTTCCCAGCCACAAACTAGAATGGATTTATGCAATGATAAAATCATGCCCGAAGAAAACACTTTTGCAAATAACTAGAATTGTATGAAAATGGTTGAAATGGGGCTTTTTGAAGAAAAATAAATTAACAAAACTGAAAGATCAGAAAGTTTTAATGTAGTAAAACATATTTTATTGAACTTAACAATAGAGATAATGTATTTACATTATGCTTTAATTAATATTACTGGGAATGACAGACACTTCTCATTCCTAATTTCAGAGCCATTTGATTACATGTTACTGGTGAAAAATTAAATATTGCTTTTGATTCTAAAAATGATAATCAACTTTAGTTCTATAATATACTCAAAATTAAGCATTTAAGTCAAATGACTTGGAGATCCCAAACATTTTAGTGAAGCTCACATTTCAAATTAGCTTTGATATTCACTTATTTGAGGGATTGCTTCTTCCCTATTTCATCTGCCCATCCCATCAGAACCAACTGAATGGGCATGTTATTCCTTCTGTTGTTCAGGGAACTACATTTTGCTGTGGCACTCAAATCTTCTCCACAAATATGAGGTAGGCCTCATGACTCCGGAGCTTTCAAAGATCCCTCAAAACCTGATTCTGCCAGTAGGCCTGGGGACCCCAGACAATGTATGAAGTTGTGAGTTGGCTCCATTATTAATAATATCCCCCTGTCTCTTCTTGTTTATTTTTGCTTTTATACATTTTAATGCTTTTAATAGTTATTATATAGGTGGTGGAGGACAAGGAAGAAGCCTCCCTGAAAAGTATAGGAATCCTGAACTCAGGCGTCTCCTGGGCAACAACACAGAATCAACTGTTTATTCAATGGCAGTGAGACAATGTTTGTAATCCCCTGGTTTAAAACACATTTATTTAAGCGTATTGCCATATGCTAAACAAATAATATAAGTAGTCCTTGATTTATAATCGCCACAGGGAGTGCCAGAATTGCCATCATAAGTAGGTGCAGTCGTAAAGCAAGATGTCATGCCACCATCCTGATTTACTCTGGCAATCCTGGCGGCAACATCCCATTGCGGTTGTTAACTGAGAATCACAAGTCATTAAGCAACAACCCAGCCCCATCAAGCTATTCTGGATTTGATTCCACCTTGCCATGCCCCAGGAAGTCCCAGTCCATCCCAGCAAACCCAAACAAGCATTTGTTCATCCAGCTGCCTTCTTTCCTATTTCTCTACACTTTTTGTGTTTTGCTATCTCCTTTTTGGACCCAACTTCTTTGTATAAGGTTTCCTACACATGAGTTCTTGAGTGCTGACTTTGGAAAGTTACCGTATTTTTCGGAGTATAAGATGGACCTTTTTACCCCCCAAAAGAGGGTGAAAACGGGTGCGTCTTATACACCGAATGTAGCCCCACCCACCCCCACCCTTTTGTCTCTGCTTTCCAGCAATTTACCTCCTTGCAGCAAGCAGGGAAGAGCCTGTTAAGCAAGTAAGTCATCAGCTTCCCGACCCCCAGCTGATTTGCCATGTGCAAAACTAAAACTGAAACTAGCTGCAAAGAGGTAAATAGCTGGGAGAGACAGCAGATTTTTATTTTCTGCTGAACAGGATGCAAGGGGGTAAGTGAATATAAATGTCTGTAGAATGTTCAAATTATTAGACTTATTTTTTAAAGACTGCTTTATTTTTGTTCTAGACAACAAAATGAAGAAGCTTTTTAAAATAAATGCTTGATCTGAAGAGGCCCAGTGATATTGTGTCTTCTTTTAAATAATAGAGAATAATGTATACTTCCAGAAATTTTAATTAATTTTAACAGCTCTGTACAAATATAGTCTGAAATGTAACAGTGTCCTGTTTAGTATTAAGATAAAGCAGCTGAGTTAAATTCTGACTTAGTCATGTTTGGAGTAGATCTATTTAAATAATTGGGAGGAGTTAGTGTGATTACGTTTAAGAAAACTTTCTGGCATAATGTACATTTCTCCAATTCTTTGCTATTTCTATGGGTCAGGCACACATGCACAGAAATACACAGCAAACAGTGTATCATCTGTGCTGTTTGCTGTTTGCCAAATTGCTGGGAGGCAGAAGCCTTTTTTCCTTGTTTTCCTCCCCCAAAACTAAGGTGCATCTTATACTCCGGTGCGCCTTATACTCCGAAAAATACGGTACATTGTCTGCATAAAGCTATGAGAAGCTGGATCCGAAAAGGAGATAGGAAAGGTAGCAAGGCACTTCTGCTTTGGCCACAGTGGCTGGATGAAAAAGGCAAAAGATCAGCCACAGAGCCATGTGGCTCTGGGCCTGCTTGCTGCTCTGCGAGGCAAAGTGCTGGGTGACCAAAAGGATATAGATGAGGGAGTGAAAGCACTCTTGCCATCATAAGTGTGAGTAAGCTGCTACCAAACACCCAAATTTTGATCACATGCTCATGGCACAGAGCTTTGGGCACGGATCATAAATCCAGTTTTTCAATCCCGACATAACTTCAAATGGTTGTTGAACAAATGGTCATAAGTCAAGGATTAGCTGTAGAAGCTTGAATAGATATAGCTGCTTGCAGTAAGGTCAACACATTAAAATGAATGAGCCACTATAAGTGTACCTTTCAGACTGGGAAATATCTAAATTCAGGAATACTCACATGTTCCAGGGGGCTATTTTATGGAAGTGAGATTTAAGCAGCTAGACAAACTGGTTAAATATGTTAACCAAGTTCCTTGTCATGTATTTGTGAAGCACCAGAGATGGAGGACATAGCACATGTATTCTTCAATTCCAGTTATATGAGAAAGATCAATATATTGGATGACATATTAGACAAATGGCCTATTGGGATCCATACATTAAAACAATATATTTCATGTATCTTCAGAACTGAAATATACAGAAGTGCTTCTTTTTATCTGAATAAAACAGTATCATTGAGAATTGCATATAAGGATCTGATTGGGATACGACAGAAATTATTTGCATTTCCTTTTAATTCTACTGTTTGCTCTTATTGTCCTGTATTTTGCATTCTGATATGGCCTTGTGCCTAATCATTAAAGATTATTATTTCAAAGCAAAACATTTTTTTTCATTTGGCAGTCTTAGTAATGAGTAATAGGATGGGTCATTGACTTTTTAAAGGAGACTTGTAAACATAATGGTTTTGTTTTTCCTTCCTGGAAAAAGGTTCCTGTTCAATTCATTGTTTTTGAATGCTGTTACTAAAATCTGGAACTTTGAAATAACTGCCCATTAGATTCTTTAAGAAAGTACGGTATTTTCTTTCCTGCATACAGCAAAAAAGATGAGATGGATTTATGGAACCATGAGCATAATGTACATTAGTAAGCTTGAACAATTTTTATCAAACAAAGCTTTAGAAATATTAGAAGAACTTGCAACTGGAAAAATATTAATTTGTCCAGTAGCTAAACTGAATGTGAGCAGCTTTTGTTTACAGCTGTAAAGACCACAAACATTAAAATATAAAGAAGAATATTTGTAGCTCAGGATTGAAATGAGGGGTCATTGGTACTCTCTGAGCTTTTTTCTTTCTTTCAGGTGTCTCATTACCCAAGCTAGGTGTGTTACTTAGTTTGGATAATGAAATGACTATGACCAGTAGAATTGCATGAGAAGACATCTGTTGCCAGAGGAAAGATCTTCTAATGTGGAAAATCTACTTAAAGACTGATTATGGTAGATCAAATGATGTTTCATGTTTTAAAATTTATACTTGTGAGGTGCATGAAAATGTAGACAAGCTATCCATTATCTTCAAATTATAAGCCACCCAGAATCATTGATTGAGATGGGAGGTTATAGAAATTGAATTAAATAATTAAGTTAAATATCTTGCTCTTCTTCAGATTGGGGTCTCTTTATTGCAATGTCCCTGCAAATGGCAACTAACCTTTATTCTGGAATTCTTATAAAAGATATACCGGTACATTGACAACAATAAATAGCTCATCCACCAATGTTTAAATTTATCCACAGCAGAGGTGGGTTCCTCCTGGTTCGGACCGGTTCGCCCGAACTGGTAGCAACCCACTGGTGACATCATGATGATGTCATGGAACTGGTTCGGTCGTGCCAGTCCGTGGACGGCGCCATCTTTTTTTTGAATTTTTTTTGAATTTTTTCTGGGTTTTTTTCTTCTGAGCATGCGCAGAAGCCTAATTTCCAGCACTGCGCATGCGTTGTCATCTTGTTTTCAGCTTTTTGGAGGGGGTATTTTTCTGGCACTGCGCATGCACGTAATTGCTTCATGCACGCATGGCCACGAGGAGCAGCCACGCGGTACGGGAGAAAGCAAACTGGCAGCGAGGTAAGTTAGAACCCACCCCTGATCCACAGCCTTGTTCTGAAAATTAGATCAAATGCAGACCTAATGTCAAGGAATGTGGTATATGGTGCAGAGCTTGTCTTAGATAAATATTTTTCATCCCAATGTTGCTGTATTAGGGCAAGTACCGGAATAGAGTGTCCAGTTCTAAAGCCTGCTTGCTCATTTAATTAATCCAATCAATTTGTTGTGGAGATGTTTAGCATAAGACTTGAGCCAGAGAGAACCAATTTGATTTGGTGGTTAAGGCACCAGGCTAGAAAGCAAGAGACCATGAATTTAAGTCCTGCCTTAGCCATGAAAGCCAGCTGGGTGACCTTGGGCCAGTCAGTCTCTCTCAACCCAACTCACTTCATAGGGTGGTTGTTGTGGGGAAAATAAGAGGAGGAAGGCAGTGGTGAGTTGCTGCCGGTTCGGACCGGTTCTCACATACCGGTAGCGGAAATTTCCACCCACTCGCCAAACCGGCAGCAATGGCCGACTGTTCACGCCCCCGAACTGGTTCTCCGGTTGCCGCAGCTGGCAAAGAACCCTCTGCGCATGCGAAGAGGGTCATTTGCGCGATGTGATATGGGCGCGTGTGTGAGCAAAGTGTGCATGCACAAAACGTGCACTTCCGTCGCGATGTGAACCGGTTAGGGAAGGTAAGTGGAACCCACCCCTGGAGGAAGGTGTGTTGGATATGTTCGCCGGCTTGTGAAAATAAAGGCAGGATGTAAATAAATGAATAAATAAATAAAGCTTACTTTTTAATCTAAGATGGTTTATGGACTAATAGTTAGCAGGCAGTTCACAATGAGCCTCTTTATAAATGGGCACTATAATGATTAAACCCCAGTTCTCTGGTATTTGTGCAGTGTGATTAATGTAGGAGAACAGAGAAGCAAATATAGGGGTCCACCATTCCTTATTGTAAGAGTTCAGCAGTAATAAAATAATTACCTGGGACTTAGCCAGGCTGTTTTATAGGTCTTTTATTTCAGAACTTGCAGTTGATGCCCCATTGGGTTGCTTGTCAATACAGAATTCGACTTTGAATTCAGGCAGGTCTTGTTGTGCATATAATGTCCTAAAATGGTCATCTACTGTTGCTGGTATGAGATAAGAAGCATTATTTGAATGGGAAGCTACCAAGCACCAAAATAAGGTTTGCTTTCTGACTTTTAATGAAACTATTGTTAGTAGCTAGAAAGTCCTGGTAAATTCTCTTTTCTTGGTTTGCACTAGGTCTTTATTCACTTGCTCCAGCAATAAGAGGTCCAGAATATAGTATAAAGCTGGATCCTCCTTTCAGAGTTTAAATTACCTAATCAGCTTGTTTTTGGCCTTAAGACATTCTGAACCAAACCAGGATGAGAAGGGCAAGACTTGCTTTCATTTCCCCCTCCCTCTCTTCTGTGGTATCTGAGCACACAATACTGGCTAGAGCAGTGGTTCTCAACCTTCCTAATGCTGCGACCCGCCCCTGCGCCCCCACCATGACCCACCCGCTGCCGCGACGCCTGCCCCCCGCCGCCATTTGGGTTCTTTTACCCTCTGTGCATGCACAAAGCATTCTGCGCATGTGCAGAGGGTAAAAGAACCCAAATGGCGTCCGGGTGAAGTCTCCCGACCCCTGTAAAAGGGTTGTTCGACCCCCAAAGGGGTCGCGACCCCCAGGTTGAGAACCACTGGACTAGAGTAACTGATAATTTCTATACTATACAATCAGTAGTGGGTTCTAAATCCCGTCGCTACCAGTTCATACGCGTGCTCACGTGCAACACTTCTGTGCATGCGCAGAAGTGTCCCGGGTGGGTGGGCGGAGCCTCCCACCACTGCCACTACCGGTTCACCGCTGTATACAATGTAGTTTTTAGGTCCACCCTCAACTATTGTAAAGTAAGTCTGGGATGCTACCTTCGACAAGAGCAGTTCAGACTTTGCCTCTTTGCACTCTTAGGTCCATTTAACATAAACCAGCCTTGACCTTAGATCAAAGTGAATGTTAGCAACAGTATCCATTTTGAGAAATAGCTTACTAAATGCTCATATTACTGAGATGCTGGAAGAGAAGCGCAATCAGGTTGATTATGTAGGTGGAATTTTATATATAGGGTTCCTTGAGTTTACAATGTAATTAATCGGGGAAGGACTTGTCTTGGCCCAATGAGAGAATTCACCAGGAAAAAAAATCATAGCTTCCAATTATTTTTCTTAGCAATGAGTAAAGTAGTGAAATTTCACCATGTGATACTTAGTAAACCTTAGCAGATGCTGCCTATAGTATTTGAAGCAGCATGCAAATTGATTTTAAAAATCATGTTTTATTTAACAATCTATTTTATGAGCTTTTCTACTAATGGTACTCCTACCACTTTCAAAAATATAGCCATACAATTTACAAAAATGTTTTAAGAAAATATTATTCAAAAGTTGAATTTTATAACCATTCTTAATTTCTACAAATGCTAACACTCTGAAAATGTATGGCTCTGCCAATTGGAATAATTTCCTTTGAGCTGTGTTCTCTGAGCATTTTTATTATCTATATACCCGAGTTTCTGCTCCACAAAATGGCTTGCTTTTCCAAAGACAGCATAACAGATACTGTAGTTCTAAATAAGCCATATTTGTTTTGTCAAATATTTATGCATATTCTGTATTTGAGAACATTTTCCTTTCCTCTAATAAATTGGTTGCCTAGCAGAGACAGCTTTGCATTGTAGAGTGAAGTGCTTCATTTTCCTCTGAATACTAATTTTGTTCCAGGTTTAGCAGCTAAAAGTGAAGTGGGAAGATTCACCCTTCTGAAAAACATTATCAATTGTGGTAACCGATCCAAACAGGAGAGCTTGTTTATCTTTGCAACAAAGGGTTGTGAGCAGAGCTTTCTTAACGAGTTAACTCACTGTGTTAACGTTCTATTTTAACCATGACTTGTTTTATACATAAATGTGTTACAGTGACTGAGTTGATTATGTATTGTCATAATCCATAATTTATAAACTATAATTCTTGAGTTCAAACAATGCATTAACTCACAAACAGCCAAAGCTGGTTATTTAATTCAACCAAATCAGGATGATATTCTTCAAATCATGTTCAGCAGAAACGTGGCTAGTCATTCTCAGGCTAACCTGCTTAACAGGGTTTTAAGAATGTATTTATATGCTTTCATGTACAAATGTATTCTACCTTTCTTTCTTCCAGGAGGCCTTGCTAATAAAGTAAATAGTGCCAGTAATACATGAAAAAATGAAGAAACCAAGTTACTTTCCCGCAGGTTGTCCTCTATTTTATACATATTTCAAAACAAGGAAAGGTATTTTTATTTTTCTCTTTCTCTTTCCTCCCCCTTGGGAAAAAAAAAAGCTCCCAAACAGGTTCTTTTCTTAATATTATATAAGTTAATTTAATAAAGAGGGAAGGACTGTATAGCACTCTAATCTCCTTCAAAGAGGATTGAATTTCATTTTACTTACTGAATTTAAACTGCACCTTTTTGCTTATTCTGACACTTTAAATGGCTTACAACAATAAGAGACCAAGTACAAACAGAAATTATTACAATTGAGACTAAAATAATTAACAGTTAAAAGCTTATGACAGAGATGTGTTTTGATCGTCTTCCTAAATATTGTGCAGACTGAAGCTAAACACATCTAGTTAGAGAGTACATTATGTAGCCTAGGAGCCACACCAGAGCCTTTTTTGTGTAATGGAGATTCCAGGCTTTGGCAGCAGGGGCATCTTCCGAAGAAGTTGTCCCATTAGCCTAAGTGACGGGGCAAGTTCATGGCTGGATAGAGGCAGTCCCATTGACAATCAGTTCCGCAAGCTGTTGAGGACTTGAATGGTCAATAGGAATTATGCTCAATAGGTAAGGTGTAGCCTGTGCAGATCTTTCAGCTGCTATATCAATACCACGTTTTGTGTCCACTGCAATTATCTGATTCTTTCTCTAGAGCAGTGGTTCCCAACCTTTTTGTGATCGAGTACCACTTGGAGGTCCCGTACAGTCGCCGCGTACCACCTGGTTCCAGAGAAACTAAATTCGATCAGATATCACTTTATTTCCATAATTGTACCGTTCCTTTTTTGGCCCCGCGCATCCAGCAACTGGATTCTCGGGCCGCTGGGACCAGGTGGGTGGCGTGTGGCAACAGTTGCAAATCGTTGCCAGATTATCTTGTGTTAGGCAGTAAACATTTTTGTGAAGTAAAAAATAACTAACTAAAAATCATTCATGACCCCGAAAGTGTTCGTGTACCACCTGGAAGGCCCTCGCGTACCACTAGTGGTACACGTACCACAGGTTGGGAACCACTGCTCTAGAGTATCTCCAAATGAAAAATATTGCAATAGTTGAGATGGGTTGTAACCGAGGCATGGGGAACTGTCACAAAGCCTGATTGGCTGAGGAAGGGTTATGGTTGGTACAATTATGCTGCAAATCCAATTACACCTGGGGTTGAGGGATGTGAATCTCTGCAATGGGTTGTAGGAATATCTTTGAGGAAAAGGAGGCAACAGTCATATGTTTTTCAGTCCAAGGCAGAAATGTAATTTGAGAAAGTGTCTCAGTCTTGCCTCTCCCTAATTCTCTTGAAGATAAAAGGAGGGGAAAGATGCATTCTAACTTGGAAGATTCTGTTAGTATAACCATGTAATAAAAGTAGTGTCAGCATTCTTCCCCTCCCCCAGTTTATTACTGTCTTAAACCAGAGACCAGAACAAATAAAAACGCTCAGTAAATATACAATTAAAAATTCTAGTATAAAATAATAACTAACAACTAAAATCTATAATAAAATCCAGTCTGTCAATTATACATGGTCTAACTATACTAAAATTACAATCCATAAACTGTGTGGCCTGTTGTAGTTCAGTGCTAAAAGGGAAAAGGCTAAGCAGTGCAAAGGGTTTGCCACATTTGTTATATAACATAACTATGGTGGAAAAGACACATATTTAAGATGAATCCCAGTGCTGCTGTGCAGAATATGGCCACCTGCGCTGTAGTTATGGTCTATTCATCCTTAAGCAGCCACTGAAGATAGGTACCGTAGTTGTTCTGACCTAGGCTTCCTGATAAATAATAAAGCACAAACGGAATCCCAAAAACCTCTTTTTATTTTAACTGCTGTGAATTATGTTCATTCCCAGCCATAATAAGTCCCAAACAATGTTAATGAGTCCGACAGAAGTCTTTCGGAAGAAGGCTGATATCACCTACCTTTATCTCTCTTGACACGCTGCCAAAGACCTAATTGGCAAGGAACTTTGCAAGGCCAAACAGAAACACAGAGTCAGAACCGAAATGCTGAGACACGAATTGAACAAAGTTGCTTCCTGCAATGAGCACATCCGTTTGCTCCACTTCTATAGCCTATGGGAGGGGCCAATCATCTCCAAGCCTTACTCCTGAGTAGTCCTTTTCCTCCATAACTCTTCTTGCCTTCTGGCAGCTCTGCCCATACGCGCATTGGGAACAAGCTCCTCCTGTTCCTCTGCCTCGCTCTTGTCAGCCTCTGGAGGCTCTGGAATCAGCACAGACCTCCCAGATGGCCCAGGCTGGATCTCTGCCTCTGGCACCAAGCCTTCTCCAGACTCCAGGCCTGGCCCATGTTCCTCCCCAGCCTCCTCACAGTCCGACTCTGCTGCCAGCTCCGCAGGCCACTGGCGGACCACAACACTAGTGTCGGAACGGCCAGAATACCTAGCAGTTATTGGCAGAATATGTTTTTTTCCTAATCTCTGTGTAAAAGGAACATCTAAGGGGCATGTGACCCACAGTCTCCACTTCTCCTGAGCCACAGGAACAGAATCTTTCCGTCAATGGTATCCGTTTATATTTGCCATACAGGATGGCTGATGGAAGCGCATGGCACTGTGCGAGCGAAAATGCTTTCCGGTGGTTTGCTGACTCCAACTGACTAAGATAGCTGGCAGGAGCAACAACACATCTAATGGCATCTGGAGCCAGAAACAGCGGAGCTTTCCCTAAGTCCACCTGCCTCTCGATGTCCTCCACCTTTTGTCGCAAGGTTTGTCTTGCTAGGTCGTAGTCCATCTTCAGTATTAAAGCTGGGGAGAAGCCTAGTTTGGCAAGGTTGGACTCGACAACCTTGATTCATGACGAGGAGAATTTGTCTTGGAGGATTAATGGAGCAAGACCTTGCGGAAAGAAGTTAAGCCAGAGATTTAAGGATGCTACACAGATTCTTGCTTTGACTTTTGTCAATCCTGTCTCCATGCGCAGAAGTGCATTTGAGACACAACGCGGCATCTGGAGAATTGATCTAATGAATTTGGATTGAACTATTTCTAATGGTGTAAAACACGAAGCTGACGGTCCAAGCAAGGTCCCATAAAGAAGCTGTGCTAGTGACTTGGCCAGAAAAAGCTTAATTGCGGCAGGGACATAATATCCTCCCTTTGTGCAAAAAAATTTAAGGATGGCGCCCGCTGATCTTTGGCCCAAGGCAGCCGCATATTCTCCATGTGCTTTTCTCCATGTGTCAGCATTCATAACTTTGATTTCCTAGGCTAATGTATCTCAAAGGGCTTACAATCTCCTCTTTTGAGGGATGGGAGAGATGCAATCCAAACTACAACACATTTTACTTAAATTTCAGAATATAGCTTTCTTTTTACCAACACCACTTTTATTTTATCTTCATTTAATTTCAGCCTGTTCTCTTTCATTCAGTCTATTATTTGAAGTTGGCAATGTTCAAGGCTTGTTTCCTTGGAGTAAGAAGATAAGGGAAGTGGAAGTGGGTCCCATCAACACAGTAATGACATCACAGTTCCTGATGATCTTCCCCCAGCAGTTTCACGTTGTAGATATTAAACAAAGTAGGAAACAGAGTGCAGGTACCATCAGACAGGGATCCAAAATTGAACAGTACTCCCTGCAGCACTATTTTCTGGGCATGTTGCAACAGGAAGGATGGAACTATCATAAAACTCTGTCATTATAGCCTGTTAACCAATACATCTGGATTCCCAGGAAGGAAGACTTGCATTCCAGAGGACCAAAAGACAGTGATGTTTAAGCTGCCCCCTAGAGGTTCTCAGAGTATATCTTTAATGATGCAAGATTGCTGTCAGGTTCCAAAAGCCAAGAAAGACACGCAGAGTTACTTCTAAGCAGTTTCCTTTATTGTTCCTCACCTACAGGCAGATATCTTGCCAAACTAAAACAACTATTTGCATTAAGATATATTCTGAGAACTTCTATGGTACAGCTATCTTGACCCTCTTTCTCCTAACCAAATTATCTAAATCTCACTGTCTCTTGGTCCTCTGGAATACAGCTCCTCCCTCCTGGTTATCAAAACTACATTTCACCACAAATGTCACTAATAGGGGAGTATGACCCTGCTAGTTTTCTTGGATCTATCTAATTTCCAGAAAAGGTCATCTACTACGCTTGTCAAAGTCTCCGTACCATAACCTGGGGGGGTGGAATCTCACCGGCTCAAGGTTGACTCAGCCTTCCATCCTTCCGAGGTAGGTAAAATGAGGACCCAGATTGTTGGGGGCAATATAAATATACATTGCTTACTGGTGTAAACTGCTTAGAGAGTGCTTGCACTGTGAGGCGGTATATAAATCTCACAAATAAATAAATAAATAAAATTGGCCCAATCAATTTCATCCAGGTGTATGTGGAGCTGTGATACCGACACTTTTGCAATTATCTTACCTAACAATGGAATGCTTGACAATATGTCATGTGCTTGTGTTTGTGTGTGTGTGCACGTGTGTGTAAATCATGTACAGTAAAATCTCATACACGGGCAAGATATAATTTAGTATCTGTATGTATTTCTGAACTTGAAGGTGGACTGTACAGTACGTAAGATTATATATATACGATATATATATGATTCTGATAATTGACAGAAATAACATGCTACTTTATAGTAGCTGTTGTTGCTGGTAACATTTTTAGTTAGTACTTTTCCTAAGATTATGTTCTAACATGTAATGGAGCTTTTGTCTGAATAGTTACTGATGAAATTAAATTGTTGGTTAAGGTAAACTCTATAGATATCTTCCTACTAGACAATCTGTGACCCATTTGGTCATCCCTTTCAGAGATAGTTTCTTACCAGATTTCTCAATGCATTCAACAGTGACAGAACTTCTAATGCAATGCCTTCGCTGGTGTGTGTGTGTGTGTGTGTGTGTGTGTGTGTGTGTGTGTGTGTGTGTGTGTATAGGTAGGTAGGTAGGTAGGTAGGTAGGTAGGTAGGTAGGTAGGTAGATAGATAGATAGATAGATAGATAGATAGATAGATGATAGATAGATAGATAGATAGATAGATAGATAGATAGATAGATAGATAGATACCGGTAGATAGATAGATAGATAGATAGATAGATAGATAGATAGATAGATAGATAGATAGATAGATAGATAGATAGATAGATAGACAGATAGACAGATAGATAGATAGATAGATGATAGATAGATAGATAGATAGATAGATAGATATTGGTAGATAGATAGTGTGTGTGTGTATGTGCATGCATGCGTCATAAAATATTATGTAAAGTTTGCCAAGTTTCAATTCCATCGGGAGTCATGGGTCCCGGATTTTGGACACATACTGTAAGTTAGGCCATTTGATACCTTGGCTCAAAAATTGTTTTCCTGTGATGCACCATTTTGCCCAGTTAAAGGTTAAGGCAGCAAGAGTTTTAGTAGCATATAGATAGTAGTAGATAGCTGGGACCTCAGAGCAACTTTTAATCCTAGCCTCTTCATAAATGCAGTTTGCAACAAGGGAGTCAGGTAGAGACTTCATTATTTCTTTCTCTGAGAAGATGTGCCTGGGGTTACTTCGTTTTGCCCACACAAAAAGTTTGAAGGAAATATATTTTTAACTACTTTCATACAGGTTTAGGGCTTGGTGAATCACCAAGGAAGTTAACTCCTAATTTCTGTATTTTTCTTGCTCCTTTATATATGTCCGGGACGGGTTTATGACTGTTCACCTCCTCCACTTCGCCGTTCCTGTTTTGTCCCCAGACTTCCGTCCCCAATCATTCGGGCGCTGCCTTTTCTCCTTGGCCCTTTCGCCGAACGGGCCAAAAAGCCCATTCACCCTGGTCTTTTGGCCGCACGGGACACTTTGCCGCCAGCCAATCACAGGGAGAGAGAAGAGAGAGAGAGAGAGAGAGAGAGAGAGAGAGAGAGAGAGAGAGAGAGAGAGAGAAAGCTACACTACCCCCTCCTGTGCAAACGTGCTGCAAACACAGTGGCAACAACAACGTGTGAAAACCCCTCCACCAGAGAGAGAGAGGGAGGAAGGCTACACACACACACACACACACACACACACACACACACACACACACACACACACACACAGACCGCACACAGGGGGGGAAGAGAGAGAGAGAGAGAGAGAGAGAGAGAGAGAGAGAGAGAGAGAGAACCCCCTCCCGTTCAAACTTGATGCAAACACAGATGCAGGAAGGAATGAAGAAGGGGGTGTGATTCTTGCTCCTCTGGCTGGCGGCAAAGTGTCCCATGCGGCCAAAAGGCCAGGGTGAATGGGCTTTTTGGCCTGTTCGGCGAAGGGGCCAAGGAGAAAAGGCAGCGCCCGAATGATTGGGGACGGAAGTCTGGGGACAAAACAGGAGCGGCAAAGTGGAGGAGGCGAACAGTCCCATTCCGGTCCGGGACTGAGAGGAAAGTACAAGAGAGTGTTAGTTTACCCAAGAGAAAGTAATCTTCCTGCGACTAAATTCTATTCAGTGTTTAAAAAAAGTTTTATGTCAGAGCTACATTAAAAAAAAGAAGCCCATAATTCAGAAATATTTACAGAACCACAATTCCATTATTTAAATATTTAAGGAATACAGGGTTATTCAAAAAGAATGAACCAATTTCATGACACAATATTTTATTAAGGAAACATAATACAAAACTCTAGCCAAGTCACAAGTATTCTACTCACAATCAACTTTTATTTCCTGTCTTACAAGTGTTCAATGTGGCCACCACCTGCAGCATGGGCAACATCAATGCGATAAGAGAATTCCTCCCAGGCGCATATCAGCATATCACAATCCACTGAGTTGATCACTGTTGTTATTTGATGTTTAAGATCATCGAGTTTAGTGGGTAGCGGTGGAACATAAACGCGATCTTTACTTATCCCCACAAGAAAAAAATCACACACGGTTAGGTCTGGGGATCTAAGAGTCTTGGCCCCCCCAACGCAGAACGCCTTTTCCTGAGGACTTGCCATTCCGAGGGTAAACAAACAACTGAACGTTGCCGGAAGAACGACACAACTACATTGCCCCTGTGGCAGCCATTCAAAACTTAGATAACTCCTCTTTCAAATGGTCACTGACTCATTACATGACGATGCTTGAGAACTGAAGCAATGCATCATGAAATCGGTTCATTTTGAATAACCTTGTATATTGGGTTATTTTGACTGTAAATTTTGTAATGTTTCTTTTAAGAAAGAAAATACTGAATAAAACATTTGTTTTTATAAAGATTTAAGGAACTGTGTTTAGCTGGGCAGTCCCAACAGGTACAAGTTAGCAGTTATATTGTAGATGTGCATTATATATTTATTATTATGAAAACAACATGAAATGAATTGTCAGATTAGTTTAAAAAACTAGTTTACATAATTTCCTTGATTTTTATTTGGTCTTTTATCATATTTATTGCTTTGATTCTAGAAGCCCTGAAGCAAAGATCAAGAATCCCAGATAGAATAAAAGATCTGGGGTTAAATCATTTGGAGACATACCAAATTTTGAAAGCTGTTTTAAAAACGGAGCAAAAATGTAGGAATTCCATTGAATATTATAAAATATAATCTGTACACCTTTTAACTTATCAAGACAAAACCAGCCTTCAGGGGCCTTGCTAAACTTACTAGTGTTGCTATTTATCGTGGATACATAAAAATACATGTTTGGTTTGATGTACAGGCCAGATAGGAACTTTCTATCCAAAGGAACAAGTACAGCTTTCAAAATGTTTGATTCCCTTCATCTTAAGAATGGATTTCAAGAGGAACTGAGACATACATTTAAGCATCTGTCCCAAAGCTCCAGAATCAATACCGCCTGGCTAAATTCCAGCTTTAGAAAAGCATAACATACTTGTTGTATTGTAATAAGTTTAAATGAGTTTCGTGAAAGGAAAGAATCGCTACCTATGTAGGTTTCTGTTCAGGATTAAGCCTTTTCATTACTCCTGACCATATATTGTTCATTTATACATGAAGTCCTTGACTTACAATCACAACTGAACCCAACATTTCTGTTGTTAAGTGAGACATTTGTTAAGTGAGTTTTGCCCCATTTTAGGATGTTTCTTGCCATAGCTGTTAAGTGAATTACTGCAGTTGTTAAATTAGTAACATGGTTAAGTGAATCTGGCTTTCCCATTGACTTTCTCAGAAGGTTGCAAAAGGGGACCACATGATCCTAGGACCCTGCAACTGTCATAAATATGAGTCAGCTGCTAAGCGCCTGAATTTTGATCACGTGACCATGGGGATGCTGCAATGGTCATAGGTTTGAAAAAATGGTCATAAGTCACTTTTTTCAGCGGCAGTGTAACTTTAAATGGTCATTAAATGAACTGTTGTAAGTTTAGGACTACTTGTATATCTAACACCTTCAGGATTTTCAGCAACTTCATCAAAAACATACTGTTCATCCATCTTCTTTGCTCATTAGTGGTAGATTTGCCTTGCACACTATTTTGAGATGAAAGGATGGCCCTGCTCCTGAATTCTTGTTTTTTTTGTCCCAAGCTTCAACATACGTACAAGTCAGTGGTGGGTTCCTACAGGTGCGGTCCACTCTATAGCACCGGTAGCGGCCCGCTGGTGACGTCACAGTACCGGTGCGGTCGGTTGCCGGTGCCTGGGCGCCGCCATTAAAAGAATTTTTTTTTAATTTTTTTAAAAAATTTCTTCTGCGCATGCCCAGAAGCCAAGCTTCCGGCACTGCGCATGCGCTGCCTTCCTACCCCACAGTGAGTCCAAGCAGGGGAGGATGGCTGAGGGAGCGTGTGAGATGCTGAAAGAACGGGCGGCAGGAGCTATCTCCATTCCCCTCCCTTCAGCAGTCCGAGAAGCCACGCCCACCCAGTCACATGGCTGGCAAGCCACACCCACAAAATAAGCCACGCCCATAGAGTGGTAGTAAAAAAATTAGGAATCCGCCCCTGGTACAAGTATTAGCAGCATTTGGCAACTATAATCGGACATATCTGGACAACACCAGGTTGGGAAAGACAGGGCTAGATTGTTAGTAAGCTATGTGTTTGTTTCTACTGATGAATTCATATTGGTTTGAATGTTTAGATTTTCAAACACAAACAAACACAAGCCTCATTTAAATTTAGTCAAAGATTTGGTATGTTATTGTCACAGGGCAATGAGTATATGAAGACTAAATCTAACAAAGGCTACACTGTCATTTGGCTGTGCACACTGCTGTTTTCTCTGCATTAATACCAATCCTTACACATTCATTGTAATATCTAAGATGAAGTTATGGACTCTCAAAAACAAAGCAAAATAATTTATTACATGTACAAATGATATGGCCACTAAATGATTCTTAAGTGCAAGTCCCCCTCAAAAGAATGAGAAGTATGCAACCACATGCAGCATTGTACAGGCACATTCACTTTAGTTTCAATAAATTCAAGGCAAGAAATATGTCAGTGGAGTGCATAATCTCAGTGGAGTGCATAAATTGTTGGCATTCGAGATTAAACAGTTCTTTTTCAGCAGATATATTCATATGCAAACTTCTCCATTCACTTCAGAGTAATTTAGTTGTCTACATACTATCACATAATTGGAAGGTCCTCAAAGACCATCTAATCCACCTGTAAATAAATGCTCAGTGCAGGATCTGCTAAAGCAATTCAGAAAGTTGGTTATCTACGATCTTATGGTAACCTTTCCATTCCACATGTCTTACCATTAGCACATTTCTCTTAACAATCTGTTTCTCAGTTGCTTCTGGTCCTGCCCTCCAGGGCAACAGAGAACAAATCCAAATTCCTCCTGTACAGTATATGACAACCCTTTACATTATAGTAAATATGTCAAGATTGCTATTATACTACTCCTCAGTCTTGTCTACAAGCAAAACATTTTGCCATTCCTTATTAGATTTGGTTTCTAATCCCCTTACTGTTATTGTAGCCCTCTTCTGACCTGCTCCACTTTGCCAATGCCCTTTCTAGCCTGTGGTGCCCTGAAGTCAACATAGTATTTCAAGCAGGCCCTGACAAGAAAGTGCAAACTGGGGCAAATACTTCCTGTAATGTAGAGTTTATGTTCCTGATAATGTATCCCAAAGTAGCATTTCTAGCAACTGCATCACACTATTGGCTCATGTTCAACCTGTGATCTACTGGAATGCCCAATCTGTAACTTGTAATTTCTTTCCCTTTTTTGAAAGTAGTCGCACCTATTACTGTAAGTATTGGGGCAGCTTGCTCCACTCTTTCAACATAAGGCAGTACCAATCAGCGCAAAGAAATATCTCATACAAAGCATATTCATCCCCACCCTATGCTACCAGTGCTAAAACATGGATACTTACAATAAATCATACATGAAAGTTAGTCACCAAAGAAATGAGATGTTTGAGGAAAGCTGCTGGAGTGACCAGAAGAGAAAATCAGAAATGAGACCACAAGGGAAAGAATTGGCATAGAACCAATCTTAAACTACAAATTTTTTGCTCACCCGGAGAGGATGTGGGATTCCATACTGTTACAAGGCATATACAAAAAGAGAAGGTCAAAGAACATGAGGCAGACCCAGAAGAAGTTGGAAAGAGACACTACAACAACATCAGTTAACAATGGTTGAGGCTGCCAGAAGAGCAAGAACCAGAACTTTATATCTTCCTCGACATCCAAAGTGGTAAAAGAGGAAGGGGAGGGAGAGAAACAGAGGGGGAGAGAGGGGGAGGGAGGGAGGGAGGGAGAGTGTGTGTCACACCTACTGTTCTGGGACTTTGTTAATTCTCCAAAAGTTCACAAATATTTGTTAATAGTTCCACAATGACTTTCTCTTTCTTTATATTTCTGAGATATCCAAAAAGTATTTTACAGCCTGGCAAGTAAAATTATCAGCAAGAGCGGACAGGAATTTGTGACCTTCGGGCTCTCGGCAATGTTAGATGTCAGAGTAGCTAAAACCTCCAACTGCCAATATTGCCTGCTTTCAGTGTTAGGCTTGGAGAATGAGGAGTTTTCCTAGGCCCAGAGCTTGTTTCTATTTCTACTTTAGAAACTGCAATGTAAGTTGGAAAGTGATGCTATATTAGTTTGTGTCTACAAAGAAAAGGAAAAGATATTCATCAGTACCAAAGAAAACACATTTCCTCCACATCCAATATTTCTGCCATTGTTTGAAATACAGTTCTTGAGAGCAGTTTGTAAGAGCTTCTTATTTTAGTGATAAATTAAAAACCCATAGAAAAATAATTAGCCCAAAACATGAGTTAGTTTAATGTATTTTTCTATCTTTATTGAAACACCAAGGATCACAGGAAAAGGCTGTAGGTTTAAAGACAGGTGACCATTTGGTGCCTGGTATAAACATATGCATGCACACACAAATGTACTAGCAAAACCTGAGCCATTTATTACCTTGTGCTCTTATAAAAAAAAGAACAAAAGTACAATCAGTGTGCACCAAGGAGAGATGTGCCAGTTATAGGCTAAATGTATATATACATTATTTAAAGTATGAGAGTAAATATGGCAATTTAATAGATTTAGACCAGCTCAGAAATGATAATAGGTATAACCACCTAAAAGTCATTGCTTTAATTTCTTGCACACTGCTCATTTATATCAGTGATGTTTGTGCAGGAGAAGCACTCAGCAGATGACACCCCTCGTATTTAAGCTGATTCAATCGAAGTTTTGTTATAGAAAAGCACAAAAGCAGATGGCTCATTTGGAGTGGTGTTCTTACAGAATAAACACATAGTCAATTTTCAGTTTCAGTTTCTGTGTCCTTCTGGAATAAAGATTGCTTCCCTGATACAAAATTTGTATTTTCAATGAAAAATAAATACAATAAATATATGAATAATTGTATAAGCACCAGCACAAAAAATTAAATATTATACTGTATTCAAAGAAAGAGATTAGATTCAGTAATCCTACTAATGAGAAAATGCTATAAAAATTACAAAGGTAAGCTATACCCAATTAGATCTGATACATTATACACACAATGGGCTGATAGATTACCAGTTTACTGCCTGATAAAAACATGAAAAACTCACCATTGCCATTTTTAGGCTTTTCAATTACTGACAGCAATTATTAGCTTAATAGCAGCCAAAACTATTTTCTTTAATTCAAATGGCAGCCAGCTACCATGGGGTGAGAATATAAAGTTCAAGGTACAAACCTGAATATAAATCTATGTTTCTCAATTTTAAAAAAATAAGGACAAAAATGTGTCCAACTACTTGTACACACAACTGGTTTGTTTTAAATATTGTTCAGTACAGGATCTCCAGTTTTTAAGAACATAAAATGTTCATAAAAACTGCAGTCATCCAGATGGATTATCAGTAGCCGGGGTACTATGACTTATTTCAACAGGTGGGAATAGCATACCTCATTTTGTATGGCAAACTGGATGTAAATTATGTAGACAATTTATATATACTGGGTGCAAACTCCACTTTGGAAATACCACTTTCTTCTTTGGAAACTTAGTGTTATGAAAATACAGAACAGAATTATTCTTTTCTACCAGCAACTCAGTCTATGAACTCTTAGTAGAATAACAGAAACAAATAGATTAATTCCATTTGCTCTACATATTTTTGTACAATCTAAAGCTACACCCTAAACATGCACTTTCAGTGTGAGACAATACATTTGAAGATACAAAGGAAGGTCAATAGAAGAAAACAGGATGCAAGCAAAGTACCAAAATCTTAAGAGCATCTGTGGAAAGACACCATAGTTACTATAGTTTTAATATGTACAAATAAGGGAGTACAATATTCAGGAACAGAGGAGAGGAAAGAAAAAGGCATCACCTTTTACACACTGGGATGCCTTATACCTCTATTTTTCTATGGGATAAATCACAGCCGGCTCTTCTCTAGCTCTTCCTTGATTGTTGTTTAACTGTCCTCCACCATTAAACCCAGTGGGTAAATAATAGGACTGTGATGTGCTATGGAAATATGAGGACATGAACACAATATCTTCTTATAAACTCCTTTAAAGCAGTTACTTTTTTTCTGGCAGCTACATAATCTTGGAGAAAATATAATTGTTTTAAAGAGTTGCAGCTATGTGTTGTGTTCATATGCTTGGAAGAATATCTTTAGAATGAAATCTGAAGTGCTGTACAGTTCTAGTAAATGATGCCAATATGCTATTGACTGCATTAATCTATATTAGAAAGCAAATTAGGGAAACCTAAGTCTGTTGGGCATAGGTCTTATCTAAAAAGACTATGACATGAAATAAGAGTGGAGGGATAAAATGGGCCAAGGTCTCGAGGGAAGAAAGGAAGAAAATGATCACAAAAAAGAATAGACAGGAATATAATGTTCTAGAAGAAATAGAGCTTTTCTCCCTCCTCTGAGAGAACTTGGAATTTGAAAGACGTTCAAAAATTGTACCTCATACCTTCAGTCTTAAATGGTTTCAACTTTGCACCACCTCAAGATTTGATTTTCTTTTTCTGCTACATGTATTATGCTTCAAAAATAGTTTCCCCCCCTTAACTACACTCCTGTGAAATAATCCGTTTAGTTTTTCATTTAATATTCAGTCTAAAGCAATTATACAAATGTGATACTTCTGTAGTGTGTGTGTGTGTATACACATATATAAGATACACACACACACACACACACACACGAGATGTATGTATGTATGTATGTATGTATGTATGTATGTATGTATGTATGTATGTATGTATGTATGAAATGGAAGCATATGAATATGTTAAAAGTATTTTAGTTCATATTTCCTTTTAGTATTTGTCAAGGATGAATGGGAAAAAAAGAGTTCCTTGGGGAATTGTCTCTAATTCTGCTCTAATTCCTGAGACTTGATGCGTACACCTTTAGTGATTGCTTTTATATGAAAAATATATGCCTATTTCTTGTGTTGTTGTATCGCAGAAACGTGTGGAAGACTACTATTTTTATCTTCAGTTTCTTTTTTCTATCTCACACTTACACAATTGTGAATCCCTACTGCTGCTCCCTTTCTCAAACTTGAAAAATATTACCTGCTTGCTCATTCCAGTCTTTATCAGAGATTATACCTGACAAAATAATAAAGATATATGACTTAGATCAGTATTTGCCAGCCTCAACAACTTTAAAATACATGGACTGTAACTCCTAGAATTCCACAGGCAGACCTACAGGATTTGTGACCTGTTCATAGAACAGCATTTCTACCCATGTATTATATAGCAAAATGCATTTGAAAAAGAGGGGACTACTTCCATAAGTAATTTGTGATGTGGTACAAGGTAGGGGAAATATCTAGGCTAGTTCAAGCTTCCCGCTTAAGACCAAACTAGAATGACAGGTCAGCATATTTATTGCTTGTCTAGTTATCTCATTAAAATATAATCAGAATAAGGGGCATTTAGAGAGAAGAATGATTCATGCCTAGCTTTCCCCTAATATATTATCCCAGTCATCTTCTGATAATAGGCTAGGGGGGTGTAAAGATATATGGTGTATCTATATGCATTGAGCATATTGAGCAAATGTTTACCAGGTTTCACTCATGCTGATAGGAATGACAGCAATCAAAACAGAGGTGCCACCTATAGTCAAGATTTTATTCTTTTAAACCAGGGGTGTCAAACTCGATTTTATTGAGGGCTGTATTAGGGTTGTGTTTGACCTCAGGGGGGATGGAGTGGGTGTGGCCAGGGTGGGTGTTGCCAACTCAACATCACTCATGTTGAGGGCGCCTGTGGTGGCCTGAGCGCTCTGCCAGTGAAACGGGCTCCTGAGCTCCGTTTTCAACTGCGATGGCTTCCTGCAACCCTCTGCCAGCAAAAATGGAGCTTGGGAGGGCCGCTTCCAGGGCAGCCCCACAGGCCATATCTAAGCACTCCGCGGGCCAGATCCGGCCCCTGGGCCTTGAATTTGACACCCCTGTTTTAAACAGAAAGGTAGCAGGAAACCAACAATACTTTTGTTGCCCTACAGTTCTTACATATTCCACCTGCCTGGGATACTTATATTGTAACATTAACCTTCTTTCTAACAAATACTATTATTCAGAACTGTTAGATTCTTGTTCTTTGGATTAACTATTTTAAGTCTAGACTTCAAGGAGGAAAATATGATAATATTATGGGATTGTCTCTTTTTCCCCTTTGGTTTTTCTCTATTTTTTAAAGAAATCAATCAAATTGTTTTTTAAATAATTCATCAATTCAGCCGTCTTCCCATGCCAGAATTCTGTTCTGTTCTGTTCCTATTCCTATTCCTATTCCTATTCTAAATTCCATTCCATTTCCAATCCAGATCATCCTTTCTGTACAATGGATGTAATGATTTCTCATTTTGTAGAGATGAGGCTACAATGTGTAATCCCAATCTGACATTCCAAATGTTTATTCCTTACTCATTTAAGGGCAACCAGATCACTGAAACAAATGATATAAATGCAAACAGGGAGGCTTTACATCTTTTCCTTCTCCTTACTTAATAGTAGGGGGGGGGTGTCACAGGATTTATTTTTATCCATCAATTAATATGAAACATCATATGAGTTGTCATAATCATTACTGCATGGTCTTTAAGTTATATATAATTATATGTAACTGAAAGACCACTTGAAACTGCTTGTTACCAAGGTCCCTGAGGTTAGGACAAAGATTGTCTTCAGCTCTGGCTTCAGGATGTGACACTTTTGGGCTGCTACTATTGCTGCAGATAGGAGTAAATGAATTATGGGCAAATTGCTTTAGGGTTCATAAACATTCTTAATTTCTTTCCCACTCCTAAATTCTTACTGGCATAAAAGCACTAAGTTTAATTTTAATTTACTTAGAGAACACTTATGCAGTTTATCATTAACTCCAGAATTCAATTTATCTGGACTATTGCAATACGGCTGGGAAATGGGATAGAGATCGATTATTTCGGTGCAAGTATTTTATTGGGATCCCCACAGGATGTGTGGTCTTAGTAGTTCTTTTGCACAGCTCAACAGCCTTTGATACCATCAACTATCACATCCTTGAACAAAAGGAAGAAGAGGGCAGGTACTGGAAAACAGATCAAGGGGGATAGCATCTTAGATGCCAGGAGGCAGATTTTATTGAATCCAGTGTGCTCTGGAAAAATTATTTTATCATGGTTATACAAAACAAAGCAGTTTACACTATTCTTGCAAAACATCAATGCCTAAAATGAGATAAGATCAATTTGCAACATACAATATATACTTTAAACCTACAGAAAAAAGAAACACATTTTAAAATGAAAATGTTACGATTCTAAAAAAAAGTAAAATAAACATGTCACTTAACTTGGAGCAGAGTTGCTATTTGCAAAACTGTAACATTTTCACTTTTATGATGGAAAAGCCTGAACTAATTAAAACTATGTTTTAAACAGTATCTTCTAGTTCCATCTTTTATTGCTTTATATTTTTTTAAAATTACATTGTCACATAAATTGATATCATCTCCAACATGATCCTCAAAAATGCCTTAATATTTTTTATTAAGTTCCTAATTATCAACAATGAAGGCAGAGAAAGAAGTACTAGTGGCTAATATGTTTTTATTATAGGTTGCTAACAAATTTACATAGAGAAAAAACAGCTGTTTTTACTTCTTTTAGGTTAAGGTTTAAAGGGAAACTAACACAATCTTTTTTTTTCCTAGGGAAGTTGGTACTAAATCAAAAACTGAATTGGTAAATGAAATAAAACTGTTCCCAGCTTAGGTGGGATGATTCTTTCATGGCTTAACTTTAAAATAAAGGAGTTGGGATGTGCTATGTGGTTGAGAGTGAAGGGAAAGTGCTGAAAAGATCAGGGTGACAGCCAGGGCCATATGTAGTGTTAGGACCTGAGTGCAATGACCAAAGGAAGAAAAGTGCTGAGATGACACAGTGTGTTGTGTAAGGACTTTGGCAATGGCAACTGAGGGGTGGGAGGCAAACGGAGGCACTGAGAAGATAGAGAGAAGCTGGGCTAGTGGGATATGCCAGGCTGGGAACAGGCGAGAATAGGCAATACTCACCAGCCTTTTTACCTATTGTTAGAATTAGGGTAAACTCTCAATTTAACATTTGTCTTTAAATATTATTCTGTTCTCCAAGTAGTCTGTTATTATTATTGAGTTGAAGGGACAGTTGCAGAGATGAACATGTGTTCCATTTATACAAAGATAGAAATTTAGACTGGGTTTATTCACATTCCATAAAGACAGTGATGCAAAATGAAGAATATTATGTCAGCAACATGCACATGTCACTGTGCACTGCCCAGATTTTTAGTAGCCATACTTCGCAAGACCACAAACTATTTTCACCTCCAAAGTATTGTTGTGTATGTGACATTCTAGGCCCTCCATTTATTCTGTTCCTTTTTGTTTCGAAAACAATTTTTCTGTGTTTTGAGGGAGTGGGGAGTTATAGAAAATTTCAAGGGGATCATTTAGAGCTGGTCAAGACCGAAGCAGTATAAGTCTCACCAATAAATTGTGTTGCATTGGCAATGGGACAACCCATCCTCATCATATGGATGATGTGAAATGGATTTCTATATACAATCTATTATACAACCAAGAGGAAGTAATGATAATGAATGCTTTTTAAAAAGTTTATGGATGCTAAAATGGTTTTATCAAAGAAAATATACTGAGCGACCAAAGTTCTTTAATTAAAAACACAATGAAGAAGGCATGGTGGATGGTAAAAGTAATATATTATAAGAATCCTAAGATTTCATAAGAGCATATTTAGAAATATTTAATTAAAAAAAATATGTAACAGTGGACAAAAATCTCTGAAAAGACAGTCATTGTCACTATTTATTTATTTCTGCATTTCATTCCTTTGCAAGAGTTTATTTTGAATTTAAAGCTTAAAATCCTGTTAGATCCCTATGTGAAATAATTGATTGCCCTAGCTTAAAAGTCATAATTTCTCTTCAGTGTATAAAAACACCTTTTCGAAGTTTTTCCCTTGATATTTTTAAAGTGGTTTCTCATTACCCTCTTCCTAGAGCTGAGAGAAAATGAATGGCTTTAGGTCACCGGCTGGCTTTTGCGCCTAAGAAATGACCAGAACCCATCACCCACCCATAGACTTCTAGTCCTATTTATTCAACAATGCATCAAAATGGCTCTTGCCATGCTAGACGCTCAGTAGTTAATTAACGAAGAGATAGAAAATCCGGTATGCTGTTATAGTTCCTCAGAATACATTAGAACATTAAATTAGTGTAAGAACATGAGTTCTGACAATTTTATTGCATTTGTCTGACATAGAATTGAAAACATTAAAAATGAGCACAAGGGAGCAATTGGCAAATTATGTTCATGTGTATGTGTGAGGGAGAGGTGCAGAAAGAGCAAACTTTTTATTGGTTAAACTAAGTTGTATTAATACATTTATTCTATCTGACTGGCCACAAATAAGCCACGTATGTGACTGACACTAACTAGATCGAGGGGAAATTCAACTATGGAAGTCATAAGAAAAAGCAAGGTGCTATGATGAAGGGAGACTGCAGATAACGACATTTTATTTCATACTATTGATCCCAAAAAGAAACTCATTTGAAATAAGGAAGCACTAAAATATAAATTGTTGGTAGATTGAAAGGTGTGTTTACACCCAGGCATCAGCTTGCTGCTTTTCTGTTAAGAATGACCTTTGTAAAATCTTCCTTGCACATTTGCCTTGCTAAAGATCCTTTCTTATAAAAACAGAGTAAAACAAAGCATATACAGTACATACCAAATAAAACAAAACAGGACAGTCCAGGCCTAAATGGCACTGGGACAATCAGGAATGCTGCTCTTATGACTGAAAATGTAATGGGGATGGATGAGGTCTACATGGAAGCTGAGGTGTCTTCAGGATTTCCAGAGTGAATAGAGCAAATCACATTAAAGACAGCAGAGTCAATGGAACACTGAATGGGGACTTTATCATAGCTTTCTCAGTTTGTCAAAATCTAATCCTCTCTGTCCAGGTTCATGAAAATTAAAAATAAGTGCTATGCAATTTTGTGGTAAATAGCAAGAAGAATCCACCAACAAAGATTCCTAAAATAGGATTTGCATAAGCAAACCACCCAGTGGGATACAAAAGGAAAACAATAATATGCCCACCCAGGTCCAGTGTATCCTTCGCAGAATGGCAAATGATAACATCAGCAATAATATATGTGCAAAATATGCTTTTTACAAACCAGTGTTTTCAACTAATTATTTTAAAACATGTGCCATGTACTTATATTGCCTTCTCAACTAATAATGTCCCTTTACATCCATTTCCTCTTCTCCAGTCTCCATACATTAATAGATGGTTTGATGGTCCAAATATCTGAATTTTGTTTTGTATCAAAACAATTTTGGTTCAAATCTTAACATAGTCCTGAAGTTGATATGTGCGGGGATACGGACTTTTTCAACTGCACTATTTTTTAAGACACAGGAATATTATTAGTGCTTACCTTAACAAACTGTTGCCAGGATAAAGAGGAAAGGGAGGGTCATAAAGTACTTTTCAATCTAAAAGTGCTAAAGAAATAGTCTCAATAAACATCAAGAACCCATAACAGATTAGTCCAGGCATTGTATTTTAAATTAAAAGGAAAAAAAAGTGTTAAATCTCCTTTGAGTCACATTTGGCTCCTGATGACTTCATGGATATATCCATGTAGTTTTCTTGGCCATAATCAAGTTAAAAACCAGGACTTCATCTCATGAGTCTGCCGGGGCCGATAGGCCTAAAACTATTGCTTGGAAATATTCTAAACAACCTAGTGATCACATTCTGCTGTTAAGAATAAAATGGCAGCAAGGTTCATCTCTACAGTCTGAATTCAGTTAAGATTCCTCCCAAATCTCTTCCTGGGATACATTACTTCCCATAAGGAAGTCATTGTGTACTACTTCTGAAAAGTACAGGTCCATTCTTGTTAATAAGTACCTGGAATTCAGCTCTCACAGCGCTGTTTATGACATCGGAATCATCCAATGCGATGTAATATTCTGCAAAGTAGATAAGCTGCAAGGAAACTTTCTTAGGAAAGAAGAATAAAATAAATTCCTTTCGTTTTTCTCCAAAAGCAGTCAATGCAATGCACTTTCTTCTTTGTATCTTAGCTATAGTCTCAATTCATAAATTAGTCTTCCATCAAATAACTTAAAAAAACTGTAATAGTTCATTTTCTCTGGCTCAGAGCCAGGTAAAAGTTAGTTTGCCCATCAGACTCTCTGAATTTGTAAATCTTCACATCAATATAGGTGGTTTCCAGGTGAGCGTTTGTATGTGTGAAAAGGTGGCTTAGAAAGAGACTAAGCCAAGATAAGAAGAGGCGCCACTGAACTTCACAGCCTTCATAGGGGACCTCATACTGCTTGGAAATGCCAACCATTTTCATATTGCACTGGTACAGAAGGAAGTTGCCTCTCAACAGACTGTCCATAGGATCAATGATCTCTGCACATAGGCAAATTTACAAAAGTGAAGACATTAAATTCTGTCATGATGGAGAAACACAAGAAGATTCCATAGAGGGAAAGGCACACAAACCCCAACTTCTTATCTAACTTCCACTTGTTCAAATGAACGCCAAACACCTAGAAATAAAAAGAAAGCCATTACTTCTATATAAATCTAGAACTGGCTCTCCCATATCTATGAACCAATGTGAATAATCTTCTCTCCATTAATCCCTCTTATAAATAAGCAGCATTTCCTCTTCCAAGTGCAACAATCTGGCCTAAGTTCCTTGACAAAGAGATGCTTATGAGAACAATCCAACAGATTTATTATATCACATATTATGTTTCTCAACCACACTGACTTAACAAACTATTCAGTTTCATCCTTGGTGATGAACTCTGATAAAATCCAATTTGCAGATCTGAATGCTCCTTTGCTTTCCATCTAAACATGGGAACTGGTACTGATACAGTTTGAAGATCAGCCACAGGTATTGCCTCTGTGGAGGCAATATGCCTACAATTCCTTTTTAAAAAATAAAGAATGATATACTTACTGTGACAAAAACTGAGGCCAGCAACAAGCCCACAGAATAGATAAGTCCACGACTATTCAATCGAATCTGAAAAATTAGTAGGATATGTTAAGAATTCTATTATTCACATTATTTCCAATGAACTGCAGTTATAATTTGTATGTAAAAGGAAACTGGCTGTCAGAACTGTATACAGTATTAAGCAAGTCTGTTATGCCACATCTTTAGGATCAAACTAAGTACTGCATTTGGAGTATTGCTGGACTCTACCAGCAAGATCAGCCCAGGTCATCTATTGCTGTACCTTCTTTCCAAAAGGCCCTGGCCAATGAGAAGTTCATAATGCTAGAGAACAAAAGTGATGGTCTTTCTCCATAGTTTGGTAGTCTGAGATTCATAAGGCATGGATGTGGCTAATTGTGGCTAATGGCTCCTGAAAAATCCACCTAATTTAGCCAATTTTTCACACGTGTGTCCCTCCATTCCTCCATTCAATAGAGCTAGAAAAAAATTCCACAAATCTTCTACATTGTAGGAATAACTGGAGAGATTCACTATCCTGTTAATCTGGCACCTGGCACCAAGCACTTGACACTCCCTAGTTTCTTGGGCTGAAAAAATGAAAGGGGAGAGATGTACTTTCAGATTTGCAAGATTCTATAATCGTTCAGTAAAGTAAGTTGGTTGTGCTTCCTGTCTGAACTATTTTGTAAAGCTCACATTGTGTGAATAAAGTATGGGTGACTAATGTGTGTATTGCTCTGGCTAGCACTTACAAAGACATATTTGAAATTGCTTAGACATATGAAGTACCAGAAAGCACAGTGTGTTCTGGGATTTGAGTAGTATTTGCAGAAAGAATGAAATCGAGGGCTTTTCTCTAAAACAGTTTGTCATGTTCAAAGACTGCTTAATTGCTAAAGGCAAGAGTTGCTCTTATACAGAACAGAGTTCTATTTTTTAAGACGTCTCTTGCTTCAGTTCAGGTCTTTTCTTCTGTGATTTAAGTGCTGAAGGCAACAGCTGTTCTTACACGGAGCAGTTGCATTTTCTCTTTGTTGTATTTTGCCTAAAGAGAAATCTGTAAAAAAAAAAACTCATTCTGAAAGGACTTATACCTTATCTGAAATGTGTGAACCTTTGACTTCTGATTATTTCATGATAAGTTTCATGATATAACATAGGGCAGAAAAAGAAAGTCCAAAGAGCTTAACATCATGCCAAATGTGTCCAATCTATCCAACTCAATGGCTTAAAGAAATGGATTCTAACCTGCAACTTCAGGGTTTTTTCCTTGTAATAGAATAATTTTCCATGTGCAGCAAATGACAAGTTAAAAGATAGCTAGCTGTCATTACTGAATACCTTACTTAATGACCATTCATTTAGTGACCATTTGAAATTACAATGACATTGAAAAAGTGACTTATATCCAGTCCTAACCCTTGGAATCATCACAGCATCCCTGTGGTCATGTGATTGTAATCTGAGCATTTGGCAACTGGCTCGCACTTATGACAATTGCAGTCATGTGGATGCCATTTGTGATCTTCCCAGATAGCTTCCGACAAGCAAAGTCAATGAGGAAGCTGGCAGGAGATTGGTTACAAGTCACAGTCACTTGATGTCTTGCTTAACAACATGGGTGATTTGCTTAACAGATGTGTCAAAAAAGGTTGTGAAATTGGATGCAGTTATATGATGCCTCACTTAACAACTATACCACTTAATGACAAGCTTTCCAGTCTCAATTGTGATCGTAAGTCAAGGACTTACTGTACTATAATTTTATGTTTCTATTGGCTGAAATGGGAAAAAACTATTTCAGTTTCAGGTGTGTTGCTTTGTTTGACCTCTCTCTTTAAGCTTTAACGCCAGAATACACATTGGGGAAGATGAAAAAGCATAAATAAATAACTTTTTTGGGTAGTGCACTCTATGTGGCACGCTGTTTCTATTTCTGATAATCATCTGATATATTGACAAGTATGCTAAAGGAGTGGACTAGCTCTAGCAAGAGTTTAGTCCAGTCATGGAAATTCACTGCATGGCTTTTAGCCAGTTGCTACAGGTAGTTCTTGACTTATAACAGTTCGTTTAGTGACCGTTCAAAGTTACAATGCCACTGAAAAAAGTGAGTTATGACCATTTTTCACACTTATAACCATTGAAGTATCGCAGTGGTTATGTGATGACAATTTGGATGCTTGGCAACTGACTCATATTTATGACGGTCGCAGTGTGCCAGGGTCAAGTGATTCCCTTTTGCGACCTTCTGAAGTCAATAGGGAAGCCAGATTCACTTAACAATCGTATCGCCAACTTAACAACTGCACTAGTTCACTTAACAATTGTGGCAAGAAAGGTCATAAAGTGGGGCAAAATTCACTTAGCAAATGTGTCACTTAGCAACAGAAATTTTGGGCTGAATTGTGGTCGTAGGTTGAGGACCACCTGTATTTCTGAACCCAGACTACTTTTCATAGTTGTTCTGAAGAAACATTGGAAATGGGAACAGTATGCTGCTTTTGAGAAAAAGTTGGATGAGAAAAACATTTATGAATTTCACAAACATAGCATAACCAACTCATGGATAAAAGAGGAAACAAACCAGAAATAAGGTGCCATGTATGAAAAACATATAAAGAATGGTTGCAGGAACTGGGTATGTCTAGTTTAATGAAAAGAAGGACCAGGAGTGACATGATAGCAGTGTTCCGATATCTCAGGGGCTGCCACAAAGAAGAGGGAGTGAAGCTATTCTCCAAAGCACCTGAGGGCAGGACAAGAAGCAATGGATGGAAACTAATCAAGGAGAGAAGCAACTTAGAACTAAGGAGAAATTTCCTGACAGAACAATTAATCAGTGGAACAACCTGCCTCAGAAGTTGTGAATGCTCCAACACTGGAAGTTTTTAAGAAAAGATTGGACAAAAACTTGTCTGAAATGGTATGGGGTTTCAGTAACTCTGTACCTCTGTTATTCTATTCTATTCTATTCTATTCTATTCTATTCTATTCTATTCTATTCTATTCTATTCTATTCTATTCTATTCTCATAATAAGATGCTGTGTATGAACATAGGGTAATCATTGCCAACCTCATATAGAACATCTATATACATCTATCTACCAGTTCATTTGGCTGCATAACTTCTCTGCGACTGCTCTTAGCTAGGCTATGCAAATTCATCCTTTACTTCTGCATTAATTTGTTTTGCTTCCATTGGATATTTGTCTAGCTTCTTCATTCAGCTTGCATTAAGATTGGTGCTACCTTTCCCCAGGCTAACTTAGATTCATTTGATACAGATTACAGTACAGTGTTGCCGTCAGCTTGCATTTGGCTAAACTGCATCTCCTCCATTGCCAATTTGGCGTGCATTACATAAGCATTCCAGATTTCCTGCTGGAAACTGTAATTATACAGAAAACTATGCTAAATTTTCAGCATTTCACACTAGATTAGCATTAGATTAGCATTCCCTTTGGGAGAATATAGTATAAGTACAACACAGACAGGACAAAAAGTTTAAAAATAACTTAAAAAAAAACAAAATCCGTCAATCAATGTACTGTAAGCTTGACAGATTGCACTTCACAATCAAGTGGCAACATCTAAAGAAAAGGGTGGTTGACCATAGTTCACAAGAAATCGCAATTTAAACCTGGCATCAGAAGCATTGCTACAGACTGAACAAAATTACACTGTAGGATGTGAGTGTAATTTGCATGTGTATCTTCTACAATACATCTGTCCATTTTGGGATGGGTATTTATATTACTTAATGTCATATTCCATAACAGATACCTAGTACAAACATCTGAAGATTATATTGGATTTTCCTTGTTAATATCAACTATGCAGAAAGATTACAAGTATGCCTTTTTCAAGGAAAAGTGTCCCATATTTTAAAATGGGAAGCAGCCTTGTCTAACCATGGGCTGATCCAGTTCAGTGCCAGGAATTTTCCAGGATTTAAAACTGAGTCCCTCCTTGCAAAGCAGAGGGGATATGCTAAATTCCAGCCTTTCCCTTCAGCTCTGAGAAACTGGCAGACATTCTGTAGGGAGTAGGGGTGGAGTCTGTAGGGAATGCCCTTTATCCTGAGGACGGGGGAAACATCTGGACTTGAAGCTCATTTTGTCTGCACTTTGTTGATCAACTACTTTTTGCCTCAACTAACACAATACAACTTTGTTCATTACTTCAAATGGATACTGCACAAATGCTGTAATGTCCTGAGGAATGCAAACATGCCTGGTTGCATATGCAATCAAGATTAGATCAAAGGCTCTTGTGCATTCAAGAAGGAGGTTAAGGAATTGTTAACTGTCGGTGGTTCATTTTGGAAAGGAAGCTGACTTTCACTCAGATAAACAAGCAAATACTTCCCATGGCTTCCTTCAGTTAGGTAATATAGTACCACTCAATTTAGCTTACAGCCCACCCCAGACTTTGCTGTATTGTTACACACAAGAACCTATCATATATTCACATCAGAATTCCCTACAGGTAGTCCGCAATTAGGGACCAAAACTGAGCCCAAAATTTCTGTTGTTAAGTGAGACATTTGTTAAGTGAGTTTTGCCCCATTTTATGACCTTTCTTGCCACAATTATTAAGCGAACTAGGGCAGTTGTTAAGTTAAGTGATTAAGTGAATCACTAAAGTAAATAAGTTAGTAACCTGGTTGTTAAGTGAATCTAGCTTCCGCATTGACTTTGCTTGTCAGAAGGTTGCAAAAGGGGATCACATGACCTTGGGACACAGCAACGGGCATAAGTATGAATCAGTTGCCAAGCATCCGAAGTTTGATCACGTGAGCATGGGGATGCTTCAAAGGTTGTAACTATGAAAAATGGTTGTAGGTCACTTTTTTCAGTGCCGTTGTAACTTTGAACGGTCACTAAATGAACTGTTGTAAGTCAAGGACTACCTGTACAAAAAGCATTGTTTTTCTAAGCAGTTGCACACCACATGTCTCAACTCAACCCAAGGTTTGAGAGTGTGACAAGTTCATGCAGAAATAAGGGACATGCAATCTTGAAGCTTTGTTTAATTGTATATATAGAGCACCAGTTTGGTCTACTGGTTAAGGCATCAGGCTTAACCAGTCTAGTGAGCTTAACTCACTAGACTGCGAGTTCTAGTCCTGCCTTTGCCATGAAGCCAGCTGGGTGAATTGGGCCAGCCTAACTCACCTCACAGGGTTGTTGTTGTTATGGGGAAAATAGGAGGAGGAAGGTATATTGAATATGTTCACTGCTTTGAGTTATATGTAAAATAATAAAGGCAGGATATGAATAAATAAATAAATAAATAAGGATTGGGATAGGCAACAATTAAGTTTCAAAGGGGAAAAGGTGACTCAAGGCAGGCATACCGTGCCACAGAGCACCTTGTGAAATCAGGCATGTCTTTTCTTAGGACTCCTTCTCTTAGGAGAAAGGTTAGAGATCATGCTACTATAGCAATAGCAATACCAATAGCACTTAAACTTATACACCATCCCATAGGGCTTTACAGTACTCTCTGGGCAATTTACAACGTCAGCATATTGCCCCCAACAATCTGGGCCCTCATTTTACTGACCTCGAAAGGATAGAAAGCTGAGTCAACCTTGAGCCAGTCAGGATCGAACTCCTGGCTGTGGGCAGAGTTTGCCTGCAATATTGAAATACTGCATTCTAACCACTGCACCACCAGGGCTCCTAGACACTGAAAACTATTTTTGCAAAGGGTTTTTTCTCACCAAAAAAATGCCTTGGGCACAGCTCAGTCTTCCTGCCTCTGATATACTATATACACATATAACCTGTGATGACCCGGGGCACGGCACAGAGCTAACACAAACAGCTGGCAGTTCACACCGCTCCTTTATTGCTCCAAATGCTCCCACATTTCTGGCAAGTCCCAGATCAGAATGATAACAAACCCCCACACAAACCTCAAGCAGCCTCTGGCTGCAATTAGTCCAGCCCAGTGCTGTCTGCACCAGGGCTGCACAGCAATAAATCCAATAGGGCAAATCAAGGAGTTCAGGAAGCAAAAGAGCCAGGTAATTAGTCCAGAACACCAGAAGGAATGCAAGGACTCTTGGAAAGTTCAAACGTCGGCATGCAACACTTCAGGAACTCAGCATTTGTTCCCGACAAATGCCCCTCCCCACAGCATCTCCTTAAGTCTCATTCCCCAGGTGTACCTTGTGAAGATGGATGGGGCACTCTTCTCCCAGGTATCTTTCTCAATCTGCGCTGTTCATGCCTTCTCTCGACTCTCTGAGCCTTTGGATCAGGGCAGGGTGGTCCTTGCTCCTCGCCTGATCTCTGTCTCCCATGTTCATCCTGCCTCTGTTCCTTCCTGCCTACAATCTGTCCTAATCCTGAAAGTCCCTGGCCTTCCCCATTTTATTCTGAAGACAACGAAGCTGCCCCCTCAATCTCTGTCAGCTCAGGTTCCAGCTCGTCTTGCTCCGCAGATTCAGATTTGACGGGGGCATGACATAAGCTGACTCTTATGAGTACATCAGTTTCTAAGAGTGGGACACTATACCTATTTGTGCAAAAGCAATCTTACTTAAGACACATTATAATAATAATGTATAGGGTTGCACTCCTAGTACTAGACAATCTGGGAAGTAGGAAAGTGGGAGAGGAGGAGAAAGAAGGTAGAGGGAAGAGAGGGAGAGAGAAGAGAGGGAGAGAGAGGGAGGGGAGTGATATGAAATGGGGAGGGAACAGACGGGCAATAAAAGTATAAAAGGTGCAAAATTAGGAGGTTTGTTTATGGGTTATTGGATAGAAATGTATAACTATATATATCTTGATATGATTTATGGTATTGTATGGATGTTGGGTCATCATTTCAGAAGTATTTCCATTTATGTAAACAGAGAAACAGAATGACCATAAGGCGGGCAAAACAGAAGTGACTTCCAACTTTCTACTGGCTTCCCCATTGGCTTTCCTTATAGGAAGCTGTCGGGGAGTGTTGGAAATGACAATCACAGGACCATAGCAGCAGCACGGTAGTACTGAAGCAGCCACAACTTTGACAAATTTCAATCCCATGAGAGTAATGGGTCCTGGATTTTTGACGAATTCTCTAAGTGAGACCATTTGAGGTATAGTGATTCAAAAACTGTTCCCCTATGAAGCACTATTTTGCCCAATTAAAGGTTATGAATAAACAGATATGAGAGTTTTTGTATTATACACATTATTAAGGCATCAGAGTGATAATTAGTAAACTATTAGTAAACTGTTCTGGATGAAGTGTCCCTGGACCTTTAAAGGTTTTCAGAAACAAGACATTTCCCAACAGTAAGAGAGATGGATTCCCGTTAGTCACCTTAGTAGTAACAGATGTGTATATTTTTGTGCTTGGCTCTATTCCAGTATACACATGATCTAACTGGAACTTCAGTGGGATCATAATACATAGTTAGAAATAAAGTCTGCTGGGACAGCACATTTAAACTACAGCTGTTTAGAACTGAAGATGGTTAGAAAGAAAGATTTCAGTATTACTCAGAGTATGTAAATGCATTTCATATTTTCCTTCTAGAAAAAACAGTTATATGGTGTCAATTTTACATGCTGCTTCAAAAAGAGTCCATGCTACATGATCAATATTTATGATCCATCAAGATAGGTGAAAAAAGGCTCTAAAAAGTTAAACAACCCTATATTGAATCAATCTGTTAATTTTTTTTTCCTGGAGCCATATAAATATCAGGACAATGTCCAAGAAACACAATTATTTTCCAGACATATTTCTAACTAGTATTTGTTGGCTTGCTTTTATTTTCTTTAGGCTATCCAAATATTTTTAGTGGCAAGCCGCCATTGTTTCAGAGGGATCAGGGCATCTCTAGCAGACAAATCTTCTTCTTCTAAAGGTGATGGGATGACTTCCAGATTCTAGATGCTCAGCTGGGCTCACAGATGTACAGAAAGAGAGAAGAAGAAAGGCATTCATCTGTCACCACAAAATAACTGAGGATTAAAGTTCATGCCCTGTTAACAATGCATTTCTTGTTCCTTCAACAGAAGCACTTTCTTCCTAGTTTGTAAAGTTGTTCTCTGCCTAATGAGCAATTAAAATAAAATGTTTCGGCATCAAAGTAATGCTCAGTAGTATTGCATCAGTATCAACCATTTCTTACTTTGCCTTCAAAGGCAGTAAACACATGAGAGCTAGAATATGCAGAGGCAAAACAAAGTGTAAAAATTAATTTAAAATACAGAAAGATCATAGATATATTAGAGAAGATATGGTTTAAGACTTTGATTTTCATCTAGCATTGCTATACCTGTCATTCAGATAACAGATAAACAGATAACAGATAAACAGAGTTAGAAGGGACCTTGCAGATCATTTAGTCCAACCCCCGTTTTTGGGTCTTGTCTTCTTAATTCCCAGAGCCAGACTGGGTACCATAACAAGAAAATGCATCTAGGATATTTTTATATTCTTACAGGGCAGCCTGATCCAATGCAAGATAACTGCATGAAAGGGCCAAGAAATCACATTTCTTCATGTTGGATATAAGTTCTTAGAGCAGTGATGGCGAAGCTGTGGCACGCGGAGCCATATCGGAGGGCACATGAAGTGTTGCCTATGTCAGCTCCAGCGCGTTTTCGCTCTTCCCAGGCTTCAGGAAAGCCTCCTGAAGCCTGGGGATGATGAAAAACAGGCCAACCAGAAGTTTGTTTCCAAACTTCCGGTTGGCCTGTTTGGCTGTTTTTCGCCGTCCCCAAGCTTCAGGAGTCCGGAGGCTTCAGTGAGGCCTGTGCACGTGCGCGGGGGGAGAGTGCAGCAGGGGGGGTTGTGCACATGCATGGGGGGCAGCATGGGTGTGTGTGCGCATGCACAGGGGGGAGGGCATGGGTGTGGGCATGCTCGCTAGCACACGCACACACACCCTTTTGGCACCCAAGTTAAAAAAGTTTTGCCATCACTGTCTTAGTCTCTCTTTAATTAATAAAGCAGGCAAATTTCCCTAGGGAATTTTCTCTGGGTAAAAATTCACTGGGTGTGTTGCAACTGAAGACTGCAGCTTTTCCATGTACTTGGTTTAGAGACTCAGCTGCCCATAATGGCATTACAGCTGTGTTTCCTGAAACAATGATTGGATTTCTTAGGGCAAGAAAGCTTCCTGGCACATGACTCAAGAAACAAAAAATAGCGGGCAAACAAAAGCTAGTTATCCCTGGCTAAGGTGTTGGCAAGATGTACTTCTATGCATCAGAAGTGCCACACTGGGAGAAAAGTCCAATAGGTGGGGGATCTATGAGGAACCAGGAAATGCAGAAAAAAATAACTTAAGAAAACCCAGAAAAGAACCAGTACTCCAATAACTCCCCCTTCTGGCTGTAGCATACTTCATTGTCACTACATCTCTGCTTCCTCTTCTCACAACAGACAAAGGGTTGCATTAAAAAAAGCACTAGCTGTATCAAGAAAGTAATATTTAAGCACCAGCCATTAGGAAGCTGATTTGCAGAGTAAGCCTCTTGAAGTTTGACCAGGAAATCGTCTCTCAGGATTAAGGAGACATTTCATAAGGAAGGGAAGCCTATCAGTATAGCTCTTGCCATCAACTGAGAACGTTACAATACACGCAGAGAGGAAAGGGCTCCCCTTTCTCTCCTCCCACATTGTAAGTGAACAGTTATTCAATAGCAATAGCACTTAGACTTACATACAGCCATATAGCGCTTTACAGCACTCTCTGAGCGATTTACAATATAAGCATCATTTGCATATTTCCCCCAACAATCTGAGCCCTCATTTTGATGAACTTGGAAGGATGGAAGGCTGAATCTACCTTGAGCCCCATCCCAATTGAACTCCAGGCTGTGAGCAGTGTTTGCCTGCATTCTAATCACTGCACCCGCCCAGCCCTCCTTTCCTTCCTAAGGGGGGTGGGGGTGTTAGTGGGGCAGTCTTTTAGATCAGGACTCCTCCGTGGAGCTTCCATTTCTCACAGGATGGGAAGGGGAAAAATCCCCTTCACGATTTCACTGAATAAACAAATGAGTTTACAATATACTGTTCAAGACAAGCTGACTCCAGTTCCCTTGCATGGAGAGTAAAAATAAGAAAATAGGAAGAGCAGCATTCTTTGGGATTCTTCCCTTTGGCTCAGGGAAGATGAGGAGGACCTGTTGCTAAAGGCAAAACCAACCTATTGCAGGCCGTACATAACATAGTAGAATTATAACACTGGAAGGAGCCATTTCAGTCCTCGGATCTAACCCCTGATCAGTAGAGTTAAAAACATCCTTGACAGACAACTGTCACAATTATGCTTGAATTTATCCATTAAAGAGATGGCTGCCAGCTCTGTCAGTAATTGGCCTCAGTGTTAAATCTATTGTTGCAGATGAAAAGTCCCCCCTGCCAGCTTCCATTGCAGCACCTCCTTTCTTGGATCTGGCAACTTTTCTCCCTTTGGCATACTCTGAGGTGTCTGAAGTGTGTGGCTACCTGTTTGTTCCTTCTGTGCAATTTGGGGGGGGGGGGAGAGTAGAGAAGGAAGTGCCTGATGTTTCCTGTTCAACCTGTTTTTGCCATTGTTGTTTCCATTACCATAACTTAGTATGCACCAGTAGTGGTTTGATACCAAATTGCCCTCATTAAGGAGGGTTAAGTTTCCATGAAACTCCAAAGGTTAGAATACACAGTTGCTACATCCCTACTGTTTGTCTCCTTCTCCTGGGAGTCAAGCTATTCTCCAAAGCACCTGAGGGCAGGACAAGAAGCAATGGGTGGAAACTAATGAAGGAGAGAAGCAAGCTAAAAATCAGGAGAAATTTCCTGACAGTTAGAACAATTAACCAGTGGAACAGCTTGCCTCCAGAAGTTGTGAATGCTCCATCACTGGAAGTTTTTAAGAAGAGATTGGACAAACATTTGTCTGAAATGGTATGGGGTTTCCTGCCTAAGCAGGGGGTTGGACAAGAAGACCTCTAAGGTCCCTTCCAATTCTGTTATTCTATTCTATCCTGCTTGTTTCTATGAGGATTTCTCTGTTCTTTGAGTCATTGAAAGCAAAACACAAATACAGCAGGGAGACAAAACAAATTTAAAGTTGAAATGAACTTAATGAAATTGTGTGCCAAACTACTGTAATGTATATTCATATTAATAGGTATTTCAATGCTGCTACAAGAAGGCTTGCCCTGAAATCTGGTAATATGATCCCCATTATCGCATCTGGAATACTCAGAGTGAAACCAATGACGATGATCTAGAAAAATAAAATGAATTGCCAAGTTGCTTAAACTAAATACATCCAACGCTATCTGACCATCTCTTAGTAATTGGCTGCATTGTTAAAGGGCTATTATGGATAAAAGGTTTTCCCTGTCAGTTTTCATTGAAGCACTTCCTTTCTTTGATCTGACATTTTTTCTTCCTCTGGCATGAGCTGAAATCTCTGCAAGTTAGCATGCCCTATTCCAATTCTTTTGACTCTTCAAACTTGGAACTTGCTTCAAAAATATGACAGGTAGCTCTCAAGCAGGATCTCAAGATACAACTTCAGGCCCCAGTTCATTTTCACTCTTGTTTTTTTTAAGTACAGGTAGTCCTCAACCTTATAACAATGGTTTACTGACCATTCTAAATTACAGTGGCACTGAAAAAAGTGATTTATGACCATTTTCCACGCTTATGGCCGTTGCAGCATCCCATGGTCACATGATCAAAATTTGGATGCTTGGCAACTGACTCATATTTATGACGGTTGCAATGTTCCGGGGTCATGTGATCATCTTTGGTGGCCTTTTCACAAGCAAAGCCAATGAAGAAGTCAGATTCACTTAATTAACCATGTTACTAACTTAACGACTGCAGTGATTCACTTAATACATGTGGCAAGCAAGGTCGTAAAAACTTAACAACTGTCTCAATTAGCAACAGAAATGTTGGGCTCAATTGTGGTAGTAAGTCAAGGACTACCTGTACCATCTGTAAAAAGGTTTACATTTTCTCTTATTACTTTTTCAGATTGTATGACTTTGCTACCATCTATCACAGTGTTGGTGAACCTTTTCAGCACCGAGAGCCAAAACAGGAGTGCGCGCCGGTGCACGCGCACGCCAGCATGCCACAAACCAGAAGAGCAGCCGCCCGGCGTGCACATGTTCTATTTCTAGTGCACGCATGCACACTGGCCACCTGTTTTTCCTGTTTCTGGCGCGCATGCACGTGTGAAGACAGCTGGCCGGTGTGCATGCATGTGCCGGAAACTGGAAGAGTGTCAATGAAGCACACACACCCCAGCCTGCCACCAAGAACAAGCCAGCGCAGCCCCCCTCCCACGACTTCTGCCAAGGCAGTGCCAGCATGCTTCTTACCCTGGTGCTGGACAGATATTCCTCCTGCGCGGACTCAGCTCCTGCGCAGCCCCGCCACCCCGGAAGAACAGCAGCAGCAGTGGCAGCCACAGGGCGAGGGACAGGAGCGACCAGCCAGCCCTTGCAGCTGCTCCCCTGCTGGCAAGCCAGGCCCTCGGCGGCATCTCCATGTGTGAGCTGTGCTCTCCTCTGGCCCTCCTGGGGCAGCTCGCCTCACCCTTTCCTCCAGCATCCCAGCTGGAAGCGGCAGTGCAAGAACCGCCGCTGCCTCCTCACCCCAGTGGCAGCAGGAGCAGCAGCTGGGGTGGCTGGGCAGCGGTGAGGGGGCGGCGGCAGTTCGTGCACTGCCGCTTCTGGCCAGGATGCTGGAGGAGGAGGAGCCGGTGTCGTGGAGGTGAGCCAGGAAGATGATCTTCTAATTTCAAGCGTGCACATGCCCGATGGCCAGCTGGTCTTCCCATGCACGGGAGCGCCAGAACTCGGAAGAGCAACAGGCGACGGCTTGCGTGCCCAAAGGTGTGGAGAGGGGATCCTGGCGGTCGCTTCCTTTTTTTAAATAAGTTTTTTTTTAATTACAAAATACAAAATAAACATTCATCCATCAGCAGTGTGTCATCTGGTTACAACTCTTCTTTATGACATCCTCATTCAATATCTTATCTTCATTTACCTTATTCACATTATACATTTTTATTATTATTTCTTATAAACTATCGTTTTATTTATTCTTTGTCTTAATATACTGTATATCTTTTTACTTTTAACCTTCAATTCCAAAGCCCTTTTTTATTCTCCAATCATTTATAAAATACCTCCCAAATTTCATAGTATTCAGTTTGTTGTTTCTCTTTAATCTCTAAAGTCAATCTATTCATTTCTGCACATTCTAATATTTTCCTTATCACATCCTCATCACTAGGAATCTCTCCACTTTTCCAATGTTGTGCAAATACAATTCTAGCTGCTGTTTCGGCGGTCGCTTCCTAGGGGAGCAGAGCTGTCCTCCCTCCCCGCCTGAGTGGGCTTCTTGCGCGGCTCCCACACGTGTGAAGACCAGTTGGCTGGCGCACCGGAAACTGGAAGAGCAGCTGCCCAGCGTGCATGCGTGCACCGGGAAGATGATCTTCCGGTTTCTGGCGCATGCATGCGCACTGGACAGCTGGTCTTCATGTGTGCATGCCCGCCAGAAACCAGAAGACCAGGTGGCCTGCATGCATGCGTGTGCCAGAAGCCAGAAGATCATCCTCCCAGCGCGCATAGGTGCACCGGGTGGCTGCTCTTACGGTTTTCAGCGTTCTCGCGCATGTGAAGACCAGCTGGCTGGCACGTTGGAACCTGGCCAAGCAATGGGCGATGGCTTGCGTGCCCAGAGAGATGGCTCTGCATGCCACTTCCGGCACGCATGCCATCGGTTTGCCATCACGGATCTAACGGTTATCCAGATTTTTGCAGCCCCAAATCTGGTTGCTCTACTTTATTAAATGTAGGATGGAATGTATTGAAGAATTCAATTATGTTACAGTCATTATAGTTCTATAATATAAATTTCAGTTCCTATTATAGTCCAATTTAAGCTGTCTATTAGACATGGATTTTAACTTCATTTATTTTACATTTAGCAAAACTTACTTATCCTAAATAGGTCAGTTCAAATTGATGCTGTTTATTCTTTTCTCAAAGGCACATCCTTTTTCATTATATTTTACATTTACTGTGTTTATTTATTATCTAACTATATTTATATAGGACTACAGTATGTCAGGGATTTGGAACAGCAAAGTGTCCAAGTTATAATGTCCAAGATCTCATTGCACAAAAGAATTACTCGTAGTCAGAGAAACAAAGACAAGTTAGCAAATAGACTCAGAAGTCAAAAGGAAAACCAGGTCAAGACTTAGACAAGGGTCTGGAGATCAAAATTTAAGATTCAAGCAGAAAAAGGAATGCGCACTGACTGTTGGATAATCAGTGTTGATAAATTAACACAACTAAGACAGTCACTGAAGAGCTACTCTTAACCAAAGACAAGTTTTTGCAGCAGCTACTATTTCATCTATACTCAGCTGGTGTTTTTTCAAGCTCCCTCAGGTCTAATTGTAAGGTCATCTAACCACACTGGATTACTCTCAGGTTTCTCTCATCTTTACAATGCTCTTCCTTACGTTTTGTCAGGAACTATTCTTGGGACTGCATTAGTAGGTCTAAATCAATTCATAATGCAATGGGATTATCTGATTTTTCTTCTTCCTCTCAGAAAGCGGCTATGCCCGGAAGGGCTTCTTTTACATTGGATGGATAGTGAACATCCAGTTCCACAGCAACAAAACAATCAATGTTTTGACTCTATATAGTAGTTTGCTCCCATGTGCTCCCTTTTCTATGTTGACTGCTTGTATACTAGCTTATGTACCCCTGGAGCTTGGTAAACAGAATTGCTTTGTTTTGACTTCTTGATTCTGAAAACAGCTCTTATTTTCTTTCTTGTAAATCTTCTACAATCAATTATAAATATAATAACACAGGTATTGTAGAATAGCAATGGATGTGAAATGGGGCTTGTGTAAGTATATACTGTAAGTCCATTGAAAAGGATCTTGGAACTTGGATTGAGGCAGATTTCTAACAGGTCTAGCAATGTATGGAGAGTAGACATTAATGACTTATAATAATTTGCAGACTATTTTCTGTAACTTGTTATTCTCTTAATATTTCCGTGTTGTCAATATTATTTTTTATGTTGGGACTTCCCAGTTTTGATTTGGAATTGAAGACTTAAAACTGGGTTAGCACCTTAGCTTTATGAGGTATTCGAAGGGAATATGGTAATTCCTGCATTATGCTAAAAATACTATTACTTTTCATACTATAAGTGCACTCACTCTGGTCCACTTAAGGTGACCGAAAAGTGTAGTTTCTCCAAACTCATTGGTTATTTTTTAATTATCCTTACACTTTGGAGCGTAACATATAACTATTACTAGCCCATAGATTCCTATTTCAGAGCACATCCACGTCTTTCTAGATCAGGCATGTCCAATTTTTTGGCTTGCCTGGTCTGCACTGAGTGTAGAGGAATTGTCTTGGGTCACATATAAGTAACAAAGTTCATTTATTTTTGGGGGTCTTGTGGAGTCACATTAGCTGTCCAGCGGCCCACGTCTGTGGGTTGGACATGTTTGTTCTAGATGATACCATTTTATGCTTCTCATATAATTCTCCCCCACCTCCCCTTTTAATTTTCTTATTGAAACCAAGAAATCTAAGCTGCTCAAAAGTTTTTGGGGATTGGGATAGTAAATAATGAAACCAATAGGTAACCTTTCTAGTTATGTAGAGAAGGTATATAGAGAAGCTATCAGTTTTAATTGTATCCATGCCACGGGTCCTTGCTAACAGTAAGGTGGTACCAGTTAAAATTGTTATCCACCTTAATTCTTAATTTCTTTTGAGTTTTGCTTATGTCTAGAAAGTTATCTTCCATCTTATGCACTTGCATTCATTCAGGCAAATGTAAAACTTACAACAGAGCCATAGTTTACTGCTAGAGTCTGTAGAGACCATGGAAGGCCAAGGCCAATTAGAATATCAAAGACATTGCTTCCGATGGAGTTAGAAACGGCCATGTCACCCATTCCTGAAACACAAGAAAATAGATAAGTCAGAATTACTGCAAAACAGAACTACTGAAGCAGGTCTCTAAATCCTGGGCATTGCTTTCATTGTGAACAGCTAAGATGTTGTAAAAGCACATGTAAGCTTTCTTCAGAACAAAGTAAAAGCAGAAGTTAAGAAATGGAGAAATTACTACTACAATATTATTATAGAGAATTTTAAAAAGCCTCCCTAACGTTTGTCTTTTGGGGCGAATGGAGGGGAAGGTGCTTGAGGCTTCCTGTTCATGCTGTTTTGGTCATTGTTTTCATTAGCACAACTTAGTATGCAGCAATAGTGATTTGCTACATATTGCTTTCAATAAAGAGTTTAAAGTGAAGTTTCACATGAAACTCCAAAGTTTAGAGTATACAATGACTATAACCCTACTGCTCTTTTCTTTCTTCTCCTTTCTTCTCTCTGAGAGAGCTATTGTCTATTTGGTTATTCCCAGTTTTCTAGATAATCTGTTTTTTTTCCTTTTTGAGTCACTGACAACAAGATACAAATGCAGCAGAGAGAGAACAGATTTAAAGATGAAATGAGCTTCGTGAAACCATGTACCAAACTACTGTAATGTATTTTAATATTAACGAATACAATAGCAATAGCACTTAGACTTATATACCACTTCACAGTGCTTTTACAGCCCTCTCAAAGTGGTTTACAGAGTCAGCATATAACCTTAATATAAAACATTTACCCCATTTCAAATCTACCTTTCCCCCTGACTGATATTAAATTGAAGTTTAACCTTAACACTAAAACCAAAACAAACATTTTTATTTACGGTATTTATCATATTCTTTTTGGCTGCCCATCTCACAAACTGTGACTCTGAGCCATTACAATCAAACTATAAAATCGATTTTAAAAAATCAACAAATAGTATTATTAAAATGCTAGAAAAGAGCATCAGATTATAGTTATGTGCAATGGAGCTACCACATCAGATCACAATTCACTTGTGAGCTCTTGTTGATGCAATCAGATTTTGAAGGACTTCCAGAAGGTGGGCAGAGATGGGGCCAATCTCACTTTGGGAGGATGATGTGCCACAGAGTGTGTGCCACAGCAGAAAAGGCCCATCTCCTGGCTCCTGCCAGATGTACCGTAACTCTTTGGCAAATAGGACCTACAGCATACCTCTTCTGCTGGACCATTTGGCAGTGGGGAAGAGGCAGTCCCTCAAATAACCTGGCCTGTTCTATGAAAGGCTCTAAAGGTCAAAACCAGCACTGGGATTAGAATTTACCTTAATTTTAACCCCAATAGTAAATCCCAATCCTAAAAAACCCTGTAACACTAAGGAGTCTGATAGTCACATAGTTCCAACTCCAACATGTTTGGTTGCAATTTTCTACTCATTTTCTGTTTTTAAAATACAGAATTAGATTCTGTATGGCTAGAATTCAGTGTGGGAAGGGTGCTAATCTTGGCATGCTTGCTGCTGACATATTTGTTTTTGGCAATCATGTGATTTGCAAGGCCTCGGTTTACCAACATCACATTCTTTGCCATATGTTGCAACACAGGGATATTATGTCTCCAGCATAATACAAGTAGTGTTGTAGAGATGACAAAATCTAGGGCCCTCCAATTTAGAAGTTAGGCCAATACATTTAATATTGGGATAGGTGAGCCAAAATATAAAGTGGACGAGGCTGTGATTTTCAGCAGTTATGATCAGAAAGTGTTCTGAGGGCTACAAAAAAAGGAGAGAAAGAAAATGAAAAGAAAAACAAGGAGGATGGAATTGTAAAGGAAGAAGAAAAGGCAGAGGTGTGGCCCTATATTTCAAATTGTCATCTGCGTAATCCATTATAACATTCTTATGGTGAAAAATCAAAGAGCGTTGGCAAAGAGAAAGAAAAGGGCATGCAAGTTTAGAGACATTCCTTGTCCTTCTTCATTATTATTTTTTTGGCTACCTATCTGAACAGAGACTACTCTTTTCCATATTATGAATATATATTTTCTATTGTAGAAATTGTTATTTCTTTACCCTGAAACAGAATTAAAGAATGCCTTTTAAATATCTCCAAGAACTCTGAAATATTCATATATAACAAATTACAAATATACCTTGTCTTGCCACAATAAGGCTTGCCATACAATCTGGTACACTGGTTCCAGCTGCCAGAAATGTGATCCCCATTATCACATCTGGAATACCCAAAGTGAAACCAATGACTGTGACCTAGAAAAATAAAATGAATTGTCAGGTTGCTTAAACACTTATCTATAATACCATTTGGTTTTCAGTGAGGTGTTCTGTGGATGTAGACACTTTAGATTTTCCCACTGATCATCATGTGGCTACAACTAATTTCTGGAAGAGCAATAGTACTTATGAACACTTTGGCTGAAAAAGGTATTGGATCTAATCGGATTCCAAGAAGCCTATGCTGCAACTAGTTTGGGTGATATTATGGATGAAACCTAGAATAGGGAGCTTGCAAGCACTCTCAACAATTGTTACTGAGAACACTCTCTGGCCTGCTGCAGTATACAGAAAGAACTGTAGGTACTAACATGGTAAGGCAGACTGCCAGAGTAGGGGTCCCCAACTTCTAGTCCATGGACTGACACTGGACCGCAGCATGCCAGCAACCAGGTTGTGCAAAGAAATGAAGTCCCATCTGCGGGATGCAGGCAGCATGCAAAACCACACCCCCTCCCATCACATTTGCGAACCGGTAGGGAAAGTAATGAACACCACCTCTGTTAATAGCTAACAATAGTTAGATTTAATCAGTTTCAACTGTGATGCTTGAATCACTGTCTCCTTAGAGGATATGCTCTATAACTAGTTCCATGGATCCTTGCTCAACTTCTTTTGTAATTTCTAGCTGAGAGTAAAGATGTTTTATTTAGCAAGATAAATGCTTCCCAGAGCACAAGATGCCTCCTTGTTTAAAGGAGACCTCTTTAGATTGCCTTGAAGCACTGAGAGGTGTGCAACTTGTTAGGATTGGCTAGAGGAAGTGGATTTTTACAAAAAGATTTGGCAAATGCACATAGGACAGACCGATTGTATAAATTTTCCTGTCTTGTAAGAATAGGCATAATTATTTGGGGGAGGTGGAACAAATGGACTAGTTCAGAAATTTGTTTTTCCTGAGATTTGTGGGAAAGGGAATGCCCACAAGCCTATTTTAATTTACACACAATAGTTGTGTGCTTTTCCTAACTCAAAATGGCAGAAAATGGTACTTCAGGGTTTTTGCAATTGTGATAAAGGGATGGCAAGGACTATTAACCAAGGAGGGGCCACAAGGACACCTTGGGTATGAGGTTTGTCACTCCTGACATCATTTCACTGATTGCTTGGCAACTGTTGGGAGGACAATAATATTTTTCTTATGAGCTTCTGGCTGATTAGTGCTGAAAACGAAGGGTAGATTTTACTGTGAGAAGACAGTGCATCTACCGAATCTAAAGCTAGCTTACTCAAGCCTAATACATACCATCCAGACCATTATATAGGAAAAGGCTGCAATCCAGAGTGTAGAGGAAGCAAAAGTGACCAAGAACCACTTCTCCCAGTAGGGTTTGCTACAGTTGGGCACAGTGAAGTATAAGAGCAAAGATAGAGGCCAGGTGAAGAGCCACTTGATAATTTCTATTATGCCAGCTGTAAAAATAAATCAATACATTTTGTAAGAACCAAAGAACTTTACTTGCACTTATAAATAATCAAAGCTATGCTAAAAACAGCGGTGGAGAATATGGTTAGTCAAAAGAGATATCTGACTAATTCAGTTCAGCAAACTTTCATATATTGCAGAAAAGATAGAGAGACATGAGACGATGGATGGATGGATGGACGGAGAGATATACCTTTATAGACTTTACAATAATAGTAAAAGACCAGCAGTTTAAAATAATCCTGGGCAACAAAGATTTTTCTTTCTGAACACTCCTAGATATATTTTACATGGTTTGGGCTGCTAATTATTAAAATAACCTGCAATTTAATCTATCACATATTGTTTTATATATATTATGTTTTTACACAACAGCAATGTACATCCTTTATTACATGTTGGATACATGAAAGAAACATACAAAATGTGGAATTGTTGTTAAAGCACACCTAGCACACGAAGTACAACTGGAATATTTGTGGAAATCTAAAAGTAGTGCTTCTACTTGGAATATAGCTCCGATATACCAAGTGATGTTGTTACATATGCAAATGGGAGAGTCATGCAAGAGAGTCACATTACATTAAAAAGAAATGGCTACTCTGAAAGAATTAGAATTCCAGCACATAAAAATGTGGCACATGAACACTTTTGGACCTGACAAAGATATTTTTGCCTCTGCTTCACATAAAATTTGAACTCATGAAAAAGTTTGTGAAGGCAATGAACAAGGAAGGTTTTCATTATTTGAGACAGATGTTTCCAAGAATAACTGATGCCACAATTAAGGAAGGCAAATTTGTTGGTCCACAGATCAGATATGTCATCAATGACAAGTGGTTCAAAGATCTGTTAGTGGGGTCAAAGAAAATCCTGGAAAGCATTTAAGTATGTCATTGAGAATGTTCTTGGCAACTGCAGAGCATCAACCTATATTCAGCTGGTTAACAAGCTTCCTACAGCATTAAAAAAACCATGAAATACAACATGTCACTGAAGATTCGTTTTATGCATTCACCCTTGGACTTCTTTCCTGAAAATCTAGAGGGAATCAGTGCGAATATGGTGAAAGGTTTCACTGAGACATTGCCACAATGGAAAAACACTATCAGGGCAACTGAAATCCATCAATGCTGGCTGACTATTGTTGAACACTGCAGTGAGATGCATCGGACACTGAGTGCACTGCAAATGAAAATCAGCAGCAAAACACTTTTAGACCTGTTGAACTCATGCAGCATGTCAGAAACATTATGCAATTAAATACATTATGTCATTAAAATTAATTTCTCAAGATTCCTATGTGATAGTAATTCTGGAAGTATGTTTTTGTTCAGTTTGAAGGGATCTATCATTATCATCAAATGTTTTTCAGGAAGCAAAACTTTTGAAAAAAAAGTGTTGTCCACTGTAACATTCCACTATAGGGAATGAATATAAATTAAAAAGGAAAGAAAAGGAGGGTGGGGACTGAATACAATAACTGAAGATGATACACTGCAAATGTTAAGATATTCATGAACTGGGAGAGCCATGTTAACAAGGTTAGTAAATGAATAGGCATAGCAACTAAGTCAGCCAATGGGAGCTAACCACTTCTGAGTCTGTGCAGAGAATTGAAACTGAAAATTTAAGCTCAAGGCTGGGCGTGGCTCAGCCCATTCTGTACTCTCTGAACTCTGAACTAGAAGCTGCTTGTGTTTTACTTTTAACTGTTGCTACATTGAAGAAGAACTCTGCTAATGGCATTGTAAATATATATATTATATTACTATGTTTATAAAGAAGTTTATGAACCCAGCTGAATCAGTCATCTGTGTGTGCTTCTGGAAATTGATTTTTATGCAACATACTCTAATAGCAAATTTTACAGGATTTAATTCAGTTAGGTTCTCTGGCTTCTGACAGCAAATATAGTATAAAATTTAACCTCTTGCCTGGAAACTTCACTGAACTGATCCTATAGTAAAAAGTGCATTGCCAACTCAAATATTGTTCAGGTTGAAGGGTTATCAATTCCACTATCCAGGGAGGATTGATTGGCAAGAGCTATCATCATTATCTTGATTTCCTATTAGAACAGAACTTGGGAGGGAATGTTGTTACAGCCTCGTTAACAGCATTGAGGGGAAGGTATCTAAGTGTGCCAGAATGAATATTCTTTGATATGAAATACAGAATCTGAAACATATTTAGGGATGGGGAAAGGTGGCTATATAAAGTCAAACTAGAAGTAGTATGAGATTGTAGTGTTATCCCTTTGCATACTGAGATCTTTAATTTTTTGTGTAATTTCAGTTCTAGGCCAGCAGGCATAGACCTTGATTAATAAGACTGCCATAAGCCAGGAAAGAAGAAAATTTATAGGATCCAATCTGGGTCAGTCACCGGGACCAGAGGTTTAGTCTTCCAAGCTTTCAGACTTGTGCTGGAGCCCGTCCTCATGCAACCTCTCCCTAGCGGTGTGTGCTAGAAAGAAGTTTCCTGAGGATGGATACACTCTGCTAGAGAGAAGTTGCCTGAGGATGGGCTCAGAAGACTAAACTTCTGCTCCTGATGACCAACCCAGATTGGCTCCTGCAACATTATCCTGGGACATGTATATTCATATTCATTCGTAAGAAGAAATTTGGTGCTCCTGTGAAGAAATGTTACTTTTTAAGAGTATATGACTTGCGCTAGAGATTCTCCTCCCTAACATTTGCTTGAACCAGTATTTTAACAAGCATAGCCTCAAGCAGGCATCAAAGAGCAAGCATCTAAAAGAAGGAGAACATTGGTAACTGAGTATGGGACTCAGAATGTAATTCCCAAGAATTTGAATTGTATTAACTCTAATGAGGGGACAGCCATGTATACAAAATGATATATGCATTACAAAGGAAGTATACAATAAAATGAAAACAACCTTGATAATTCCCCCTTCAAGCCTGTCTTGTCAGTTGAAGGGAAAGTGATTTTCATTAAACCAATAGTCAATCTGTAATAGGGTGCATATAACCCCATCAAATGCTTTTTCACAAATGTCTAAGAATGAGCAGGACACCATCCTGAAAAGGCTAGAGCAGGGGTCCTCAAACTATGGGTTGCTGAAGCTATTAATCTGGCCTGAGCAGGACCATGAGGCTGCCCCACCCACATTGTCCCACCTATCCGCCAGCCCCCACCCTCCTTCTGGAGGCCAAAAACGGGATGTGCAGAGAGAGAGAGAGGGAGGGAGGGAGGGAGGGAGGGAAAGAGAGATGCCCACCCAGCCAGTCCAGCCCACCAACAGTCTGAGGGAGCATGAATTGGCCCCCTGTTTAAAATGTTTGAGGACCCCTGGGCTAGAGGGACTCAAACAAGCTCTTTTCATTCTACAATTTCGAATACCTAGTGCTAATAATGAAGACAATGGCAAGCTGTTCTCTCTCCTTTCAAACATTAAAGATACAATTCCTTATGATAACAGCAATCTATTTACAAAAACACTACCTGAGTGAGTCCTACTTCTCTAAATACTGCTGTGTTTTTTTTTTCAGTGCAAAAATGGAATCTGTCTTATGCAGTGGTGGGATTCAATTTTTTTTACTACTGGTTCTGTGGGCATGGCTTGGTGGGCGTGGCTTGGTGGGTGTGGCAGGGGAAGGATACTGTAAATTCTCCATTCCCACCCCACACCAGAGACTATCGGGGGCGAGTCTCTAGCCCCTGCCGAAAGGGCTCGCAATCTGGGTGTCCTCCTGGATCCACAGCTGTCCTTAGAGGACCATCTGACAGCTGTGACCAGGGCGGCCTTTTATCAGGTCCGCCTGATACGCCAGTTGCGGCCCTTTCTGGATCGGGATTCCCTGTGCACAGTCACCCATGCCCTGGTCACGTCGCGTCTGGACTACTGTAATGCTCTCTACATGGGGCTCCCCATGAAGAGCACCCGGAGGCTCCAACTGATCCAGAATGCAGCCGCGCGGGTGGTTTCGGGGGCTAATTGGCGCTCCCAAATAACACCCCTCCTGCGCGAGCTGCACTGGCTTCCGGTGGTCTACCGGGTGCGCTTCAAGGTGCTTGTTACTACCTTTAAAGCGCTCCATGGCATTGGACCTAGGTATCTCCGAGACCGCCTGCTGTCACAAATTGCCTCCCATCGACCAGTGCGCTCCCACAGAGAGGGCCTCCTCGGGGTGCCATCAGCCAAGCAGTGTAGGCTGGTGACGCCCAGGGGGAGGGCCTTCTCTGTGGGAGCACCCACCCTCTGGAATCAGCTCCCTCCAGACTTAAGAACCATCCACGACCTGTCCACCTTCCGCCGTGCCCTCAAGACATATTATTTTTATCAAGCCGGGCTGGCGTGAAAAAGTTTTTGGGGTTTTTAAAATTTTAAGATTTTACTAAATTTTAATTGTATTAAATTAGGGCCACATTGAATATTTTATTTTAATATGTATTTTAATGTTTTTTACTTGGCTTAAATGTATTTTAATGTTTTTTACTTGGCTGTTCACCGCCCTGAGTCCCCTGGAGAGGGGCGGTATATAAATTTAATTAAACTTAAACTTAAACTTAAAACACCAGGGGAAGATTACTGCAAAATCCCCATTTCCTCCAGATCAGCTGGGACTCGAGAGGCAGAGAATAGATGGGGGCGGGGCCAGTCAGAGGTGATATTTACTGGTTCTCGGAACTACTTCTGCTACCGGTTCTCCAGAACTGGTCAGAACCTGCTGAAATCCACCTCTGGTCTTATGCCTGATGATTTCTTTACCAGAGCAGCAGAGATCAATGAATTTATTTGAAGTGTGAGATAAATCTAGTGCAAAAGGCAGACTTTACACAAATCAACAAGGTCTCCATCATGCAACACGGAGCATGTCCCAAACTTTACAACCTAAACTGAAGGCTCCTACTGATAGCTTCAACTCAAGTGCTGGTGCACCTCCCATTCGTTTTCTATTTCAATGGAACAATTCTTGGTCCCACAGCACCTCACATGGTTGTTATGGAATACTGCTGGCTGGCATATTAATTCAGGGACCCTGATCAGATCATTTTTAGTACAATTTAAAATCCTTTTTTTTAAACATGGCCTTCCAATCTATAAAATTAAAAATTCAAAGATTTATTTATTCAATTTCTATAGCCACCCAACTCAACCAGAGGACTCTAGATGGCTTACACTTCTAATACTATAAAACAATTAAAAGCATTAAAACAATAAAAACATCCACAAAATAAGTACAATAGCAACCATAATGATTAATCAGCAAATAGTAAAACAAAGTAATGGGGCCCTTAGACCAGAGTTCCCCAACCTTTCCAGCTTTGCAGAATGGCAGGGGGAGGAGAAGGCATGGTTCCGCATGAGTGGCGGGCAAGCACACATGCGTGCAGCTCTATTTGTGCAAGTGGCAGGCACATGTGTATGCGGGCACTTGCTTGCCCACTGCTCACACAAGTGGGGATACGCATGTGTGCGCACGCACTCGCCTGCCACTTGCACGGCCCTGTTCCGAAGGGCTCAAGGCCCGGCAGTTAGACAGTTGATTCCCTATTAGAAACTCTAGGTTGGAAAGGTGACCAAGCCCAGTGAAGTATGAGCATGTTTATTGCTGCCAAATTGGAATGTCAGATTATTTTTTCAGTGTTCATCTCACAATATTCATCACTTTTATTTTAAAGAATTAAATAATCATTTCTTCTTTTAGTATTTTTCAAAGATTCTCTAGTCTCTCTAGGTTCACTAGGCCACAGCATCAGTATTTCCCTTTGCAAGCTGGCTGCAGAGAATTCTCAATTCTTCCTCAGTTAGGCAAAGAAACAGGAAGTATTTTGTGGATGCTTTCAGTGCAGAAGTACCTTTCCAGAAGGTTAGAAGGTTTTACGCGGCCACGTGGCACGGGTGGAAGCGAACCGGCAGCGAGGTAAGTTAGAACCCACTCCTGCATTACTCCCAGATTACAAAAGCTTTGCAACCAGCAGCATTCAAAAGGAGGGACTGCTCTAATTCCAAAGCATCCAATCAAGAAGAGCCAAAACAGAAATGTTTGCTAATTCATATTTTGCTTTCAGTGCTACAAATATCAATTGCTTAATAACTAAAGCAAAAACACAAACATTTTTAAAATTTCTTCAAGAGTCCATAGATCTGTAACTTTATTCTTTGGAAATGGAAAACAAAAATATAATATAAAACAATATTAGAGGATTTTATAAGATGAGAAGGCAACTTGGTGCTACACAAAATATTTAGAACAAGGTCCACAATCCCATTCTTGCTGGTGTTGGTGGAAGTTGAAGTCCAAAACATCTGGGGAATACCAGGCTGCCTATCTTAACCCAAAAGGGAAAAATACTTTAAACTGTCAAATTCTACAAAACCCTGAATATAGAAAAGAATATCTGGCATTTATTATTTCCCCTTTTCCTACAAGGCATCAAAGAATACAATTATTTAAGGACAGTAAATTAATTTGAATTAATTTTGTCTGTATGGGAAAATAATTGAAGGGAAGGGAAAGTTAAGAAGGTACATTGCTTGTTGTACTCTGCTGTTCTAATACTGTAAAGTACAATAAAGTAAATATCTCCAAATTAGATATTTCATCTTTAAGGAATGATGAAAGATAAGGATTTGAAATGTTAAGGAAAGATAGGTAGAAACACAGGAATTTCTTACATGGTGGATCAAAAGGAGTGTAAGGGCCTTGGTCGTCGTCATCATCATCATCTTCTTCCTCCTCCTCATCATTCTCATTGTTTTCATTGTCATCATTTTCATTCTCTGTTTCATTGCCACCCTCAGCAGCCTCCTCGTCTCTTCTGGTTCCATTTGTGCTTCCTTTAGCAGAGTTGCTGAGCCCTGATCCATTCTCCATGGTATGTTTGAAAGGGACCTTGATGGCTATCTCTGATTCTCCATTGCTATACACTCGGCTGTTGATTAATCTTTGTCTCTGGAAGAAAACAAAAACAAAGTGAAATCTGCAAGCATTTTTAAAACACAAACAAACCAAATGAAAAGACAAAGAGATTTGCAAAACGAAATGACCAAATTATTTGTTTAAAAATATTTGGCTGATGCCAGTATGGTGTCAGGACATTGTGATTTTAAAGCACACGTAACTTTTAGTGATGTCTTAAGCCTTAAGTATACTCATTCCATGAGAAACATATAACATGCTGAATTCAATAGCACTTAAATAGACAGAGAATATTTTATTTTTAAATAATTATAAATCTTTTAGCTTTAAATATGTTTGAAATTAACCAGAGATTCAGTGCTGATTGACTTTTGAGGAACCTGAACTTTTATAAGAGCTCCAAAGTTTAATGATGCCATCCCAATGACAAAGATTCTGGAAGAGTATGGGAGGAGTCAGATTATTACATACCATATCAAATTCTGGTTTGCCAGCAATTAACAGCCTGCTGATCCAAACACTCCCTTTATGTCCTCTTATAACTGAGGGCCACAAGCAGACTCAGAATATAGTGCTTCTACTGTGTTATATGAACCACAAATTCTGACTAACCAAACTCCTGTTAGTATGAAGTTATCAAGGTACAAATGAAGCCTTCTGGGTTAAATTGTCATCCCCACAGGCAGGAGAAACTTAGGACTGAGCAGCAGATACCATTCCTTTCCTGCTTTCTTCCTGCTAAGATAATGCTTTCTGAGCAAGAAGAAAGGTGGCAAAAGCAACGTACAGTTAATAGTTGGAGTAAGAGAAAGGGTGGGTTGTAACATTTGAATAAAACCTAGTAAATACCTCATTGATCAACATGCGACTGGCCATGGAGAGCCGGGTCCTGGGAGGAAAGTGACTTGTGATCATAATCCGGAGTCCAGCCTCTGAAAAGGATAGCTGGTGTGGATATGCAGACAGCAACTCATCCACCATGATTACGGAGGCTTTGCGGTGGAAATTTCCTAAAAAAATAATTAACAGAATTGGAAGGAAAATGTCTTTTGCATCATCAATTTTTCTTATCTGAAAGTTCTACAAGTTATGGTATTTTTGACCTTAATTCCATTTAACATTTTAGTAGCATCTCCCTAATTTTTAGAAACATACAATAATTAATTCTGAAAAATCTAGATGTATGGGGCGTTGGTCTCAACTAATACGCCTCTTCTCGTAGGGTGGAGCTAACATCCAAGAATGGGATGACACCGTCCATTCAGCCAATGAGGACTGAGTCTGTCAAATTGTAGATCTCCACCTCTGCCTCGATTTACCCCTCTTTGGCAAAGACAATGGACAGACTCGGTGTGTGTTCTCCCAAGGTTCAAACAAACAAAAGATCACAATTTGACGTCCCGGCACGTAGACCAGACTGAGTTTGGGTGGGATTGGATGTTAGCTCTACTCTATGAGAAGAGGCGTATCAGGTGAGACCAACGTCCCTTCTCCATAGTGGGTGGAGCTAACATCCAAGAATGGGACATACCAAAGCCGTCTGTCCATTGGGAGGGCTAAATCTGGTTAACGTTCTCAGCCTGCGAATGTACTCTTTGAAGCACCCGGCTACCAAAGGCCGCCTCCGCTGAAGCAAAAACGTCAATTTTGTAGTGGCGGATAAATGGCGTTGGTGAGGCCCAAGTGGCCGCCCTGCAGACCTCTTTGATGGACGCTTGCATGGACCACGTCGTCGTCGTTGCACTGAGCATTGAGTGTGCTGTCACCCGTCCAGGCCTTGGCAGTGCCTGGAGGTCGTAAGCTCAAGCAATGGTGCTATGCAACCACAGTCCAACAGTGAAAGGGGACACCTTCAGGCCCAGAGAATTGGGTTGGAAGGAGACAAAGAGAGCCTCTGTCCTGCACAGCATGGACATGCGCTTAATATAAATTTTGAGGGCCTGCCTAACGTCTAGGGTGTGCCACTGTCTCTCTAAGGCATGGGAGGGATAGGGACAGAAATTAGGTAGAACAAGTTCCTGAGCCCTGTGAAACCAGGAATTTATCTTGGGCACAAATGCCGAAGGACCACTCTGTCAGTATGGAAAATGCACAGGTCCTGCCGAACAGACAGGGCTGCGAGCTCATAAATTCTCCTGGCAGAGGTGATCACCACCAGGAACGCCACCTTACAAGTAAGGAGGCGAAGGGGGGGAAGACCTCATAGGCTCGTAAGGGCCCCCCATAAGAGAGGTAAGCATCTTAGTGAGATCCCAAGTCGACCTCAGCGACTCCAAGCGATGTTGAGAGAAGCCAGCTGAGGGAAAAACTAACAATTAACGAATTCTTGACTCCATAGTAAGGTGGAGAAAATATCTCAAGATGGGAGATTGAAAGAACACACATCCTGTCAGACCGAGGACTGAGTCAAAGAGGGGTAAATCAAGGCAGAGGCGAAGATCTACAATTTGACAGACTCAGTCCTCATTGGCTGAATGGATGGTGTCATCCCATTCTTGGATGTTAGCTCCACCCACTATGGATAATGAGTTCATTCAACACTGTATTTTGCCTCTATTATCATATTTTTCTATCAGCTTATGTTGGCCAAATATATTTTTTGATAAACACTACAAAATTCTAGATATTTATATATAATTTATGACAGAAAAATAAATTGTAGATACTGTAACTTTAAAATGATAATTTATGGATATATACTGTACCAGAGGTATATGGATGCTTAATTTTATAAATTACAGATTTTTACTGTTCCTAACCTGTTTACAGACTAGAACAATAATCCACTATGCTCTCGACACTGCTGATCTATATTTTATGCCACATGGTAAGCTACAGATGTAACAAATTACAAAATATTTAATGTTATTGTTTGAGCCATTCAGACTCCTAATGTAAACAGCAGCTTAGTTTCCAAAGTAGAACATAATAGGGCATTGTCCTCCAGATACTTTTCTTACTAAATCTAAAAATATTTTTAGCTGTACATGTAAACAGATGGAATACTGTTGTGATTAATAGTAGACTAGAAGTCTATTAAGAGATATTTTTCCATTTTTGTTTGTACAGTAGTCCTCAATTTACAACCATTTGTTTAGGGACCATTTGAAGTTACAACAGCACTGGAAAAATGACTTATTATTGGTTTTTCACATTTATGATCACTGTAGCATCTCCATGGTCATGTGATCTTGGAAGTCTTGGAAGCTAAGCAGGGTTGGAATTGGGCTTGTGCTTGGATGGTGAGAGATAACCAGGGAATCCGAGAGATGTAATGTATACTAGGAAGTTGAAAAACATCTCAGGAAAAGATAGCATCCAACTACTTCTATATTGTTGCCAAAGAACTTGAGTCCAAGACATTTTGCCTTTACTTAAGAGTTCCCACTTTCCCACTTTAGACCTAATAACATTAACTTTCTAAAAAAGGTAAAAATGGCCACTGTCTTAGTCCCCCAAATTGCCTACTCCTTTTTTGGAAAGCTTATGTACAAGTGGAGGCCCTCTCCTCCTGTGCTTCCCCACAATCTGAGATTAGAGATTGTGTCCATACATACTACTAAACCAGGATTTTTCATAATTGTTTGTTGAACAAACTAATGACCTGGTTCAGATGTAATGCTAAGACATCACACTAAGTTTACTTTATAACACTGTTGTGCCAGAATTGGCCCATAGGTGCCACTCCACCTCCAGATTCTGTCAAGGGGGCTGCATCCCTTCAAGGGGGCTGAAGAACACTTGCAGCTCCACATAAACCCTTAAATAGTGACAAGAGGTTTCTCTTTAGCTGTGTGCTCCTAAGACTCCTTCAGCCAACTTTGAAGGATGCAAATGCTAGTGATACAGCACTTCTGCTGCCTATCTAAGGTAAAGTGACCAGATTTTTTTTTAAGCGGGACGGGGGGCGGGCCCGCCTCGGCGCCATTTGAATTTTGCCCTCTGCGCATGTGCAGAACGCTGCGCATGCGCAGAGGGCAAAAGTCAAGAGCTGAGTACGGGGCACGGGGCGGGGCAGGCAGGACGGGGTGCCGGGTTGCAGGCCGGCAGCGGTGGAGGGTCGCTTGAACTCGCTTCCCGCCGCGGACCGCGTTCATGCGCAGTGGCGGCAGCAAGCCAGGAGCGTCGCCTGGAATTGGAGTCAGCGAGCAGCTGGGCATCGGGGCTCTTCCCCCGCCTTCTCCATCCTCCAGGGTCGCCACTGCGGGGGTTCCGTCTCTCCGGTGGTGCCTGCGTTGGAAGGGAAGGGGGGGAAAGAAAGGCAGCCTGCGGGGCTTGGCACGGCTGGGAGTTGCGAGGCGGCGTAGCAACCGGGCTATTCCTCCGGGTGTGCTAAAGTGCTTGAGTTTTTTCTCTCTCACACACACATGCACAACCTTCCAACGACCGGGAAGTCGTGCTGGGAGATCCAGTCCGACCCGGTCGTTGGAAGGTTGTGCATGTGTGTGTGAGAGAGAAAAAACTCGAGCACTTTAGCACACCCGGAGGAACAGCCCGGTTGCTACGCCGCCTCGCAACTCCCAGCCGTGCCAAGCCCCGCAGGCTGCCTTTCTTTCCCCCCCTTCCCTTCCAACGCAGGCACCACTGGAGAGACGGAACCCCCGCAGTGGCGACCCTGGAGGATGGAGAAGGCGGGGGAAGAGCCCCGATGCCCAGCTGCTCGCTGACTCCAATTCTGGGCGAGCGCTCCCGGCTTGCTGCTGTCGCCGCCGCCGCTCACCCTTCAACAGCCAATCAGCGTGGGGCGCCGACAGCAGCGACGTCATCTCTCCGCGCCCGCCTTGCAGAGAGAAAGGCATGGGTGGGTGTTTTAAGGTGACCAGATGTCCCGATTTTGAGAGGGCCTGCTGCTGCTGCTGCTGCTGCCCCTGCGGCTGGGCCCAACCTGGCCGTCCTCGAGTGCCTGCAGGCCGATTTTTTGAAAGAATGCCCTAGTCGGGCATTGTTTTAAAAAATCGGGACTTTTTAAGAGGGCGGGCGGGACGCGGGACAAATGATTAAAAAGCGGGTCTGTCCTGCCAAAATCGGGATGTCTGGTCACCTTAATCTAAGGCCAAGTAGGCAAATGGGAGCGAGGGAGGGAGACAGGCTGAGAAGACGTGCGGGAGGAGACACGGTAAAGGGAGGAGTGGGAAAGAGGATGTAAGACTGCTCAGTTATTTCTGCTATTAGCAGAAAAAGCTGAGTAATTTGTTAACTGTGAGCAAATGAAGTTTGGCTTCTTCCTTCATCAAGTTTGAAAACTGGATATTAATGACAATGAGAATGGACTAATTTTGCCTCTTCACTTTATTTTATTTAAGACCTTCCTATCTCATTCTTCAGCTAAATCTGAAAGAACATCTAAAGTAATGATTAAAGGATTTTTTTTAAAAAAAAATTATTTATTTTTGTCAATCTCGTATTAGATAATACATATAAGTATATACATAATTTGAATACATGAAATGAATAAAAATAAAAGGGAACATTAGGACAGGGACAGTAGGCACACTGGTGCACTTATGCACGCATCTTACAGACCTCTTAGAAATGGGGTGAGGTCAACAGGAGACAGTCTAAGGTTAAAATTTTGGGGGTTTGGGGATGAAACCACAGAGTCGGGTAGTGTATTCCAGGCATTGACCACTTTGTTGCTGAAGTCATATTTTCTGCAATCAAGTTTGGAGCGGTTCACTTTAAGTTTGTATCTATTGTGTGCTCGTGTATTGTTGTGGTTGAAGCTGAAGTAGTCATTGACAGGTAGGACATTGTAGCGGATAATTTTATGAACTACGCTTAGGTCATACCGAAGGCAGCGTAGTTCTAAGTTGTCTAAGCCCAGAATTTTGAGTCTGGTGGCATAGGGTATTCTGTTGCGAGCAGAGGAGTGGAGGACTCTTCTCGTGAAATATCTCTGGACACGTTCAATTGTATTAATGTCCGATATTCAGTGCGGGTTCCAGACAGATGAGCTGTATTCAAGAATTGGTCTAGCAAATGTTTTATATGCTCTGGTTAGTAGTGTAATATTACTGGAGAATTCTTAGTGACAACAGAAAAACAGTATACTTCACTTATTATATAAAAATTAAATATAGTATATAAAAGCTGAATATCTAAAAAGGAATACAGGAGTTTCCAAATTGTACTCAATGTGACTTAATTTACAGTAAGGTAGTGATATACGAATCAGTGCCAGAATATGAAGCATCTAAAATAGTTTATAAAAGAAAATTCAGTTGGTTCAACTAGCACTAGACCTTTATACAGTTAATGGAAAAATTTATATACCACATCTGAGGCTAGTAAAATATTTGAAAATCTGCTGAGAAAGAGTTACTCTACTGTACTCATAAAACCTAACTTCAACTAGCCAACCTTTCTTTCTTTCTTTCTTTCTTTCTTTCTTTCTTTCTTTCTTTCTTTCTTTCTTTCTTTCTTTCTTTCTTTCTTTTTTCTTTCTTTTTTCTTTCTTTCTTTCTTTCTTTCTTCTATCCATCCATCCATCCATCCATCCATCCATCCATCCATCCATCCATCCTCTGCTTGGAACTCTCCTTGAAATTGATTTATATTACAGTTAGGTTCAGTGGAGTGGGTAGAAGAGAAAGTAACCTTATCACAACCAGTTGTGCCCAATGGTTGCTATGTGCAGCAAATAATAGCTTTGGAGTTGGGGCTCCAAAGGGTCCGTATTATTTCTATTGATTGGAAAATGAAATGGGAAACCCCATGGATGAAATTCAATTGGATCAAAAATAATGTCTAGATTGGCCCTGAGTTTCTAGCTCATTAAATGTTAGAGTTCTACAAGCAAGCAGATTGACTTACTGGAACAGTTACCTTTCTTTAGTAATACCACTGTAGCATCACAATTGCTGTTGTCATCCATCTCAGTATTATTTGCTAATCCATTCACCATATTTGTTACATTCTTTGTCCTCCGTTCAAACATATGCTGAAGATTGGCATTAAACCTACACAAAGAGGAAAGAATTAGGAATTATTTTAGGCACTGTTAGATGCTATACGACCCTTAGTCTCATTTCAGATTCCTGGCTCAATGTGGTGGGGGAAGCAGCAGAGCAGCTACTTTTGAATTATTGTTTGGGAAGGCCCAGACAACTTTCATTTGGAATCCTGCAACCTTTTACTTTACTGCTAAAGAATGCTTCTTATTGGGGCACCTTCATGAGGCCCAGTATTTGATGTTTTGTCCGGTTACATGGTGAAAGGAATCAGTTTGGCTCCAGCTGGCCCTATAACCTGTCCTTCATTTTAAGTAGCTTGTTTTGTGCTATGAGGATGTCCCATGATGATGTTCCTCATAATTTCGCTTGTCCTGCCAATCGAATCAAATTTTAACCTGGTTCAGAAGTTACTGCTTTGTTCACATTTTTATTCACTTTTGATATTAAGAGTCTGATTATGCAGAACCTTGACACTATCCTCTCCTAGTTTTGGCATGCTTTGTGATTATCTTGGGAGTCAGAATTCTACTAATGGATAGGTAAATCCTGTTTATAAATTTACAGTATATATTGAAAATGAGCAAAGATATTTTTTGTAAATAAAAATAATACATATGATGAAACCTGTAGGAACAAGTTTCTATGACTTGTATTAATTAACATTCACTGATCTCAAAACAGTTAAGCCAAGTCAGACCTGCTTAATACTTGGACAGGAGCTACCAATAAATGCAGGGCTATAAATTAGACTTGGCTGTAAAGGAGACAAAAGCAAATGACTTCTGTATTGTTGCCAAGGTAACTTCACGGACACGTCTAAGTAGTCATCAACAGCAGAGTTCAGCTTGCAGAAATCTTGGCCTTTGCTTTACTTGATGTGCACGGATGGAAAATACAGCCTATCTATTTACTTACTTGTTTCTCATATTTCTATACTGTCCAGCTATATTTGTGTACCGAGCTCTTTTGTTTCCTTCAATAATCTTCTGTTTGTCTATTCTACAAAACATTCTATGTAACCACTTTCCCTCCCCCAGCTGTGGGCTAGTAATGAGACAGGCTGCAATATGGCTAGATTTGCCACATCTGGATTCCAGAAGGCCAGTTGACCACAAGGTTGAACCAAATAGACACAGAGAATATTAAATCTTTTCTGCTGCCTTGCAGGTGACCAGTTTTTTCTCATATTTTGCTAATATGAGAGTAGGATGAGCAATGAAAGAAAGGGGAGAAGCCAGGGGGAAAAAACCCCAAGGTGCCTCTGTTAATTAAAATGGGAAGATATAACTGCCAAAGTGTACAAAAATTGTACTGAGGAGAAGCTTTCAAGCAGATGCAAAAGGACATTGATTTGTCTAAAATAAAATAACATGGAATAATAAACAGGCCGGGACATATTGTACTTACTTCATGATAAGAATGTAGATGAAGTACATCAGCACTAGGATTAAGGACTCCCACCTGTGATCAGCCAAGGGGGAAAAAGGGAAAAAATAAGCAGCACAGTTCCATGACTATGATTGCCTTCTCTTCTGAAATTTAGGCGAATGACACAACAAGGAAGGGTGAATGATGACAAGTGTGGAGCATAGAGGGCAAGATACCCTCTAATAATAATATTGCTTATGGAGAGTGAGATGGCACCTGATAGTGAAAGGAGAAATCTGGGGTATCAAAAATGAAGCTGGATGGACAGAGAGAAGGCAGAGCAGAGTGACTGGCAAAACGTACAACTGAAAACAGCACGCTAATTCTTTTCAACCTCTGACCTTGAGATGGTACTCATTCTCCTGAGATGTGATTGTGCGAAGAATAAATCCCTAAAATGTTGGGCCAAACTATAAGTCTTAGTCTATGTGTGTCCCACACATCCAATTATTTGGAATGGAAACATCATCTGACAAAAGATCTAGCAATATATAATGGTTGGAGAACATACAAATAACAACTGAATTTTTGACACAACTCATAATAATTCACTAAAACCTGCAGTGCAATTCCTTATTACCAACCTTCTCTTTATATATGTGAATTTGGCATTACACGTAAGGTTGGTTGGGAGAATTACTTTGATCCTGATGGCTGATCCAAAAGTCCTGGAGAAAAGTTTTCTCTTTTAATTTAAAAAAAGATTTAGACAAATCATTCTATTATTTAGTTTTCCTGCAGGATGGAAATTGGTCCCTGAGCTGCTTAGCAGTACACTGGTTTTCCTTACTTTTCTTAATTGGCAAATGACAACCATACTACTTACCAAACAACTTTTTCATCATAAATAAACTGAGGGGGGAAAATGAAAAAATAAGTATTACTGTGTAGGCCTGCTAATAAAATATCTATTGCTTTTTAAAAAAGAATCTCATATCTCAGTATTTTATGCTGGCTCTGTCACCCAAATTATTCTACACATTTCATTTTCTCAGACTGTTTAAGCATCTGTAATGTAGAATTCCATATATTACATGTAATTTTTGTTTTAAATTAACATGTGAATTAGAGCAAAAAGGCAGAGTTTAAATAAATCACAGTTATATTTATAAATACCACTTTCCAATTTAACTATCCAACAGCAATTTATCTAATTTTAAATAAAATGCATACATTAAATCATATAGAGAAGCAAATAAGGGTGATATAAAGTTCTGTTAAGTAGTTGTACGTGCAACACCTGTGACACTCCACTTTGCACTGTGAACTTCATGTGAAGAACTCAGTTGGACAAATAGCTAGTCATATGGCATCTTTCTGAATAGCGCCACTATTTTCATATATTGTAAATGCATAAATTTGAATGTTGTTGTTAGTCGTGGAGTCGTGTCTGACCCATCACGACCCCATGGACAACGTTCCTCCAGGTCTTCCTGTCCTCTACCATCCCCAGGAGTCCATTTAAGCTCACGCCTACTGCTTCAGTGACTCCATCCAGCCACCTCATTCTCTGTTGTCCCCTTCTTCTTTTGCCCTCAATCATTCCCAGCATTAGGCTCTTCTCCAGTGAGTCCTTCCTTCTCATTAGATGGCCAAAGTATTTGAGTTTCATCTTCAGGATCTGGCCTTCTAAAGAGCAGCCAAGATTGATCTCCTCTAGGACTGACCGGTTTGATCGCCTTGCAGTCCAAGGGACTCGCAGGAGTCTTCTCCAGCACCATAGCTCAAAGGCCTCAATTCTTTGGTACTCAGTATTCCTTATGGTCCAATTTTCATATATTGCAACTGGGATTTGAATTGAATTAAATTTGAATAGTACATCATATATCCACCTTTCCCTTGATGTCACTTTATACACACATATCCATTCTGAATGTGAGAAAACTTTCTAAGATTCAAGCCTTCCATCTCCATATTGAAATCAGAGTCCCTGATTCTAGCAGCTCCTTCTGCAATCAACATATAGCTCTATTCCTCTTCTGGGAGGTCCACCAGGAAGAAGCTTTCCTCTACGTGACCACCAGGGTGCACTGACATTCTGTGCTTCCACTTGACTTATGTCCTTTTTCTTTCAGATGTGCCTACAATGATGCTAGCAAATTAAAGTACCTGGAATGAATATTTAGGAGTAGTATTTGCACAGTTACACTTCTAGCTTTCTACTTCTTTTATAGTTAGGCAGTTAAAATATACATCTGGTTATCTGTTTGTTCTTACTTATCACCTATAACTACAGGCCTTATTATGAAGTAACTTACAGGCCAGGAAACATTCATGCAATAATAAAATATCATAGCAGAGGAAGACAGCAAAAATGCATTTCTGATTTCACAACCTTCCTTTTTTGCCATCTGAATTTGGCTAAAGATTCCTAGAATATTATCTGACAATGGGAAAAAAAGGAAAAGCTTCCGTACAGTCCTTCTTAACCACAATGTGGTGCTCCTAACTAAAGAATGAACTAATGTCCAGATCTCCATTGTGCTAGGTCAGTGATGGCGAATCTATGGCACGCGTGCCACAGGTGGCACGCGGAGCCATTTCTGCCGGCACGCGAGCCGTTGCCCTAGCTCAGCTCCAGCATGCATGTGCACGCCGGCCAGCTGATTTTTGGCTCACACGGAGGCTCTGAGAGGGTGTTTTTTGCTTCTGGAGGGCCTCGGGGAGGGGCAGGGGGGGCGTTTTCACCCTCCCCAGGCTCCAGGGAAGCCTCTGGAGCCTGGGGAGTGTGAAAAATGGGCCTACCAGGCCCACCAGAAGTTGGGAAATGGGCCATTTCCGGCCTCCAGAGGGCCTCCAGGGGGCGGGGGAGGCCGTTTTCGCCCTCCCCAGGGATTAAATTATGGGTGTGGGCACTCGCGCATGCGCGATAGCGTGCATGCATGCACTTTCGGCACTCAAGAAAAAAAAGGTTCGCCATCACTGTGCTAGGTGGTTGCAATGGTTTCTTTTGTCACTTTCACTCCTGGGGGCCATGCATGCTTTCATGATACTGCTTTGACTTTGCTTGAGCAGAGCCTAATTCTGCTACAGAATTATTTTGCATGAGCCCGAAGAAGGCGCGACTGCTTAAGGTGTCAAGGGATTAAAGTGAATGTGTCTGTTAAAGCAGCCTCCCTTTTTTTCAAAGGCTTGGCAAGAGGCTGAAAAAAGGGGGAAAGGGACTGTTTTAATGAACAGTCATGCAGCATTATGCTAATGTGAGGCTTCCAAGCACTTCTTCCACATTACTTTGGAATTGTGCACAGCTCTACTTTCCCTATCAAAATTTCCATATGAGATATGGAATAAAGAAAACAAAGCAGATAAATTATCGAGGAGACAGCAGCAAACAACTTAAAGGAGGAGACTAAAGTAATCACACTGAATGGTGAGAGACACCATCTACTGTACTTGAAATATTAGGCTCACTGTCACGATTCATACAATTTATTCTTTACTTAATTTTCTACCAAAATGAAAAAATGACTATCAGCATCATACAGATTATTAGCACTTTCAAATGCAATCAATCACTCTCTCACCATACAAATAATAGCTATATAAATATTCAATATAAGTAGTAATGAACCTGTATATTGATCTTCCATGTCAATTGGAGGGGAATTGAAGTCACTAAGCAATGCAGTCAATAAAGTGCAACTGCTTTATTCTAAGTTCCAGGCCCTACAGGATGGGGAGGGAGCAAGGGGGTGCTTGGGGATGCATGGGAGGGTCAGAGGAGATTTGTGAGGGCCTCAGAACCTCTTGGATTTTCAGCCCCAGGGCAGTGGTGGGTTTCACTTACCTTTGCTACCGGTTCGGGAATGGGAGCATGCACGCGCCGCTTCTGCACATTCGCAGAAACTCTGTGATGACGTTCTGCTGGGTGGGCGGAGCCGCCCTCCGCCGCTGCTACCGGTTCGTCCAAACCAGGCCGAACTGGTAGGAACCCACCACTGCCCCAGAGTCAAGAAGCTTCTAAAACTTCTCTAGTCTGGGAGTGAAAATCTAAAAATTCTGCTTGGATTTTGGCACAGGGCATCTTCAATCAGTCTTTAGACCCTGGGAGCTGGCTGAAAACATCCCATGCCAAAATCCCAATTGGATTTCAGGATGGAGTTTTGTCATCCAGTCCCCAGAAATGAAAGGGAAGCCTCTCAACTCTGGGATCAAGAACTTATGGATTGCCAGAGGTTTAGCATGGCTACCAGATGAGGCTTGCAAAAATCATGATTTGTCACTAAATAGCAACAAAGAGATAAATAGACATCTTGTTTTTTGCCATCAACTAGCATTAATCCAGATTTTGGCAGCCCAGAATTGTAGCCCTACTTGAAAGTACACCAGTACATCAATGTTCTTAGGCTACCATTTTAGAGCCACTGTTATAGAACATATTGATGACTAAGGTCATGCACAAGTATGATTTCTGTCTTCATAAATTCAAGCAGATACCCTGAGACATACAGTATATCTGGAAAGATATCTCAATCTTGGCCTTTCAGACCTCCAGAAAACTGAGTTAATCCAAAGGGCCTATTGATGTCAGCCAATGGGATTGTTTTCATGACATTTATGATTTTAGTTCCTACTATGGACATTTTATTTAAATGCTTGTTTTTCTTGTAATTACTGTAAACTGCTGAAAGACTGGAAATTGCAGCTGGCATAAATAGGATAAATAAATAAAATATAGCAGGAAATAAACATCTAAAGATGGAAAGGAAGGGATAACAACTATCCCTTTTGTAAATACAAAATAACATATTGGCAGTTCACAAAACAATTTTTATGTCAACGTTCAGTTATCAAGACATATTTTCTAAATGACAACATATGTTTCAAGACTTCAGAATGCATAGCATTTGCTTTAAATACTAAAACTTGTTGTGTTCAATACAGCTGTGGCTATCTAAAGCTGAAGTCTCACATTCTAAAGTTTTGAAACAAGCTTTTTCAGATCACAGTAGACAAAATCTAAACCATCACTAAAGGATAAAGTCTGAAATTGTTAAGGAGTGTGACTTGTATTCAATGAAATGGAATGTCCAGAAGAGCAAAACAATCAATATATATTGGTTAAAACATCTCTCATTACTAAAACCTTACAAAATAGGAAGATCAACACTCTTTTGTTTGTTAAGGGCAGTCAGAGACTGAGTTCACATCACATTCTTATCCAAGGCCAAATTAGCCATGGCTTATTCAGTTGCGGAATTGTACAATATATCTAATCATAAATTAGCTATGCAAACTGGGCATATACACAAATGCAAACCAAAATTTGATTGGCTAGGTCAGTATGACATGCACACATACACAATCAAAACCTTTATTTAGGAGAATAATCACTCAGTACTTACCAAAATAAGTGCAGCAACTGAGCAGGTATAATACACTGAATCTCTCAAGAGGCTCCAAGGAGACAGTACAACTATCTGAGGAAAAAAAGCAAAAACAAAATGAATTGGTGAGCACAAACTTTGCATCAAAAACAAATAGCAAGAAAGAGTTTATAGAATAATTTGGAAGTTTGGGGTTCTGTTTCCCATATACATTTATTCACTACTAGTAGCTGGATACCCGTGCTTCACTTCGAAACTATGTGATCGGGCTTGATAAATTGACAGTTAAAGCTTGAAAATTTATGTAGAATGTGTAACTCCTTAGCATCAGAGCATGTTAATATAAGGCAACTGGCAGTTGGAACAGAGTTCCTTTCAGGTGGGGAGGGGGAGTAGAATGTCTAACTCCTTAGCATCAGAGCGTGTTAATATAATACTGTATAAGAAATACTAATGATCTGATGGTCATTTTGAAAAATCCTTTCTTAGCGAGCACCTAGAAGCCAAGAGGAACATACGTGCCAAGTTTCAAGTTTGTAGGCTTTACAGTTCTGCAGATTTCGTGATGAGTGAGTGGTATTTGGCTTTTATATACAGTATATAGATGAGAGATCTGAAAATGTTGCAGTTTTGAAACCCAAGGTTACTTCAAAGAAAAATACCTAGTTCCACAAAATGAGAGATTAGGTCTCTGTTCTGATTTGTGATTTAGCTTGAATTCGAAGTGAATCAAGGCAATTTAAGCCAGATTTTTACTTTTCTGAAGCAGGTTCTGCCCTGCTCTGTCTTGATTCAAAACCTTCTCCAATGCTGTGTACCCCCAATGTTAAATTCCAGAGCATTGCTCCACTGCAAATGATGGCTCTGCAACACACACACACACTCACTCACTCTCTCTCTCTCACACACACACACAAATGTGGCAGGGATTGACATTGGTTGTATAAAATATTGATGGAAAGGATACTGGTTTCCTTAAATGATAGCTCTATCTGAAATTTAAAGTAACCCTTTTAATTAGACAATGAGTGAGCCTTTGGGATGGGTAGCAAGCTAATAGGCAAATGGGTTCTGGGGCACTGACAAGGCAGCCCAAGCAGTCAGCTAGAAAGACTGGGGAGAAGCAGATCTTAGTACATTGTATTTGCAGGGCTTGCTCTGGGAATTCTGGTTCTTTTGCATTCAGACAAAAGTAAACCTGCAGAATGAGATGTCTATGACAGGTCTTGCTGACTGAGGCTAGTTTGTCCGTTTGGCTTGGGAAATACCAGAATGACTGTTCTGTAAAAGAGGGGGCAGGAGAGCAACAAGATGAGGCACTGGCAGAGAAATGTTACCCCCTCCTTCCCTGTGCAAATGGGTCGGTCTGTTCCACCTTTCTTCAGGCTTGGAGTAGACCCACCACAGTTATTCACTGCGGGCTGGTTTCTCTAGTTTGGGGGCTTGGGGGCTCAGCTTTCAGGAGAGAAACACATGCCTCTGAAAGGGATGGGTTTTTCTGAGAATCCTCACAGCAAGAAGATAATTCTTTTTTTCCTGAAACCATGTTCCAGAAGTGGGAACAAGTCAGGGCAGACTATCCCAAACCAAGTATGTGTCAAACTATTTCTGAATCTGACCTTGGATGTGGACCAGGAGATCACTTATGAACATGTATGAACATTTATGGGGGGTGGGGAGGGAATGATTATACCAGCAATCAGAAAGAGATTTATGATAATTAGTAACGGATTTATTATTGCTGCTGGCATCTTGGTTTTAGTGAAAACTGAAAATTGACCCCAGTAGACTCCTGTGCTTTTCCTTCTTTAATGCTAGAAAAGAGGAACACTTTTTCCTCTAAGAAACTAAGCTATATGTTTAAGCATTGAGATGACAAAATCCGATGGCATCTGGAAAAAATTCATTTTTGAATGCTGATTGATATAGATTCACACAAACTCAAAAAACACAATATACAAAGAAATCATGTGCCTCCAATTCACTCCTTGTTATGCTAATAAATGTTTTGATTCGTCATAAAAGCAAGCTTTCCAAAATATGAATACCGCTGATTTGCAATCTGAAGGGATTTGATTCATTATATCAACACAGGTCTCTTATTGCTCCATTGCTGTCTCATTTTGCCACTGCATTAAGGTGAGGCTTGAGTTATTGTCATCAAATTCCAAATCACTCTGTGGGCTGCAATACTAGGATGTTTTAAGTCAGTTTGGTGGTAATATATGTCACACTAACTGTAGAATTCCGATTCCATACAACAAGATATTCTTTTAAGTTTATTTAGTGGCATGAATCAATACTATATTATTTATTATTTAAAACAATCCTGCATTATTTACAACATCTAGTGCATTTAGTACATCATATGCTGCAAACTTTTTCAGAGAGTATTTTGTACCAAAACAATCACACCCAAAATCATTTTACAGGGCAGCAAGTTCATGTAAACAATCATGATAAAAGAGATCAAAGACTGAATCCATTTGAATTACTTGCAGTTGGTAAAATGCAGAACTGGAGAAGAGAAGCAGCATTTGAATTATCGCTGCTCAAAGAATATTTGGCACAAATAAATTGGGCAGAACTCCCACCCCACCACCCAGGATATATCCTAACTAACTAGTCACCCAACTATGCATCTAGCCATCTATAAGATTTCTTTCTTATATGACAGTTTAGTTTGATAAAGTTTATATGACCCATAATCTTCAGATTAAAATCAGGGAGGAGATTCTGTTGGGCAAACCTGCTGTAGTTGTGGATCCTTCACTGTCTATTTCTATGTTGCTAAATATTACATTTCTTTTTTACATAAAATTAGTACTGCATTTGCAAGACCTGGAATGGCTTAGTGCTTTGCAAGAGTTAGTGCTCTTTGGTGCTAATAATATTTTATTGATATAACAGATAAAATTGCTACTGGGATTAATGTGAGGGCTCTTCCTTGATCCTAACCACAGCACAAACATGCCCTGATACCATGTCATCCTCTCATGCCTAGTTCATAACTGAGGCAACTCACATAGTATTTAACTACTCTGGTTTCAACACAGTATTTCTGAGTATGATATGACATGCTTTCCTGATAATAGGATTGCTGATCTGTTCAGGGGATGCTGTGGGATGGTATCTGTCCAATTTCTACTGGCCACTTTTGTTCTGTCACTTTAACACTGCCATTCCTTTGCAGCCAATAACAGTCTGCTTGCTACCTATTACCTCTTTCCATTTCATCCCAAAAGCCCCTCCTTACCTTCTAATTCTCAGCAGGCTATTTTTGAACAAAGGTATAGTGCGTTCAATCTTTGTTCAGAAATAGTCCAGCTGACAGCAGTAGCACTGCAGAGCTCTCTTCCCCTTTAGCCTTGTACCTCCTCTATGTTGATTATCTGTCAGCTGGGCATGAACAGATCTTAATTACCTTCTGTTTCACCTTTAAAAAGATATAGGTTGCCCCTATACTCCAAAGGTTCAGGGGAGCCCACAGAGTAGGACAAAAAGTAAAGATGGTGACCGTGATCATATGATACAAAGACTTTTGGGATATGAAAATACTGAGACGAAACAAGGTTTCCAGTTACTAAAATAAACATATGGAAAGCTTCAGATGGATTATTCATTCCAAAGTATTTGTTTATAGGACTCAAGTGGCTCAAGTGAGAGCCAAACAGAAGATGCTAAAAGATAGGAGTTGTTTAAAAAGTGCTTTATCTAAAGTCAGGTATGAAATTGGTACATGATTATTGCAAAATTATTCTTGTGTAATTGCTGTGATGATGCAAAAGGCAGTGTGTTGTATAAATTATCTTTCTTGAATGGTCTGATTGGGATTATTTTAGTTTCAAATGCCATTTACATTACCATCTAATGCCATTTATAATAGTTTCCTTTATTATCCTGATTATGTAATACTGCTACTCTCTGCGTGAACACACAAACAAGCAACTATCTCTCCAACAAGGTACAGCGTTATCAGCAGCAAACAGGGAAAACTAAGTGTGAAAAGAGATATAAAATGTAAAGAAAATTCCACTGAGAAATTCCCTTATAGTAGATCTCAGTTTCTCCCCTGTTTCAGAATTTAACTGAAAAAAACCGCACACCTATCCATCCCCATGCTTCATTTAGGCTGCAAATCCTTTTTATATTTTAAAATACTACATGAGTTTTTCCATAATACTTACAATTTTTTACAGGAGTTGGTGCTATCAGGAGAACTAACCCATCAACTTTTGCTACATATTTGCTGGACTAGCTTTTTTTTCTTTTTTAAAAAAATAGGAGTTTGATTCTAAAGAAGGTATATTTACAAGGAGACATCTACCAAATACATCTAGGATAAATTCCTAAATTTCTTTCTTCCTTTTGCTTTCCAGGAGGTAAGAAAAGCCTTCCATTTCAATGGGGTTCATGTAAATGAGGAAACAATAGATTTTGCCTGTCTAGGGGTTTAAGGTGTGATTTTATTGTATAAGAATTCCCTTGGGCCTATAATGTATCATAATAGAATAAAATTCTAGGTCAACTTCACCTAGAATTGAGGTTTTTTTTTTTAAGAAATCCTTGTTGATCTAGTCTGAACAAATATTCAGGTGCCACATTTTGTTAGGATGAATGGAACAGCTATACAAATAGAAAAAATTGAGTATTAATACCTTTTCTCCTGAATTTAATTCCCTTCCCTGTATTAATCATTAACTAGACAGATAGTACTGTAATAGCCACTAAATATGGCATAATGCTTCATGCTTCACTAATCTCCTGACCAAATTACTATAATGCATTATATATGGGACTAGTTTCAAAAGTCAATTGAAAATATGATTGTCAGAATTTTACCTTCTGGAGTCAGATAGAATTAGCTTCCAACCACAATTCAAGAAACTGGAAATTATCCCTAATGTGCTAAATAGTTTGGTATTCAAATACTTAAAGAAGCACCTTTCACTATGGCGAAGAGCCACAACTATTTTGTACTATAAGATAGAGAGCTTGAATGAAATGAAACGATTGGATGATTGAATGTTTTTTTAAATTTTTAAATTGTTTTAATTTTGCTTTTAAATCTTTTAACTGTTTTTTAGATTTTGTATTCAGTATGCTGTTAGTCGCCCAGAGTCCCTTTGGGAGTTGGGCGGCATACAAATCTATTAAATAAATAAAATGAATAAATAAATTTGCATATTTAGTTCTTTATTTATTAAGCTACCGGTATTTATATGGCCACTGCCACTCTGAGTGGCTGACAGTGAATTGAATTTCCCCAACAGTAATAATATCAAATAAGTTTTTAAAAAAATTAAAACAAGGGTCAATATACCATATATCAGAAGTTCAAATAGATTCTTCCATCTGGCAAATCCATAGTCAAAAAATCTGGAGTTTACTTAACATCCTACCCAAATGCCTGAGGGAAAACCAAGGTCTTTAACATCTTACAGAAAGTCAACAGAAGTTAGAGCCATTCAGATTTCTTCTAGCATGACTCTTTCTGTAGCTGACTTCAAGAAAGAGTCAACTTGTAAAAGAGTCAATTTCTTTAGGCGATGCTTAAAAGTTTGTATTACATTGATTCATTAAAAAAAATTCTAGTGATCTCTTATTGTACTTAAAAGAAACTTGCCATTGCATTCCTATAGGAATTCCTGCATTCCTTGCTACTTGAAAAGATGCTGAATGGAATTCAGTAAGGTTTTTGTTTTAGGCTAAATCTTGTAGCATTTTCATTATCCAAAAATCAATGTTATGGAAATTCTCTTCATATTCTCTCAACTAATTAATGGATAAGGAAAAAAAGTTGTTTACTTACATTAGCATATATTGATCTAAAGATAAGCAAATTTGTAGATGAACAAAAGCTTACCCATCCTCTTACAGATAACTTCCTTCTGATAACTATATGGATATATTAACATAGTTTTAATGGCAGCAATGTGGAAGTGGTTTGCCACCTTCAAAAATGCCCTTAGCAATGGTGAATAGTGGTGTTCCAGGCATGTGTGGTATGTTAAGTTTCACTTTCAAATAATTGTGAAAATCAAATCCTTAAACTAAAATATTCCTGAAACTCAGAAATCTACTTCTATAAATAATACTGTGTGTGAAGCCTTTTGCACCTTCCGAAAGTGAGGTTTAGATAGTGGTTCTGGCAACAGAGAGCTCAGGGACAAGTGATTTTTGAACATATTCTCATTCTGTACAGGTTAAAAGAAGTTTTAGAAAGGTTTTTGAATTACCTTACCTGTCCTGCAAACAGGCCACAAACCCCAATTATGCACAGAATGTTGAATACTGCAGAGCCAACAATGGTTCCAACACCTACATCTCCTTTTGTGATAAACACACCTGGGGATGGGGGATAATTTCAATGGGTTATCAAAAGGCAGACAAGATTTCTGATCATGAATTAGAACTATGCAGAGTTGAACTACAGGAAAAAAATGGCATAATCTTTGATTAAAGCAGAGAACATATGCAGAATTACAAATGCAGCCAGATGTGGTTTTTGCATGATAAAATAAAACGAATTACAACACCATTTATGCAAATATTTCTCAATATTTATTCAAAACCCAGAGAGCCCTAAGAAACCAACATATGTCTCGAAGTAAGATGGTGAAATAAGCTTCCATGTGCATTTTTTAACCAAATAGATGAGGCAAAGTTAGGGGGAATAAGTCCTGCTCCCAGCTATTCTTGCAAATAAGCTCTTAAAATGTGACTTTCCTTATATCCAGTCTACAGGTAGTCCTCAATTTATGACTACAATTGGGACTGGAATTTCTGTCATTAAGTTGTTGCAATTGTAAAGTGAGTCATCACATGATTGGACCTGATTTTACAACCATTTTTACAGCAGTTGTTAAGTGAATCAGGCAACTGTTAAGCCAATCCACTTTGCCAATTGACATTGCCTGTTGGAAACTGGCTGGGAAGGTCACAAACTGCAATTTCATGACTACAGGAAGCTGCAACTGTTCATAAATGCAAGCACCCAAATTGTGATTACGTGACCGTGGGGGGTTGGTATGATGGTTGTAACTTTGAGGATAGATCATATATCACTTTTTCCCAAGGCAGGCTGCTGTAACTTTGAACTGTCATGAAATGAAAGGATTATTTGTATCACATTTTCGTCTTGAATATAATAATAGGTAAAGGACTTCTCAGATTTGGGTGGTACTGGAAATATATTCAGGAAAAGCTGCATATATGATTGCTGAAATGCGTAAATGAAATTATTCTGTTTTTTCCATATAAAGCATGATACAACATCAGAGGTGTAAAGTCTCACGTTTTTAAACTGCACTTTTGATTGACATGAGCGGGAAGTTTTGGTATAGACCTAAGAATGCTGGACAGGTTGTTCTAACTGCATACTTCACTACAGCAACGACCCCTGCCAAAGTGCGCTGCTCCCTGCCTGGCAGGAGATCTGGCAAGGAGTCCTGTGCAAACATTCCATAAAGGCGTCTAACAGCCCTGCCTGCTGCTCTGGCTTCTCCCTCTTTGTGACCACACAGAAGATGCTCCAGTCAAATCTACCGTGAGAAAGAGTAGAAGAGCTGAGCTCCCCCTCACCTGATCCATCCTTCCCGAAATCAGATGCTGGAATGTAATAAGAGTTCCCTCTTTCAGAACACTGCTGGTGATGGACAGTACCATATCTTCTCTCTATTCTTGCTTAGTAGCAACCAAACAATCTGGCCTTCCCATCTGCTACATATTCAGATGACTCCTATTGAAAATACTTATGCTGTTCTCATTCAACTGCCATTTCAACGCAGTTCATTTACCTCCAATAAAATAACATAAAGCAGCATTCTAAGCCAGCTCTGGTCAACCTCTCTTGCATTTCAGGCAGAGGTGCTTCTCAGCATCCCACTCGGAAATGCCAGGAACGCAATGAATGCAAGGCATGTGCTCTATAAGTTACTACCACTTTCGTGAGCTGGTTTACCACATTTCAAACACCACGTATCAAAGTAATGATCAGTTGACTAATGAACTGTTCTTCCCATCCTTTTTTAATGTAACCTAACAGCAGAGTTAGCCATTGAAACCATGGGAGTATGTATTAATGAATGCCCCTCTGTTTTGGCATTTTGGCGGTTGTTCCGAATATACTTTTCCTAGTTAACAGACTTCTGCTAATAACCATACATAGATTTTTCAGAGTCTGAATGTTGTTGGCATCATGCAAGATCACACTTCATCGGGATAGGACAATCATTCTGACACTTTTTCTGCCACACAAAGGTTTTCTCTTCCATCAGCATTACCTAGTTTCAGAGACACACATACTTTAGCAAAGCAGGAACACAGCCATAAATAGTAATTATTTTCACAAATGTTAGTGGTTAGAAGTTAGTGGTTTTGTTACCTATCACAGATGTAAACAGCTCTGGAGCAGAACTGCCAGCTGCCATGAATGTTGCCCCTGCCACATCTTCACTGAGGTGCAAGCGCTGTGGAGGGAGGGGGGAAAATCATTGATTGACTGATATGACTTTAAAACCTCTTTTAATGTTTCTCAAGGCATAATAATAAAAACTAAAAACACATTTAAATTGTAGTTAAAACATCTAAGCAACTGTCATATGGATCAAATATTAGATGAGAAGCAAAGGGCATCTAATACCTGACTGGATAAGGATGCATTGCATGGCTTGACAAGGTCAGAACTCCAGAATTGGTTGAGCCATTTTCTTCATTCATGCACTTTTTCAGTAACATCAACTTCACAGATCTAGACTGATGACTGAGTACACATTTTCCCCTAGGCTAGGTGTACTGGTACTGATTGAGAAGTGGGACGTTTGATTTGGTTATCACTTATCTGTTTCCTAAATATTCTATTTTTGCTCTGTCCTACTGAATGGCAGTTCCTTCCAACTTCAATTTGCATGTTTTAGAGTTATCTTGAGCATTTTTTTTAGGTTTGGAATGAAACAAATGCAGAAAGCTTTGTAATCAGAAGGTTTGTACACATGCCCAGTATTATATTTATTTTATAAATATGCAATAGTCCTTAAACAATGGTCCTGCGTATGCATTCTGGATGAGACTGCATTTTTTAAGCAGTAATCAACAACCTATAGTCATGGCTTTGGGTCTTCCTCCTTGTGTTGGATTTGCTTCGATGTACCTGGAACTGGGCATTCGTTCAGTCGAATGCATGGCATGGATTAACACCTTTAAATGGTGGTTTCGGGCGCTCTTTTTGGCAGTCCCTGGTAGCTACCTTTCCCTGGTGTTTGCTGACTCTCATACTTCTCGTTGGGAGAGGGAGCTGATGAAGAAACTCCACTTGCTAGGTTTTACGGGGGATGCTTTGGGAGATTATGGTCTCAAGGACGCCCAGTTTAGGGTAGTCCAACGGCTTGTGGACATAGATTTGCAATATTTAGAACCAGAGCCAACAAAACCTGCTCCCTTTTGATCTTCAGCCATTCTAATAATTATGGATTGAGGATGGCTTCATATTTCTATACTCTAACCATCCCCAAGCATAGAAGAGTCTTTTCCCTAGCCCGTTTTAATGTTTTGCCCTCAGCATTACTTGACGGGCGATTCAAGAGGCTCCTGATTAGCGAGCGACTATGCCCCTGTGATAGGGCAGAGGTTGAAATTGTGGAGCATGTCTTATCATACTGCCCTATGTATAACACAGCCAGAATTAAATTATTGTCTTTTCTTGGAATTGATCCCTCAAATTCTAATGCTAGTAATTTGGCCTTATATTGTTTAGGGGATGACTCCTCCTATATTACTTCTCAGGTTTCAAAAAAAATTTTGGGAGCTGTAACTATTAGAAGAGAACAGGCTTCTGGTGTTAATTGTTTGTGATTGTATTTTTCTCTTTTTGTTTTTCTTTGTTGCATTTGTATTTTGGTCTGTGACTGTAAAATAAAATTATTATTATAGTCATGGGTCCTGCAAAACACTTCTTAAAAAAAAACACCCTGGAACCCTTGACTGTGTCATCAAAACCTAATGGCAAATATTTTTAAAAAGTGGTATGAGGGTTGGGGATGATATTAGACTAGGAATAAAATAAAAGGGCTATGTAGTTTTGGAATAAGTTTAATATATTGGAATTATGTAAATGTTAAACCTCAAAAAAAGATACAGAAAGATACAATTATATTTGTATAAATATAAGAGAAATGAAAATTTCCCCAATGGGACTTTTTAAATTTAAACAATTCAATTCAGATCAGGGCAAACAAACAAATCACACAGTTACAACTGTTTGCACCAGAATTATACTGTTGGATATGCTATAGCTCATATTTTTTATAAACAATTTCTAATGTCAGGCCTTATAGATGATCACAATTCTTGTACAATTTAAGTGTTTAAAAAGCTACCTTCCCTGCTGCAGTTATTTGAAAAGAGCATGGAGAAAAACACATAGGGAACTGCTGGTTCTTTAAGAGTATTACACACATTTAATAGCAGAACTGTGTTTGGAATACTGTGTACTTTAGTAACTTTAGTAATTTTCCATTTAAAAAACACATGTCAATTTGAAAAAAATTCCTAAAAGGGGACAAATAAAACAATATGGAAATTAGAAAAAAAATGTGTGTTTTTCATTTAAAACACGTAGAATAGGGAACTGTGCACTTCATGCGCTCATGGATTACTCTTCTATATGTTCACTGGAATTCTGCAATGCTTCAGAATCAATTATGCTGAAAAGTTCTCTTGTAACATGCAAAAATGCCAAGGTAACATCTGTTGGTCATTAAACCAACTGTGTCTTTTTCCATATCAGCCATGTGCTTCAGGCAACAGATATGGGTGTTTTAATGAATTACTGGCTGGTGCTGCATTCATTCTTCAGATGCTACAAAGCAACTTGTAGAATTGAATCTGAAGCTTGCACAGCCTTTAAGTTTAATGTGCTAGGCTAGGGGATATTTACAAGGAACTAGACATACTCAGAATGGAGAATCCCCCCCCCCCTCATGTGTATTAGCCTTAACTTCCATGTGCAGAGACCATGAAGCACCACCAATAACATTTCTTGGGAAGCACTAATAATCAAGGCGATTCTCCTTATGTTTCTCACTGTTATAAAAAGTACAGAGTAGGAAATGGTATAAGCATACACATGTCCAGGAAACCTCTATTTATAGATATGAAAAATGTAAAATAAGAAATTAAATATGATTAAATGCAAAATATGATAATGTATACATTTCAATAAACATGGAAAACTATTTTCGGCAGATACTTACTTCACAAATTTTTTCCAATGAAGGAACAAAGAAATCATCACAGATAATAGCCAAAGCGTAGAACATGTAGACGGCCTAAATAAACAAAAAGCATTCCGTTGAGAAGAGGCAATTTTGATCATGATATTTCCTCATTTCATTCTATTAAAAGAGTTAAAACACATCTATCTATTTTTCTTTTAATACTACAGATGAAAGACAGCATTTAATTGAACGCAACTCATTGATGTCTACTTTGTTTTCTTGATTTTTGATTAAAAAATTTATTATGACCAAAGGCAGACAGAAAAAATATGGAATCTTTGATAGCAATATAGAAGTTGTTTCCCACTGCAGCCCTTTGGGATGTTTCTCTATCTTCCCAGCTTAGCCTACAGCTGAGGAATGCCCTAAATATGGGAAAAGGTCCAAACCTACTCAATTTCTAACCCCAAACAAGGGCAGATGGGTGCATAGTTGATAGGGTTAATAATGCCTGGTTTTCTTGTGGGAAGAATATGAATACTGTACTCTATCGCAGGGGTCTCCAACCTTGGCAACTTTAAGCCTGGAGGACTTCAACTCCCAGAATTCCCCAGCCAGCTTTGCTGGCTGGGGAATTCTAGTAATTGAAGTCCTCCAGGCTTAAAGTTGCTAAGGTTGGAGACCCCTGTCTATAGTCCAGTGCAGGGAGCTGAAATGTGTAATAGACTTCTCTCAACAACTTCCCTCAATAGTAAGCTATTGAGGGAAGTTGTTGAGAGAGCTCCATTACACATTTCAGCTCCCTGAACAGGACTCCCTGCACAGGTCAACTCTTCCTGCTAGAAAACCAGGAATTATTAACCGAATCAGATATGCACCTGCATGCCCAGTTTTCTACAGGAAAATGGGTGGGTGAGTATCTGTATGTGTGTAAAAACAACTCTGTATATTTTCAAACATGTTTTAATTCTTGCCTCAATTCAGGCCATGTTCAGTCTAAGAGCTAGTGGTATAAATTTGCATTATGGCTTTTGCTATAATCTTGAAGTAATCACTGGTAGGCAAGGCGACACAGACTCTGTCCACCTATCAGCTCCAAAATATGAAACTGGTTTCCTTGTTCCCAATTGACAATCAATCCCAAATGGTTTGTGCTGACTGCCTGAGCAATTAGAAGAATTACCCTTAGAAGAAACACCACATTGCTTTTGCCATCCTTGCTTCTTCCTTCGGTGTTTTATTGTAGCATGCACTGCATTAAGACCAAGGGAAACTTGGTCTTAACCAAGTCTTGGTCTTGACCAACTATGCAGATTGCACCTAATTATGTCAAATAGCATTCTCTATAAAGGGATTACATAATGCACAATACACAGTACAAAAACTATCTATTTCATATCATATCATATCATATATACCTGGAAAAAATACTGCACAATATTTTCATAGTGTACAGCGTTTTTGATGCTAATTTTTCACACATTTGAAAGTACTTGAGAAGTCATCCATTACTGAATATACTGTACTTTTCTGATGGGTAAATGGTTCTCTTATTCATTTGTATTTGTTCTATAGGTACATATCTTTGATATGCTTATATTTTTCTATGTGCTCCTTGTTGCTTTTACATTTTTATTCTGATTTCAAGTGATTTCCATTATAAACAAACAATATTGCTATTCAACTTCCAGTAGCATTTGCCCATGCCTAGACATATTCAGTACAAGCATTACAAATCAAATGCTGATTATACTAAATGCTGAATTAATATCAACTCACATGCTCTGACCTATTAGTTCCATGCAAATAAATTCTGATGCACAGACAAAGCTTTTCCCTGCACAATGATTCCTGAATCCATTTCAGTGGAATATCAATTCCACATGCCCCATTCCTTTGTGTAGAGCAGTGGTTCCCAAACTTTTTCAGTCCACCGCCCCCTTGGAGCTACAAACTCATCCTCACCGCCCCCCACCCCACCCACTCAGGTGGGCGTGGCTTAGTGGTCAAGTGACTGGGTGGGCGTGGCCAACTTGTAAAATGTGAAACTCACTTAACAACACTCTTGGCTTAGCAACCAAAATGTTAGGCTCAATTGTGGTCATAAGTCTTTCTTTCGTTCTTTCTTCTCTACCTTCCCCCTTCTTTCTTTCTTTTTCTTTCTGTCTTTCTTCCTACCATCTTTCTTTTTCTTTCTTTCTTTTCTTTCTTCCTCCCTCCCTCCCTCCCTCTTTCTTTCTTTTTTCTTTCCTTCTTCCCTCCCTTCCCTTCCCTCCCTCCTTTCTTTTTCTGTCTGTCTTCCTTCCTCCCTCCCATCTTTCTTTCTTCCTTCCTGTCTTCCTCCCTCCCTCCCTTTCTTTTTTCTCTTTCCTTTTTCTTTCCTTCTTCCCTCCTTTCTTTTTTGTCTGCTGTCTTCCTTCCTTCCTACTTTCTTTCTTTCTTTCTCTCTCTCTTTCTTTCTTCCTCCCACCCTCCCTCCCTCCTTTCTTCCTTCCTTCCTTTGTGTGACGCAGTTTGGGGTAACCAGTCACGCGGGGCGGGGCAGAGCGGAGCCTGGGCAGGGGCTGGGTGGGCTGCGAGACGGGCATCATACCTAGCACTTGTAACTATGTCGCATTCCACGCTCTTGTGTGCAGGGCAGCCCATTCTGAAAGAAAACATCTCGCATTTTCTTTCAGAATGGGCTGCCCTGCACACAAGAGCGAGGAACGCCAGGGAGCTTCAAGTGCAAAAGCATGGCAAACCACCTACCGCCCCCCTGGCCCCTCTCACCGCCCCCCTGTCGCCAACCTTGCCTCTCACCGCCCCCCTAAGGGTTTCCACCGCCCCCTGGGGGGCAGTACCGCCCACTTTGGGAACCACTGGTGTAGAGCTTTGTACAAGCGCAAGGGAACCTTCACGTCACTCAAGCATCTTATGCAGGCTAATCCAGAATCACTGGATATCACTATACCTCATTCACAGGAACAGGAGAGTCTTATTCTATGAGGGGGAAATGCTAAAGCACATGCAAAGATATTCTCTTTAATGCACAGCACATGGTCAGGTCATACACAAAGAGCCTCTGTGCACTTACCTGTGAGAAATTATGTATTATGACCAGTTTCTTTTCTGGAGATGTCAAATAATGATCACATTTCCATAGGATAGGTAACAATGAAGAAAGGTAATTTTATAAAAATCTACTTTATTTCAGTTCCCAAACAATTGGAACCACTTTTAGTTTTCATTAAAACAAACACATTTAAATAAAACTCTCTCCCTAGACTAATTATCTTTTCATTGCAGGGTAATAAATGCTGTGCGAGTAGCTAAGCCACTTGGAGAGGTGTCTTCATGCCCAATTAGCATGCTTTCTTTTCAAGAATTTCTGGTCAAGATGATGATGTAATTGACTGGGACTGGCTTTAGTACTTCCTGCAACATGTTTCTCCTGCTTAATTACTACTGGAGCTAGAAACAAGTAATTGTTTTCCAATTTGGATAACTGAGCAGATTTCTTGCCAAGTGAGGCAAAGGCCAGCAAGTGGGGGGAAAAGCTCAGCTGTCAACATCCCCATCCAAAGCGCAATGTCTATGGCATCACTAAGGATGAAGATAATCTGTCTGTTCTCCTTGAATGGAGAGGAAACTATCATTGCTTGACTTTAAGGTGCCATTACTAATAGACATAATAAACTGGATGGAGATGAAAAGAGATTGTAAGATTGTGGAAATTTATTGTAACATCCGAGGTCAGTAAAATGAGGATCCAGATTGTTGGGGGCAATATGCTGACTCTGTAAACCGCTTAGAGAGGGCTGTAAAGCACTGTGAAGCGGTATATAAGTCGAAGTGCTATTGCTATATGCCATTTATCTTTGCACAAAGCTTCTGATGTTCCTACTGACTCTTATTATTTCTAGGCACTTTATTATCTAATCATGTGGCAGAGAGTCAAATGCTTTCAAGTAATTAATCCAAACTATATTCAATTTTGTCTTCCTCTTGCTGTTTTCCAAAATAATTTTGTCAGCTAGGAGCTGGGTTTTTTTTTTGTTGCTCTGCTGTTTGGATGGTTTCATTTCTGCTCAGATGGAAAAAGCTTGTTTTCAACTAGTTGCTGTCGGACTGCATCATCCGAAACACCATTTAGCAATGTGAAAGTGGTTGGTAAGCAAGTAATTGGCCTGTAGTTGTCTGGTGCTGCCCTTTTGTTGGATCTTCCATTATCACTTAAGTTTTGCCAAATGTTAACCAATCTTTAATTACAGCCACTTGCATTCTGTTATTAAACTGCTTGGCAATGAGTGGGTATCAACCAAGCAGATGTTTCAACCAAAAACAATGCAGTTTATCTACATCTAGTGCTGACCAATTCTTGATCATCCTAGCCTTTTTTTCCACCATTTCTGATATTACAAGTTCTTCATTTCAGCTCCTTTTTTATTCTTATCTAACTCATTTATTCAAGCTGCATTCTTGTATTTCTTTGTATTTCCAAGGATTTCACTGTTTCTTCTTTGTCATACTGACTAATTCATTGCTCTCTCCATTGATTGGTAGAAATGTTTCTGTTTCAACTGAAATTTGAGATTATTCCTCTTGTATAATTTAAGTTTGTATCTGTTGATCATCTTGACTGTATTTGCTACTTTATTATTTCTAGTACTTCCTTGTTCCTATATTTCTCAGTCAGGTAGTCTTTGGTCTTCCTGCTCTTCAGCTTCTTTTATTTCATCTGTTCTAGCTTGCTTGCATCTGATCTTAGCATGCTGATTTATTGTCTAATCTGATCTTCCATTTTGGTGGTGCACTGGCTTCTTTTCTTGTTTGTTGATTTTGCATCCAAGTTATCTAGTTATACTGCAGCCATGCTATACATTAGTTGGTTTGTTTCTTGCAGTGAACTTATATTTAATATTACACTATTGGCATATTTTAAAACTTGTACTAGATGTTTCTTTGTAACAAGTTTCAAAGAATACAATCTTACTATATTATATTTGTGTGTTCTAGATGCTCAGTTAGTGCAGTTGTCACCAGATGTCCATTTGGTAGACATCTAACATTTAGCATGGCCCTTGTTGACCCAGGAGTTGACTGATTCGGTATAACTTTCTGTAAATTATATCTCACCATACTGTTTATGGGAGAGACACTCTGATAAAACCTGTCTGGTATGGTTGAACTTCTGGCATAGCTCTCATCTTCCTCAGAGCACACAACCCACAACCACATCAAGGTAGTGCCTTACTGGGAGACAATAATTTCTTTCATCCTTGAGAGAGTTTGAATTATTTGGAATTGATTGGGCCTATGCTTTCCTGCTGTTTAAAAGAAAGTATATAAATATTCCTTTCATTTTTACAATACATACAGAAAATTTGAGTCACTTTTTATTATGGGCTTAATGCTTAGCATTAATAAAAGTTTATGGTCCAACTATAAACATGCACACCCCACATACAAATACACACAAATACCTGCATACTGACTGTTTTTTTACAGTTAATGATAATCAAAAATTACCAAAAAACAAAAACAAAAACCCAAACAAACCCAAACCCAGGAACATCAATAAAGTTATACTTGGTAATGTTTTCACTGCGGCTATACTCTGTTTTGTTACCATGCTGAGAATTAAATGTTTCATATTTGAAAAAAGAAGCATAACATTAAGCCCGCCCATTCTGTAAAGATATTAGCACAAGAGGAGCAAGCCATAACTCTTACAATGCTCCTGATGGAAAACACTGTAGGAAATAGTGTATCGTTTCAGTTCCCAGATAAGCATGGTCAAATGGACTCAGCTAAAGGGATTAGAATATCTAATCTACAGAAGTGCAGGTTAGAAAGCATTATGCTTACCCTATTTTTTTCTCAAATCCAGAAAAGGCAAGTATTTTTTAAAAAACTGCAGATATCTAATGGAATTTTGCAACCCCCACTTTCCCATTTTTTCAGACCTATGCATTTTTTCTAATATTTCGAATACGGTCCTCAACTTACAACCATTAAGCTAACAGTTTCAGCTGTACGTAGTGTGGTTGTTAAGCAGGTCACCATACAATTGTGACTGATTTTACAACCATCTGCAAAGGTCTTTATGTAAAGGGAGCAATCATAATATGAACAGCATGATTGTTGTGTAAATTCATTATTTGGTATGGGCCTCTTTTTTCCAGAAGCCAAAAGTAAACATGAGTTTACAGCAAAAATGGAAATCACGGTCAAATTGAGGGCAGCTATTCTGAGAGGACAACCATCAGAACTTTGAATCTGGGTTGTAAGTAGCTTTACTGGGGTCCATCATAACTTCAAACATCACTAAATGACCAGTCATAACTTGAGGACTGCCTATATAGTAATTTAGCCATCAAAGAAACCTCTGTTTTACCTGTTTACACTCTACAGTAAATAAATTCTACAGAAAGTTGATATGATATTCCCTTTTGTTCAACAGATATTTTCCAGCTTGATAAGTAATCATTTTTTAGAGATAAAGAAAACGCATCTGTGCTTCTTAAGCCAGTAATTGATCATCTGCCTCCAAGTCTACATTTCAATTTTAGGCATCCCTGTCTTGAGATCAAGCAATTCATTAAATATGCCCTCCATATGTTTTCTTTTACAACAGCTTCAGAACGTATATATTGATGCATTACATTTGATTTTTAATTTCCCCCAAGTTTAGGAATTGGACATCTTGTATCCAATCTTCCGAGAAAGATATAGGGTTTCCTGCTTTAGACTAGAAGTCTTCCAAGGTCCCTTCCAATTCTGTTATTCTGTTACACCTGCGTAAAATATCTATAATTCTTTGAATTTAAAAGTTGTTTGTTCCATTAATGTCAAGATAGATATTCAAAGATTTTTATTAAGGTAAGTAAACCTTTGACCAACGTATGAGACTTCTATTTATTACAAACTTATGAATGCATGGTAACTCTGGTATCTTAAAATTAATCTTGACAGTAATATAAGGGTTTTTCAGAAATGGCTTCTGTAGAGCATTGGATATTATCAAGATCATTTCATTTGAAAAGAGCTTTAAGATATATTCTACTCCATTAATACCATTAATTTCACTGTTCATAAGCATCAAAAATTGGTTATTAACAGAAATCATGATAGTGAAAAGGGACATCCTTGCTTTGAGCCCCTTGTTGTTATTTCACCTTAGTTTAAGTCATTAATACCAAGTTTTGCATAGAAGAATAGGGCCATATTATATATCTCTAATAACTCTTCACATGTGGCTATTAAACTAAATCAAAGCTGTGGAGTGTGGAGTGACACAAGTGCAGCACCCATCACCAACTCTTCAAAACAACTGCATCTTTTTCCTAGATCTTGCTGTGTAATTCCAGGAAAAACATCAGCTGCTTTAAGGAATTGCTAAAAGGTGCAGTGTGAAGAATCTCATGCTCCAAAGCAAATTTGCCTTACAGATCCAAAGCAATTTACAATCCTGCCTTATATATATACTTAAATAACAAGTTTTTACAAGAAGTGATTTGGTTGTGCAACAATACACAATTTTTAATGATGTATATTTGGGCCTGCAAATATGTATATTAGGACAACATACTATTTTAGCTACTTAGCTATTAATTTTGTATAAATTGTAGTCTGTATTCAATAATAAGATTGAGCTATAAGATAGAGGATGTTTTCTGGATTTAAGAAGCCTAATCATTTCAGTTTTCCTCCATGTTTTGGGAATTCAAAAGTCATTTTCTAAACCATGCAGACATAGGCAAAAAGTCTGGATGAGTCTTTCACTGAAATAGAAATGGGTGAGTACTGTCCAAAAAGAAGAGAAATAAGAAATCTTCAGACTCAGATGGTTTCTCAGGGCAGTTTTACCATGGTTGGCTGGGGAATTCTGCGAGTTGAAACTTGCCAGTTTTGAGAAACTCTGGGCTCCAGGAGCATAGAGTCCTTGGCAGTTTTTTTCAGATGTACACTTGCCAATTCTTCAGGCTGAGACAGAATGACCAGACCAAAATCACCCAGCTGATTTTCATGCCTAAGGCAGGATTAGAACACACACTTTCCCAATTCTAAACCAAACTTTGGATTTTTTTCTAGACTATAAGCCGACGCAATCATATTCTCAGATTTATAACACTGGATAAAATTGCACATATCGATTTCATGCAGATAATTTTCAGCATTCTTTAATCCTTCTTAATAAAAATCCATACTTTTATATAAAGAAAATATTTTTGCTTAGCCTATTTTCTGTTATTCCATTCCTTGGTACTAGGACTTAAAATATGTAATGTATACTCTCATGTTTTTGTTTACTATAAAATTAGTTTGGTGATTATGGTTTTATTGCTTATATAATATGTTTATAACTACTGCTTTAGTTTAAGTGTTTTCTAAACACTCATGTTATTATAAAAGCTCCCCAGGAAAACTAAGCTTTGACATCCAAAATTTTAAAATAAATAAACATGTCATAAATATTTCAGACAGTATTTCATAAAATATATACCCTTATTTAATAATAATTTAATCACACAGAAAGCATTCTGCTGGAGCAGACCAACAGATTCTTTCTCTAGGTTCAAATCTTAAATCCACAAAAACTATTACATGTCAAAGACCTTGGAGTACTCATATCCAACGACCTAAGTGCTAGAGCCCACTGTAACAACATTGCCAAAAAGGCACTAAGTTGTTAATCTAATCTTGCGTAGCTTCTTCTCTGGCAACATTACATTACTAACCAGAGCATACAAAACATTTGTTAGACCAATTCTGGAATACAGCTCATCTGTCTGGAACCCGCACTGCATATCAGACATAAATACAATCGAGAGAGTCCAGAAATATTTCACAAGAAGAGTCCTTCACTCCTCCGCTCACAACAAAATACCTTATTCCACCAGACTTGAAATACTGGGATTAGACAATTTACAACTACGTCGCCTCCGATCTGATCTAAATGTAGTTCATAAAATCATATACCAAAATGTCCTTCCTGTTAATGACTACTTCAGCTTCAACCGCAACAATACACGAGCACGTAATAGATTCAAACTAAATGTAAAGCGCTCCAAACTCGACTGCAGAAAATACAACTTCAGCAACAGAGTGATCAATGCCTGGAATGCACTACCTGACGCTGTGGTTTCTTCCCCAAACCCCAAAAACTTTAACCTTAGACTGTCTACAGTTGACCTCTCCTCGTTTCTAAGAGGTCTGTAAGGGGCGTGCATAAGCGCACCACTGTGCCTACCGTCCCTGTCCTACTGTCCTATTGTCCTCTTTTATCGTTACTTTTTACTTATGTTTATACAAATTACTACTATCCTATACAATACATGTTTGACAAATAAATAAATAAAATAAAATAAATGATGTTATGTTAATTAGGAGAAAGTGTCTGGTAGACCAGGGGTGGAGCTAGTAATTTTTGGAGCTAACAGAGATGATCATATAAAGGCCTGTCTGTGCCTGGGGCCTCAGAATGGACTTGGATGAACAAAGAGCAAAGTAGCCAGTCCTGTTGCTCTTCTCTCATTCTATGAATATGTGGGTAATCTGTTTTGGGGAAATTTTGGAGGCAAACCATTCAGAAACAGTCTGGTTAGGATTTGCTTTACAAAAAGAAAGATGACAGATGAAAAATATTCATAGTGTTTCCTATAGTATACAATAGTTAACATAAAAGAGAGAGAACTGGGTCAGAATAATCCATGTTAAATAAAGAAAAGAATCATATTCAAAAGTGTGTGTGTGTGTATATATATATAATATATATATAAATTATTGGCCACCCATCTTACCATAAAGTAACTCTTACACACACACAAAAATATATCTACATTAAAACCTGAATAAATTAAAACCAAACATTAAAATTTAAGGACACATGGGGAGGGTGGGGGCTGGACTGGGGGAAGGTGGGATCTTTGGTTACTCGATCAACCACATCCACTGTGTGGTTCCCCCACTGCGGCCCCAGGCTAATTGGGCAACAGCAGAGAAGGCCCTCCTCCTGGACCCCACCAGATGGAATAATTAGGATGATGGGACCTGCAGCATGCCACCTCTGCCGGCGCAAGTAGGACGAGCCAATCCCAGTGGGATGAGATGGTCCTTTGAGTAACCTGGACCCATGCCATGAAGGGTTTTAAAGGTGATCACCAACACCTTGAATTGCATCCAGAGGCAGACTGGTAACCAATGCAGCTCATGGAGAAAGTGTTACATGGAACATTCTTGGGGGCCCCAAAACTGCCTGCACCACTGCACTTTGCACCAGCTGTAAAATGAAATGCTCTTCAAGGGTAGCCCCATTTATAGTGCATTATAATAGTCCAACTATGCGATGACTAGGGACTGAATGACTAAGTGCAGGGAGTCCTGATCCAGTAAAGGCCACAACTGGCGCACAACACAAATCACCTAATGGCACAGGAAAGCCACAGCTAACCCTGGAATCAACAGCAAAGTGTGGACACTTGCATTTTTATGAACGTAAAATTAGGCTAGTCACCCGCATCACGAAGCAAGGAATCACAACTTTAAAACGTTTCAACCAAATAAATCCATCTCCTGAACAGGTCACATAGTTATCTCAGTTACCAACTCAAGATAAAAGTCAAAAATAGACCATCAGACATTGAGAAAATACAGTACTTTGGGCAAAGGTTAACTAGGATGTGGAATTTTGAACTCCCTCTTCAGTGCAGGACTCCTGACAGAAACAAAGGGATTCCTCTTAAAGTATTCTATTTATGAGTGACGTTTTTGACCCAGGACTTGGCAAAGCTATCAAAACAGATCTGGCCAGACCTGCAAAGACAAATATCTAGATCAGAGCAGGATTATGAGCAGCTGTAATAAAAGCTATGGAGTGGGAAACAGAAAACACTGACCTATTGATCAGACAAATTGGTAAGTCAGATTCCAGAAACAAAATGATCCATTCCTGCCTTTCAATGCTACATGCATCATGATTCTCCTCAGTGTCAAGAGTTTTGTATACACCATTTATGATATCTCACCCTGTTACCCCAGCTTAAATCCATTAAAATCCTGATTTAAGACATCGAACTCCTGACAAGGAGGATAATAACTGATTACATCACCACCTACAAAACATAGAGAGAGACTGAAAGCCCAAGCAGTTTGGTTTTAAGTCAATTCAATTGCTGCCATGGTTCATTTTCTAGGTTGTTTTCATAGTCGCTTTTTATATGCTGATTTTAATTTTGTTTTCTGTTTTATAATAGTACTTCATTGTTACATAAATGCTAATGTGGACATTCAAGAGCAAGCAAGAACACTATGCAAACATATCTTTTGTAGCAGAATGTATAATACATAAACTAATAAGGATAGTTGAGATAAGCAAGTAATAATTAATTGCCTATTAGTTACGAATTAAATTCTTTTAATTCCCTCCGTGACTCAAAAGAAACACATTTCACAAGAAAGCTCATTAGTTCCTATTGCATTTCAAAGCTGATTTTAATTTAGATAGAACGTCAGAACACAATGTGCATGCAAGTTTATAATTTGTTTTGCTATATGGATTAGTTTTTCGATAAGCAGATCTAGGATGAAAGAGATATGTGTGGCTATTCATTTATGTTTGCATTGGAAGGGAAAGGATCACAATTCAGTGTTAACAGCTAACATTGGCTAAAAAGGCTGAGTGATCCCTGGCATGTCCTCTGCAGAAAGAGTAGGAACAAAATTCTAGATAGCAGCTCGAAGTCAATCAGTCAATCAACCAACCAATCAAGCATTCCAATTTATTTTGACCAAAGATCAGAAACAAAGTAACATTTTCATCCCAATAACATAAAAATAGCCCAGAGACCTATCTGACTGCTTTATTCAAAGCTGCAAATTAACATAGATCACATTGAGATGAGTGGACCAACTATGTATTTTCTATGTTTTTAAACCTCTTTACTCTTTAAGCACATTTTAGACATTTGTTACGTAATATGTCACACTACAGTCAATTGATTCTTTTTTATTAATATTGTCTTGAAAGGCTATCTTTCTACTAGATGCAAGTCATATAGTGGTTGGCTTCTTGTTTTGAATATAGTATTAATTTTTATTGTCTCCCATCTTAAATTAATAAGGTTAATCATCACAAAGTCTAACAATTTCATAAAGAACCAGCCACTTCATTTCTTGTGCCCAGTAAGTATTTTGTGATTGTTGAACTGAAATAAGCATAAATAAGTTGACTAACAAATACTATGCAATCCTGCAAAGAGAATTTTCAGGTACCATGATTTTCTTTGAATTTATTCTATTAAAATTGTTATTGACAAACCACACTGCTTGTTGTTTTCTAAAACTTTTTCCTAAACCATTAACTTAAAAATGCCCAAGAGGTAAGCCCTGATTCATATTCAAAAGGGGGGAGTATTGACATGGTAACATTCTGCTGTGGGATGTCTCTATTCAGTCCTGTAAAACTACACTGAGTCTTCAACGAGGCCAGGCCTTGAAAAAACTCACTTAATTTGGCTAAGAACAGTTTGTCTACAGCCCAGGGCAGGGGTCGGCAAATTGCGGCTCGCGAGCCACATGCGGCTCTTTGGGCCCCCTGCTGTGGCTCCCTGTCCCATCACTGGCTGACCTCACCCTCCCCTCCCTCACCTGGCCTGAGAAGGTAAGGGCGACGGCATGAATGAAGAAGCGGCCGTGGCTGATTCTCTGGCGCTGGTTGAGGAACAGAGCCACCCCCGGCCGAGGCTTCCCCCTCCTCCCCCTCTTGAGACTCCCTGGCTGGTTGTGGTGGGGCCAGGAGTGTGCGCATGCGCGGGGAGACCCTGAAGCGAGCACCAAGTGCAGCAAAGTCCCGCTCGGAGGGCAGGTGGCGGGCAGCTGCTTCGCTTAAGGAGGGTCTTTGGATGCGGCTTCTCTCCTGCCCTAAGGATCTGGCCATTGCCTTGCTGTGTCCCATCCCGTCCCGTCCCCCACAGCTCTTCGGCTGAGCGGGGTGGGCGTAAGCTCCAGCCTGAAAGTGGCAGGAAGCGAAGGCTGCCTTCGCTCCGGTGACCCTCCTCCCCCTCCTTCTCCTCTCATGCAGGGTGGGGGGGCATGGCAAGGCAATGGCCGGATCCTTAGGGCAGGAGAGAAGCCATGTCCAAAGACCCTCCTTAAGCAAGCAACCGCCCGCTGCCCACCCTCCATGTGCGCTTCTGCGCCTTGAGGAGGGTCTCCCCGTGCACACCACAGCCAACCAGGGAGTCACGAGAAGGGGAGGAGGGTCGCCCAAAGAGAAGTCGGGGGTGGTGATCGTTCCTCAGCATACACAGAGAGGAGAGAGAGAGGGAGAAAGAGAGAGAGAGATGGGAGAAAGAGAGAGATGGGTGGGGAGGAAGGGAGAGATAGAGATAGAGAGACATGGGGAGAGGGAAAGAGAAAGAAAGATGAGAGGGAGAAAAAGAGATGAAAAGAGAGAGACAGATACCAGAAAACACCCACAAAACTTGGGTAGGCTTAGCTGGGGGGGTGATGTGACTCGGTGGGATTGATGTCAAGTTGGCCATGCCCACCCAGGTTTTGTAGCTCTAGGTGTTTTGTTTTCTCTGGGAAACTGGTCCAAATGGCTCTTTGACTTTTTAAGATTGCCGACCCCTGGCCCAGGGTATCAGAAGGAGGAGGTAAGGGGGGGGCTGTCAAAAAAGTCAAGTTTGTGTCTGTTCGTTTTTATGTATGTTATACACATGTACCTCCATCACCATTACTAGCCCTGAACACCTCAACTTCCTCAAGTTTGCCTTTTGTGGAGGCAAGACCAAAAGACATAAACTTTGACTGGTGTGATGGCTTATCTTTTTGGTTGGATATTATCATTTGATTATCACAGGATTGTCTACTTGACTTAAAGTTAAGCAACTTTAAGAACCCATTCATAAAGCACTATTCAAAAACTTGGATTATTAATTATGGTTTGTCACACAGCCAGATGTTCAGACAGGATTTGACATTTTTGTCCACCTATCAAGTCCTTCCAACTGTGCTACCCTGCTCACTCACACACACAAGTAAATGTGGTTTAGTGAGTTTATTAATGTTCCCCAGCAATTCCCTTCACCAAGACACAGAACTGTCCCAATTAAGTCCAGCCACAAGCAGGCCAAGATTAGTCCACAAAGCAATGGCCCAATAGTCCATAAAGCAACTGAAAATTGCTCAAATAACTCCACCAAACAAACTTAAACCCACCAGGCAAAACTTAAATCCACACATGAAAATTCACTTGGCAAGAAAAGTTCAGAGTCTCCAAGGCACAAATCCAAGCATGGTGTCAATCCAGGGTGAAGCAGGAATCACGACAATCAAACAAATAGCTAGAAATACATTGTTCCCAGCAATGCCTCCCTCTGTCTGCTGTCATAAATAGCCAGCTTTCCAGTGCAGTCCATCAAGATGGGTGGGGCTATCTCGTCACGAGTAATCTGGCTGATCTCCGTTGCTCCTGCCTTTTCTCTGCCTTGCATGTTTTCGGATCAGGAGCAGAAGGCAGTTCCTTCTCCTCTTTGTTAGCTGTCTGCCACTGCAAGCTTTCCCCAGCTGAAGCCTTCTCCAATTCTCTTTCTGCTGACCATTGAGAGCCATTAAATCAACTCAGTTCCTGATGTGCCAGGAATGGGCTCATCCTCCCTTGACCTCTGAGCAGGAATCTGGGGAGTCGTTCAAGGGAGACATCACACCAACGGATCTGAGGTAGGCAGATGTGGATGTTTGATGGTCTTAAAATATATCTTCGCAGGATGTAAGGTGTTCCAAGCAAAGCTGCCTTTTGCAATTGACTCATGGTGAATTTGTCAATGCTGATGGTGTTCAAGTGATGCTCCAGTTATTTTGGGATTGCACCCAAGATGCCTATTATTATTGGTACTACTTTTGTTTTCTTTTGCCACAGTCGTTCTATTTTTATTTGCAGGTCTTTGTATTTTGTTATCTTCTCCAGTTCTTTTTCTTCTCTTCTGCTGTCTCTGGGTCCTATCCAGACGTTTTGTTTTTCTTATCAATAATTATTAAGTCTGGGGTGTTATGAAGCAGGTGCCTGTCTGTTTTTTATATTATTATTATTATTATTATTATTATTATTATTATTATTATTATTATTATTATTATTATTATTATTATTATTAATCATCATTATTATAATTATTATCATTATCATTATTATCTCTTTTATTCATTAAACATGAAACTCAATCAACTGAACATTTAAAAAAGTGTCACAAATACCACTGACTAATGGTTGATACAGGTTGCTGCCAGTGTCCTAGGTATTATTATTATTATTATTATTATTATTATTATTATTATTATTATTATTATTATTATTATTATTATTATTATTATTATTATTATTATTATTAAATTTTATATGCCACCCATCTCTCGATAAGGCGACTCTTACAGATCATAAGTTTATCATATTAATAGATAAGAAATTAACTGAATATAATAGAAACATTACAGAAAATGGAGATAGCTTAGTTTCTCATTTTCAACAATAGTTCCAATAGCTTGTTGGCTGAGGAAACGATGGGCTACTAAGTGGTTGTGGTAGTGTGGAACTTGGAACAATATTGGATTTTATAGAATGTTATTGCCTTTCTTTCATTTTGCTGTCTTAGCTCCTTGGCTCTTGTGTGTGAATCAAGCTGAAAGCAATTAGTAATCAGCAAATTGACCTTTACCATCAATCCAGGCATATGGAGGACACTGATCTGGATCTTTGTTTATTAAGAGAGAGGGGGAGAGAGACACAGAGAGAAAGTATGTTCAAATAAGCAATTAATTTACTATTTTTTCCAGGAAATGACAGAAAAGACATATGATACAAAGTTCAATATTCTCTTTGGAATTCAACCCTGAAACTTTGAATTATCCTCGTAGCCAGAATACAGTAAATGCTACCATAGTTCAATTCAAGTGGGCAGATCAGCTTTTTAAACATGCAGTATTTGCTTTTTTGTTTTATCCTGTGAATCAGAACTCTGATGGGAACAGTATTTCCCTTTTCCTACTGAAAACTAGAACCGTTAATCATTTTAAGACATTTAAGGTATGAATAGGCAATATTAATTTGACCCCTTGCTGTTTCATCTCTTTTAAGGCAGCCAACATAATATGCATGTAGGAAGATAACAACTCACACAGAAAGCATGCAAAATTACAGCTCCATGCCGCCGATCTTCATTTGTAAAGATGTCATTAGGGAATTCACGGAGAGCTGAGAAGGAAAAAGAAAAGAAAATCAAAACATTGGAAATAGTTGAATTGTAGTAAAAATATATTAATTAAACAAGCAAAGTAGTTTTATAGACTGGCAATCCTTGTATGTTCCTATAAAATATTAAGGTGACCAGACGTCCCGCTTTTGGCGGGACAGTCCCTCTTTTCATCAATTTGTCCCGCGTCCTGCTGCATTTTTAAAAAGGCCCGATTTTTTTAAAGACTGAAATTCCCAGAAGAGTTTGCCGTGCTTATTCAGAGGGAGCAGAGGACGCTACAGCTGATTTTAAAGAAATCAAAACAGCTGCTTAAAGAAAAAGCATTTAAGAGTTTCCCCCAGCTCTCCCTTAAAAGCCGATTCACTTGTCTGCCTGGTTTTAAATAACGCGCTGCAGAAGGGGCTTGAAATGGCTGCACAACCTTTTTTTCCCCTTTCCTTTCTGTAACACGGAGAGCAAGCAAGGCTCATTTGCATAGACACGCCTCTGGCAGAATCTGAACTAAAAGTTACTTTTTTAATGACAGAAAAGAGACAGAAACAGGGCAAAAGTGAAAATATGTCTAAGATATCATGCCCTGAAGTGAGCAGAGGAAACTCTAGACCACTTTCTAGACCACCTCACCATGACTTAGAAGGAACTCAAAAAAGAGGTCAAACCTCCAATTCTGATGGCAATGCTAATAACCTCCAGACTGGGAAACAAAAGGAGGTGGTTTCAAATCTAACATGGGAGGGGTCTAAACTTTAGACCCCTCCCATGTTGGATCTGAAACCACCTCTAAAGATTATCAGGTCAGGAGGCAGAGGTCCTGGTTCTACTCTGCTTCATCTTCTAGCAGGAGTCAAAGTTTTTAATCAAGAACCTTTCCCCCCTCCCCCCCACACTGTCAATGGTGTCCCGCTTTACTAATGTTAACATCTGGTCACTTTATATATTATGGAAACTGTCCTACATTTCATATTATTACCAAGCTACTTCATTTTACATCTTAGTAAAATGTATATGTATAATGAAATTTGATGTTATAATAACCAAGCTTGAAAGATCTTTCAAATTCTTAAAACAATAAAATTATACTTACAATACTGGTCATAATTTAGAAGCACATTTAAAAACTTTTGATTAACATGAGACAATATAAACTTGAAAGTTTTATCATCACTACAGTTCAGAGCAATTCCCAAATAGGTGGATTTACTTATTTCAAAATCTGTACTAGCAGAGGATATATTAACTGGGAAATAGTGATGGCAATTATAAAGTGAATGGGCCTAAATTAATTATTTTCTCATTATCACTGCATATAGTACTAATTGTGGGGAAAATAATAGAATAGAATACTTTATTGCCAAAGTGTAAAGACACACAAGGAATTTGTCTCTGGTGCAAAAGTTCTCAGTGCACATGCAAAGCAACAGAGTAATAATAAGCATAATACCAATAAGAGGGAATAATAAAGAAGATGGGAAGGATAATACTATTATACTACAACCATACAACATGAGTAAATATATTTAGAAATAAGACAATACTGTGAGAATTAGGTGTTCAGCAGAGTGATAGCACGCGGGAAAAAACTGTCCCTGTGTCTAGTTGTTTTGGCATGTAATGCCCTATAGTGGCACTCGAGGGAAAGAGTTGAAACAGTTTATGTCTAGGATGTGAGGGGTCTGTATATATTTTCTCAGCCCTCCTTCTGACCCGCGCAATGGACAGATCTTCTATGGAAGGCAGGCTGGTTGCAATTGTTTTTTCCGCAGTCCTACTATCTGTTGGAGTCTGTACCTGTCCTGTTTGGTTTCTATACCAAACCAGAGAGTTATAGAAGTACCAATGACAGACTCAATAATTCCTCTGTACAACTATATCAACAGCTCCTGGGGCAGGCTGAACTTCCTGAGTTGACGGAAGAACATTTGTGCCTTTTTAATGATGGTTCTAATGTTAAGATCCCATTTCAAGTCCTGGGAGATTATAGAACCAAAACTTCACAGGATTCTAGAATAGCTCCTCCTAAAATCACTCTCATCTACAGTTTTAAGCGTGTTCAGCTCCAGATTGTTCCATGCACCATAGGCCAGTTGTTCAACCTCCCGTCTAAATGCAGACTCATCACTGTCTAGAATGAGACCAATGATTGTTGTACCATCTGCAAACATCAGTAGTTTAACAGAGGAATCCCTAGAGATGCAGTCATTGGAGATGCAGTCATCTCTGTTTATGATAGGAAACATCATGCAATGTATGTTTCTTATTAATAACACTACTATGTTTAGACAGCGATTAAGAATTTAAGAATACAGTAGAACCTCTGGTCACGACCATAATTTGTTCCATAACTTTGGTCGCAAACCAATTTGGTCATGACCTGAACCTAATTTTGGAAATTTGGCGCTTACAAAAAAAATGGTGCGGAAGGGGAAATTGGCCACGAAAAAAAATAAATTGTGAATTTTTTGGTCGGAAACCCAATTTGGTCGTGGTCAGAAGTGTTCGTGACCAGAGGTTCTACTGTATAAGGAAAACATGCTTGCTTAGAGGAAAAACCAGCTGAATTAGTTCCCACAGTGGCAAACTAGCTGTTTATTTGGAAACCAATAGATAAAATTTGAGCTCAATCGTATTGGAACACTGTTGTTGTTCAGCAACTAACATTCACAGTCATTTTGTCAGCAGCAATGCAAGCTAATGAAGCTCCCAGTCTGAACTGGTCACTAGAAGGCATTCTCCACCTTTGATATCTTGAATGTGAAGACCTAGGTCAACCTGTTCTTTTGTCCAGTGCTATTTATTTGCTGAAAAATGTGTAATTTCTATTAAATGTTCCCTTCAAAGAAAAAAACATATAAGCACATGCAACAGAAATAAATTGATCAAGGAATCGAGGCTTTTGAAATATTTTTGTGTCATTTTCCAGTTTCTTACTTTTAGACAAAGCTTTCATCTCTCAAATAGCAAGCAGAGAACCTTCCAAAGTGGTGCATGGATATGCATATTGGAGAGGAGGCAGAGATGCTTTTGATCCCAGGATAATAGTCTTTGATCACAAGGGGTGTTTTGATCCAGAACTAGCCATCTTTTAACTCAGAAACAAACACAGAAAAAGAACCTTGCTACATAGGGTCAAAACCCCAACATTCACTGTTTCCAATAGTGAACATGAACAGTTTTCTAGAAAGATTACAAGGCAAACATAAATGTGTCTTTTCTCAGCATCTCAGAAATAAACTCATCCTGGTGATATTTAGGTATTTTCACTCTAACAACAAATTCAAATGCAGAATTCTGACAGATTTGGTGGAAAAACAGGCCTGTTAAGTAAGAAAGAGCATCTTGGAGGAGACTTGAAGATTGCTTCCAGTCGGTAGGCCACAAATGGCCTACTGACTCATTTTCCATAGCCTACATATGCTTGATACATTCATACTATCTCCAACAGTAGCCATGAGCTTGCTCTCTTACTTCTCAGTACTTTATTCACAGCCTTCCATCCGTTTTTCATGGGAATGGGTGTGGATAGATAGGTGAACAGAAGTTGTGAACACCAGGCAGGCAGACAGGCAGGCAAGCAAACAGGCAGACAGACAGGAGGGAGGCAAGCAGGTGGGCAGGCATCACTTTTTTCCTCTCCCTGGATTTGTCTTCTTCAGTCCAGCTGGACACAGTGAAATGTAGCCATTATTAGGCTACTTGGGTTGCAACATAACCCTAGCACTGGGTTACTTGTGGTATGTTCCCAAGTATGGTAATTGGTGAAGGAGAGTGGAGAGGTTGAGCAATAAGTTCCAATTTTTGGTTCCCTCCTATACAGATGTCATACTTGAGATTTGGGAGGGAATAAAGCTATCATGTGAAAAAGTTCTATTCTCCCCAAAAGAAAGGGGAGAAAAACCAAGCAAACAGTAAGAAACTTGCAGCACCATCCTAAAAGGCCTTTCCACACTAAGTAGAAGCTGGAAGCTTCTACTAATGAAAGGACCATGGTGTAGCTCAGGTACTTTTGGGGGGAGAGGGGTTGGCAGGTTATTCCAGTTTGTTCTAGAGGTTAAGGTACCAGGCTACAAAGCTGGAGACCATGAATTCAAGTCTCACCTTAGCCTGAAGGCAGCTGGATGATTTTGAGCCAGGCTCTTTCTCAACCCAACCGACCTGACGGGGTTGTTGTGGGGGAAATGGGCGGGGGAAGGTGTATTGGATATATTCGCCACCTTATATTATTGGTAAAGATAATAAAGGCGGGATACAAACAAACAAACAAACAAACAAACAAACAAACAAACAAACAAACAAACAAACAAACAAACAAACAAATCCTGCAAGGCAAATTCTGGAAGGAGCTTCTCTGGGGCTAAGGAGGCAGAAGCAATGAGCTCCAACAACCTTGTCAAATTGGGGGAAAAGGTGGGAAGTACTTTTGCCTCCAACAGCAAAAGGCATAGAAATTTGATTGGAGGCAGGAATTAAGTGTGCCTTCCTGTCAACGTTTTAGTATAAAACAGGTCAAGAAACATGGAACCCCAGGGACCCCAAGAATGCTGTTTATTGTAGTAATCTAGGCCAGTGCCCCCCCAACCTTTTGCGCACCAAGGACCAGTTCTGTGAAGAGAGGTTTTTCTGTGGATCGGAGGGGGCGTGCTTTTACATGCTGCCTGCATTCCACAGATGGGGCTTTGCTTTTTGCACGGACTGGTTGCTGGGATGCCGCGGACCGGTGTCAGTCCACGAACTGGGGGTTGGGGGGACCCCTGATCTAGACTAACAGAATCTTGAAAGTCTATCTAAATTTCTTTGTCCTATTTAATACTAAACAATATCAAGGTGGGGTTACTTAGGATTTCTTTCTCAGTCTTCCGTCTTTCCCAGTTCTGTGTAATTTTTTCTGCGGGTCCCCTCTTACTGTTCACTCTTTTCCTGTCACCAAGCCAGCTCTAAATCTGCTTATACTTCCTTGAAAACAGCTTCCCTTGGAATGATGGTCCATCTGCAGCAGACAGCTTTGGTTCTCTAATAGTGCTGAGCTAAAATGCCCCACATCCTTTGCCTTTTCCTAGACTGGCTGGGGTTGATGGAGTTGCAATTTAGCAACATCTGTACATCTTCAGATTATAGATTAGAATATAATGATCAAAAATGATTTTTGTACTTATGCATGAACAATATTTGGTAGTCTTCATGCTGCCCCTCTTACAATTTGAGTTAAGATTCCTGCCCTAATTTGCGCCAGAAAAACAAGCAAAGAGAACATCACACTTCTCCCACCAGTGGAGCTCGAGGAGGGCAGTATCTATCATTGCTGTCCGTGTGAGAAGTAAGGCTGAGAAATAACTCCTTCACTGGTGGAGCTCCTTATAGATTATTCATGACTGCCCAGCCATTCTAGAGCACTCCTATGGGAGGTGAAGATATACTTAAACATTGTATGACAGGTCCTGCTTATCAGGGCTCATGATTATTTATAGATGTACCATGACTTTTCTCATTCTTTCAGATAGCTGCAGTCTTCGCATCTGGTGATAGTGAATTCCATAAATTCATGTGAAGAAATAATTTGTAAAGTCTATTATTATTACATTTATAATGGTATGAGTGAAGGAGAATATGTTTTAGCTACTCTTTTTGTACCATTCTTAATTCTGGAAATTATTATAATGCTGTTGAGACTCAAAACACTTGTACCTAGCTTTAAATGCAGAATAAATCAAAGGCTCAAGAAAACTGAAAGGTATGCCTTTAATTCCCTCTTTAATCCAAGGATCTTGGTGTAACTGTTTTATCTGTAAGAAAAGCAGTGTTCACCCCAAACAATTTTTACAAGGTTGTATCTACAGTAAATAGGCAAAGTATGAGCCTCAAAGTATGAGTACATCTTTAACTACTCATGTACATGCACCTAGTAATCCCAGTGGAAACAATACATCTCCCCCCCTCCCCATCTCAGCTTCATTACAACTAAATTGGGGGGGGGGGGCAAGAGGTCTGTGGCAGGATTAAGTAAGCACCCCCGCATTGGGGTTTTGAGCAAATAGTAGCAACAAGCTGCTGCAAAAACACAAGGGTTCAACCCTCACTGCTATTGCATTTAGACACAGATAAAGAATGGCAAACCTAGCTGTAAGATGATTGAATTGTATGTCTGGGGATAAACTAAATATCTTATTTTTCAGAGTATAAGATGCTCCGAAGTATAAGACACACCTACCTTTTTGGGGGAGGAAAACAAGAAAAAAAAATCTGCCTCTACCTCTGCCTCCCAGCAATTTGCCTCCTTGCAGCAAGCAGCAAACAGCAAAGAATTGTTTCTCTTTTGTTTGAGGGTGGGATGACATACCAGTAGAAGCAAGTTAGACATTTCCCAAATTTTTGACACGCTGAGCCAATTTTTTTTGCCATCACTGTACTAGTCAGTAAAAATCAAGAAAAGACTGTACATATTTTCCATACTCTCCATATTCATCAGAAACCAATCTATTACAAGTGGATAGTTACTAAAAATGATAGGATCCTCCATCATATTCCCTCATTCATTACACATTTTAGATAGGTTTTGCTTTTCTCAAGACAATGACTTATGAACAACCCCATGTTTTAGAAACCCATGTTTTTTCTTTTTTCTTTTAGTTTTAGTTTGGCTTTCATGGTTTTACAATGAGGTCAATTCAAAGAAAAAGTGCTTAAACTAAGGGTTATTAAAAAACCAATCTCTGGACCTGACGTCATGGTGAGATCGGACATGAGGAGCGGGTCTCCGTGCTCCCGTGCTGAGTTCTCCCCATTGGAGGGCTCCAAAAGGAGCTAAAGCCACCCTGTAGAGGTGGCGAAGAAAAGAGGGGTGCCCTGCAGGTTGCAATGAGTCACAACTCTTCCGCTTGACCCAGGGCTTTCTTCCCTCTCAACAAGGAGAAGTGGCAGCCATTATGGCTGCCGAGAAGCTTGGACAGCCGAGGCAACAAAGAAAGTGCAAGAATGGTGTAGATGAACAGTGATTGGAATTGGGTGAGATGATTCTTTTTTACCTAGAATCTAACCCTAAAAGGAAAAAAAAATCCAGGAAAAGAGATTCTTAGAATGATCTGTTAAAGAGGTGAACAACTACTTAGAGAAAAATCCCAGACCCAAAAGAAAGGTACTAAGGGGAGAAAAGTAAAAAAAACTTTTAAAAATAGAAAATTGGACTTTTAAATGGGATAGGCGCTGTTTTGGAGAGGCATTTTAAAATGCTGGAACTATCTACTGAAATAACTGACTTTGCTTCCATAAATCGAATTAAAATTTGATTAAAAACTTGCCAGATTTGAGACAACACTGAAACCTAAGCTGAGGGCGCCACCTACTGATGAATGGAAAATATACCATAATCCTACAAGTCTGGGAAATTTTCTGATAAGAGAAATAAACAACATTTATCTGGAGGACTGTGGTGATACCTACTGTTCTATATTTATCTACTTTATGACTACTGGAGGGTTAACTATGAGAACAAGGAAGATACCCAAGTAAAGCGACTCTTGAATGTTAAGATATATGACCAAACTTATAGAATGGACTTAAGGAGATATTTGGAAAGCTTCCTGGACTACCTAAATGAAACTGATTGAATAATCCTGGGATATAAAGAACTATGATTATTGTACTCTCTGAGGAGCAATGTTAGGCCTGGATATATGGTTTTTGGACTATTGAGCAGGAGTGGGACTTACTAAAATAAGACGAGATGTTCCACCAGGGGGAAATGAGTGGAATTTTAAAAGAAATGGCATTGATGTTCCAAAGCATTAATGACACTGTGACAAAAAAACCACAGGGAGATAAAGAACCTAATGCATGGCATAGATGGGAAAATAGAAAATATTCTACAAGGACAATGGATAAAGATCAAAATGTCCAGGAAAGGGAGGAGACAACAGAACGAATGGAGGAAAAGATAGAACAGACAAATCAGCAAATACAGCAAGAAGACAAGAAGGAGAAGACAATAAAGATAATAATGACTGATGAAACAAATCAAGGAAAAAGTATTTTAAGATATTTAAAAATGGAATTGGATAAGCAGGAAGATACTTTCGAAAGGGAGATAGTGGCTTGGACAGACACTTTGGAGGCCTGGCAGCATAATAGCACTTAGCAATAGCACTTAGACTTATATACCGCTTCATAATGCTTTACAGCCCTCTCTAAGCGGTTTACAGAGTTCAGCATATTGCCCCCAACAATCTGGGTCCTCATTTTACCGACCTCAGAAGGATGGAAGGCTGAGTCAACCTTGAGCTGGTGGGATTTGAACAGCTGAACTGCTGAACTAGCAGTAGCCTGCAGTACTGCATTTAACCACTGCGCCACCTCGGCTCATAAGATGGGAGAGATGGGAGAAATATTTAGACTGAATAGTAAAGATGTAGGTGTAGATAGAGACAAAGATCCAAGAGAGGAGTATGGGAGACAAGCCAAAAAATAAATAAGATTGAAGTATTAAAACGGACAAGAGATGACGGATAGAAAGGATTGCCTTTTAATATAATGGAAGCCTGACTAAAAGCAAGAATAGAGGTAGAAATAAGAATACACTTTTATATAATAGAATAAAAACAATAGCTAGACGGAAAGATTAGACCAGTGGTTTCCCAAACTTTTTCAGTCCACCGCCCCCTTGGTGCTACAAACTCATCCTCACTGCCCCCCACCAACACCCCCTCAGGTGGGTGTGGCTTAGTGGTCAGGTGATCGGGTGGGCATGGCCAACTTGTAAAATGTGGTGAAACTCACTTAACAACGCTCTTGCTTAGCAACCAAAATGTTATGCTCAATTGTGGTCATAATTCTTTCTTTCTTTCTTTCTTTCTTTCTTTCTTTCTTTCTTTCTTTCTTTCTTTCTTTCTTTCTTTCTTTCTTTCTTTTTCTCTTCCTTTCTTTTTCTCTTCCTTCCTTTCTTTCTTTCTTTCCTCCCTTCCCCTTCTTTCTTTTTCTTTCTTTCTGTCTTCCTTCCTTCCTACCATATTTCTTTCTTTCTTCCTTCCTTCCTTCCATCTCTTTCTTCCTTCCTTCCTTCCTTTCTTCTTCCTTTCTGTCTTCCTTCCTCCCTCCCTCCCTCCCTCTTTCTTTCCTTTTTCTTTCCTTCTTCCCTACCCTTCCCTCTTTTCTTTTTGACTGTCTTCCTTCCTTCCTACCATCTTTTTCTTTCTTTCTGTCTACATTCCTACGTACCTTCTTTCTTTCTTTTTCTTTCTTTCTTTCCTTTTTCTTTGCTACATCCCTCCCTTCCCTTCCTCCTTTCTTTTTCTGTCTTCCTTCCTTCCTACCATTTTTTTCTTTCTTTCTTTCTGTCTTCCTTCCTTCCTACCATCTTTCTTTCCTTCTTCCCTCCCTTCCCTCCTTTCTTTTTCTGTCTTTTCTTTCTTTCTGTCTTCCTTCCTACCTACCTAACATCTTTCTTTCTCTTTCTTTCTTTCTTTCTTTCTTTCTTTCTTTCTTTCTTTCTTTCTTTCTTTCTTTCTTTCTTCTTTCTTTCTTCCTTCCTTCCTCCCTTCCTTCCTTTTTCTTTCCTTATTTTATATATATATATATATATATATATATATATATATATATATATATATATATATATATATATATATATATATATGTGTGTGTGTGTGTGTGTGTGTGTGTGTGTGTGTGTGTGTGTGTGTGTGTGTGTGTGTGTGTGTGTGTGTGTGTGTGTGTGAGTGAGTGTGTGTGCGCGTGCATGGCGGAAAACGTCCAGGTTTGGGAAACTGGGAGGTTTTGAAACCGGTTCCCCCAAACATGGTTTGTATTTGGTTGCAAAAACAAACAAACAAACACACAAACCATTTTGATTCCTCGCTAAGGCTGGCTCAACTGGATGACCAAACAGAGCCTGGAAAGGAAAGAAAACTGCAGAAGTGGTCAATGGAGGGGGTGGGTGGGACAGATGCACATGGGGGAGGGTCTTCTCCCCCTCCCCCCACACTGGCACATTCAAGGGGCTTCCTGGAAATACACCCCCTCCCCCGTGGGAAGCGCTGGCAACCTCCGAATTGCCTTCCTTGGCACAGAGGCTGGGTGGAGGGGGGACTCCTGTACCCAGCAGGCACAGCTAGAAAGCCCCCTCTTCACCTGGTGGTGTGTCATGCCTGCCTAAATTGCTATCCATCTGGGGGCAGGGGAAGATGGCATCGCAGGGACGAACGAGAGCAGTGTGTTAGGTGGGCAGAGGAGGCGAGGCTGAAGGCTACATCGTGAGACGGGCATGCGGAGAGGTTGCCAGGGGGGCAGGAGGCTGGGCACCTGGGATCTTCAGTGGGATGGAGAAGGGGATGGTATTGGGTGTTTGGGGTGGGGTGGGGAGTTATGATTTTTAGAAGATGAGACACACATGCACGCACAATGGCCAAGGGGAGGATTTAACTTGGGGTTGTTTGGGAGAGAAAAATAGAGGGAGGGAGGGAAGAAAGGAAGGAAAAGAAAGGAAAGGAAGGAATGAGAGGGAAGGAAATAGAAGGAGGAAGGAAGGAAGGGAGGGAGGGAGGAAATGAGGGAGGGAGGAAAGAAAGTAGGAAGGAAAGAGAGGGAGGGAAATTAAAGGTGAAAAGGAGAGGGAGGAAGGAAAAGGAAGGGAAGGAGGAAGGAAGGAAAGGGAAGTAGGAAGGAAAAGGAGGGAAGGAAAGGGAAGGAAGGAAAGTAGGAAGGAAAAGGAGGGGGAAGGGAAGGAAGGGAAAGAGACAGAAGGAAGGAAGGAAAGGGAAGGAATGGAGGAAGGAAAAAGGGAAGGAAGGGAAGGGAAGTAAGAAGGAAAAAGGGAAGGAAAGGGCGGAAGGAAGAAAGGAAAGGAAAGGAAAGGAAAGGAAAGGAAAGGAAAGGAAAGGGAGGCAGGCGAAGGTGGCAGAAACTCTGGCGGGCAGTTGTTCCCGATCTCCCCCACCATCGCTGCCCTCTTTCTGGACCGACTTTCTGGCCGTGGTACCTCTTGGCCGAAGGAGCGGAAAAGAGGCAGCTGCGATTTCCCCACAAGGTCTCCCTCCTCCTCCTCCTCCTCCTCCTTCTCCTCCTCCTCCTCCTAATACCCCCCAACCCAGCCCCTGCCCGCACCTCCCCCAATCCTGTGTCTTACAGGTTTAACAGCTCCATGTTTCTGTCGGCTAGTCTCTAGGGAAAAAAGCTTGCAAAATACAGAAACTCTTCTCGCTGCGAGTTGTTAATCGCTCACCCTCGCGAGAAGAGTTTCTGTATTTTGCAAGCTTTTTAGGGGTCTCCAACCTTGGCAACTTTAAGACTTGTGGACTTCAACTCCCAGAATTCCTCAGCCAGCTTTGCTGGGAGTTGAAGTCCACAAGTCTTAAAGTTGCCAAGGTTGGAGACCAGTGCAAAGAGACCAGACGACAGATACACGGAGCTGTTAAAAGTCCAGTAAGACGCCCGTCTCGCGGCCCGCCCAGTCCCCGCCGGGAAAAGAGTGGTGGGAAAAGCGGCAGCGGGCGATTGGGTGGACATGGGTGGTGGCACAAGGACAGGACCGGTGAACCACCTACCGCCCCCCTGGACCCTCTCACCACCCCCCTGTCGCCACCCTTACCTCTCACCGCCCCCCTAAGGGTTCCCACCGCCCCCTGGGGGGCGGTACCGCCCCCTTTGGGAACCACTGGATTAGAGGTTGAAAGATGGTATTATTATGTATGTTTAAATAATATGGTGATTGGCATTAGAATGGTGTATTGAAACATTGAACAACTAAATAATGGATTATATCTCAATACAAACACGTGTATCAACACTAGGATTAGTAAGGGTGGCCTGACTAAAAGCTAGAATAGAGGTAGAAATAAGAAATAGGGGGAATATTAGTATACACATTTTTATATAATAGACTAAAAGCAATAACTAGATGGAAAGATTAGAGGTTTAAAGATGTTATTACCATGTATGCTCAAATAATATTGTGATTGGCATTAGAATGGCACATTGAAACACTGAACAATGAAATAATGAAGGATTATATCGTAATACAAACATGTATTAACACTAAGATTACAAAAGTTTGACTAATGTAACAAATATTAACATCATTATTATTTATATCAAAATGAACGATACCCAGATGCCACACTGTTCATGTATTGATGTTGATGTATATTTAAAAATAAAATAAAATATATATACAACCCCCCCCCCCAATCTCCATTTCCTTTATGTCAAGGATGGCAAATTGTTCTGTTACTATTAAATATTTAAGGCAAAGATGGTTCCCAAACTGTTTTGTAGAATCCTAACAAGGAATCTGAGCTTTTTGACCACTTTTAAACTACTATAAGCTATTTTATGCATGATACTCTCATAAATGAGTAGCAAGGGATATATTGTTTTGAATCTGGCTTGAATTGTTTCATCAGGATAATTTGATGTCATGCAATATATTTCTAACTTAGACTACCGGTATGTACAAACAAAAGTTGCAGTTCATTTGCATAATTAATTATAATTTCCAGGAATGTGCAAATTTCCTAAATGTTGCAGTTCATTTGCATAGTTAATTATAATTTCCAGGAATGTGCAAATTTCCTAAATGCGTTATCAGTACAAGTTCAGTGCAACAACTGTACTTGTCTATTTCCTATATAGGTGAATGACTTTTATAATCTTTTTTCCACATTTGAAGCATACTTCTAAGATATGTAATGTGTTCACCTAATGTTCAGCAATTTTTCAGGTATGCATGCCAAAACTTAAAATAGGAAAAATGGTTGAAACCTTGCAATTTTGTTAGATGCTCTCAGATTTTGGTGAATTTACCCCATTGAGAGAATCCCATTGAGAGAACTGTACTTTCGTGCATTCTCATTTTCCCATTCGAAATTTTTCACCACGTCATGCAAAAATAAGATTTGGCAATTTTATTTGATCCAACATTTGGAATCACATCACACACAAGTGTACTTTTAATTTAGTGTAGGGAGTTTAACACTTCTCATAAGAGAGCAACATCCAGGCATCCATAGCGGTGGTATCTGTATCTTTCATTTCATATTTTTGTTCCCTGATTCTCTTCTATTCCAGAGTTAGGAAGTTCTTGAGAATTCTGGAGGGGTAGCATATGGGAAGACAGGCAGGTTTGCAAATTTTCTGAGAAAGACATTACTATGCAAAAAATTATTTAAGGCAATTCTGGTGGAATATTTTTCAATGTAGATTTATAAACAATCCAAGATTTCTCTCTGAGCAGAGGAGTTTGCAGAAATATTTGTGGACTTATAGCTGAAAAACTGTTGAACCTCACACAAAATGCCAATATAAAATAAAAAGTAACTTGTCCGGTACAATAATTTTCTAAATGAGATATCAATTTGCATTCCAGCTCTTCAATTGTTCCTATTTGAACCCACCTATGAGTTGAGCTCATGTGTGTGAACATGATTTACTTAGAGAGATGATCAAATCCCCTTATTCCTGTCCTAACCAGTAATTTTGTTGTTCTTATTTTCTGGCATCCATTTATATCTGGACAGGAGAAGAAAAGGCTAAATGTTCTGATTTGGAAAACACATTAAATAAACTAGGAATATTTTTTTATTCATTTAGCTACAGTATTTCTGCTGGGAGAAAGAACCAAATAGAAGTGATTAAGCAGAAGAATATCAGCACATTCTTTACGCTAACCAGTGGTTGAAATGTTCTTCATAATTTGTCAGTGAGCATAAAGATTGCACTCATATTGTAAATTATAAAAAAGTTTATTACTTTATATTGCTACTGTCCTAACTATAGTTCACAAATCACATCCAATGTAAATAGATAATGTAATGAGGATTAAGTTTGATTAATCACATTTTGGAATAAAGTTGTTGAGTTAATAAGCTCACCAAGGTTGGCAATTTATGCTGCAAAGATGATTTGGAAGCATATTCTACAAAGTGGTTATAAAATGGTATTTTAGGCAGTTGATTATCCTGTAAAGTATTAATAATTTTATTTTTATTCTTCCCCCTAAAAGATTTCAGTTTGTTTTTCAATTTCAATTGAATTGTATGGTTTATATGTTATATTTAAAGTGGAAAGAATTCTGAAGCGATTTATGTTGGTCTGATTTTTTTACATCTCAAAAACCTGACATTTTAACAGGGGTGTATAAACCTTTTATATCTACTGTAACTATACTTTTTGACTTCTTTATAAATTATGTGAAGATTGAGGTATTAGCAATTAGCAATATGTCAATTTATTGATAATTATTACATTATTTAAGAGGACTGGAATAAAAAAGGTCAAGAGAAAAATCTCCAAAGCTATCTTTAGGTAGGAAGACTGGCATTAAAGAAGTAAATGCAAGTAATGTAAGCAGGTGGATAGCAATGCTTTTGGGGTTATAAATAATCCACTTAACTTCACATTTATGCTGATGGATTCTAACTTGACAGTGACTAATTAAGAATGGACACTTGGAGTTATGATACAATTCCTATTTGATTTTCTCATTTCATTTTGAATGTTGATGTGAAAGGATAAATTGGGATTATACTAAAATGATCTACAATTTTTAAAAACTCAGTCTATAATAATTCATTTGGTTAATGTTTTAAACCCGATATAGTATACAATAACTCTTTAAAATATTCTTCTGAAAAAACAAAGCATAATGGAATGATATTTCAATAAATTTTGGACAATCCTATTAACTTCCCAGGTTGTCTGCTGCAACTGAAGTAACAGGAAATGGTAAATCAGTTGGGATTTTGATTTCTAGAATAATTGCATCTTTACTGCTGAAGATGAAATATTTATTGGACATCTTAATGCTACAAGAAAGATTTGTAGTATTGCTATAGTTTATCAATGAAGGTAGCATCATCCCGGGAAGACAGTACTATAGATACATACTTTGTGGGACTGTGCACTGATAATAATTGCTTGACCAATATCTGCTCTACCAACAGTATTATACAGATATAGGACTTACATCAAAAAACAATAAAAAAACTACATATATGGTACCTTTATTCCAGTTAAAGATTAATGAAACTGAAATCCAACACATTTGGACACCATTACACTGAGAAAACAAAAGTACAGTATATATGGATCATTCATCCTATTAGCGGTCTCTTACATTAATGCACATTTACAAGTAATTAAGGAAGGGATGGGAAGAGGGGAAAAATAAGCTTTTGAACATTAACAGCTTGCTATCCTCATGATAAGTTCAAATATCTAAGAACTGGCAGAAGTCCTTCTTACATGCTTCTGTGGTTTGTTTGTCACCTGAGATACAATATATAAGTTAGAGGTTGCACTTCAGTGCTGGCAACAGTTCTCATTATGCTTCAGTAACACATGAAATATGGATACTCATTGAAAGTACTTGTATGTACTTGAAAGAGCTTTTGATCAAGCTTGTCTTTCATTTGCCTTTAAAAAAATGTTATTAGTATACTATCGTTGGTAATAAATAACTGCTCTATAGAATGAGTTCCATGGTCAGTCTATGTTTTAAAACTTGATTAACAAGGAAGTCTGCAAAGCTCTTCCTATAAATCCAACTGAGTGGAAGGTTTTCATCTGGCTAATTAAAAAGGCAAAATCTGAAAGGCATAAATCTGAAGTATAGCTTACAGAAGGGCAATTTTTATTGTCAGATTTACACAGAAGAGAGGTGGATGAAACCACTGTAATGAAAATAAAAATAAAAAGAGTATTTTATGAGAGATTGCTAATAGTAGTAATGTACAAGACGTCAGAACCACTATCTATGTGATTGCAAGAAATCTTTGACAGAAGGAAGAAGCTGCCTGACATAGTACGGATTACGTGTAATTCAGTAAAGATGCCTGCCTCTCCCTCCCTCTCATGCAGTATTTCTAACCCAGAAATATTAGTTTGTTTCTAATTGGATAGGTCCTATCTAGTTCTTGTCCATCAAAAAAAGACTTAACAATTCTTTTTTTAAAGCTTGGGACCTACTTATGGTTAACATACCTAATTTTGAGAAAAATAGGGAGGCAATTATTTGCTAATTAAAAGAGTTTGTTACTTAAGAGTTTATCATCTGCTTTTAACAGATGACAAAGCTTTATGCATAAATTTGATCACTTTTCAGATAGGAATTGCACAATACAGCTGGCAATTATGATATTGACAGTCACCAATTACATATCTTATTCTGTTTAACATTGGTATTGATATACAGTATAAGCTTACAGTATTTATATTTTTAACAAAATCTTCTTGAACCTTATAATAAAAATCCCCTCCAATTAATATAAAATAAGGATAGTGCTTATGTTAATATTCAAGGAAATAAAGTGAAAGAGAAATTAATTCTACTTCAATTGAGCCGTGGTGGCACATTGGTTAGAATGCAGTACTGCAGGCTACTTCTGCTGATCACCGGCTGCCAGTAGTTTGGCAGTTCGAATCTCACCAGGCTCAAGGTTGACTCAGACTTCCATCCTTCTGAGGTAGGTAAAATGAGGACCCAGATTGTTGGGGGCAATATGCTGACTCTGTAAACTGCTTAGAGAGAGCTATAAAGCACTGTGAAGTGGTATATAAGTCTAAGTGCTATTGCTATTGAAATGCAAAACTGTTGCTATGATTGCTGTACATAATTTAGCTGCAATCCAGCAAAATTTTCTCCTTCACAAGGCTCTATAAAGCAAACAAGACTATTAAACATAATAAAAGATTATGCAAAGTTCCTGGTAGAATAGTGCCCTGGATTAACGAAATCCTACTATGCTACACCAAAGACAATACAGTCTACTTTCACATTCACTGTACAATATTATATACATTCATAATTTTCTCACATTCGAGTTCTGGTTGATGTCGCGGCGAGAACGGCTTGGAAATTAGCGGGCTCCGGCGAGTCTTGCAAAATCTAGCCGGTAATCTAGCTGTTGGGGGACCCTACGGGGTCAAAGCCGCCTTGTAGGGGCAGCAAAGAAAGGAGAGGCGCTTCGTGGACCATGAGGAATTAGCAATTTCCTTGTTAGGTCCGAAGCAAGCTCTCCTGAACGGCAGCAGGGAGGATAGGACCATATGATTTGTGCTGGAGCGGTTTGTGGACAGAGCACTGAAATTGATAACTTCCAACTCTTACTCTAAAAATTTAAGTTAAGTATAAGAATTTGAAAAGATAATCTCCAAGCGTTAAGGAAGCGGCGATCAAACACAAAGAGAAGATTAAAGACTGAAAATTAAGAGGCGAAAGAAATGCCCAAGGGAAGCTTTAAAATACAGAAAGCCTGGAAAAAAGCTTAAACAATTTGAAAGGTGATTTTTGGGAGAAACTGTCTTGCTTATTGGTATTTTTAAAACCCCTGGATTTATTGGGCAATCAGCTGTTTTTGACATACTATTTAATGTTGGACTTGGAAGCAGGAAAGCCATCTACTGGAAGAAGAGGAGCACTACATCACTATAGCATCAGTATCCTTAGTAAAAGTGAGGTCTAATACACATAAAGTCTAATACACAAAATAGAAGAAAGTGTAACACCTGGAAGGCCTTCACTCTATTCTAGAAGACAATTTGGATATTTTGAAAATACCTAATGAGTTTCTTTTTCCTCTTGAAGATTTCTAAGATGAATTAAATTGCAAATAACTAAACTTTATTGAAACTGGCTATTGGATTATGGATTTGAAAGATTGGAGGAACCTAGTGGATTAATTTGGATTTGGATTATTAAGGCTATTTGACAGAGCATTCTACGAGCCAAAATAAGAAAGGAGATAAAAGAAAAGAAAAAAGAAGAAAAGTTAAATAAGACTTTAAAATTTGGACAATTGGGAAGATATGTAATTGGAAAATCACAAGGCTGTAAACTACTAAAAATCTTTAAAAATTATAAACTTCTGGGATTTGGAGGCATAATTATGGGATTGATTGAATTATATTAAATTGGAGTTTTTAAATATAGAGACGTTGGAACGAAAGAGGTATACTGAGTAATTTTTATCAAATTGTTACAAAATGGATTTATAGGGGATAATAGATGCAAATGAAGAAATAATTTTGATGCTTAAAAACATGCATGAAATATAAAGAACAATAAGGAGACAAGGGGATTGTCTAAAGATAAAGAAATGAGTGTAGAAGCCACTCAACAATTGGGGGGGGGGAGTGAACATGATATTCAGGAAATAGAAGAGAAATTAGAAGAAGCAGTAGAAGGGAAAAATCAAAACGAGATGCAAGAAGATAAAGATAATGAAGATAAAGAATTAATAAGTAGGAATCAATCAATCCTGAAAATAAGCATTTATACTATCTTTCACTGTAACAACAATGCTAAAGACATCCCAAAATCATAAAATCAAAAACAGGGATTGAAATAGAAGAAATAAAAAAATAAAATTACACTGATGTTTCATCAAAGACTATTGAGCCATGATAAGCAGGCCTGTTAAAATAAATTTACCAGGCAGAAAAATCCTAACTAAGGAAGAGGCACACAATTCTATTAAGGAATTCGGGATGCAGAATATTATCCAGTTTTTTGCTCTGTCTCATGTAGGACAGAGCAAAAAACTGGATAATATTCTGCATCCTGACCAATTATGTTTTTGCACTACAAAGAGATCCAGCAGAATCAACAGCTTTCCAGCACAGAATATCCTTTTTGGTACCAAGGCTGAATCAGCATTAATACTATGTTGGAAGGTGAACATAAAGAAATATAGATGGTATCGTGCAGAAAATTTGAGTTATGCTACCATAACTAGATAATTAACCAAGAATGAAAAGCTAGAAACAAATTAATATAATTCATTGACCCTGGAAAATGGGTTCTAGCCCATGTTTCATCATACTCATCACCAATTCTTTTTTCTCCTTTGCAAATCCCCCCACCCAAACAAACTAAAATAACTCCTTTTCCAGAAACAAACCTGGATCAATAACCATAGGACCATCAGCAAATAGTCATGTCATCAGAAAACCATTTGGATTCTATCTCAATAAATTGTCCAGTATGCACAATTGTCACTATAGGATTGCAGGCAAGAAGAATTGCATTTATTCTTTATAATTGTGCATAATTGCAAGAAGCTTATTCCTATCCTGTTAAGTACAGTTAGTCCTCAATTTATGAGCAAATTAAGTTGAAAATTTATGTTGTTAAGCGAGAGTCATTAAGTGAATTTTGCCTCATTTTACGACCTTACTTGCCATAGTTGTTAAATGAATCACTGCAGTTGTTAAGTTAATAACATGGGTTGTTAAGTGAATCTGGTTTCCCCAGATCTGACCTTTGCTTGTCAGAAGGTCACAAAAGATGATCACATGACACCAAGACACTGCAACTGTCATAAATATAAGTCTCTAGTCAAGCGTCTGAATTTTGATCACATGACTACAGGGATCTGCAATGTTGTTAAGTGTAAAAATGGTCATAAGTAACTTTTTTCATTGCCTTTGTAATTTCGAACAGTCACTAAATGAACTGTTGTAAGTCGAGGACTATCTGTAATCAAAGACCATGGAACCTTTGCTAGGTTCATACTATAAATTCCTAACAAATGTAATTAAACATGTGTGGGCTTTGGGGAGTGGATGAGGGGAACGGAATACTTTGTTTTGACCAACAGAAAGTACAGATGACAGTAAATCTTGGTACTAGGAAAATGGGCTTTTACATTGCCACAATATTTGGAGGAGAGATTGTGTGCAACTCAAATTGCAAAAAGGCCCATCTTCATATTGTATTTTGCCGGCTTCCAAACATCAAGGGTCCACAATATGATTAAAACCAAGGCTGAATTGCCCTCCCCACCAATTGGTGCAGCAAAGAAGAATATATGAAACTGATTCACTTCCCAGATATACCAGCCATCTCAAAATAACCTCCAAATGCAATTACGGTACTCTCATCAGCAGAGATTGTTCTTCTGAATCAGCTTAGCTGTTTGCACTGTGTACTTAACATGTGTCCTTACAAAACAAAGTCCTTACAAAATGTAGTCTTTTAATTAAAAAGAAACATAGGAGTGTGTTTGTGTATTTGTGTGTTTTTATCACAGGGTGCATTTTGAATCCCCCCCAACAGCAATTCCAGCTGCATTTTCAGAAGCACCACAACCACATTTGCCTCTTCTATATTTATTTATTTATTTATGTATGTATGTATGTATGTATGTATGTATGTATGTATGTATGTATGTATGTATGTCACCCAACTCCAAGAGGACTCTGGGCGGCTTACAACAAATAGATAAAAACAGCAATAGAAATAAATTATTAAAATACAGTAAAAAATTTAAAAAAACAATTTCATTCATACTTATCGTACAAGGGGAGACCTTCCGAGTTTTTAAGTAATAAGATCAGTTATCCCCAGGCCTGCCGGAACAGCCAGGTTTTGATGGCCTTCCGGAAGGCCAACAAGGTGGAGATGGTACGGACCTCCGGGGAAAGTTGGTTCCAGAGAGCCGGAGCCGCCACAGAGAAGGCTCTCCCGCGCAGGCCCGCCAGCCTACATTGTCTAGCTGACGGGACCCGCAGAAGCCCAACTCTGTGGATCTCACCGGTTGTAGGGAGGTATGTGGTAGTAAGCGGTCCCGAAGATAGCCTGGTCCTGAGCCATATAGGGCTTTAAAGGTAATAACCAACATCTTGAATTGTGCCCGGAGATCGATCGGCAACCAGTGCAGCTGGTGGAGAATTGGTGTCACGTGGGTGTACCTCGGGGCACCCACCACAGCTCGCACAGTTGAAGTCTCCGAACACTCTTCAAGGGTAGCCCCATGTAGAGCGCATTGCAATAGTCAAGCTTGGAGGTGATGAGGGCATGAGTGACCGTGAGTAAGGCCTCCTGATCCAAGTAGGGTCGCAATTGGTGCACCAGGCGAACCTGTGCAAAGGTCCCCCTAGCCACAGCTGCAAGATGTTGGTCCAATTTCAGCTGTGGGTCTAGGAGGACACCCAAATTGTGAACCTGTTCTGAGGGGATTAATTTCTCCCCCCCCCAGAACCAAGGACGGACAGTCAACATAATCCTTAGGAGGCAGTATCCACAGCCATTCGGTCTTGTCGGGGTTGAGCTTGAGCCTGTTCACTCCCATCCAGACCTTCACATCGTCCAGGCACCGGCACATCACTTCTATATATCTGATATTAGGTCAGAATAGATCTAATTATACAGCTTAGCTGTATAAAGCTTCCATTCACTAAGCAATTGTGTTTCCTTGCTAGATAATGATTAGCCCCTAAGTCAGCAACGAAACTAAGACAGTAGAATAGACAACCCCAACTTTAGTAGCCCATGTCACCCCCTTCCTTTTCCAATCCCCTTTGGAAATGGAAGATATGACTTGACTTTGTTTGGCTTAGGAGGTGGGACGTGGATCCCTTATGGCTGGATAGGCTTAGACTGCTTATTGCTATATATCTCAGGATAGGTACATAAATCCCGAGGATAACTTGTTTACTTTTCGTGATACCAATACTGGATGGTTCTTTTGGTGGAGAAATCCTTCTGAAAAATCGGTTCAATATTTTGCATAATGCAGAGTTTTAATATTTGTAGTTTTGTTTTGATTTTAAGCTTTATTTTGTATTTCTGGTTTGCTTTGTTTTTATGCTGGTTGCCACATGGATATGAACCGAATAAATGAATGGAACACTAAAATAGGAATCAAGTATCAATCAATACTAGTAGGGCCTTCACTGCAATTAGTAGAGACTTTCACAGGAGAACAACCTGCTGTGGTATCTGGAGATTATCTATCTATCTATCTATCTATCTATCTATCTATCTATCTATCTATCTATCTATCTATCTATCTATCTATCTATCTATCTATCTATCATCTATCATCTATCATCTATCTATTATTATTATATGATAGATAAGAAAGCAATTTCCCTACGAGCAACTACAGTAGCAGCATGCTAGTGTGCTATTTATATAGAGCTGCTGTTCTTCTTCTTCTTCTTGTGCCATATCCGTCATCGGACGTTGGCGATCATGTTGGCAATCCTATTTTTGTCCATAGCCGCATGAAAAAGTGCTGCTGAGTTTTGTCCAAACCAGTCTCTTAGGTTTTTAAGCCATGATGTTCTTCTTCTGCCTAGACCTTGTTTGCCTTCAATCTTTCCCTGGAGGATTAAGTGAAGGATGCCGTATTTTTCTGGATGTCGCAGCACATGTCCAAAATATTCTAACTTTCGCTTTTTAATGGCTTTGATGATTTCCCTTTGCTTTCCCAGGCGGCTTATCATCTCCTCATTTTATCCTCAGCTTATACAGTACGTAACAGCCGTCTGTAAATCCACATTTCAAATGCTTCTAGTTTCTTCAAGTGGTTTTCTGTCAGAGACCGTAAAGCAGGATAGAAAAGATGTAACATCTGACAAGCCTGATTTTCAGTCTTAGGCTTATGTCGTGACTGCAGAAGACCTTTTTCATTTTGAAGAATGCTGTTCGAGCTTTCTCTATCCTTGTCTTTATTTCACTGATCATGTCTCACCTTTCATGTAAATTAAAACTGAGGTACGTGATCCTTTCAACTTTTTCTAGTGGTATTCCTTCCGAATTTATCAGTAAATTAATGGGTTGTTTGCTGAAAACCAAGATGTTGGTTTTTGAGGTGTTAAGCTTCAAGCCATATTTTTCAGATATTTCTGACACACTGTTGATGAGGGGCTGAAGGTCTTCATGCTTACTAGCAAGCAGAACTGTATCATCAGCATATCTTAAATTGTTGATCTGAACACCGTTTACTTTGAGGCCAGCATCAATGTTTTCCAGTGCTTCATTGAAAATTGACTCAGAGTAGATATTAAACAACAGCTGAGAGCTGCTGTTAGAAAATATAAACCAGTGATTGCTTGAGTAAAGGAAATACCTGCAAATATCAGACCATAAAATATGCTGTCCATTACAAGACCTTAAAGCAGCATATTGGCTTGGGAATTTTGGGAGTTGAAGTCCATGCAGCTTGAAATTGTAAAGATTGAGAAACACTGCTACACTGAAATCTGGACTACACTGAAAAAATTGAGTTTGGCACTCTTCTTTTCCTTTCTCTTTAGTGGCTTCAGTGTATTGTTCTTCCTTCTATGTAATAAAGTGCTTCCTCAACTAGAAGCCATGGACAAACTTTTATTATTCATTTGTATTCTTAAAGATACTTTCCAGGACTACCATACCTGTCAAAATGACACATATAAAGAGAAACAATGTACACAGTATAGGTGAACACACCAGGACTGATTTCCAGAGATTACTTTCCAAGTCAGAACTGAAAGAACTAAAGAAAGATTGATTAGAAAGCAGCATAATTTTTTTTGTTCTTATGTTTATTTATTTGGCTGATTTGCAATATTTTCATTGCTCTCCTGGAACATCTGTAAACTGGTCTGACAGAACTGATGGAGCAGTTCTGTGGATGGATCTGGCAACAATGGAGATATGGTAGTTCTGCTCATTTTAGGATGCTTGTTCTCAGAAGACATTAAGGAAACTTGTGTTTCTGGCATGAGAGAGACCAGGTCTAGTTAGGTTCCATTTTGTCCTCCATGCATCTATCTATCTATCTATCTATCTATCTATCTATCTATCTATCTATCTATCTATCTATCTATCTATCTATCTATCTATCTATCTATCTATCTATCTATCTATCTATCTATCTTGCAGCTGAAAGACATGTAAAGTCATTGCTGTGAATCAACAATCAGATGAACAAGACTTAAACCCAGATCAAGAAAATGGTTTATGAAAAATTCTCAGGCAACAACCTCCCATCCCCACACTTCTCAGGAAGATAAAAGAGGAAGGAAGGGAAGCACATTTTGATTTGCAAGGCAAGACCGATGCCAGCTATACTAAACCAAGAAAGAAACACTATGCATATCTAAAGCTATTTTTACTAGAATAGATACAGTGACAAATCTCACAAATCTCAAGGTACATAGTAGTAGTTTGAAAGTAGCCCATTGTTTGAAAATGTTATCATGTGAGAATGAAACTATGGACTTTTCTAATTTAACTCCTTAAAATGTTCTGCTATATTATCCATTAACTCTCCTTAGAAATCTTAGAGAAGCAAAAAGAGATACCAACACAGATTAATAAACATTCTCAAAGGAAACCAATGTAATTTCTATAAACTTTTCAAAAGTAAACTACCAAAAATATTCAGAGGATATCATTTCCTAATTAAAATCCTCACAGTAATTAGTTTAGCAGTAGCAACACGTTAGCTCAACCTAGCAAACACGTTAGCTAGCAAACACGTTAGCTCAAATTTCATAGATAGTATAGCATGCATTTCATTCTACTTTCAAGCACAGAGTGCTATATATTTTGCTTCGAAGTAGTCCCTCTAACGTTCATAGAAACTATGAAGTAAATATGCTGCACATAACAAAAATATAGGATATGTTTAATGGACTTTAAAAGCATAAATTGTCCTAATAAATATTATAAGGCATTTCAGCATGCCTACAGTATATTAATTTGGATTTACATTGGCTAGATACATACTTGATCATGCTGGCTCTGAGACAAGGAAGAGAATCATGATCCATGATTTCCATGTGCCCTGCCAACCAATCAAAATATAGTAAATAAAAGTCAAGATATTTGAACAGAATGAGCTGTATAAATATTACTTTTCTTCCACTGCAATCAATCAAAATATACCTTTCTTCCTTATTTCTATGGAAGTTGAACAGGATATACTGTTCACATAAATCACATGGAATGATTGTAGGTTTTAAAAGGGATTACTTCATAATAAATAGAAAGGTCTGTTACAGTTCATAAGGAGAGATTGAAAGTATGTATGTATAAGATTTGGAGAATAAGCTAAAGAGAATCCTTGTACAGTATAAATATAAAAAATGACATTTTCCATTCATCACAATATGTAGAAAGTTCAGTTAAATATCAGAGAAATACCATGACATTGATCCTGCATGCTTAACTCCTGTTCCTTTATTGTCAATGTATGTTTTTATTGAAGCCGGAAGTGCAACACATCCCAATTAGCAGCAGCATCCGTGCATAGGATGGCATAAGCCACAGGAAGCTAATAAGCCACAGGAAGCTAATGCGGGCTGTGCATTTTGCAGAAATGTAGCAAATCTTCAGGAGAAATAGATTCTACAGATCCTCATGACTGCAAACATCAACAACACACCATTTTCTTGCACTAAGGCACAGTTGAACTGAGTAAATATCAGAACTCAGCTGATATTGACTTCGGGTTAACCATTATTCCACAGTTGTTCAGGTATTGTTCTACTCCATATTCTATTTATTATTATGTGAAGAAGTGTGCATTTGTTTCTAGCCTATCAAAATATTTTTGATATTTTTTTTAAATGCAAAGGGAAACTTTGTTTAAATGTTAAATATTTAAAGAATGGTAATGTCAACACATACTTATCCTACTTGCATTATCTATCTGATTTTATGTCTAATATTTTTTGCCATTGGCTTGTTCAGTTGGCATTTCTCTCTCCATGACTAGCTCTATTCTTCTCAAGCAAAATTTTGTTTCCATGAAGAAATAGTAAAATGGTTAAGTAATTCGCCTATTTCTTGGTTTTCCACTCTTTGGTATGAGAATACACATTGAACATTTCCCATCTCCAGACTGCACAATTTGCTCCAAATAAACAGTTAATATCAATTGTATAAATTTCCTTCAGTTTCCTGTAAAAAGTATTTTACCAGATGATTCTCTAAAAGCCTCAACTAATTCCTCCAAAACCTATCACAGACCAAATCAACCAAGCAAAGAGCTTCCCCGCCTCACCCAAAACTAGGATTAACCCATAATGTAAGCTTTTCTAGAATCCCATAATAGGGAGGTATATAGCTTTTTGTAACAAATTATTTAAATAAAGGATCAAAGCTATTTCAACCACCAATTCCATATGTACTTGTACTATTTAGTGCAGCAGTGTCCTCAGGACAGGTTCAAAACAGGTAAGATGGCGAGCATGGGGTTATGATCCAAGCTCCACTTCTTTTGTTCATATATTCATTCATTCATGCATCTAAGAGCTGTGGTGGCACAGTAGTTAGAATGCAGTATTGCAGGCTAACTCACGCACACTCCAGGAGTTTGTTCCTGACTGGCTCAAGTTTGACTCAGCTTTCCATCCTTCGGAGGTCGGTAAAATGAGGACCCAGATTGTTGGGGACAATATGCTGACTCTGTAAACCATTTAAGAGAGGGCCATAAAGCACTGTGAAGCGGTATATAAATCTAAGTGCTATTGCTATTGCTATTGATATCTACAACCCAGCAAGCTTGGATATGACACTGCACCTATCTTGCAGATCTTGCAGATTTTGAGGGGGGAAAGGCCACATATACATCACTAAGTACAACTATTGAAACTGATCTTCAGATAAAAAAGGAACATAATGCTTGCAAGAATTTTGTCATGGTTCCAAGCAATGAATCCAAATGAATCAGGACTCAGAAGCTCCATTCAGGCTTGAAAGACCTTTTATTTATTTTTTATTTTTTACATTTTATTTTATTTTATTTCACATCTTTACATCACAAATATACAATTTCATTTTCTCAATAATAATACAATACTCTTATACATATTTTCTGTTTCATTAAAACAATTATTATTTTTATACCATTGAGACTGCTTTTTTGCCATCCCTTACTCCCCCTTTTTATTTCCCACAACTCTTCTCCCTCTTCTCCTCCCTCTACTCTTTCCTTTCCCTCCCTTCTGTCCTTCTCTACATCCCTTTCCTCTCTCCTACTGCTCTCCTCTTCCCTCCCCTTCTCTCCTATCCTCTTTTCCCCTCCTTAGCCTCCTCTCCTCTTCCTTTCTTCTTTCCTCCTCATGTGACCGTTGCTGACCATGGTGGCAATGCAGCACCGAAGCAGCAACAACTTTGTCAAATTCCAATTCCACAGGAATCACAGGTTCTGGATTTGGGATGCATCCTTTGAAGTACATTGCTTCAAAAATTATTGGCCTATGGTGCATTGTTTCGCACAACTGATGGGTAAAAACGATCAAACAGTTATATCAGTTTTAATAGTATATAGATGGGAATGTATCATTTATAAGTAGATTGTTTTAGGTCATAAAAAGATTGATAGATTTATAACTAGATTATAAAACCGAAGAAATCCATAAGTCAGCATCCACTTCAAAGGGTCCAAGAAACCATAGCAAAAACTTTTCTAGCACCCAGCAAAATAATAGCTGCTGGTTAGTCAATTTTAAATTAAAACAACTGCATTAAGTAACTATCATTGGAATCTTAATGACTGTATAAAAATCTAACTAAAGCACAGTAACTGGAATAACAATCCAACCATGCAATATAGGAACCAAGATAGTTGTTAACAGCAGCCAATTTCATTAAAAAAATAAATCTATAAATGAAACTGTTAGCTCCTTACTTTGCTTTGGGAGAACTGTTGTATTTGCCCATTGAAATACATATATCTGAAAAAGTTTCAGCATATACTGTACCTCCAAAAGAACAGGAGATAAGAACCTATTTTTAATTATTATTTATCTATAATATACAAAATAAAAAACTAAAAGGCAAAAAGGAACATAAAGAAAAATAAAACATAAATATATTTAGCTTAATTTTTAAATAAAACAAAAAACTAAATATACTTTTGAATTCAATCAACCCGAAAGCCATCAGAGCCAGGAGTCTTCTCCATTTTCATAGATTTAATTTTTTTATCTTTTAGAAGATAACAATTTCAGTTCCCATTCTTTGTTCAATTTAGATGGCATTCATCAAAGTTTCGAAGGAGATCCCAAACAAGGAAAAAACAATCACCATAATCCAATTAAAATATCTATCACCCCAACAGAACTGTTCCAAACTGCTCTACATAAAACCCACAATAAAAAACTATAAGATATAAAAACTATATTATAAGGTATAATAATAAACAAAAATGAAATTTAGACTGCTATAACTACAATTATTGCAGAGGGCACTTCAAAATTCCCTATGTACTTTAATAACCTAATTCTTGTTATAAAAACATACGGGAGATTTTTACTCCATTGAGTAAAAATGTATTTTTGTCACATTCTGGGAAGAAAGAAGAGAAGAAAGGGCTAATCACGGTGGCAACCAAGGCTACAGTTCATCTTTTCATATTAGCCAAGCTCAATGACACAGAACAAGTGAATGCCTAATTAAAACAGCCTGACAGAAGTTGACAGTAGGGATCATAGCAAACCATGGGATATTTTCAATCGTCTGATGATTTCACCACATGGGTAAGAAATATTTTGACTCCTCCATCACATTAAAAGAACTGTTGCACACTTTCCAGATTTTTGAGAACAAAAATAGCTGTATACCTAATGAATAATTTAAATTTTATCTCATGAAGCAAGGGGTTTGGGTTGTAATAAAGATTTTTATGTGTTGTTGGATCTACTTAGTATATAACCTGTGAAGAATAAAGACTGATTCTTTCTGCATTCTATGACATTTATCTTTTTAAATTATTTCTTCCCTCAGGGAAAACCTTAGAAGCTTCATAATAAAAAACAAAAATCTGTTAACTGAACAGAAAGAACAAGCTGGATAATAATATGCTGTCATGATATCTAGCTGATAATTTTAATAAATTTACCAACAAGGAATGACATAGGGGAGTCAGCATATAAGATTCGGATGTAGTATGTTTTAATTCATCTGAAGAGAGCAGCTATTGGAAGAGATACGTAACATTATGAATAACAAAGTGGGGAAACCCATTTCCATAATTCCAAAAAGTAATACAGTCAAATAGTTTTAAAGGTAGCTGCCAGGTTGAAAATGTTGGGTAAGACGAAGGACATACAACATCTAAATGCAGGCATCCAAACTCAAGCAAGAAACGAAATGGAAAGATACCTCAATCGTAAATATTTTCCACAACAGACAAAAATAGGAAGAATGCAAAAATGAGATATTCTTTTAAAAAATAAGAAATGTCCCAGGAAAATGTACAAATAAGATGAAAATGCTCAAGAGTAACAATGGAAAAGAACTGATGTCAAATAAGGTCAAGGGAAGATGGGAAAGTGTATGCTAAAAATCTATGCTAAAAGAATAGTTGAAGAGAGAGACTATTCAGGATCCAATTTCAATAGAAAGTGAGGAACAAGAGCAGCAGTAAAAAATAAATGCAGCAGAAGCGGCTCTAATATTCCCTGAACTGATTAAAGATGCAAAGAAACTTTTAAAGGGCTATCCGTTAGGGGTCAGTTAATATGAAACAAGACTATGGCCCCTGTTGGAATAAAAGCAGGATTTGGGTCAACTCTGCATTTGGACTGAAGAGAATACATTCCTTGTACAGTACATGTACATTCATGGGGGAAAGGAAAAGGGAGAATCAATCTGCAACTCTCTCAGATGTGGGTTCTGCATATGTTATGTTATGGATACTTTTCTCTCTTGGTTCTCACAAGCCATTTTCTACTATCCTGCTTCATCAAGGATGTATAATTTTATATATAAAATTATGCCGAACCAGAGAAAGACATTTTCCTTCTAATTTTGAAAGGTCCCTGACTCAGTGTATTCATACTGTAAGGCCCAGGGGTGGGTTCTAAAGTTTTTTACTACCGGTTCTGTGGGTGTGGCTTATTTTGTGGATGTGGCTTGATGGTCATGTGACAGTGGGTGGGGCTTCATGGTCATGTGGCTGGGTGGGCGTGGCTAGGTGGTCACGATCCTAGTTCCCCATATGAGGATTCCTGCATCCGGACCTTTTGCAATCCCCCAAAGGATTAAAGGAAACCAGATTCCATACAGCTCTGAACCCTTAAGGCAAACCAAATACAAGTGGTCCTCGCTTAATGGCCGGTTGCTTAGCAAGTGTTGAAATTTACAACTGACCTCCCCAGAGCTACTTGACCTGCTTTTCGAGTTTTGACAGCCATATGCATGCATACACACGCGCGCGTGCACACACACACACACACACACACACACACACACACATTTATGTCCAGTTACAACATCCCACACAGTCATGTGACTGAGGTTTTCTATGTTTTTGCCAGTTTCCAACAATTCCTTCTGATTTCCGTTTAAAAATGCCCATTGGGGAAAATGGACTTGTTTAACAACCACAATGTTCGCTTAATGACCACAAGGTTCATCTAATGGCCATGGTGTTTGCCTAACTCAGGGGTCTGCAACCTTAAACACTCAAAGAGCCATTTTTCTATTTTCTTTTAAACAGGTATCTCTCTCTCTTGTCTCTCTTTCCCTCCCACCCTCTTCTCTCTCTTTCCCATGCCCTCTCTCTTCTCTCTTTCTTTCCCTCTCCCCCTCTCTCTGTCTGTCTCTCTTACCCTTCCCCTCTCTCTTCTCTCTCTCCTTTCCTTTCCTTTCCTTTCCTTTCCTTCTTTCCTTTCCTTTCCTCTCCTCCCTTTCCCCCTTTCCTTTCCTTCTTTCCTTCCCTTCCCTTCTTCCTTTTCCTTCCCTCCCCCTTTCCTTTCCTTCTTTCCTTTCCTTTCCCCTGTTCTATTCCTTTCCTTTCCTCCTTCCCTTCCCTTCCCTCCTCTTCCTTTCCTTTTCTCCCCTTTCTTTTCCTTTCCTTCTTTCCTTCCCTTCCCTTTCCTTCTTTCCTTTCCTTATATATATATATAATCATCTATCATCTATCATCTATCATCTATCTATATCATCTATATCTATATCTATCTATATTTATATCTATAACCTATAATCTATATCTATATCATCTATAGCTATATATCTATATATCTATTTTCCAGAGTTTTATTGCAACACATGCAGGTTCAAATCTGGCACAGAAAAGACACAGATTGTTGTTTTCTCACTCACTCACCCCCAAAACCCCCACCAAAAAACAATATGCAATATTAAACCGCCTGGAAAAACGCTTGTGTGAACACAGAGGCTGCATCGTGCCATACCTCTGCAGCCTGCAAATCAAGAAGGCCACACTAGCTTTGGAAAGAGAGTTAAATTTTGGCAAATAAAAGGGGGGACGTGGAAGGTTCCCCCCTTTCCACCGACTGCTGGGTTAAATGGAAGCAGGAGAATTGAAATGAAATTCTCCCTGGATTTGCAGAAACCCTCCTTTTGAGGTTTTTTGCAGGGAGAGAAAAGAAGGTGGGGGTGAGGGTCTCTCTGGAGCCCCCTTGCTCCAAATTGACCCCCATATATAAGGGGCTGGTGAGTCCCATCCTTCCTCAAGGATGGTTTTTGTAGTTGTAACACGTTCAGTTGGCAGTGAGTGGCGGCGGCAGAGTTTGCCTGGGCTCTCTGCCATCTTGAAACCGTGCCACGCCAGGGAGTTTTCCGGTGCAGTGCAGTTCTGGGATGGTGGAGAACTTTCTTAGGAGAGCCAGTGGGGGCAGCAGAGCACACCCTGCCCTTCGGGGGCCCGAGAGCGGGCGGCTCGGTAGCGGCACGTCCCCCATCCAAGGAGGTTTCTTCCCCAAGAAAGGGGGGAGAGAGGATGTGGCGCCCCTCCCTCCCTCGCCGAAGGGGAGAGGGCAAAAGCGGCATTTTAGGAGCAGAAAGGCCGGTTACGGAGGCAGAAACTTGGGAAGGGAAGCAGCGGTGCGTTCTTTCGAAGGAGTCCCGGGGCAAGAGAGTGGGCGTTCAGCTTCTCTCCCTCCGGAGGTCCATATACCTTTCAGGGGGAATCCGGTGTGGGCAGAGAGGGGAGGCGCACATACAGCCATTGCCACCACCTGTCTCTCTCTCTCCCTGACTTGGCTCCGTTTGATTTTGTGCTACTTTGGGGGCAGGAGACAGGAGATCTCCCGTGTGCTTCCCTCGCAGGCCAGGCGGTTGGGGTAAACGCACGGGAAGAGCTCCGGTGCCGCGATCTCCCGTATGCTTCCCTCGCAGGCCAGGCTGGCTGGGGGGCAGCGGCAGGTGAAAGGGGAGTTCCAGATGGCGGCAGGCAGGGGGCAGCCCTCAGGGCCCTGGGAAAGTGCAGGCTTTCCAGATGGGACTTACACAAAGCACTGTGCTGCGAAAGACTCTCTCTCCCAGGCAGAAGCAGCAGGTGGGAGAAGCAGCAGCCGCTGGTCTGGAGAGCACATGATGGAGTCCTCCACGTGTTCTCTGGCAACCTGTTTTCTCTCCCCCATTTTCGCTCTGTTGCTGGGAGAGAGAAAGAGAGAGTCTTTCGCAGCACTGTGCTTTGGGTCCTGGTAAGTCCGGAAAGCGCTGTGCCAGAGAGAAACAGGATTCAACCTGTTTCTCTCTGCTGGGCTTTCCGGATGGGACTTACACAGAGAAACAGCCAGGTTGAAGACTGGTATTTTCAGTGCCCACGAGGAACCGATGTTGGAGCAGTTTCGGAACTTGTTAAGGAGGAGGACCCAGCCATGCATTTTCAAGCCCGGGCTGCTTGGAGTGAAAAGCTATTGCAATAGCCCAGGCTTGAAAACGCACGGTTGGGGCCGAGGACCAGTCCTCCTCCTTAACAAGCTCCAAAACTGCTCCAAGCATCGGTTCCTCGTGGGGGCTGGCATGCCTTCCCCTCTGCCACCAGCCGTGGGAGGAAGGTAAGGTCGCGAGCCCGGTGGGGATGGTGGGGGCCCCACGGCAAGCTAGGCTGCAGGCAGCGCAGCCTGGAATGGAGCCGCGCTGGGCCTTGGCGGCTTAGCCAGCCACGCAAGCTTGGTGGGGACGGTGGGGGGGGGCTGCAGAATGCTCCGGGGATGGGGCGGGGGGCTAGCGTGACCACGACTTACCTGTAGGCAGGAGGAGGCAACTAAGTTGGGGCACAGGGCAGGCATCATGTGGGAACTGGGAAGGCAGCTTAGGTGGTGAGGAGTGAGTGAGTGGGCGGGGCAGTGCTGAAAAATCCAATTTTTTTAAAAAAAGCTGAAAACAAGATGTCGACGTATGCGCAGTACCGAGAACTCGGCTTCTGTGCATGCGCAAAAGAAAAAACCCAGAATTTTTTTTATTTTTTATTTTTAAAAGATGGTGGTGCCCACGGACCGGCACCGACTGATCCGGTTCGGTGACGTCATCATGACATCACCAGCGGTTCACTACCAGTTCGGGCGAACAAGTCCGAACCGGGAGGAACCCACCCCTGGTAAGGTCCCTCTGTAAACACACCTCTGTCTAATAGGTAATGGGCTCAGATGATGAGTTTTCGGGCAAACAACTGACTCTAATGTTCAAAAAGCAGATTTAAATGACATAAGCTTATCAACAGATTTCTATCTAATCAGGCTGGAACTCAGAGTTACAATGGCTGGAAAAAGCTATAATCCAGAAATAGCAATGCTCAGCAGTAACACTTATCAGCTATGGACATTTACAAATGGAAATTCTACACTTTGAGAGTGATCTGTGGGAAGTCATTACCACAGGAAGATCAGCACAAAATGCCAAAGCTTGGGATAGGAGCAATAGATAAGCAATCAGTTTCTCTGTGGAGGATGAGCAGATGATTAACACCCGAAGATAAAACACAGCAAAAAGAATGTGGGTTTCCCTTCAGAAATTTCATGCTAAATCAAACAGCAGAATGTACCTATTAAGGAAGCTGTATGGAATGAGGTTGCAAATCACACGTCCATTTTTCATGAAGTTTCTTCTTTAGTAGAATATTATTATTCTACTAATAGGCCAAATTAATGCAATGGACATAGATAATAGAAAATAAGCAGTACCTCAAATAGAAGCTTATATGAAGACCATATGAAAGCTGCAGCTGGTTCAGGATGCATTGGAGCAGGCAGGGATGGCATGCCTGAGTATGCCCATTTGTTCTAGCTGCTGCCCGGGTTCCCAGTGAGCTCCTAGGCAGAATTTAAGGTACACGATAAACCTCTTCATGGCATAAGGCCAGGTTATTTGAGGTACTGTTTATTTTCTATTATTTTTGCTTGTCCAGTAAGATCAGGAAGAGTCAGTTCACAACAGGTCCGTTTATCAACAATGCCGCCTAGCAGGACGTGGGAAGTGTTTCATCTCTGTTGTGGTACCTTCCCTCTAGAATAGCATCCCCCCATAAAAATCTGTGGGGTTCCCATCCTCATGGAATTCCAGAAGTTCTTTAAAATCTAGTTTTCCTTCCCAGGCTCTGGAGTAAGGTGATTGTTGAGCATCTGTTAGGTGTATTTTGTGAGAAGTGTTTGGAATTTGTATTCAGAAATGTATACTCTTCCTGATTGCCTTTGTTTTTAATAGTGTAAGTTTCCCAGAATTGTTTTGATGTTGGATGGTCTTATTAAATAGACAAACAAACGAAAGCAAAATTCTAATAATGTTTTTAGTCTTTCGCAGCAATTTATAATAAAGCCTCCTCCAGGTAAGAGGAAAATCCAACCAGCATCATCTCTTCCCAAATTGTCCAATGAGACATGGTGGCAGGTGCTCTTTAGCATGAACTGGAATGTTGTGTTGTAACCCTGGTTTCAACAATCTCAGTTTCGTCATGAGCTAGCTGGGGACCTCTAGTGTTTTAAGTAGTAGGGTCATTCTGTTGCTGCACCTTTCTTCTCTACTTTAACCATTTTTTGGTTATATAACATGTGTGTGTATGAGAGGGGGGGAGGGGGGAGAGAGAGGGGGGGAGAGGGGGAGAGGCATACACAAGGGAAGCATTGTGATTTGCAAGGTTTGCCCTCTGGCCTGATGAAAGCCCAAAGTACACCTGCTGTAAGTGCACACCTATCTCTTTATTGCAAGGGGACGTGAAAAGACAGAGAAGTGAATACTGGAGGATGAATGACACTGAGAAGGCAGAACCTCTTAATTTCTGTTTTCTGTTTGTCTTCTCATATAAGGAAAAAAAGGAGCCAAAAACTACAGTCCTGTCAGCTTGACATCTATAATGAGCAGGCTATTAAACATCACTGTGTCAACAATTAGACATGCTCAATTAACAGGAGCCAGCATAAGTTTGTTAAAAGGAAATCACGATAGACTAAATGTATCTCTTTATTTGGTAGAAATAAAAATATACCAAGTAGCAATTTCAATTACTTAATTTTATCTATAAATTAAATACCATATTACCACAGTCCAAAGGTGTTTAATATAAATTTTATCTATTAATTTTGAATTGAAGAAAATGTGAAAACTTGTATTTTTATATATAAAGGATTACTGTTAAAAACAAAATCTATTGCATTAATATTTCTTTTTAGATGTTTAAGCCAGGGAATGATGCAATCTAGCAAACAGTTAATTGCAATGCCTTCCACATCAAGAATACAATACAACTGCTCCCAGGCAAAAACGTGATCTAATATAGTGGTAATGAAATTAGGAGCATTTCCAGGTATGGGGACTAAAGTCACCTAACAGCAAAAGTTGAGGGAACTCCATTATCAGTGTGAAGATAGGCTGGGACTCTAGAAAAAATTCTCCTAGTTAGACAGCTCAGCTCAAAGATCCTCAGGTTGTCCTTAGAGTTATATTTAATCAAGTACTATGCGTATCTTCCACCTCCTGAGGTGGGACTCTGATCACAGGTAAGGTGCCTTCTGAGACCCAATCCCCCTCCTTAATCTGGAGTCAAAAATTCTGGAAGACCCAAAACCCAGCTTAGCATATTTCTGAAAAGATGACATCACTGTTTCCATGCAGCCAAGTTTTGATAGTATATAATAGGTTCAGCTGTTCATCCACAACTGAGTCGTCTGTGAACAGGGATTTGTTAACAAATGCATTTATCAAGAACTGTTTGGGGCCAAATTCACTAGTAATCTGGTCAATGGATCTAGTACTTGGGCTGCCAGGCAGCAAGTGCAGATCAACACCATAGAGTTGATTCCTCATTACTGGTAGTGTCTGGTGCCATCTCTCTCTCAACCTGTCAGTCTGACCCCATCTTCACAACTGACACCACACCACAATTCTCCTAGCTGCCTTGCTCCAGTGATACTGTATGTACCAATCACTGATTACTGTAAATTCTTCTTTGCAGCTTCTCACCTTCCCTAAACAGCTTAATCAACCAGGAGTTCCCATGCCAACTGAGCATGCACACACGTTTGCCCACTGCTGGCACAAACAGCTCATTGACAAGTGGTGGGCCACGGCTCTGGGGTTGGGGACCCCTGTTCTAGTGGTTCCTTAATATGAATAAAAAGAAGGAAATACCAAACAACAGGGAACAACAACAGCAGTGCAAAATAGAAATTTGATAAAAATAGCAAGAGAAGTATATAATAAACCTTCTGAAAAGGAAGGTCTTTACCAGCGTTAGAAAAAAATGAGGTTGGTTTCCTTTGAACAGAGTTCCAGGGCTCTGCATAGTTACCAAAGGAGCCCTTTTATGTATTTCCATAATTTCTAAATATTTTATAATACTACTCAGGCTATCATTATTTGCATCAAATCATATTATATTCTGTACTTTCTACTCTTTACACATACATATACAAACATATCTTTAGAACAAACCAAAGAAACAGAGGGCTACATTTCAGGTAAAATTTATTGTCCATACTGCAGAGTTCCAAACCATAGATATATGGCTGTTCCACCTAAAGATGTAGCATATTAATAGGTATTAATAGCTGACATGTAACTTTCTTCCAGTTGCTTGGGTCCTAGCACCCTCTATGTTCTTATAAACCTGAGTTCTGCAGAAAAGTAGAACTGGGATTTTCCTCTCCTTGCAGCTATTTTGGATATGTTACTTAGGATCAGGGGCGGGTTCCTAATTTTTTTACTACCACTCTGTGGACGTGGCTTATTTTGTGGGTGTGGCTTGCCAGCCATGTGACCGGGTGGGCGTGGGCTTCGGGAGCTTGGCAGCAGCCGGAGAAGCAGGGGGGCATTGCCCACCCACAACGCAGCCCCCCGCAGCGGGAGCAGCAAGACCGCGGCAGCAGTTCTTCTAGGAGGCTCCGTCCGGCCTGAATGCTTCTCCCCATTCAATGATCCTAGGCTCCTGCCGCCCGCTCCCCCTCCCCTCAGCAGCTCGAGAAGTCTCGAACATGCGAAAATGCCTGGGATCATCACCGTGCGTTCGTGGCTTCTCGGACTGCTGAAGGGAGGGGAACTGAGATAGATCCTGTCGCCAATTCCCCCTCACCTCAGCAGCTCGAGAAGCCTCGAACGTGTGAAAATGCCTGGGATCATCACTGCACGTTCGTGGCTTCTTGGACTGCTGTAGGGAGGGGAACTGAGATAGGTCCTGCCACCCATTCCCTCTCCCCTCAGCAGCTCGAGAAGCCTCAAACGTGCGAAAATGCCTAGGATCATCACCGCGCATTCATGGCTTCTCGGACTGCTAAAGGGAGGGGAACTGAGATAGGTCCTGCCACCCGTTCTTTCAGCGTCTCACGCACTCCCTCAGCCATCCTCCCCTGCTTGGACTCACTGTGGGGTAGGAAGGCAGCGCATGCGCAGTGCCGGAAGTTCGGCTTCTGGGCATGCACAGAAGATTTTTTTAAAAAAAAATGGCGGCGCCCAGGCACCGGCAACTGACCGCACCGGTACTGTGACGTCACCAGCGGGCCGCTACCGGTGCTATAGAGTGGACCGCACTGGTAGGAACCCACCACTGCTTAGGATATAAGGTTTGCCATGTTTCCTTAAAAACAGGGGTGCCTACTGCAGCTTCTTCAACTGTTCTCTCTATAGGACCCGATGTTACGGCTTTTAACAGATTAACAGATTTGGAAGGGACCTTGTAGGTCATCTAGCCCAACCCCTGGATGGAGAAGCACATTTCCTCAGAATTAGATTCTGATATTTTGGTCTTTGTGTAGATCTTGCATCTTATGTATTTGCCTATAAATTATCTTGTATCAGATAACTGTTTTGGCACTAGAGCCATTAGAATGATTACGACAATGCCCATAATTTTTTGTTGCTGAATTTTTGTTGTTTGCTTTTCTTGCAGTTTTAGTCTTCAGATTCCCTATCATCCCCTTTTTCTATGTTCTACATAAATATTAGCACCACAGGTTTACAGTTAAACAATTTATATTCAGTTACTAATTATATTCATAATGCTAATAGTATTGGTATCATGTTTTTATATTTGTATGGCACCTTAAATTTTAGTTACTCCTACAGTATTTAGATTGGATTATTGGCACAATGGGATGGCTTTAATCTTAATATTGGATGTAAATTTTGTTGGTCAATTATAAAAATAAATATTAATTGTGTAATGTTAGTTAAGCAATTAAACTTGCATATACTTGTACATGAAGAACCCAATAAATTCAGAAGAACCCAATAAATTCAGAAGACAAAAGGGTTTCTGGTTTTTATATGGCAAATATGATATACAATCATATAAATGATATGATATATAGACACCATTTTAAAAGGAACATTTATTCCTATGTATGAAAGATCAGAAGGTAACTTCTTTGAGACTATCATTAGCAGAAATTTTAAATACTTATAAAGACAAATATTTTCCCAAAAATATTAATTGTTGAAGTAAATAGGATAAATGATTGTTAGATATCCAGACTGCACAGAGTCTCTGTGGAGTGGGCGGCATACAAGTGCGAATAATAAATATATAATAAATAAATGCTTACACCCAGGTCCTCCATTCAAGCAGGAAAAGGGAGACCGCTGATTGGTTAAGCCATCTGACAGCTCCCTATATAAGGGCTAGCTGTCAGACTGGCTCTCTGCTGGATCTGTGTACATAGTTAATAAAGAGCTGTTGTATTAAGCCTGTCTCAAGCCTCTTTAGTCCCAGGACTCAACAATGATTATTCATTGAAAAGATTTTTAATGAATTATAAAATGGTCTAAATGTTGCAGTACTACTATTAATAGCACTAAAGTATTATTCATTTTCAAACTATTTTTGTTTGCAGAATCCTAAATTAATTAATAGAATAAAATTTGCTGGCATGACTTCACAAGAGTTTGGTCAGCGTACAAAAGTCTGGCTCAAATGAAATGCCTGAGTAGGCATAGTGTTGCAAAGAAAACAAAAACAAACATGAATAACACAGGTGGACTTTCACAGTTCGTTCTCTCTCTCTCTCTCTCTCTCTCTCTCTCTCTCTCTCTCTCTCTCTCTCTCTCTCTCTCTCTCTCCCCTCCCTCCCTCCCTCTCTCCTGTATGTGTGTGTGTGTGTGTCCTTGTGTATCTGTGTGTGTCTGTGTATCATGGCCTCCTTCAGGACCAGAACATTTTTACAGAAATATACTGACAGATTATTTCATGAATCACTGTTCTTTTTGCTGTACAAGTAGTTAACATACAATGCATACGGAACTGTTCACTGTATGTTTTACAATATGTGGATGTGCCATGCAAGAACAAGCTCTTTCCTCTTACACCCATAGGGTGTTGCCAATGAAAACTCACTTGGCAAAACTTAAAAGGAAGAGCTGAATTTACATTTCATGAAGATTTTGTTCTTTTCTCTTTCTCAATCATGAGCTGTTGTGTCAAACTGTTTCTTTTTTTTTACTGTAAAAGTTGGTCAAAGACTGTAATAAAGACATTTGATTTGTTATTGCTTCTGTCACAGTATGAAAACTGCCATCTAATGGTAAAATTAAGGAAATAGACACTTCTGAAGGGCTAAAGAATTATCTGGAAAGATAGATAGATGATAGATAGATAGATAGATAGATAGATAGATAGATAGATAGATAGATAGATAGATAGATAGATAGATAGATAGATAGATAGATAGATAGAGATAGGAAAAGAAAGAAAGAAAGAAAGAAAGAAAGAAAGAAAGAAAGAAAGAAAGAAAGAAAGAAAGAAAGAGGAAATGCTATTGTCAACAGATTCAGATTTTGCCTCTCCCTATAAAGGCTTCCAATGCCATCCCAGTGGGTGGCAGCAAAAGGGGTGGCTAAGATCCTTAAAAGATTAAGAATCACTACATAAATATTTATCTTTTCCTGCCTCATCCTTTTGTCTTTATCTGTCATGTCTTTTCAGATTATAATTCCACAATCAGAAGCTCTCTATTTAATTGTCAGGCATACTGGGAGCATTTTTGGCTGAAATATGACTAGTAAATATTTTAAATAAACCAAAGCTTGTAGCTTTAAATATAATGCTTTTGTTACAAATTAGTTTGCACTAAAGCAACATGAAATCTTGGCCTGACTACATCACATAGCTCTTTAAAATACTGTAATCCTGCAGAGTAATTTGGGGAATGAGCATGAGAAAAACAATAATAACAATAATAGTTGAAAATTCTCACTCTGGCTTAAAAAATGTAATATGTAAAGCATAAAATGTGTTCATACTAACCTCTACCTCTTCGTCTTTCCTTTTCAGGTAGAAAGTTTGAAAAGGCATTTCTCTTCTAGGAGACCTTTTCTGACTTGGTGCTTCCAGAATGTACCAGATGTCATAAACTGGATGTACTGATTATTTTGCAATGATGGAATTTTAAACCATCACTTAGTCACATTTAACTTTAGCAACAGAGAAAGGAGCTGGCTGATTTTCTATGTAACTTTAGGACAACTGACACAATCATCTTCTCCACAACCGGGAACTCAACTCTGAAGCTTGAAACATTTTTCATGTTTCTATGTAGTTAATTTTTTTTTTATGAAATCCCAAAGGTGCTTTTCAAAATGCAACTGGATTTTCTTTATTATTTCTTTGAAAACATTTCACTTGTCATTCAAGAAGCTTCTTCAGTTTAGTTCAGAACTGAAGAAGCTTCTTGGATGAGAAGCGAAACATTTTCAAAGAAAAAACAAAACAAATCCAGTTGCCTTTTGAAAAACATCTTCGGGACAACCATGACTTGGATGATTCTCCATATACATTTTTTATAAAATCTATTTGCTGTGTTAAAGAAATAGCACCACTGTTGAAAAGGGACATAATGTCAATTTATTTCTGATGGTGGTCCTGTTTCACCCAGGATCAGTGGCATACTTGTGTTAACCCTGAAGAAACGTAACCAATTTCCCTTGGCAAATGCTGCAGTTAAAATGGGAAGGGAACAAATACCCTAAAGATAAAACTCACAGGTCTTGTTAATACATGACTAAACTCAAAAAGAGTTCCCTCCAGCTAGCAGATCAGAAAAGAAGTGAACTATTTCAGCCAGCTGATGCTGTGCTTTTCCTTTGGCCTGACTCCCCTCTTCCCTCCTCATAGTCTGCATTCCTTTCTTTTACTGCCTGCCCCACCTTTCATGCAACAGCAGTACCCCCAACAGCCATTTGACCCCCTCGCTTAGTTTGGGGGGGTCAGCCTCTGATTTATGAATTGCCAACTCCCAATAAGCACATTCAACCTTAGTTCACATTCATCCTTGGCTTGAAACTGTGACATGCTACTATGAAACATCTGGTTTGAGATAAATATGAGGGAAAATTAAGGAAAATAAATAAATTTATTTATTGAATTTAGCTTACAATTTAAAACAGAAAAACAGTAAAATGGAATTAGACATTCAGACAATATCCCATATACCAAAACACCAAAGGGGCTCCATAATCACCCAACCCAACAATCTGAGAGAACATCCATGTTTTCAAAAGTCCCCAGGATCTCATTAGAATTAGAGCCACATTATTTTCTGGGAGGATATCATTAGGTTAGACACTGCAATAGAGAAGACGACTTGTTTTCTAGGTCCCAATAGGTGGCATTGTTTGGTCCTGAAGTACACCAACTCTGCCTAAACTTAAGGAAAACTCCTTAATTTCCTAACACATGGACAGACTTAACCATAGCTTCAGCTGGGAAACTGTGACCATCCCAGACCAAGCCAAGTTCAAAATTGGAAAATTAGAGAACAGATTTCATGGGGGATAAATAGTCCCTCAGGTAACCTGGCTCTATGCCATGAAGAATTTTATGGGTGATAATCAGAATCCTGAATTATTCATGTACCCTTCCCAAAGGGGCATGATTAGAGTAAAGATTTTGGTTATCTCTGTCTCCCAAAAAAATAGGAATATTTTAAAAACTAAACGTATTCTTCAGACCATGACATCTTCCATCAGTGATTCTAGTTACCTAGCCAAAACTCACTAAGTGACTCCAGTCACTAAGCCAAAACTTAATAGAAGTAATATATTTAATTTCATAAATTGAAACACTGTGTATGTTTTCTGCTCAATTCCAAACTTGGGATACTAAAACATAGCACATATAGTCATTTGTTGAACTGGCTGTGTTCATACATGTCAGAGTGTTCTTTTTGAGCCAAAAAAGCATATTGATTAAAAATGGCAGGGTAGGTCATAATTACTTGAATTTAATACCAAACTTAAAATTAACTATAACAACATTTAATGGTTTACAGTTGTTGTGCTGTTATCCCTTTCCTGTCACATTAAAAATTACATTTCAGTTATTACTTTTGATGGGTTGTGTTCTGTATATAACAGTGTTGGCAAACCTTTTCGGCACAGAGTGCCGAAACGGGAGCACACGCACACCAGAGGTGGGTTCCTCCTGGTTTGGACTGGTTCGCCCGAAGTGGTAGCAACCTGCTGGTGATGTCACGATGATATCATGGAACCGGTTTGGTCAGTGCCGGTCCGTGGACGCCATCTTTTTTAAAAATTCTTTTAAATTTTTTTTTTAATTTTTTTTTGGGGGGATTTTCCCCCGTTTTTTTTCTTCTGAGCATGTGGGAAGCCGAGTTTCCAGCACTGCGCATGTGTCGCCATCTCAGAGGCGTGGCCACGTGGCGTGGGAGGAAGTGAACTGGCAGTGAGGTAAGTTAGAACCCACCCCTGGTGCATGCACACGCACTGGAAAATGGAACAGCAGCTGCCCGTTGCACATGCACGCACAGGGAAGATGATATTTCGGTTTCCAGTGCACATACACACACGAAGACCAGCTGGCCAGTATGCATGTGTGCACCAGAAACCAGAAGAGCAGCCACCCAGTGCGCATGCGCACACTGGGAAAATTATCTTCCAGTTTCAGGCGCGCGCATGTGCTGAGTGGAATCCTAATGCCACTGTGAGATCTCTCGTTTCAGTGTAGATGGTGACTGCCTACCTATCTGCATCTCTCAGACAGCTCCCAGCCAGAGACCCTAATTTTCTCCTGCATAGAACATAGAATCATAAGTCTGGAAGATCTTCTAGTCCAACCACTGCTCAAGGCAGGAGACCTTATATCATCCTCGTGAAATGGCTGTCCAATCTATTTTTGAAACCTCCAGTGATGAAGCACCCACAACTCCAGGAGACCCGCTATTCCATTGATTGAACAACAACAACAACAACAACAACAACAACAACAACAACAACAACAACAATCCTTTTTACCACTTCAGATGTCAAGGGAGATACAAAGTTTTGGTTCTTGCACTTCTTGTCACCTCAACCATTGTTATTTGATGCTGCTGTAGTGTGTCTTCCTATCTTCTTCTGGGTTCCCTTAATTGTAGACACTTTCAGAAAATTTCTCCTTACTTCTAGGTGGGATCTCTCCTCCCTGATCTGTACTCATCTTCAAAGGCTACTTGGGGTTTCTGCTGGAGCAGAATCCAACAGGATAAAGACTGGGGTGTCTGCAGAGGGGTCAAAAAGTATTATTTTCCCTTGCAGACAACCTATATTGTTGTTTTAGACAGCAAAACACAATTTTCTATGCTGCACTTGTGTGTGTGTGTGTTTGTGTGTGTTGATGCATACCTGGGAAGAACAATAACAGGAAAAAATGTCCTGGACAATATATTTTCCTAACTTATGAAGAGCCTTAGCAAATTGGTCTGTCATAAGAGGAACTTATTTGTATTGGAGGGGATAGGAAAAGGGCCAAAATTTGAGATGGATGTTGGGGGGGGGGTAAGAGAGAGATATTTAAATTACATTGATGTTTCTTGTGAAGAGCTTTTCAAATAAGTTATGTGTGTGTGTGTGTGTGTATGTATGTGTGTGTGTAGCATTTTTTGCTGATAAATGAAAATAAAGGGAGACTATTATAGATCTATTTCAAGCTACTTAGCTCTCGTCAGATAGCCATACCCTTACTGGGATTTGAACCTGGGCTGCCTGCCTTGTAATATATGATCATATATATATATATAATATGATCAGCTTAATAGCTTAATAAACTATGCATACCTTTCTCTACATATATTCCTCTACAGAGCTTTTTACAGTTCTTAACTGTCTCACTTGTTCCATCCTTAATTCACACAGAAGGCTCTGATCACAACTGTGACATGTTCACTCCATTAGACATGTTCATATTTCCACTCCTTCTGCTTACTTTTAGTCTAGAAAGGAGGAGGTAAAGAAGGAAAATATTTGTTTCCTGAGCTCCTTGAAATTCCAGCACCTTGGCCAAACTTTCCTTGCTAATTCCCAGTCTGGAGTCTTTTTCACCAGCCAGTCTTCTCTGCAGGTCTCCTTTTCCCAATCTATTTGCTCCTAGTGTGTCTTCAGCTGCAGATTCCTTCTCCAAATCTGCCTGGATTCATACAACCCCTCCAGCCCATACTAAATACAACACCAGAAATGTCCCACAACCTCTTCCGTTATATTCTTTCACCCAAAAGAAGACTGCTTCACCACAAAGCATCTCAATTATGCAAGAAACTATGTGATAATTTTCATGGGTTGGACAAGTAGACAACAACAACAACAACAACAACAGCAACAACCCTGTAACTGAGACCCATTTACTATTCCATCTCAGTCAGGACATCTCATCCTGCCACAGTTTGATACAATCACCAAATCTTCTACATTTATCCTGTCAGATTTATAGTTCCTTCCTGTAGTAGTCTTCTTAATGTCACAGAATAAACCCAAAGCAATAACGTATATGTATAGTTGTGATACAGTATAGTGATAGGAAGGGGAACTTACGCCGCAGTCCTATACCATTGTAGGGTTAGACCCTTTGTTTTGCTGAGATTGTGCATGTACATATATATGGCAGTACTTTGGAATAGCCCTCCAAGCATCCCTATGAGTCTTGCAAACAATGAGGTTATTTAAACAGTTGAAGAAAAGATGCTTGGTTCTTGCTTCTACTCATTGAGAAGCTCCTCTTCAGAATGTTTTGCACAGCTTAATTCAGTACTCACAATGGGAATCCCTGGTACTGTCAATTCTGCCCTAATTTCTTCATGCATATGCAAAAAAAAAATCCAGCAGGGATTATCAGATTGCACCAAATGATTTTTATAATCATACTCCTAAATGGTAGCAGATCTGTATGTTTAAACTGGTAGCTGTTTAAGAAAAAGCAGTCTGTTAATAATACTGGGTATGCACTTCACCCGCAGGCTTCGCTTTGGCAGTTTTCTCTTTCCAAACACTTTTCTCCACAATCCAGCTCCAATCTTTGGTTGAGCAAAAATTTGGTAGTACTTAAGGGTACATTAGGGTGGCCTTTGCACTTCTCAGCCTACCGGAGCTGACTGGAATGCAGTGCTTCAGAAACTGGACTCAGATCAAGGATAAACAGATTGTCCACTGAGCATGCCAGGTGTCTTTGGGTCAGCCTAAAGGTTGTAGGACAGAAATGAAGGGGAAAGCCCATGCATAGTACATGAGACCCCAGAGAAAGATTTGGATCTAAATGTAACAGTAACTGCACTATAAATTTAAGCCCATGGAATCACCTTTAGTTTGGCCTTTAGTTTCTTTCTCCTCTAAAAAAACCTAAGCTCCAAAGTAGCTACCTGAACTTACCAACTGAAAGTTCTTTAAAACCCATTGCAGACCCATTTACCTCAAAATATATTTTTCAACACTTAATATTTTGTTTATTCAAAAGCAGACATGGGTGAGTACAACAATCATGCCATGCATATATAAATTCATCACCGCTACCAAATGTTTCTCACAGCTGTCATCCACTTAATTACTAAAACTCAAAGTAAAATCAAGAGAAGCAGTTTTGGAATGCAGCAGACATCACTTTTTTGTAGGAGAAGGAAGGTGGAAATCAAGCTTGATTGTATGAGAATTCAGTAGGAGTAGTATGCTGCAATTATTATCACTCACAGCTGGATTTCACTTCTGTGGGAATTACTTATAGATGGCAATACAGATGCTGACTAAAAAAGAAATGTGATCTCCATTTCCACACTCATGCTGAAAAATCAAAGCAAAGTAGCCAATAAGAAACTCCTCCATTACCAGGTGGGAATGAGATACATGTTGCTAGCACAACTTCTAGAATAAGTTCTGTAACTTTTGTATAACTTTTTAAAAACTAATTAGTACAACAGTGAGACCAGAGCTGAATCCATTGATTTTGCAAGATACGACATGTTCAATCATTACTGAAGGGCTATCGGAGGAAGTCACCAATTTAAAATTCTCCTATTGGGAGGGCTATCTCTTATGATTAAAACACACACACACACACACACACACACACACACACACACACACACACACAGCAGAGGGGTCAAAGTTTCACTTGAACATTTAGGATAGTTGGTACCTATAGTCCTCCCTGATAAAATCTTTAACTCTGAAACTTAAAGATATCCTCAATTTCAGCTTCTGATCTGGCTGTGGCTTCTGTGATTCTACAGACACAACTTTGTACATTTATTTTATGCAGTTCAGTTTGCAAAAGCTGAACACTGTACCACAACATCCATACTTTCCTATAGATAGATAGATAGATAGATAGATAGATAGATAGATAGATAGATAGATAGATAGATAGATAGATAGATAGATAGATAGATAGATAATGTTTTGACTCAGATATCTAAAGGATGCAGTTATATTTCTAAGAAATACAAATACTAAATATACACAAAGACAACAAAGACTTTAAGGTGATAATTATCAAAACACCTGGGATTTGATTACTACTTCCAAGATTGAATGTTCTTTCTTCAGATACAAAATTTCCTAACAAAATATAAAAATGACACTGCTAATTTCTGTAATGCAAATAAATAAATATAAAGAACAAATGCTAAATAATACTAATATTTGTTGGCAGGAACCAGTGTGTTCATACATGGATAATTACACGCAGGAACAATTTGAATCAGATTATTTTAAAACTTAAAAACAAAATTTGTCACAGAACAATTCCTGGAGAAGAAGGAACATATGCTTTTAACTGAAGTTTCCACAGAATATTAATAGCATAGTACTTTTTTTAAAAATTAAGAAATGCTGGGGGTGTGTGTGGAGGAACCACTAAGATGCTTTGAGTTTAGTTAGTTTCCAAAACAACACAATTAATAAAAGCATCCCAATTTTGTTACTCTGTTTTTCCCCAACATTCCATTGTATTGGAACACAGCAGTCAGCTAGCATAATTAGTACTTATAGTCAATCAAAAGTCTTGTCCAAGTCCCTTTGTGACCTATAATCCACATACGTATACTATTATACCACTTTCTCACTGATATTATGTTTCATGTTTAAGGCACCATTATTGGCACAGACACCATTACATAAAAACACTGCACAGCCTCAATTCATACTATTTTAAAAGGCAGATTTATATAAAGAGCATGGCAGCAATCCAATCAAATGGTTCCTAGTGAGGGTAAGTATGGCAGGATTAATTCTGTCAGATACATTTTAGAACTGATGTGATAGTCTACGCTAATTTTAAAAGTAGTCTGATCCACATAAATGGCTTTTGCCTGCAGTGATAATGCAGTACCTAGGAGCATTTCTGAACTACAACTCCGGTGGTCTTAGAATAGGCTGAACATTGAAGGGGAACCTCCTTATCTACACTGAGTTTTATTTTATTGTCTTTCCTCTAATCTCTCCCACTATCAACCACTAGACCACAACACTGGTTGTCTCACTTGGAGTTGAATAAAATGATGATATTATCTTATGACCCAGTATTATCTCAGTCCACATTTTCAAATGATTTTTGTATGCAAACAAAGTAGATTCAAGATTTCCATGCAAACAAAGTAGAAGTAATAGTTTTGTTCAGTATCCCAAGATAGTATATGTTTGTGTGTGTGTGTGTGTGTGTGCATTCCTCTGAACGCTGTTGCTATTCACTTCTTTTCTCCTCTCCCTTCTCCTTTTCAACTGCATTATAACCTCTCCTCCTCTTCCTTTACATTTATATGCAACACAACTCTCCAATCAGTGGTGGGATTCAATTTTTTTACTACCGGTTCTGTGGGCGTGGCTTGGTGGGCGTGGCATGGTGTGGTGGGCGTGGCAGGGGAAGGATACTGTAAAATCTCCATTCCCTCCCCACTCCAGGAGAAGATTACTGCAAAATCCCCATTTCCTCCTGATCAGCTGGGACTCGGGAGGCAGAGAATAGATGGGGGCGGGGCCAGTCAGAGGTGGTATTTACCAGTTCTCCGAACTACTCAAAATTTCCGCTACCACTTCTCCAGAACTGGTCAGAACCTGCTGAATCCCACCTCTGTCTCCAATACATTAACATACTCCCAAAAATAGGCAGAGGTATTACTCAGATAATATTGTTCCGTACACTACAGATAGTCCTCGATTTACAACAGTTCATTTAGTGACCGTTCAAAGTTACACAACACTGAAAAAGTGACTTATGACCAAGTTTCACACTTATGACTACTATAGCATCCCCATGGTCATGTGTTCAAAATTCAGATGCTTGACAACTGACTCATATTATGAAATAACGAGGCATGAGGCAACCGACATCAAGTTCTAGCTTGTGTGTTGAGTACCAAACAAACGAGTGCCAGGACAAAATTTTCTCATCAAAATGCGTCAAGTACCAAATTCAACAAGTTTCAAAGCAGTCAAGAACTGAGGTACCACAATAGTCTGTTGGTGATTTCTGAGATGTTTTTTATGTATGGCAGTATTATCATTTCACAGCTTGTGTTGGTTGTGCTATATTAGGTTGTGGTTAGGCACTTTTTGATGAAATTGTGTGGATATCCATCTAACGAAGTGCATCCATTAACATCAACTAGTAGTTAGAAGACTTAAGGAAAACTCCTTAATTTCCTAACACATGGACAGACTTAACCATAGCTTCAGCTGGGAAACTGTGACCATCCCAGACCAAGCCAAGTTCAAAATTGGAAAATTAGAGAATTCCTGGAAGTTTGGATGACCACTCATGATGTTACATAGTTTGCAATGAAATGACTGCAAGAAAACACTAAGCTCAGAGAGCACCAAAGAATCCTCAAAAAGGGAACAAAAAGATCAGAACACCTCCTCACCAGCAGTCAACACCTAGATGAGCAGAGATTAATACCAAGGGTAACATTGGACCAACAATCAAGAACTAAACAATTCCCCAATCAAAAACTGACAAACAAGCTAACAGTAAACAGCCCAACTAATGAACTACCAAGATTGACAAATTCCCCACCAGCATTGACAGAACAAGCCACTAGAATATAAATTGAGAGCAACCCCACTCTCTACTAGCACTGATAATGTTACCTAGTTTGGGTAATAAAACGTCTGCAAGAAAACTACCAAGCTCAGACAACACCAAGGACCCCTCATTTCAACCCTGAGTTACAAATATTCTCCTTCATTGGGGCCTTCTTTCTGTTTTCTACTGTCTTGTACTTTGTGAAGCTTGGATTTAAAACAAGCAAAACTATTTCCTCTCCTGTATAGGGAGGGATACATGGGAGTCATGATGCCAGCCTTGTTTTTGGCCGCATGCTAGAGAGATGCATATTCCCTTTCTGGGATATGGGGTCTCTTTTGTGCTGATTGAGTAGCTTATAATATATTGTAATAAAAAATAAAGCAAAATGGACAAGCAAAGGAGTCCAAATCATAAGTATTAAACTTTCTTCAACTTTTTTTTAAAAAAACACCTGTGATGGCCAACCTTTATAAGCCTTCCTTTAGCCATGACTTCTTGCTGGCTTTTCAGACAGACAGACAAAACAGTTTGTACTCATTTTCCTGATAAGAAGCTGATTGTTATGTCGGGTGAGTGAAGAGACTGGAAGCAGGTTTCATACAACAGCTCTTTATTCCAACTATGTACAAGATCCAGCAAAGAGCCAGTCTGACAGCTTGCCCTTATATAGGGAGCTGTCAGATGGCTCAGCCAATCAGCAGTCTGCATTTTCCCGCTTAAACAGAGGACCTAGTTGTAAGCAGGCACTCTTGATATGTAACACTGATGGTGAGAATTAATTTAGACTCTGATATGAATCAGTTCTTAGAGGAGAAGGACAGGTGGAACCTAGACAGTGGTGCAGGAGAAAGTCTTAAAAGTATCCAGGAAGACTTTGAGAAGAAGCAGCTTGAAAATGGGAACAGCTTAGAAATGGCTGGCAGCTAAAATGGTAAACATAAAATTAAGCACTTCTGGTGGCTGTCCAAAATTTAATGTTGATTTCATCCTGAAAAAGGATCGATAGGAATCCAAATGATGCTGTCAATATTTTGTCTCAGTGTGTGGGGCTGTTGGTGTCTGGATGGGGAGAAACAGATTCATGTTCAACCCTAGCAGGACTGTGTGGCTGTGGATATTTCAACTAACCACATCTGAAGAATTTCCTTTTTTAGTTGTGAATGAGGTTGTGCTTCTCTAATCAGGACTGATTCACAATTTGAGGAGTTTCTTGGACTCACAACTCCTGCTTAAGAAGCAGGTGGGCATCATCTTGGGCATCAGTCATGCCCGTTTCTGGTTAGAGAGAGCCTTCAAATAGTCTTGCTTTGATCAGCTTGTGTGTATACTATTATAATACATTCCACATGGGTTGTCTTGAAGACCACTTGGTCTAGAATGCAGCATTATAGGCATGCTACAATATACCTATACAACACCTCTGCTCTGTCAGTTGTTCTGACTACCAGTAGGTTTCTGGATACAATTCAATGTGCTAGTTATCACCTACAATGCTTCTCATGACAAGGAGGAGTCATTTGAGTCAGCATCTATATTCTATCATATCTCCTCATCCTGTTTGATCCAAGAGTTGGCATGTTTCAGATCCCATCAATTAAACATTGTCATCTAATGGAACAGAGAAAGTTGACTTTCTCTGTTATTTTTTTCTTTGTTGTGTGTCATCTTATCTGTTTTCAATATGATATACTGCCCATCAAAAAATTAGGCAAGCTTAGAAATTTAATAAATGATAATCAAATAAACATACAAACATAGAAAATTTAAAAATAAACAAATGGAAATTACATAAAAGAAAAACAAGAAATCCCATATCATTATTATCCCACCTTTTACATATATGGTATTTATAATGTTAAAGAAGTAAAAAAAAATTACACATTTATTTCCATCCAAAATGACAATATTTGTCAGGAATTAGTCATTTTATTCTTGTTTCCACTCCAGATATTTTTTTATTAAGGATTGTTCAGAAAACTTTGCAGCTCTGTTAATTTTTTAGCCAGTGCTATTCCCACATTTTAAATTATCATTGATCTAAAGAAACTCTTTAATTTTCTATTTTTCTGATAGAATGAATTTGGAACTTTAGAATAGAAAGTGAATTAATTTCAAGTGTTGCACCATTTTCTAAATTTGGGGAAAATGCCCAATAAAGCTACACAAGTATTAATTATTAAAAAGTGTTGTGTAATTTTTCCATTTCCTCACATTCAGACAAAAGGAATTAAAATGATAATATGTACCAATCTGATTGCAACCTTTCTAACAATATAAAAAAATGATTGCAATGTTGAGTAGAGGTATTATCTTGGAATTATTATATGGTCATTTCTTGAACATTTTCTTTAAAAAGAATGTTATATTTTTAAAATATCCAAGTAAACGCTTAGAGAAAGCATGCTGAGATTCAGAGCACACACACCACAAGGTCATTGTAATACATTCCTTCATTTCTCTTTCTGACTTACGTTAGGAATTTCAGTAGTTCTTAATAAATATTTTTCCCCAAGTCTCAAAAAAAGTCAGCTAATGCTCCCACTGCCATGACAGCAAATCCTCAGTCTTTCATTCCGCCATATCGTCTGTCAGTTGATTCTTCTTTAAGCAACTTAATGAGGATTCCTTTACTTCATTCTTTTTGGCAAACTTATTATATTGTGGCATCAATTCACTGGGACTAGATCAATCAATAGCAGAAATGTGTTCTTTGAGATCTCAGCCTTACGTCTTTTGTTTTCAATTTCACTTGCTATTTTCTGAGAAGGGAATTTTACAAGTGGATGAGGAAATTCATCTAATACCATCTGAATGTTTAATTTGGCACAAATTTGACAGAACTACTGGGAGCATATAAACCAACAATACCATCCCCTGTGAAACCTCCAATGGCAATTTAGGTCAGGAAATGGATTCCACAGACTCCCTTTTCATAGTAGAAATGGATTCCATTATGCCATAGAGTAATCTGATAATGCTTTTGACTAAAATCTGAAAATAGAAATGAAACCACTCTATTTACAATGCATTTAGAAAACGGAACTTTAAACAGCCAAAAGCAGCTTTCTTCATCCCTGTAGTCCAGAGGTATTTGACTACAATTTCCATTATCCCTTCTGCCATGTGGCTTCTACTAGCCTTCTTTGAAGCCTACTTTATTTCTCTAGGCCCCTTCTTCACTCCCTTTCTTCCCAGGATCATCTTCCACACATCCTGTCCTAACTGAGGACAAGGACATTCAGTCAAATTTAGGTTTACAGAGATTCAAGCAAAACATGAAAGGCTGTAAGCCAGTCGCATATGTACCACTACGTAACATCTTTTCTTAGGATCGGGATTTAGATATACCAGCATTTCAGGAAAGGAACCACAGAGATAGTCAGAAACTAAATATCCCAAAAGCTGCTTTCTGATGTCCACAACACACAAGGAAAGAAAGAACTAAGCAATTAAGATAGTATCTAATGGAATGTGTTCATTGACCTCTCTGTTAAATGAAAAATGTTAGGGTGGAGGTGAGGTTTGTTGTACGCAGTACACCTTGCCAAAAATTAAAGAAGGAATTTGCTACTATTGGTGTATGACTTTGAAATGTCCCCTCCCCGATAGAACCTGTCTTCTTTCAACAAAATATATAGCTGGATGAAACTGATGAGATCTCTTTTGAATGATCTTCCTAACATGCCTAAGTTATAAACTTCAGGTGTAAAATTTATGTCACATTTTTTACCTAGATTTTTAAAAAAGCCATAGATGTATTTCTGATTAAACTTTCTGATAGAACAGTTGAGACCACATGCTAGATGGATAATTCAGAGTCTTAGAACAGTTTAGTCCTCTTTGCAGTACAATAGAAGAGACTAAAATGGTCACTTCATGTCCATCTGGAAGGATGGTAACATCATCTATACCAGTGGTTCTCAACCTTCCTAATGCCGTGACCTGCGACCCGCCGCTGCACCCCTGCTGCGCCCCACACCACCGCCGTGCCAGCCGCTGCAAACCCCGCCCCGCCCTGCCCCCACCATTTAGGTTCTTTTACCTCTGCGCATGCGCATCGGGTAAAAGAGCCCAAATGGTGGCATCCGGGCAAAGTGTCCCGACCCCTGTGAAAGGGTCGTTCGACCTCCAAAGGGGTCGCGACCCCCAGGTTGAGAACCGCTGATATATACAGAGGACAGAGGCTGGTTTATGGTTCAATTGGCCAGTATAGGTGGATAATGTTCTTTCTTGATAATGAAAAAAACTGAATAAATTAGGGCAATGATACATCTCTGTTTCGTGTGTTTTGGTGGAAAGGACAGGGTGCTCACAGTAAACTGAACGTGATGTGCTCTAATAAGTGTTCGGCTTTGTGGCTTGTCTAAACTTGCAATTTTAATTCTATTTATTTGTTTTATTTTATTTATAAAATGTATAGGCCATCCATTTTACCTCAAGGTAACTTGGTACAAGGTAATGTGATTTTTTTTTTAGGTTTCCATGGGTGCAGAAGACTGTGCCAGTGGCACAGTAATAATATGTTGTCAAGGAGTTTTGATTTATGGGATGAATGGAAAACTAGTTCATTACAACCATATTTCTAACAATGTATTTTCTGACTTGCAGATTCTATCCTCATTTAGGTTCTCTTGGTTTTTTGTCTGAAATGATGTCTTTCCTTAGCTTAGTTGAACATACATCTTACCAAATGATCATGGCATTAGATTTTTATTTATTTTTATTTATTTATTTTTGTCAAGTACGTGTTGGTAATATACATAGATATAACATTGTTTATATACATAAGATGGGTACTGATAAGAGGGAACATTAGGACAGGGACGGTAGGCACGCTGGTGCACTTATGCACGCCCCTTTTTATCTTTTTTTATCTTTTTTATCTTTTTTTATCTTTTTTTTTAGCATTGGTTTTTTTTTTAGCACTGGTAGGATTTAATAACAGTCCTGGAGCTTTGAGATGGAAAGTGAAGATAAGTTTAAAAGAGTTGACATTCTCATATTTATGTTAGTACCTTGAGCCTAAATTCTTTGTTACCAGCATTCTAGATATTGCTGCCTTCTGAAGTCAGATATAAATCTCAATTATAATAAATAAAAATGGTTGCTGATATGATGATGAAATTTCTGGCCAAAGATGTAAAATCATTTAATTTTAGATAGCTTCACGGGATCTTCCCTTTGACACAGGATGTTTTAAAAAATGGAACTTGGAAAATTTCCAGCTACGTGCTGCATTGAAGTTCAGATGTGCAGAAACATATCCTTAGAGTTTCAAACACAGGTGAACACAGGTGAACTAAACCTGTGAAACAAATCCTAAAGGTTGTAATGTATAGATATCATTTTATATACCACTTAAGAAAAACAGATTTCTTGAAGCAAATTCACAAGTGTTTAAAAGTATAGAAATATAGATTGATATTTCTCATGTTTAAAATCATGCAGATATTAAGGAAAAAGAGAGAGCAGAAAAGATTATCAGAACTTTTAACACTGATAAAGTCTCAACAAAAACACCACAGGGAAGGCATAAAGGCAGATTTTGGAAACATTTAGCATAATTGGAAACAGTTAAGCTATCACTTTCCAGAATGATGTTCTGCAATTCAGGCAGTGTGCTTTCAGCTATCAGTTGCCTGCTAACAGGAATCTGGACTAGCAGCTGCAAATGGATCTCATGCTGTTTTTAGGGGGGAAATTACAAGTTGAAGCAGTCATTCTCTGAGCAAAAATTCTGTATCTTGTTGCATAGCAATTTTCTGACAGAGACTGACAAGCCGTCATTATATATATATTCAATACATTTAAGATTATTCAGTCCAATTTTCACATTTTCCTCTTGGGTCTCAAATCTTTGTTTTTTCTTAACAAAGCTTATAGATTTACAGTTCTCAGAAAGTCATGTCTGACCATACTCTCTCTCTAGGCTTCTCAGGTTCAACTTCACACAGATTAACAAAGACACAATAGAAGAAATATTTACCACTCAACCCTCATCTGAAATAATTCCTAAATTGCACAGCATTATACCAATGCCAATACTATGTATTTCACTATGAGAGAAATACCACTGACAAGAGACTATCTGTAGCATGTACTTTAACAGTAGATGTTAGTATACAAATACGCACCAAGCTGAATTAGCTACCCAGACACCAATTTTGCAGAACAATATAAAAAGTCCAACCATCAACATATACAAGTAAGACACATCCCATTAGGGCACTGTTTCTTACTCTCCGAACCTTTAAGATGTGTGGGTTTAACTCCCAGAATTCTCTAGCCAGCAGGTTGAGAAACATAGCATTTAGAGCAATAGTAAAATGTATGTTCATTCAATATCAACAGCAGAAATTGTCTAAAATATTTCCAAAACTGAAGCACTGTACAAAGTTAGCACCCACCCTTCTCCTAGAAGAATGAAATTTTTGAGAAATAGTTTTAGACAAAAGACCTTCAGCTCCAGGGTGATGGGATTAAGACATGACCCTCCAGGAGATAATAGGGTTATCTAGCAGCAGAGCTCACCACATTGCAAAATCACCTGGGGACATTGCATCACCCTCCAGGCTTCAACCAAACTTCTCAGACAACCTACAGGGTTGTCTGCTATGACCCCTACAACAGCCAATAGAATACATGTTCTTGCACAGGAACAGGAAGCTCAAGTTCAAAGACCAAGAGAAGGAATACATATCCCTGACTCTCCACTCCATGTGGTCAGCTGCCCAGAACCACCCATGTGCTTCTGCTTCATCAATAAATGGCCCCTCTTTCCAATCAGCCTCCAGCCTCCATTTTGTCTCCAGTGCCTTTCTCCCAGCTTGGAACTGAACCAGATGGATATTTCTTCCAAGAGCACTCAATTGCCCAATGAAGCTAGATGCTGCTGATGCCTGACACAGTTCTTAGGACAAGGTGACCCAGCAGAGAAGATCCTCCTTGGATAATTGCTCCATGGGAATTTTGACTAGGCACATCACAATGTGGCAACCCAAGGTATCTGAGGCCAGGCTAGTACATGCCAGTTGAGGTGCTCCAGCATGTACTTCAAGGGTAACCAGTCTTTTTTTACAATCCCCAAGAACTCTTGTCTGCAATCCCTAAAAAGTATTCAAGCCACTGAAAAACAACTACAGGTAGTCTCCTGAGCACAAAATTTCTGTTGGTAAGTGAGACAGTTGTTAAGTGAATTTTGCCTGATTTTACAACCTTTATTGCTATGAATTGTTAAGTGAATCACTGCAGTTGTTAAGTTAGTAACATGGTTGTTAAGTGAATCTTGCTTCCCTATTGTCTTGTCAGAATATTCCCCATTTGCTTGTCAGAAGGTCGCAAAAGGTGATCACATGACCATGGGACAGAGCAACGGTCATAAATATAAGTCAGTTGCCAAGTATCTGAATTATTTTGCTTATGTGACCATGGGGATGCTGCAATGGTCGTACATGCAAAAAATGGTCATAAGTCACTTTTTTCAGTGTCATTTGTAACTTTGAATGGTTACTAAATGAACTACTGTAAATCAACCTACATAGGCAAAAAAAAGAAAGAAAGAAAGAAAGAAAGAAAGAAAGAAAGAAAGAAAGAAAGAAAGAAAGAAAGAAAGAAAGAAAGAAAGAAAGAAAGAAAGAAAGAAAGAAAGAAAGAAAGAAAATTGGTGCAGTAAACCACCAAAATCATCATGCCTTAATGTACTAACAGGTAATTCTTGACTTGTAACCATTTGTTTAGCAACTGTTCAAAGTTACAATGGCACTGAAAAAAGTGACTTAGAACCAGTCCTCATACTTACAATAGTTGTAGCATCCTCATGGTCCTATGATCAAAATTTGGGCGCTTGGCAACTGGCATGTATTTACAATGGTTGCAGTGTTCCGGCATCATGTAATTGTCATTTGTGACCTTTCCAGCTGGCTTCCGACAAGCAAAGTCAAAGAAGGAAGCCCGATTCACTTAATGGCTGTATGATTGACTTTTGCAATTGTAGCGATTCACTTGAACAACTGTAGTAAAAAAGATCATAAAAATTAGGCATGACTCACTTAACAACTGTGTTGCTTAGCAATGGAAATTCTGGTCTCCGTTGTGATTATAAGTCAAGGAGTACCTGTACAGTATCATTAAACTTATCAAAAGTAAAAACAAAAAAACCAAAAAAAACCCCATGAACAGAAAGTCCTAGCAATTTTCTCCTTTGGATGCCTTTAGATCACCAACTTTCCTTCCACTAATTAATATTTTAAGGAAAAAAATCTGGAGACTTTGGTCCCAAGAACATGGACCTGAAGCTGTTCAGGGATTTATAAGTCAACATAAGTCAACTTGTGTTCTATAGCCAATACAGGCTGCTAAAAATGGACAAGTCTCTCCCATATACAGCTCATTGCAGTAATCTAGACATTTATTTATCTATCATCTCTCTCTCTCTCTCTCTCTCTCTCTCTCTCTCTCTCTCTCTCTCTCTCTCTCTCTCTCTCATCTATCTATCTATCAATCATCTATCTATCTATCTATTAATAAAATTTCTATGCCGCCCAACTCCCAGGGGACTCTGGGCGGCTCACAACAAGTAGAAATACATATTCAAATAAGAAAAACAATTTAAAAACATATTTAAAATACAATCCATTCACACATACATACATGGGCCGGTCTGAAAAGACCTCATCGAAGGGTCATTGGCCCCAGGCCTGCTGGAAAAGCCAGGTCTTAACGGCTTTCCGGAAAGCCAGTAAGGCGGGGGTAATACGGATCTTGGGAGGTAGTTGGTTCCAAAGAGTCAGAGCAGCTACAGAGAAGGCCCTCCCCCGCGGGCCCGCCAATTGACATTGTCTGGCGGACGGGACCTGAAGAAGGCCGACCCTGTGCGATCGCACTGGTCGTTGGGAGGAATGCGTTAGAAGGCAGTCATGCAGATAAACTGGTCCTGAGCCATGTAGGGCTTTAAAGGTAAGAACCAACACCTTAAATTGCATCCGGAGACCAATCGGAAGCCAGTGCAGCTAGTGAAGAATGGGCTTAGTGTGGGTGTATCTTGGGGCACCCACCACAGCTCGCGCAGCTGCATTCTGGACTAACTGTAGTCTCCGAACACTCTTCAAGGGTAGCCCCATGTAGAGCGCGTTGCAATAATCAAGCCGTGAGGTGATAAGGGCATGAGTGACCGTGAGTAGAGCCTCTTTATCCAAATAGGGCTGCAATTGGTGCACTAGGCGAACCTGTGCAAAGGTCCCCCTAGCCACAGCTGTCAGATGTTGGTCTAATCTCAGCTGTGGGTCTAGGAGGACGCCCAAATTGCGAACCAATTCTGAGGGGATTAAATTTTCTCCCCCCAGAACCACGGAAGGACAATCTACATGGTCCTTCGGAGGCAATATCCACATCTACTCGGTCTTGTCTGGGTTACGTTTGAGCCTGTTGACTCCCATCCAGACCCTTACATCGTCCAGGCACCGACCCATCACATCCACCGCTTCATTGAATTGACATGGGCTGGAGATGTACAACTGGGTATTGTCAGCTTATTGCTGGAACCTCACCCCATGTCGTCGGATGATCTCACCCAGCGGTTTCATGTAGATGTTAAATAAGAGGGGAGAGAGAACCGACCCCTGAGGCACCCCACAAATGAGGGGTCTAGGGGTCAATCTCTGCCCCCCCTGCTAACACAGACTGTGACCGGCCAGAGAGATAGGAGGAGAACCACCGTAAAATGGTGCCACCCACTCCCAACTCCCTTAGCACAGAAAGATACCGTGGTCAACGGTATTGAAAGCAGCTGAGAGGTCAAGTAGCACCAAGATGGAGGAAAAAACCCCATCTCGGGCCCGCCAGAGATCATCCATCAGCATGACCAAAGCAGTTTCCGTGCTGTAGCCAGGCCTGAAACCCAATTGAAAAGAGTCTAGATAATCCGTTTCCTCCAACAACTGTTGGAGCTGGAGTGCCACCACTTTCTCAACAACCTTACCCACAAAGACATAACATTATAACAGAATTATAAGAGTTGAAAGACCAAATCCAAACACTAGGAAAGTTTTTTTTGTCCCAGTTAAAGTTTGGCTAAAGTTGGTCAGTCATCATTTCTAGTCTCTGCTGCAACCAGGGGTCCACTAGTAAGAATATATCCAGAAGTATACCTAAATTCAATACCTGTTCCTTCAAACACATGCAACCCCTTTCTGAAAAGACCATATTATGACCTCATGGACTTGGAATCTACTGCTAGCTGTAACATTTCCAACATCTTAGCCAAAAAAGGAGATATTATTATTTCCAAAACTGCAGGGTCCAGGAACAGTTTCTTAATAATAGCTTTCAAGGCATTGGTATATAGGCCCATATTTTAAAAAGACATTCATATGCTTCACAAACATACTGGTTGGGGAATTCTGGGAACTGAAGACCTCACATCTTAAATTTGCTGAGGTTGAAGAAACTGTTCTAAGGGAATCTAGATATGCTAAATCTCAGTTTTGATTTAAATTTGTCCAGCTCTTTGCCTGTGTTTGCCAATAGAACACTTTGCCAAGTAAGATGTATGTTTATATATGCAATTTTGTTTAGAAAGAAAACAAAAAACACACACGGTATTTTCACTTAAAAAAATAAGCAGAGTTATACATTCATGCATGAAGTAGCACAGAAATTTGAAGTTAAGCCATCAGCTTCAATTCCTACATTCTGTCTACAGCATTACTTTTTTATGAATTTGCTTATATACACTTTCTCTTGGTTGTTGTTTTTTCTGCAAATAGGGAGAACTCCAAAGTTTCTTCCTGCAATCTTCATATGCTGTTAAAGCCAGAAAATTGTTTGTGTTAGTAATGGAAGAAAAATAAGGTGAGGGGTTGGGGGTGAGGAAGAGATTATAGCTCCTGTATGTATCAACATGAGAAAATACAAATCATCAAAAGAAAGGACATGCCTTCTGCTATAATTGGTAATTTTCAAGTGGGCAGCACAGCTAATCCACATAATAACACAATATTTGTTTGACAGAGGATGCAGAAGACTGTGTTCTGCTGTTTTAAGATAAGAAGTTGACTGTCAGTATTAAGAATTTAAAAGTTTGTAGTTTACTACATCTGAATCATCACCTTTAGCATTATCCTTAACCTGCAGAGAAAGAAGGCTGGAACTGTAACATCAGAGGAAGTGTAGCCTCCAACAAATATAAAAACAGAATCTGATCCTATTTCCATTATGTAAAATTCAAGACCAGTAATATGAGTTAGATTCCCATACTTGCAATTGTCTTAATTCTTTCCTTAGATTGAAATATGTTGTCTTTAATTTTAAATCTCTCTGCCTTTGTTTATCATAATCCTTCCATATACTCTACAAAGTAGCTGGAATTGTAAAAGGAAAAACAGATGAAATCACTCTCACCAAGTCCTTTTGCAGCAATTAAAGTAATCAGAGCCTGCCCCTTCTGCATCAAATGGAGAAGCAATCACTGCACATTATGTTTAGAAACTAAAGCTTTACCAAAGGGCGCCTGTACTTAGGATGTGAAGCATCAAAAAATGCACAAAATTAAGATACTCTCCAGATGAATTACAGCCCTGTGAATGAAATCCAATCAAAGATGTATGGAGATCACCAGACAGGAAAAGGCTTCATAAAAGGGCCAGAGGTTCCTCACATTGTCTTTTATATATCAAATCAAAAGTGGCGGTAGGGTTCTAATTCTTTGTTTCTTGTTAAAAGCATGTGATCTCTTCATTTGGCTTAGCATATTCTGGTTTTTAGAGAAATAAGTAGATAGACAATATGAATTAACAGGGTAATGATTTTAAGTACAGCACAGGTTAATTGAGTCCCAGAGACTATACTATATGGAAAGATAATTGCAAAACCTTGAATGTCAGATTGTAGATCATGCTTATGCACTTCAAAAGTTTTCATTACATTGCTGTATGGATGTAACTCACTGTGTCCTACAACTTTTTACCTCTATAATAATTTAGTCTTTATAAGTGGAGTACCATAGAGCTTTACTCGGAGGAAAACAAAACAAAACAAAAAAATGGAAATCACTTCACTCGTTCACAATCTCTTTCACATATAAATACTTCAGTTATATATATATACAGCTCTTCCTTGGGATGCGGATAGAAAAAAGTTACTCAAACACATCAACTGATTTGGTGAATTACTGTGATTTACTGTATGGATGAGCATCTTGCTTTTGTTTTGATCTAAAAAGCCCCTTATTTTGGAAAATCCGAAACTTCACCTGTCTCCTATCTATTTTAAGAAGAAAATAAACTATCAGCTATAATTGCTTTGTTGGCTTTTTAAAGAATCTGATTAAGTTTTCAAGCATACCCGCAGCTGCTGAGCTGAAGCCTGTTAAATTTCAGACATATATATACAGTGAGTGTTTTCCAAAGAAACTTCCACATATACATTTTTTTTAAAAACAAGACACTGCCTTTTGGATAATTTGATTGTCAACATTTATGAATACAGCACATAACGCAGAGTTAAGTGGCAGTACGTAAGCAATCTTGTCAGATTTTTAAAAAGTTAAGCAGGTTTTTGTTTATGAAATCTAGGAAAATGCTAAAACAATAGGCTGGAGCAAGGGTGTCAAACTCACGGCCCATGGGCAGGATGTGTCACGCGCTGGCCATGCCTACCCCCGGTTTAGCGAAGGGGGAAAAAGTCACGGTACGTCATGTGACAATGATGTGACAACGCAAGTTTGACACTCCTGGGCTAGAGTGACTAAGATATTTTTGATAAACCATGAAAACAACAAAATACCAATTCAGAAGAAGGTGGTGACAAACCACTTCATTATCATTTCAAAGAATCCTATCTGGACATGTCCATGAAGCCAACCCGAGACAAGCTCAACTTGAAGGAGATCTAGGGTACAAGTAGTCCTTGATTTATGACCACAATTGATCCCAACATTTTTGTTGCTAGCCAAAATTGTAGTGAAGTGAATTTTGCCCCTTTTTATCCTTTTTGCCACAGTTGTTAAGTGAATCACTGCAATTGTTAAGTTAGTTATGGTTGTTAAGTGAAACTGGCTTCCCCATTGTCATGGACCTATCTCCGGATCCCTCTCTGGATGCGAGTTCGGAGAAGGCGGATTAGCATGGTCCTTGCATTGTGGGGGAATAGAGCACAGAGGCACAGAGAGGTGTGACTCAGGGAGCTGAGGCCCCAGCCCAACAGAGCAGCCTCAGACAGGATGATCAGACAGGCAGCAGGCTGATATCGAGCCGACAGAGCTGTAGCTGTGGCAGGTTAGCCTGGAGGATCCAGGCAGAAAACCCAAGCAGTTCCCGGCAGTCAGCAAGGATGAGGAGGTGGAATCCACACCTCCTCCCGATCCAAGGACACGCAGGGTGGAGAAGACACAGGTGCAACACCGGTCGGCCAGATTAGTCACAAGGAGACAGTCTCGCCTATTTTAAGGGGCTGTAACCAGTATTGCTTATTTAATCCCGCCCAAAGTAATGGGCGTTGCTGGAACAACATGTCCAGTTTCTTGCCTCATGTTCCTGTTTCTTGCATCTTGATCTGCAATCCCATGTTTAGGACTTTGGACTGGCCTTTGGACTATGTTTGGATGTTTGGAACTCTTGACAAGACTGAGTCTTGTCAAGAGTTCCACTTGTGCCAAAATTGGAAACTGGACCCACTCATTGTTTGGTTTACTGTTGAAACTGTTGGGGGTTTTAAATAAAAAACCTTTGAACTCTTCGTTATGAGCCTGTGTGCATGAGCACACCCATTGACTTTGTCAGAAGGTTGCAAAAGGTGATCACATGACCCTGGACACTGCAATTGTCCTAAATATAAGTCAACTGCCAAGCATCTGAATTTTGATCATGTGGCCACAGATACTGCAACGGTCGTAAGTGTGAAAAATAATTGTAAGTCACTTTTTTCAATGCTCTTGTAATTTCGAACCGAAATGAAATTGTTGTAAGTCACTAAATGAACTGTTGTAAGTCGAGGATTATCTTTCTTAGGAAGCATAAGAACTAACTGCAGTACCAATCCTATCATTGCCATTCTGCATTACTTTGAAAAGCATTGTAGTTTTGTTCACATTATATGTTAATCCATAGAAATCAATTAAGAAATGTACACTCCTAGTACAGGGGTGTCAAACTCAAGCCCTGTGGCCGGATCAACCCTGATGCGGCCCTCAATAAAATTGAGTTTGACACCCCTGCCCTAGCATGTAACATGGTCCATTTTAACCATCTTGAGTCTCACTGTATTACCTAAACTTGGTTACACAGTATACCTTGGTATAAGGGTATTCTCACCTGGCATACCCAGCAATCAGGTATTGCAACTTACACTCCCACAAATCCTTAGGTTACGAATGGAATGGGCAGGCCCCATTACTTGAGGACTACATATAAATGTTCTTTCTTTCTAAGGCCCCTGGAGATGTGCAATGGAAATTAGGTACCACAAGAAAGATCAAAGCACTTTTCTTTTCCTATGAAAAACAGGAGGGGAAGTAAGGAGTAGCAAGAGGCAAAACATTAGATAGTTAAGTCAAGTCTAGATGCAGAGGCCGAAAATCAGGAAAAGAAGGAAGGAATGGAAGTACTACCCTCTCCCATTTGAATGGGCCCGGAAGGTGTCATCCAGGGGTATCAGTAAACCTTCTGTACTGCAGGACCAAGGATGGCATGGTATGGGAGTAGTTCAGTCATGGATTTGAAAACCCATACTGTGATGTCTGCAAACATTGCAAGACTTGGACCAGCAGGGAGAGATACTCAGGGACAATCATACAAGTAGCAAGATCAAATGAATCAGATGTGGCAGGTACTCCTCCAATGTTCAATGACTAGCCATTCAGAAAGGGCGGAGAATGTTAGAATTTGGCGTTTCCTTCATCCAGTTGCTCCTGACTTTAACTTTCAACAGTCAGGTGAAGCCTTTCTTGACCCAGGAAGAAAACTTTAGGACTACTGCAATTTGTAGGCCCCAACACTTCAGAGATTTTTATCCAATCAAGGTAGAATCCACACTTCTTATCTCTCCCTCACTTTGCACTGGTGAATATAGGGGGAGAATGAGAAATTAGCACTACCTATAATGTAGGATGTAGGTTCAGGTTCGTGCTGCTTTATGCTTCCTGGTAGATGTAGCCCACACATGAGGGTGAGGTGAGCATGGCAATGTAGTGTTTGAGAGCTGCTTGTCACAAAATTAAAGAACATGCATTGAGCTCACATCCACGCCTAACTTCAACAACCCATCATCAACTTAATTAGCTTTTTTGCTGATGGCTTGTTTTGGTATGACTGGCTCTTTTGGAAATTTTGACTCTGATGTGATTCATTCATTCTTGATCTCTGTTCCCCAGGAGGGTGGAGAAACCCTGTAAGACTTTCACAGAATTATCCTAACAACCAATTTTTCCAATTCCACTATGAACAATTGCAGATATTTTGTTCCAGAAATGTAACATGCCAAGTGTATAGAATCAATCCTATAGCACAGTATTATTCTAGACTTCCCATGATCCCAACATACCTTAATTTATAACTTGCAGGCAAGAGATGCATCAAATTACCTAAAGATGTTCAACAACAGTTTCCTGTCCAGTTTCCTGTCAGTTCATACATAATCTTGATTATTACTGATTATTATTATCTTCTACTAAAGAAGATTTCAGCTGTTACACGTATGAACATCTGTATCTGTATCTGTTAACCTTCTCAGGTAAGCCAGTCAGGAAACAGGACTATGTGAACTAATTCCACTTTATTGTAAGGCTACATTTAATAGAATCTTGCAAGTCAGAAGGCACAAACTTCCTACTGCCACTTTTAACTGCTTTATCAATTAGGGTGCTTCTTTCCAAGTTCCTTCTCTGACAATTAAGCCATAGGGGGCGCCTGCCTTTCTTGTCTGATTGTTTTCTAGGCAGCATCTCTTCCCTTCTTTCCTCAAGGTCATCCACACATTCCATTACAGCATCTTATGTTTATATTGTATATTGCCAGGCTTAATAAGAGGAACCATTTGTTGTACCTTCCAAAGAACAGCCTCCAATTTGGAAAGCTGTCCATTCTACGTTCAGTTTAAAAATGAAGGTTGTAAGAATGGAAAGCAGCAGAAGCTGATTAGTTGCCTGTCATTATGATTTAGGCAGCAAACCTACAAAGCACATAGTTCACTTGGGGAAAGTCTTCCCAAGTGCACTTAAATATACTATATTCTTACTCAAATGATACTAATTAATTTTAAATTCACACTTAAACACATATAAAGTTTATGTAAATAATATGTAAAATTCGTTGGGGTTTTGGTAATGCATAACTGGCAACTCTAATCCTCCTTTTTCCCCAATATTGTCTAAATCTTTCAATAAGTTTAATCAGAATTATATATAGTATTATAATAAATCATTCCTTTGAATATTATTCACTAAGGCTACATAAAAATCCATACTTGAAGGGCTAAGTATGATTCAGAGTGTGCACTGGTGTGCATATAACATCTGTTCAGGAACACTTTAAAGCAACTGCATATTTTCTTAAACATCAGCTGCTGAGAGTAGTTATGGAAATGCAAGAGAAGGTGCAACAGGTTTAAGGAGTCCCTGAAAAGTGTGGTATGTATGCCCACACACATGGCAAGTGATTATTTTGATCTTTGAAACTATCAATTTATTTTTTATCAGTGAATTTACAAAGCTGCTACTTCACAAAAAATTATAGTGATTGCTTTACCGCTTTACCTTGCTAACATGAATCAATTGCGAAACGGCATCCTACGGGAAAATTTAAGCCTAGAGACCATTGCTACGCTAACTACCAGAGCAGACCGCCCCCGAAGACGACCGTTCACCAGACTCATCGCTCACCAGACTCATCGCTCGCCAGACTCATCGCTCGCCAGGTGAGAAAATCCATGTCACTGTTCATATTGGGGGACGAGCCTGCCCCATGGAAGTGGACATGGGGTGTGCCATTTCCATTGTGTCTTGGAGCACTCTTAAGTGACTGCTACCAAAGATGGCCAAACGATGCCTGAAGCCCTGCCCCTTAGCGCTAAAGGACTGTCAGGGGACTCCTATTCCCATAGTGGGTAAGGGTCATTTCAGTGTCCAGTATAAAAATTTCAATGGCCACTTGCCCCTTGTGATAGTGGAGAACCCTCTCATGAGCCTCCTGGAACTTGATTGGTTTGCCTCCTTGGGTTTAACCATCGGAGGCATCAACTCCATTAAAGACGACTCGGACTGTGAGGCACTCTCCAAGGAATTCCCCTTCGTGTTTGATGGAAAACTGGGCACTTATACAGGCACTCCTGTCTCATTCAATTTGGATCCTCAAGTGGCACCTATCCGCCTCAAGCCTCATCACGTACCCTTTGCCTTAAAGGGTAAAGTGGATGCTGAGCTGGACAGGCTGATCTCCCAAGGCGTCTTGGAACCGGTGGATCATTCTAAATGGGAGACCCCCATTGTCAAGCTGGATGGCACCATTCGTCTGTGCACTGACTACAAGTGCACAGTTAAACGCACCCTGCCTGCCAACACTTACCCAGTGCCAGTTGTCCAGCACATTGTCCACTCTTTGGGCAGAGGTGCCATTTTTGCAAAACTGGACTTATCCCAGGCATACCAACAATTGCCTGTGGACAAAGCCTTAGTGGAAGCCCAGACCATCATCACCCACTGTGGGGCTTTCTGTTGCAGCGGGCTTCAATTTGGAATCAGTATCGCCCCTGGGTTGTTCCAGAGTTTGATGGAATGGCTCCTTCATGGCATCCCAGGGGCTGTTCCATACTTTGATGATGTTTTGATTTCCGCATCAAACCGCCCTGAATTGCTCGCCCGCGTGAGAGCTGTACTGCCCAGATTTCAACAAATTGGTCTCAAAATCAAGAAAGAGAAGTGCTACATCGCGGTGCCACAAGTCGATTTCCTTGGTTTCCTTATAGACTCTTCCGGCATTCATCCTACCACCTCTAAGACCAAAGCTATCCAGGACGCACCGGCATCTACCAACAAAGCGGAACTGCAGGCCTTCCTAGGTCTTTTAAATTTCTACGCTATCTTCCTCCTGCACAAAGAGTTGGTCACTGAGCCGCTACACCGCTTCCTCGACAACGGCGCCCCTTGGGTCTGGTGCAAATGAGAGTCAGCCGCTTTTGCAGCTGTTAAGCACCTGCTCCTGTCAAATGCCATTCTCACTCAGTACTGTGAGAATCTGCCGTTAATTCTAGCGTGCAATGCCTCCCCTTATGGGGTGGGCACAGTTCTGAGCCATAGGTTGCTCAATGGCTCTGAGGCACCCATTGCTTTTTTTTCTAGGACTTTAGCCGCAGCTGAACACAATTACAGCCAGATAGATAAGGAGGCGTTGGCTGTGGTTGCAGGAGTGAGGCGGTTTCATCATTACCTTTACAGCTGGCACTTCGAGTTGGTGACCAACCACAAACCCCTTCTAGGACTATTGGCCGGCGATCGCCAGACACCTCAAATGCTCTCCCTGCTCATGGCTCGTTGGACTGTGTTCCTGGCCAGCTATGACTACTCCTTGACCCACTGCCCAGGTAAGCACATGGCTCATGCTGATGCCTTGAGCCGATGTCCCCTGCCTGCCACCATGGAGGATCCTGTGCCGGCGACCTCCGTCCTTTGTATCAAAGACCTCAATATTCCGGTCAACATCTCATGGGCAGCTGCACGGGATCAGGTAATTTCCCAGGTCGTAAATTGGGTGCTGAGGGGTTGGCCAATGGATAAGTTGACCCCCGAGTTCCACCCATTTAAGGACCAACAGTTTGAGCTGTCGGTGCAATGGGGTTGTTTGTTATGGGGGCATAGGGTGGTCATTCCCCCCCCCTTTGAGGCATTCCGTATTGAGGACCTTACATAGGGGTCACCTGAGCATCGTGCGCATGAAAGGACCTTACATAGGGGTTACCTGAGCATTGTGCGCACAATTGCCCGAAGTTATGTATGGTGGCCGGGACTAGATAGGGCCATTGAGGAACTAGATAGGGCCATTGAGACCTGTACCCCTTGTCAGGTCTCTATAGCAGCCCCACCGAAAGCCCCAGCCTGAGAATGGGAAATCCCTGTGGCCCCCTGGTCGCACATTCACATCGATTTTGCAGGACCAGTAAGGGGGCAAATGTTCTTGGTGGTGGTCGATGCTTATTCCAAATGCTTGGAGGCGCGGTTAATATAAAGTGACCAGATGTTAACATTAGTAAAGCGGGACACCATTGACAGTGTGGGGGGGAGAGGGGGGAAAGGTTCTTGATTAAAAACTTTGACTCCTGCTAGAAGATGAAGCAGAGTAGAACCAGGACCCCTGCCTCCTGACCTGATAATCTTTAGAGGTGGTTTCAGATCCAACATGGGAGGGGTCTAAAGTTTAGACCCCTCCCATGTTAAATTTGAAACCACCTCCTTTTGTTTCCCAGTCTGGAGGTTATTAGCATTGCCATCAGAATTGGAGGTTTGACCTCTTTTTTGAGTTCCTTCTAAGTCATGGTGAGGTGGTCTAGAAAGTGGTCTAGAGTTTCCTCTACTCACTTCAGGGCATGATATCTTAGACATATTTTCACTTTTGCCCTGTTTCTGTCTCTTTTCTGTCATTAAAAAAGTAACTTTTAGTTCAGATTCTGTCAGAGGCGTGTCTATGCAAATGAGCCTTGCTTGCTCTCCGTGTTACAGAAAGGAAAGGGGAAAAAAAGGTTGTGCAGCCATATCAAGCCCCTTCTGCAGCGCGTTATTTAAAACCAGGCAGGCAAGTGAATCGGCTTTTAAGGGAGAGCTGGGGGAAACTCTTAAATGCTTTTTCTTTAAGCAGCTGTTTTGATTTCTTTAAAATCAGCTGTAGCGTCCTCTGCTCCCTCTGAATAAGCACGGCAAACTCTTCTGGGAATTTCAGTCTTTAAAAAAATCGGGACTTTTTGAAAATGCAGCGGGACGCGGGACAAATTGATGAAAAGAGGGACTGTCCCGCCAAAAGCGGGACGTCTGGTCACCTTAGGTTAATATCCTCCACCACCTCTGAGGCTGTCATTAGAAGCCTGACAGCCCTAGGTGCCCCGTTTGACAGCTGACTATAAAAGGGAGCTGTCAAACGGCGATCTTCTCTGAGAAAGCGTTCTGGTGGCGATGTTCTGTTAGCTTGTTAATAAACGTTAATGTGTTAGCTTCTAACGTTGTCTCACCTCAGTTATTGCTCCCAGCCTGGCTCACCCGAGAGAGCAATAGTAGTACTTTATATTTTTATTGTATGATTTCTTGTCCACCAATCTCCCTTTTTTCTTCAATTTTCTGTTTGAAAGCAGTCTTTTCTTTGCAGCTGTTTATCACTGATAAATAAAGCTAAAATAGGCACAACACCTCCGTCTATTTTTACTCAAATTTAGCTCAGTTACTCTGTGACTGACCAAAATATCAACACATTAAAGCTTGTGGGTTCACTCAAGACTCTGCTTTCTGAGCTATGATACATTGCCTACCTTATTAAAAAGAAACTCTGAAAAATAAAAGAGGGAGTGGAATATTATATCTTCAAAGGCTCTGTGTAGCATAACAGCATGCAGTTGGGCATGTTAGAATGATAGAGATGCTTTTATGTCACCAGGTCCAGATATATCACCTTTAGGCATTACATTACTGATGAAATTCCGTTTTTCCTGCTTATTTCACAATCCAACAAATTATCTTGTGATTTTTATAGATATTATTATATTTATTTATTTATTTATTTATTTGTGAGATTTATATACCGCCTCACAGTGCAAGCACTCTCTAAGCGGTTTACACCAGTAAGCAATGTATATTTATATTGCCCCCAACAATCTGGATCCTCATTTTACCTACCTCGGAAGGATGGAAGGCTAAGTCAACCTTGAGCCGGTGAGATTTGAACCGCTGACCTGCGGATCAGTGTTAGCTAATGTGGCCTGCAGTACCTGCCTCTAACCGCTGCGCCACCTCGGCTCTTCAGAGGTATATCTGAGGTATATCTGGCCAGGAGTAAAAGCTCATGGCATAATTAATTTTGAATTAGACCTTATTTTATTTATTTCTTAGATTTGTTGAGGGTGCCCGATTCTAGAAGGAACCTGGGTAATTTACAATATGTGCAATACATAGATTTAAAAAGCAACCTAGAAACCACAACTTTGCACAGCTGTCAGACGAGAACAGCCAGGTCCACATGTGAAAAATTCAATTAGCTGATTTATTGCTCATGGCTATATACAGAAATCTTCTCAGACTGACGGTTTGCACTTGGGTAATACTGGATAAAGCCCAACGGCACTCAAGATGGGTCAGACTTTGCCCTCTTGTGCCCACATAGGAGATTCTAGACTAATTCCCATTTGTCTCCTTCCCCTGGCTCTGCCAGTCTCTCTCCAACAACAGTTTACTCACTATTCCTCCAATGTACAAAGTGAATCTGCTACAGAGGAAAAACCATGTAATAACAATAGCAATATCATTCCTTTCTCACCATGGCTTCATTTATTTTTAAAAAAAATACAGAGAATGATTCATACTTTGTGTCATCATTCTCCTGCTTGCCCATGATAATCTTAGGGACATTACAGTACTGTAAACAAGCATAATCTCCTTGTCCGTAGCTGACTCAGAGAGAAATGCTGCTGTGCAGGAAGGCTGTCTGCTCTAAACATTTGACATTCTCACATCATGTATCTAGTTTTCTTAAAGCTGATAATCACACCTTTATCCTAGCTGATTTTCCTCATTTAACTTCAGGTGGGCTTCATGAGCCAGAGATGACCTAAGAGAAACTATGCAGCAACATTTGCCAAAATATGATTTAAGTCTGGGAAACGAAGAAAGCATTAAAAAGAAACTCAAACTCACTCTGCCGTAACTCCCTCAGGTATAAGGTGGAAAGAAGGGAGACACAGTCAGGCTTTCAAAATTTCATTACTATGGTCTAGATCCATGATGGCGAACCTGTGGCACGCAGAGCCATATCAGTGGCCACGTGAGCTCAGGTCTGGCGTGCACAGCTGATTTTCAGGCCTTCTGGGCCCACTGGGAGTCGGGAAACAGCCTGTTTTAAGCCTCTGGAGGGGGTGGGGAAGGCCGTTTTTGCCCTCCCCAGGCTCCTAGAAAGGCTCTGAAGCCTGGGGAGAGCAAAAAACGGGCATGCCATCGCGTGCTGAGAGCCGGGGGGTCACGCATGCATGCACGGGGGGGCACATGGAATTATGGGTGTGGGCATGCACTCTTACGCCCCCCTGCACTCCCCCCTTTTGGCACGCAAACCAAAAAAGGTTCGCCATCACTGGTCTAGATCAATTACCTTGCCAAAGTAAAAGCTTTTCTAAACCTGGGGTAAACCAATTTTCTGAGGTATGAGGCAGGTTTTAGAAAGTACCATATGTGCTGCTCCAGAGGCAATTTAGGACCTCTGCTTATATTAGTGTGACACACTACATCAATAATACACTGTTTAATGAGCAATGTCTAGGGAGATTCTCAATCATCCAGGTCATTGATTGTCCTTTTGCTTTTCAAAAGGCAACTGGACTTTTTTTTCTTTGAAAATGTTTTGTTTCTCATCTAAGAAGCTTCCAGAACTTCCAGAACTGAAGACGCTTCTTGGACACGAAGCAAAACAATTTCAAAGAAAAAAACAAAGTCCAGTTGCCTTTTGAAAAGCACCTTTGGGACTTTAATGAGCAATGTTGTCTAATAGTATCCCTTCTTGTAGACAAAAATTTGTAATTTGCTTACAAGGGAGCTTCTAGAATAAGACCCATAGTTACCAGGCAGCATCAATGGGATAAAGCACTCGAGTAAGAAGACAAGTTTCAACTAGTAGGCAAACTTTAAGAACTAGACTCTGGCCTGTAACTTTTATTGTAGTTGATTCTAGGTATAAGGATGCATTAGAGACAAAGGCATCTGAAATGCTGCTTTGAGAAATTTGGACTAGACTCGTTCCAAGCTGGGAAATGATCAGATTATCTGGCAAATTGGCAAATTATCATAACTAACTGGGGTATCTTTAGAAAAAGAAAATTGTTAATGGGGTTTAAATGGTCACCCATTCCCATTTATATCCCGTATATACATTATTCTCTTGTCTTCCTTCCCCTTGAGATATTGCCAGCTAAGATTGCAAAAGGCTGACACACTTTTTGACATGGAAAGTCCCTTCCAAATCCAGCACTGAACATAATTATTTATATGTTCTTTGCAAATTGCAAAACATAATTTCCCCAACAAATGAAGAGACCATCCAAGTGTTCCTAGGATGCAACATCTGTCTATGTATTTGGAACCATGGAAATTCTCTACCAAGTATTTGTAAGGAATCAAACTGGTCTTGTAAGATCACCACTCACATAAAGTCATATTGTGGTTTGTTTGTGGCTTATCATGATATGCCCAATTCCCCACTTTGTTTTAGAATGGGTATAAACATTATGTTAAGCAAAAACTTTTGGCATTTATGCTTTAGTGCAATGTGTGGCCTAGAGCAGGGGTCTCCAACCTTGGCAACTTCAAGACTTGTGGAATTCTGGGAGTCTTAAAGTCCACAAGTCTTAAAGTTGCCAAGGTTGGAGACCCCTGGCCTAGAGGGACCTTTGCTTCATGTTTACCTTAAGCTCTCAAAACTGTCTAAAGAGTTGCTGGATGCTTGTAAACATTCAAGGTTAATTGCAGTGCATTATATTCATGTTGTAACTATCCCAATTTTAGTTGAACTTGAACTTGCTTCTAAATATATGTTAAAATATATGTTAAATATAAGATTTAAATTAAACATGATTACAGGTGAACAGACTCGTTGTACTTGCTATTTCCAAATAAACCCAGTAACTCCTGTTAAGCCAGACTGTATCTAAACAACTCATGGTAGAGATGGAAAAAAGGAAGCAAAATCACTTCCAGAAATCTGCAACAAATTATTGTTGTTTCCTATTTTGTAGGGAAAAATATCAAAGAAAGCTCTCTTAATCAAGACTTTACCATTTATAACTCAAAGAGTGTCAACATCCAGTGTTTTAAATAAAACTGGAGGGCAGATGTGGTGTGTGTCCAATTATTTTGACCTGAGCTGAAATGACACACCTTTTTCCTATTCTTTTCACCAAACCTGTACCCCACTGCTTATTTATTGCAATAAAGGAAAATAATATTCTATATTTTTGCTTATATTTACTTGAGAGAATTGCATCCAGGTCAGGGATGAGATGTCATGTTACGAGATTGCAAATAGACATCCATGTGCTCCCGATTCACTATAGTTGAACAAATACGTTCAATGTCTATGTCCATGAATATGTTATTTTTATGTGCCATTATTATCCCACATTTTAGCACACTGTGTTACTACTTCATTGTCAATCTTTAAGGCCTACCTAATGCCAGATAATGTTATTTATGGAAATCAATGCCAACCATATAGATTGAAGAGGAGCAACTAACTGCCACAGCTTCAAGACAATGAGTTACAGTTCCTGTGGAGAAAGATTTTTTTACAGAGATGGAAATCAAAGGCACATGATAACTCAGCAGCCGTGAGGCCAAGAATTTGATTGAAGTAGACTATTCAGAAGTGTTAACACCCTATACTGAAATATAAACATGGCAAAAATTCCTCACAGTCCTAATCGTATTTTGTTTAAAATGCATTTCTACAATGTCTAGCTTTTCTTTTGTGATGATGAAAACAGCAAATAGAAATACATAAAAAACTGTAATTAATTTATAAAAATTACACAGTACATATGAAACACTGGGGCAGAGAAGTAATGGTGTGATTGTAAAATATATTAAAGGCATGGCGGAAGATGGAAACCTGTTCTGCCTCTGACTTCCTGCCCTTTTTCATTCGTTATAATCTCATATTCAAGCTCTAAATCTAGGCTTATTAAAAGGTGAATCGGGAAGAACAGGGCAGACAGAGGAAAATGTTAAGCCACTTTACTGGAGTGTTTGAATGTTTAGCTTGCTTTCCATATTATATTTAGTTGCAAACCTAGTGTAAAAATCCCAGAAGATAGGTAGGAAATACTACATCCATATGAGTCAGAGACTGAAGTTGAAAGCATCATAGAAAAGGCATAGTTGATGTGTTCCTTAAACAAACCTATCTACATAAAATTCATATTGCTATAGTAAGGAGGTATACCTATGGTACATTTCATCAAATTTCCAGAAAGAATATTCTTCCAAGAATTGCAAGCAAGTGAGGTATTGAACAAATCTGAGAAGAGCAACCCAGAGTCACCTATTAGGGGAGATGGAGGTCATAAACATTTAATTAAAAAAACAAGCAAGCAAATAAATAAATATTGTACATCTCCACCCCGTCTCAATTCAGGGAAGCCGTGGACGTAATGGGCCGCTGCCTGGACGATGTTAGGGACTGGATGGGAATGAACCGGCTAAAACTTAACCCTGACAAGACTAAGTGGCTGTGGATATTGCCTCCCAAGGATTCTGTCAATTGTCCCTCCTTGGTTCTTGGGGGGGAGAAATTAGCTCCCTCAGAACAGGTCCACAATTTGGGTGTCCTCCTAGACCCACAGCTAAAATTGGAGCAACATCTTTCAGCTGTGGCTAGGGGGACCTTTGCACAGGTACGTCCTGTGCACCAATTGCGACCCTACTTGGAGAAGGAGGCACTTCTCACAGTCACTCACGCCCTTATCACCTCATGGCTGGATTACTGCAATGCGCTCTACATGGGGCTACCCTTGAAGAGTGTCCGGCAACTGCAATTGGTGCAAAATGCAGCTGCGCGAGCTGTGGTGGGTGTACCCAGATACACCCACGTAACACTGATCCTCCGCCAGCTGCATTGGCTGCCCATTAGTCTCCGGATCCAATTTAAGGTGTTGGTTTTAACCTTTAAAGCCCTACATGGCTCAGGGCCAAGTTACCTTCGGGACCGCATCCTGCCGCATACCTCCCTACGACTGGTCAGGGCCCACAGAGTTGGCCTCCTCCAGGTCCCATCGACCAAGCAATGTCGGTTGGCGGGGCCGAGGGGGAGAGCCTTCTCTGTGGGAGCTCCCTCCCTGTGGAACCAGCTTCCCCCAGAGATCAGGGCTATCCCCACCCTGCTGGCCTTCCGTAAAGCAATAAAAACTTGGCTCTTCCGGCAGGCGGGGTGAAAGTGAGACCAACTAGACTAGATATGGGTCTCCCCCCTTGATTGTGAATGTGAGATACTCTTTTTAATTTTTGTACTTTTTAATTTTTGTATTTTTTATACTGTGGAATGGATTCTGATATGTTGTGAGCCGCCCAGAGTCTCCCGGGAGTTGGGCGGCATAGAAATCCATTTAAATAAATAAATAAATAAAATAAATTGAAGAAAGAAAGGAAAGTCTATTTCCAATTTTCTATTGCTTTCTATTACTTTTCTGCTAAAATGACATTTTAGAGTTCTCACAAATGACTGTTGGGTATTTTTGTCTGGGTGACAGCAGAACCCTGCCCTTTCTCCCCTTTCAAATGTTCATATCAAGCAGGATCCAGTCTTTCCCCTAAACCTCAAAAGCAGCAGAGGGTCAAGTAATCTCACCAACAAGAACAGCAGAACAGGACTCTTACTTTCCTGAACTTCCTGATGTGAAGCATGGATAGTCATTCGCAGCCTGAGTTTCAAGCAATTTTATTCTTTTTTTCATTTAGTTTTAGGATGTATCCTGCCTTTCCACTAAGACAGCTAACAAGAAACAGAAAGCATAATCATGGAAAATCGCATAGAAACACATAAACACACATTAAGCTATTGAAACTGAAAAGATCTGTCGTCATAGGAAGAATGCCTAGCCTCCCTTTCTAAAAGAAGAAAACTGAGGACTGAATATATGTCCTGAGGCAAGGAAGCAAGTTTCACCATTCCAGAGTAGCAAAAGAAGATATCCACCCCAGGTTTCCAATAAATGGGAGCCGCTTTTAGAGCAGTGTTTCTCAATCTTGGCAAATTTAAGATGTGTACTGGCTGGGGAATTCGGGGATTTGAAATCCATACCTCTTAAAGTTGCCAAGGTTGAGAAACGTTGTTCTAGAGGATTCTATGCGCAGGCACGTTCATATTGAGACAAGCAGCTCCTCAGATGGTCCCCCCAACTTTTTAGACCTTAAAGGTCAAAGTAACACATTATGATTTTATCCGTGGAAAATCACTTGCAAATAAAGTCTGGTGGGCTCTTGCTTTAATCCCCCAGCTAATAGCCTAATCACAACATTTTGCATATAGAAGGGGCGTTGGTCTTACCTGATACGCCTCTTCTCATAAGGTGGAGCTAACATCCAAGAATGGGAAGACACCATCCCTTCAGCCAATGAGGACTGAGTTTGTCAAATTGATATCTTCGTCCTCCATCTCCATCTCCAATTCTCCCTCTTTGACAAAGACCGATGGCAGCTTTCATGAGGACCCGCTTATCTGAATTGGAAGACATAGGGCATCTAACAAAAAACCTTGGGGTGGGGTGGAGAAGAATTCTAGGGAGAGCCCAGATGACACGGTCTCCCTAACCCATGCATCGGTGGTAATATCCTCCCATCTGCTGGCAAAGAGGGCCAGCCGACCCCCTATGGGAGGATCCGGCGTGGACTCACTTAGCACGCCGGAAGGGGTGACCTCCTGTGCCTCGAAAGGCCCGCTGGTATTGTCTGCCCTTGCTAGCCCTATCCTGGGCCTGTCTCTGTCTAGCACCATATTGACCCTGGAACATCCCGTATCCTGGTCCCTGATCTGAGGCCTGAAAGGGGCACCTGTTGTAAGGGGTCAGACGAAAGGAGCTCTTACGGGAATAAGATGGGAAGACCTTCCTCTTGTCCCGTGATTCAACTAAGATGGGATCCAAGGCCTCCCCAAATAGCAGCTGATCATTGTAAGGAGCAGATGCCAGATGCCACTTATGGCGTGTGTCCGTTGGCCAGCTGCGCAGCCAGTGCATCCTCCTCACCACTACAGAAGCCCCCATAATTCTGGTGGAAAAGCGGGCTGACTGAAGAGTGGCATCAGCTGAGAACTGGGCTGCGGCTAGCAGCTTATTGAGGTCTTGATGGGCCCGGAGATCGGAAACAGGGAGACACTCCTGAAGCTGCCTCAGCCATCTCAATGACATGCGAGAGAAAAAGGAGGTGGTGATGGATGCTCTAACTGCCCAGGCAGTCACCTGGTGGGCCTTTTGAAGCGCCTGCTCCATCCTCCGGTCGCAGCAGCTCCTCAGATTCGCCCGGCATGTGGGTCGAGGAGTTCAACGCCGAGGCATTTGGAGATGTTGTGCCAGGTCCGGTGCCACATTAAGGTACCGTTGGGCAAAGGCCCCAAGGTGGGGGAATGCCATTGCTGCAGGACAGCATCCACAAAAAGCGGGGGGCTGGTATCACCTCTGCTTCAGAGGTGGTCTTTTCGAACAAGGGGTCGTTTGCCGAATTTTCATCATACGGCTCAGAGAGAGTTGACCCCAGGTTGGCAGCATTTTTTGCTTTAAACAAAAGCGATTTGAAGAGACCAGGGTGAAACAGACCCGACGAGGCCGGTGGGTCCGGAGCCATCCCCTCATCATCAGAGAGATCCAGGTCTAATTGGCCCTCTTCTACATCTGACTGAGACCCCAAGGAGCGCTCCGGGGAGCGTCTGTCGTAAGACCGCCGTCTGTGGATATCGCCTGCCAAGGAGGGAGCTTGAGCCACCGCTCTGACCACTTCTGGGCCGGCTTCTGCAGACCTGCCCAGCTGTTTCAAGCCTGCCTCAATACCCCACTTTATAGCCTCGGCTATCATGCTCTGAATGTTTGGATGTTCAAACTGTGCCCTTAGAGAAGGGGCTTGAAGCCCAGCAGCCATCGGAGTAAACGTTGCTGAAGGCAAGGAAGCTGACGGGACCCCTACGGACCCCATGTCCTGTGGAACCTCCCATATATCATTGTCCACAATATGCAAGTCCGGATTATCCAAGGACATAGCCTCAGAAGGTGCAGAGAGGCCACCTCTGCATGACTGGTACCTGGATTGCCAGAGGCTTCTGAGGCAGGGGAGGCCCGACTAGCCTCCTGAGGCCCAGGGCAGCCGTGGCTGGATTTAGCACAAATCTTTTCCAGGGCCTTGGCCCATCGGCTCTCATCCTTCTGGGCTGCCCTGGAGACCTTGGGGAGTCCATAGGATGAGGGGCCTGCTGTTTGGTGGTCCTCTCGTTATGGGAAGAGGATCTGGCTGTATGTGGCGAGGAGACATCGGGCTCCTTGTGCTGGGTGGTAGAGTGGCCCCTGTGTTGCTTGCTGCCGTGATCCGCCATCTTGAGTTATGGGGAAATCACCATAGTAGGCCGTGCATTCGGCAACAAGATGAGGCTACCACCTCTTGGAATGGCCGTAGGAAGCCTAAAATGGCCTCCTCCTCACCGAATGACCAATGTCTAAACAAAATGGCCACCACTTTGGAAAATGGCCAATTAGTAAACACAATGGCCACCACTCCAAAATGTGTCTGACCACCCAAGATGGCCACACTGTCACAACACTAGTGGAAGAAACGGGAAAGCTCATTTGCAGGGCACACTGAGGCAAAGGAATCAAAGGCGCTTCAAACAGCCTTGTCTGACTAGCCTGTTTTGCCCTGAAGGCTCCACTTAAAAACAAGCCGGAGCCGGCCTGCGGAGTAAAAACCCTTGCCGGAAGGTAGAGACCTTTGGCAGCTCGAGTGTGAAAGCTCCTGCGGCGAAAGTAGCAGTTTGAGCTGTCTCTCCCTAGCCGAGAGGTATCGGAGCGCAAGACTCCCCTGGCCGTTGGTCACTCGAGCATAAGACTCCTGTGATGATCCTACAAGTTGTCAGGGAGTGGAGCAGTGCAAGCAATGACTGATTAGCTGCAAGGTTGCTCCTGGAGCCAAGCTCCGTGGCCAGACTGCAATGCCACTCCTCAGCCGAATTGAAGGGTGGAGCCACGCTCCTGAGGCCAATGTGAGTAAAAACTTGCTTGCTGTGACAGAAGGCCCTCGGCTGGAGGCCCAGCTAGCGGCTAGAGCCAAAGCCCGTTGCGTGCTTGACTCAGTGATTGCGGATGAAATGGCAATCAGCTGGTGAAAACAACTCACGATTAATAACTCGATGACTGGATGGAGAAAATACCTCAAGAATGGGAGCTGGAGACATGCATCCAATCTTGCCTGAGGACTGAGTCAAAGAGGGGGAATTGGAGATGGAGGACGAAGATATCAGTTTGACAGACTCAGTCCTCATTGGCTGAAGGGATGGTGTCTTCCCATTCTTGGATGTTAGCTCCACCCACTATGGAGAAAGCGACTTTCTAACTCCAGAGCTGCATTTAATTCAGTACTGCCAGTGACACCTGCTATCCGAGATGTTGGCGACCAAACCCAGAACTCAAGATGGATCAGATATAAACGTATATAAACATTTATATAAACGATATAAACTCAGATATAAACGTATTTCAAATACAACTGAGATATGGACTCTTGCCACTTCAAGGTCCCTCCTACTTTTTAGTTACAAATGTATTCCTGGAGGGTCCATCACAAATTCACATGTACATGCCCAATTTAAAGTGCAAGCGGGGGGGGGAAGGGGATAGCACTTTAAGTGTTTCTGTTTTTGAGCCAATTTTGCCATTGCATTTCGGATAAGTCACAATTTGCTGCATCCAGATCCTTGTACTTACGTTTCTGCATATTTGGAGACAAGCAGTGGCAATAACAAATAAGAGACTAAAATAACCCCATTTGTTTGAGAGAGGTTCTGTCTTCATTCTTCCTGTGGAAAAGTTATCCAATCTTACCTATTCATATACCCAAAATATGTTAGCACAAAACAACAACAACCACAGGCCTTTTATTTCTTCCTTTAAGTGAAATATTAATGTTACTTTTGTTAAAGAAAATATAGGCATTCATCAGAAAATCTACAAAAATGATATTGCTTTTTTGAAGATAACAGCTAAGAAATTAATGTAACTGTTAATTATACTGTAAGTGAGAATTTGCAAACAAAACTTCCCAAGATTTTATAATAAATTTTTGGAAAAATTATGTGGTCAGCTAAATAATTCTATAAATATTTATTCATCTTTTTTAGTATGTACAAATCTTTCAGTTCATTAATCTCTTGCTTTTCTGATTTTTGTAGTGACGTTAGCTAAAAATGCATAAATGCAACTGTTTTTGTTGAGTGTTTGAGAACACGTATGCCTTTAATAATTACAACTCAGGTATTTCATTTTTTCCTCATCTGTACCTCCCTTACTGAGAAATGGCCTTTTCCCATTTTAATAGAATTAAAACAAGAGGTCTTATACATTACTTAAATGAACTGCATAGTTTCAAGCAAGGCATTTTCCTCTGAAAGAGCCTTCAATAATGTTTATTTGGAAGTTAGTGCATTCAAGTAAGGATCCCGCCCAACATTAATAAAAAACTTATGGCATACAAGTTTAGCCAGTTTATTGTGTCCTACTGAGTATGATCTGGGATAATTGACAAGTAGCCTATTAACTGCTCCTTGAATAACATATCTTAATTGCCCTTAATCTTATTTCCTATTAAGGTCTTTAATCACAGATCACCCTTTTCATTTGCATTTGCATTTCCTTTTCATTTTGCACAGCAAACATAATACAATGTCATTATAGAAATGATAAAATAAGGGAACAAAAGCACAGTAAAGGGAACAACCCCCATTGAGAAAATGGAAAATGACACATAGAAATCAAATAATTTACCAACAACATAATTTGATAATCCAAAAAGGTAAGGGAACAAAGGATAAGAATTTGTACAAAAAGAAGTTCCCAGGAAAGCGTTGTGGGGCTGTTCTACAAAGGCAAAGAAACAACTGAGAATCTGACAAATCCGAAAGAAAAGCTAAAAGAAGCAACCAGCTTCTTTTCAAAATCTGTGGCTTTTTCAAATACCATGTATTTTTCTGTGAACTAGTACTAAAAGGGAGCGTAGTTTTATTGAATAAAACAAGCTGTAAAGTATGCTAAATATTTGTATGTCAAAGATGTACCTACCGTTTATATACAAACAGTAAAGTATTAAATTTGTATTTATGTACAAACAGTAAAGTATTAAAAATAAATTTCACTGAAAGTCAAGTGGCAAATCAATTTAATAAATCATTAATTATTAAACTTTTTCATTCAAAATCCATGTTCAGGCCACAGTTTGCAATGATAATAAAAACAAAGAGCACATAAAACTAGTAAACGTTTTTCACGGTTTTCATAAACACTGCATGTAAAGTCCACAGAAATTCTATAAGCCTCTTAATCTTGAGTATGAACTGGAAGAGACTTGCCATCATTCATCTTACAATACATACAAAGTTGCATGATGGGAAATATTAAAGGGGTGGTGTTTTTGCAGCTATTGAACCTCACACAGACTACCAAATCAAGGAAGAAAAACTTGCATCCTACCTGGTTCAGTGCAATTTTTTCGATAGAAATGTTTTACTTCTTCTGGTTTATCAGTGACATTATCCTCAGTTTCTTGCAGTAGTCTTCGTCCCAGCCATTTGTCACTAGTCTCTAAATCAAAGTTCAGAGATTCGTAAACTACAAAGAAAGAAAGAACTAAGTCAGTATCCTTGGATCAGCATTATATTTAAACTTTTATTGTTCCAGGTGTCAGGATCAGATCCAGCAAGGAAAAGGTCACAAAGAGAAAGGAATTAGGTTTCACACTTAACAGATTAACAGAGTTGGATGGGACCTTGCAGGTCATCTAGTCCAACCCTCCGCGCAAGCAGGAGACCCTACACCATTTCTGATAAATGGCAGTCCAATCTCTTCTTGAAAGCCTCCAGTGATGAATCTCCCACAACTTCCGAAGGCAAGCTGTTCCATTGGTTGATTGTTCTCACTGTCAGAAAATTTCTCATTTCTAGGTTGAATCTCTCCTTGATCAGTTTCCATCCATTATTCCTTGTCTGGCCTTCGGGTGCCTTGGAAAATAGCTTGACCCCTTCCTCTCTGTGGCAGCCCCTCAAATATTGGAAGACTGCTATCATGTCTCCCCTGTCCTTCTCTTCACTAGACTAGCCATGCTCAGTTCCTGTAACCGTTCTTCATATGTTTTAGTCTCCAGTCCCCTAATCATCCTGGTTGCTCTTCTCTGCACTTTTTCTAGAGTCTCAACATCTTTTTATAGTGTGGTGAGCAAAACTGGATGCAATACTCTAGGTGTGGTCTTACTAAGGCTTTATAGTGGTATTAGTACCTCACTTGATCTTGATTGTATCCATCTGTTAATGCAACTAAGGATTGCATTGGCTTTTTGGGCTGCTGCTGCACACTGTTGCTCATATTTAATTGGTTGTCCATTAAGACTCCAAGATCCCTCTCACAGTTACTGCTATTAAGCCTGGTTTCACCCAGTCTATATGTGTACTTTTGGTTTTTCTTGCCTAAATGTAAGACTTTACTTTTCTCTACATTGAATTTCATTTTGTTAGATAAGGCCCAGTGTTCAAGTCTGTCAAGATCCATCTGGATTTTGAGCCTATCATCTAGAGTGTTAGCTATTCCTGCCAGCTTAGTATCATCTGCAAATTTGGTAAATTCCCCTTCTGTTCCCTCATCTAAGTCTTTTATGAAAACATTGACGAGTACTGGGCCTAAGACTGAACCTTGTGGTACCCCATTGCTTACTTCCCTCCATGTAGACGTAGTACCATTAAGGACTACTCGTTGAGTACGGTTTGTCAGCCAGATACGAATCCATCTGGTGGTGATGCTATCTATCCCACTTTTTTCTAGCTTACCAAGAAGTAAGTTGTGGTCTACTTTGTCGTATATTATGTCCACAGTATTTTGCTGGTCTTATATTCCTACAATAATTTTACATTTCTTTGTCCTTAATCTCTGGGTCGTACCATTGCAAAGCAAAATCCCCCCTCCATGCATGTTTGTTAAGAGTTACATTGAAAATATAAACTGAAAGGAAAAAGCTGGAAGCTCTCAGGATATTATCTAACACAATTACCATTAACATTCATCAGATTTTGCAATATTCTTAGTCACTGCTTCAAACCAGTCAACCACTGTTTCAGTTTAGGCAATGTCTCAAACCAATTCCCATGCTCCCATCTCAAGCTATTAGTGATTTGACCAGCCTTCCCTAGGCAGTGCTGGCTGGGGATGACGGGAAAGGAACCCAATATATCTGAAGGCAACAAATAGGGGATGTTAGCAACCTGAGCTTAATTAGAGGAAGTAATCCACCTCCCAGATAAGGTAGCTATTTGTAACATTGCATACTTTACAAGGTTGGGGAGGAAATAAAATTGAGAACACTTATGTCAATGAAACCAGAAAATGCTTTGTGTAGCAGGAAACACACACACACACACACACACAAATCTGGCCAAGAAAAACAAGACAAGTAATTAAATAAGTTGCTAGAATTAACATGAGTAAGAAATGTGGGAAATCACCCCTCTTTTGAAATTAACCAGATCAGCCTAGCACTGTCTTTTTCTAACTCTCAATATCTTGCCAGGCTTCAGTTTTAGTTCTGCCACCGGGGAAACGCCAAAGTTGGAACTTCAAGCCTTCTGTATACAAAGCAGGTGCTTTGTTATTCAGCAGCATGGCTCTTTCTCATAAAAAGCACATGGGAATCACTTTGCTGTTCCTGTTAAGTGAGCTTGAAAATGCAAATATTTAAACAAAATAGCCAGAAAAACATATAAAAGCAAAGGGCATTAGAAAGCTTCCAGAGGCAACTGATTTTTGAAAGCACAAATGTTGGATAAACTAGTCAAGATATGTTTATGCTCTTTTCACAAATGTTTATGGATGCCTTCAACAAGAGTAGTTTTTATGTGCATGAGAGGTAACTAACTAGATATGCAATGCATTGTTATTGATATATTGTCCTCCTTTCCCACTTTACAGGAGACGATAGTGAGCAAAACTCTAATTTTTCCATTTCAATTCAAACACATGGCACCTGTCCAAGATAATTTTTTTTGGCAAGTGCTACTTAATCCTGGAAATTTGCATGTTGCTCTGATTAAGCATGGAGTACATGTTCATGTGCCAGTAACATTTGGCAGGCTACAGCAGCGTGGTGCTCATTATATGCTATGCAGTCTCAGTCTGAACCTCTTTCAAGAGTTAGCAGTGCTTTATGCCAGGTTTCCATTACAAGTTTCACTCTTTTCTTGCCTCAAGTTAAATGTATTACAGTTCTTTCTTTCCCATATATCACTTTTTTTCATTCAGTTTTCCCATACAGACATTGGGAAAAAGAAGAATTAGTGCCAAAATTGTTGGATAAGTGTAGCAAGACAGGTTCTGCTGCCTTATACAAATAAAAAGATAAAATTAATTCATGTTGAACCCCAGGTTACTTCATTTAAAAATCCTTGGAAAAAAGAAGAGACAAAAAGCATAAAATGTTTTAAAGCAAAGCATGAAATGTTAACCATATGGAATAATTTTAATCAATCTTCTCAACAGCCAGTTGATAAGCAGAACACAAGCTTGTTTGCTCCAAAGCAAAGTAATCTTTAATCACATTCTGATTTTTAAACCATACAATCCTTCCCAAAAGGATGTCAACAAAATTATTGATATTAAAATAAAATGAAAAGAATAGTGTAACAAGACTGTACTGTATCATACGATAAGTTTCCCATCACTCTTTTTAAACTTTCTGTGTGGTGTCCAGTAAACATGAAAAAATAATATGTTGAATAACTCTCATTTAATATCATAATAAATATACTGAATATTATTTAAACCTCTTTCTTACTATTCAATGCCATGGTAATGCAAGTCTTTATTTAATAAAGTTCAAAATAACTGATAATCATCATTAACAATAAAAATGCTCTTGATTTGCAAAATTCCAAAACATGCTTCAATGTATATAAATTAAGCTTTAGATATATTTCTCTCAGTACATTCTCTGATTCTTTTTTATGTGTTAGGTAGCAGTTAAGAATTTAGGAATGGAGTCCTTTATATGTGTGTATTTGTGTGTGTATACACGCACACATATAAGCATATCTTAATCTTATTCAGTTTTTCATTGTTAATTAAAATGAGAACTCTGCATTTAAAATACATCAATTTCAATTCCATTTATGTGATCAAGATACATAACTTATAACTGTTCATTTAGTGACTGTTCGAAGTTACAAAGGCACTGAAAAAAGTGACTTATGAGTCATGACCATTTTTCATAGTTACAACCTTTGAAGCATCCCAGTGGTCACGTGATCAGAATTCAAATGCTTGGCCACTGATTCATATTTATGACCGTTGCAGTGTCCCGGGGTCATTTGATCCCCTTCTGCGACTTTTTGACAAGCAAAGTCAATAGGGAAGCAAGATTCAATTAACAATCAGGTTACTATCTTATCAACTGCAGTGATTCACTTAACAACTGTAGCAAAAAAGGTCATAAAATGGGGCAAAACTCACTTAGCAAATGTCTCATTTAACTACAGAAACTTTGGGCTCAATTGTGGTCGTAAGTTGAGGACTACCTGTATATGTGTTAATTGGCAAAGGAAGGGAGCTGGGTAGGAGTGAGAAGAGAGATAAGGTTAATTTGAGTGTTAAATTGATTATGTTTGCTGAGTAATGGTATTCAATAGTTACCAATTAGCATTTGGCAACTCATAATCTATGAGATGTTAACAGTACAAAGCAAGATTCACTCAACCATCAAAACTGTACAACTCAACACAGCTCTCCCCTCCCCCCCTTCTGCCACCACAACACTCCTTATTCTTCTGCTCTACTGGGAAAGGGAAAGATGCAAGAAAAAGAAGAAATGGGTGGATTGGGTTTGGACATACCTTACGCGGAGCATGAAGAACAGCATGTAGGAAGGAGAAGGAAGTAATTAAAAATAAAAGCAAGTATTGCATGTGGAGAATAAAAGTGAAGAGTATTTGCAGCGATCAGTCAAGGATTTCTTCATCACCTCTGACCATCTGACATTGGACACCAGATAATCCAGCAGCAAACTTGACAATCAGTCAGTTCAACACTCTCCATGAGACAGAAAGAAAAAAGCAATTGCTACACAGATGAAGGAGATCTTATTTTGTTCCTTAATTTTTTTTTAAAAAAAAGATGTTTCTTATCTCTACAGACTTCAATAATTTTGAGTAAATTCAGTAAATTTGAGGATGCCGGAATAATCATTTATGAAAAAAGGTGTTTTTCTTCATAGGCTTCCAGTTTCCCTTTCCTTCATTAATTTATTAAATTGCATACAATCACACACCTGAAATGTAATTATTTGGCTTCCAAATTTCAGTGGCACTATGGTTCAAATGGTGCTGGAAACCTTGTCTAAATTGTAGGTAGGATTCTGCACCTCAGAAGTGTACAGGGTGACAGAGGCCTTATACCTCTTCTCTCAGTGCAAAACCCAATGTGACATCACTCAAATTTCTAAATTAATGTTGGTTAAGATACTTTTCCTCAGTGCAATTATAGCATGGGTGTCAAACTCGTGGCGTCACGTTGCCGTCACGTGACAGCATATTGCGATGTTTTTTGCCTTTGCAGAGTCGGGGTTGCCTGTACGTGACGCATCCGGCCCGCGGGCCACCAGTTTGACACCCCTGAATTACAGTAATTATAGGTAGCCCTCAACTTGCAACCATACTTGGGATAAGAATTTCTACAACTAAGCAAGGTGGCTACTAAGTGAGTCGCATCCTATTTTATGACCCTTTTTGCCAAAGTTGTTAAGCAAATCATTGCAGTTGTTAAGAAAATCACATAGTCATTAAATGAATCTGGCTTCTCCCATTGACTTCGCTGTCAGAAGCCAGATGGGAAGATCGCAAATGGCAATCACGTGACCCCAGGACGCTATAATCTTCATAAATATACGTTGGTTGCCAAGCATCCAAATTTTGGTAACTGTGGGAATGCTGCGACACTTGTAAGTTACTTTTTTCAGTGCCGTTGTAACTTTGAACTTTCGCTAAATGAATGGTTGTAAATTGAGGACTATTTATATAATGCCATCTTAAATTGTCCTCTTTCTTCTTAAGAGAGAAAAATGTGAAAATAATTATATGTCCTTGACTTTGCCTACTCTAGCCCCAATAAGCCCCATCCACCTTTGCTGCACAAAGGTTGTACACGAGAGGAACCACTGTGCAGCCCTTAAGCAGGAAAGATGCTGCTGAATTGCAACAGCCATTATTCATCTCTGGCCATGCTGGTTTCAACCCATAGCAGTTGAGAGGCCATATTTTGCCCATCCATGTCTTAACGGATTACAGCGTTTCTGAATTTAGATCAGATTTTACTGAAAAGGGTGCCAACAAATAATTCTTCCATTATACCTTTATCTTTACTTATCATATCATCTTTACTTATCATAACTTTTTCTCAACAAGCTTGACTATAAAATTGGGAGCCTGTCTCAAGCATGGAAACAGTTGTTTACCTGCATGCATAAGTATTACAGTCTGAGACTGTAATTTTGTGTCAAGCAAGAAAAACAGTAAACTTTAAGAATGGCCTGAGAAATGTGCAAAGCATATACACAATTCTTAAATTTGGGGTGCTTAGGAAGAATCTTGCTGGAAAACACATATATAATTAGGTTATGAAGAATTCAGATCAATATATGCCTTTTTCCTACAGGTCTACACTTGCTCCTTAAATGGGAGTCAAGACATTACTCAGAAAATACAAAGGCCTTCCTTTCCCCACTCCCCACTTTTTCCAAATATGTCCTTAGGGAGTTCACATGCCAAGATAAGAATTCCAAGCAGAACAAAAGATTTTATCAAGCTTAATCTGAATCAGAACTTTTCAGGAAAGAAGTTGCTCCAAAATGGATTTTAAAATATTGTAATAAAGGAGAAGGGTGACTGAAAAAGTATTTTTGGTGAAATATTAAATCATCATATTGCAAAGATACATCAGTAAGTAGCAACTAGAACTGGCTTCTATGTCAAAAGCAAATTTCAATGTGTTAGCAACTCTAATTTTAAAAAGGTTATTGTTTCAGTGTGAATTTCCCTTCAGGATTCTAGTTACACCTTTTTTCAGAGTACTCAGTTCTACTCTCTCTCTCCTGGTTTTTCATTTACTGCCTTCCTCCAATGAAAATTCAAGTGTCATAACGGTACCCACTATGGATATGGCATAGCCTTGCACGATTTTCCAAAATACTCAGAGATATACATCAGAAAATCTTCCAGATTCCTCTTGCCTGCTGAACTCTCTCTTTATGTCATTAGAGACACCCTTTGACCAGCAAAAATATAGCATATGAAACATGCTATTCATTGTTGGGTGTTAAGTCAAGAGAAGCTTCTTACATTACTCTTACATTACTAACAGACCCTGTTATAAAGTGTTTTGAAACTTTTAGCCCTTTCCTTATCAAGCTGTTCAGATTTTTAATGTTTCCATTAGGCAGTCATCATTGTAGAGGGCTGCAACATCAAATGATGTTGCACACATTTTTCTTAAATGGGAAATGAGCCAAAACTTTCTGCAGTGTGAATAGCAAAAGAGAATCAATATGAGCTTGAAATTTCTTGGAAAAATTCTGGAGACAATGAACAAGTTTAGAGAGATTACAAAAGTAACTTCTTTATTTAGGTTTGCACTCATAGCATATCTGTTCCACTTATTTTTAAGAAGCTTGAGATGCCAGTAAGTGCATCAAACATAGGCACTACTGTGAATTACTCAGCATCTGACAATCTACACAAATTGCTGCACTGTTTTATTTCTTTGAATAAAATCCAGGATAGAGTGGAAGGGGAGGAAAAGGAGTATAACTGGTTACAGACAGGCTTTTTTCCAGCCTCAACAAGTGGCAGCCTGTAGTTGACCTTGTCTAAGCTTGGAAGTTAAGCAGGATCACTCCTGGTTGGTACTTGCAAATTGGGATATATATACAAAAGAAGATATGAATGCCCAGTGCAATGCATTGGTTCATTCTGAATGCCATTCAAAATGAACCAAACTAAACGATTTGTCTTAAGTGAAAATTAGTTGTTTTGTCACAGCTGTGGTTATATCAAATATAAACAATAATTATGAAACAAACAATGGGCGGTTTTCCTGACAAAAGACATCTCTTACATTGTCTCCAATTTTTTACACTGTTTGCAATTCTCATCAACATTTACCATTGGGGCTGGAGAAGGAATAACAACTGGTTGTGGTTTTTGTTTTTTTCCTGAAGACTTCCTTTGCTTAAACTTCCTGAACCTATCTATCTGAACAATGACTTTTCCCCTCAAAAGGGTAAGTAATCTGCAAATATCTATCAATTTAACTGTTGCTAAAACTTACAAAGTTATAGTCACTTTGGACACTTTAAAATCATTTTTTTCAGATGTCAGAAATCCTCAAAACTGTTAGTGCACCAGTACATCTCATCTCATTGTGCTGAAAAATAAAAATGCTGTACCTACTTGTGTTTTCCCATGTTCATCCACAGTAGGTATGACAATTGTCCGACATTAGGTTAAGTGTAAATCTTACGTTAAGATTTCAGTACTTTAAAACCAGTAGCCTGTTCTGAGTTGGCCTATTTTCCAAAGTCCTAAATCTTATTTTCCTGTACTTCCCCCACCCACAAAGAAAGAAGCTTCCTAAAAGTCAGCATATAAACTCAATGTTCTAAATCTGGTGGAGAGACTCTTTTGTACTAAAAATTGTTAAGGAATGACAAGAACTTTTGCTATATTTTTTAGGAAATGTCCATAAGAAAGAAACAGACCTTGTTAGCATAGAGCAATTAACAGGGGTCCACCATTTTTGTAGCATTTCAAGCGTGATAAAATCATTGCCTGGAGCTTTACCAGGCTTTGGCTGATTAATGAGTGTTTTTATTTCAGCACTTGTAATTGGGGCCCAATTTGGGAGCAGATTGGCACTGAGTTCTAAATCGAAGTCAAGAAACTCAAAACATTCTGTATCCAACCCCAAGGTTGAGAGGGGTAGGCCCTGCCCCTTTCTTTTCCTCTCTTCTTTGATATCTGGGTAGAGACACTGGCTGGAGTAACTGCATCAATTGGGCAAACACCTGCAAAGGAGAATTCTCAGAGCTCTTACTAACTACAATGGAAGGAAGATACAATGCTGCTTCAGGTGGAAGTTGCTGAAAGATTTGCTCACTAAGTTTCTGGCACCAGTTAGTGCAGAAGGATAGGTGTGTAGTATCAAAATAGAGAAAATGGAAATTATTTCCTCATTCTAGCCTGTGGTTGATGAAAAATTAGTGAAATGAAATAAATCTACAAGCTACTTGTTCAAACTAAAGTTAAAACTGAACATACAGAAGTAAGTCCAGAATAGAGGGAAAATGAGATGCCATAAAAGTTTTCTCTAATAATTTCTCAGAAGGGTAGTTTTTGAGCCTTCCATTGTAAGCATGAAGAAATCCTCCATGCAGGAGAACATGGAAAATTCAAAGTTCAAGTTCAAATACTCAGGGGTCTCATAAATCCCAGGAATCCTAGGCTTTAAAAAGATATGAGACAAATGAAGAACAGAAGCTTATCAATAGCTAACATATGAAAATGAAATGGAAACTTATGTTAATGAAGGACAGTAATCTCAGATGGAGCAAATGGCAGTGACAGAAAACAATGAGAACTTCCAACAAGATGATGATAAAAAAAAATATGAATTCTTGTTAGAGGACTTTTAAGTGACATTATTGCACACTTTCAATCTTTAATTAGTTTATTTTGATTGAGAAGTGAGGGGTCAGCCCTGATGCTTCAGTAGACAAAGCTGCGGCCAATAAAAGTTCCTAATTGTTTCATGACATCAAGCAGGCAACAGCTGTAAACAAAGCAGAAGGTTACCTAGCCTATCACCCAATGTGGTCGGACAGCCAAATCCAAGTTAGGATTTAACTGAATCTTAGGATTCTTGATTACTTTGTGCTTGATAAATGGCTGTGACTCTGTGAACTAATTCCAATGACATGTAGGTTTGGAGGAGGTTACTGATACTATCTTCAGTGCCTTCCTTCTTCATAGAAGCAAGTAATCATCTGATATTAAGGCATCAATCATAAAAAATATAGAGTTAAGCCACAATGTCTGTGGTTCTGGGAAAGGCAGATGCCATTTCTGATTGTTTCTTCTTGCTTGATTCTATTCTTGTAGTTGTTTTCTTTTTCTTTTCCAAAATTGTTTAACAAAATTGAAATGTTGCAGGCTTCTTAAAAGGCTCCTTTAGGTCCGAGTCTAGAGAAGGTTGCTTAAGTTTTCTTTTCAAACTGGAATTTGAGCCAAGGATTACAGAGAGATAAAAAGAAAAATGGCATCAATTAAAGTATTTCCCAGCCAGCACTTTATTTCATAAAGGGAGAAGGAATTCCTGAACAATGGTGGCTAATGAGACAAGATTTAACTTTGCCCAGCCTATTGCAATAGTGGTCCTAATTCTGACATGGAAGCTGACTGGGTGACTTTAGGCCAGTCCAGTGGTGGGTTCCTACCAGTGCGGTCCACTCTATAGCACTGGTAGCGGCCCTCTGGTGAGGTCACAGTACCGGTGCGGTCCGTTGCCGGTGCCTGGGCGTCACCATTTTTTTAAAAAAAATGTTTTAATTTTTTTTACAATTTTCTTCTGCGCATGCCCAGAAGCTGAGCTTCCGGCACTGCGCATGCGCTGCCTTCCTACCCCACAGTGAGTCCAAGCAGGGGAGGATGGCTGAGGGAGCGCGTGAGATGCTGAAAGAACGGGTGGCAGGAGCTATCTCCATTCCCCTCCCTTCAGCAGTCCAAGAAGCCACGAACGCGCGGTGATGATCCTAGGCATTTTTGCACGTTTGAGGCTTCTCAAGCTACTGAGGGGAGGGGGAACGGGCGGCAGGAGCCTAGCATCATTGAATGGGGAGAAGCATTCAGGCTGGACGGAGCCTCCTAGAAGAACCGCTGCTGCGGTCTTGCTGCTCCCGCTGCAGGGGGCTGCGTTGCGGGTGGGCAATGCCCCCCCCCGCTTCTCCGGCCGCTGCCAAGCTCCCGAGGCCCATGCCCACCCAGTCACATGGCTGGCAAGCCACACCCACAAAACAAGCCACACCCACAGAGTGGTAGTAAAAAAATTAGGAACCCGCCCCTGGGCCAGTCCCTCCCTCTCAGTCCAACTTACTTGATAGCAGGATTGTGATTGTGGGGGAAATAGGAGGAGGGAGCCTTATGCAGCCTTCAGTTATACAAAATAAAGGCAGAGGATAAATGTAGTAACTAAATAAATAACATTGGCGGTTGCCCAATGATGAATTAGCACAAATATCTATTTAAAAGAATACTATGTATTGCAGTAAACATTCATAAAAGTAAAAAATTGAGAATTGTCTCATACCTGACCTTTGCCCAGAAGAGAACGACTCCTAGAGAAATGTTGGGAAGTGTGCATCAAGGAAGTATAGGAGCATTAGGGGTAAAAAAAAGGGTGGGGGGTTACTATCACTTGATTCAGCTAGCCCTGCCTCTGGTACAGATAGAACACAGTGAGATTTTATTTCTTCGTGCCCAATAATATAGGCAACAGTTTGCAATTTAGTTTATAGTTTTCAGAGTAAAAACCAGTATTTTGAAATACTGGAGATCTTTCTATCTGGAAACCCGCTGGGTCTTGGAAGTTCCCTGAAACAGCAAGGTGAGAAGAAGTCAATATTCTGACATTCATGGTAATTATTATATATTAGCATTCAATTTTATATATATATATATATATATATATATATATATATATATATATATATATATATATATATATATATATATATATATATATATATATATATATATATAAAATTGAATGCTAATATACAATAATTATATTATACAATATAATAATATATTGTATATATATATATATACAAATATATATATAAAATATATATACAAATATATATATATGTAGGATTTTTTGCTGATAAATGAAAATAAAGGGAGACTATATATATATAGGGAAAATACACACACACACACACACACATATACATATACACACATTATATGTAATTTGTTTATTTTAACTATTTATGTCATGACAAGTTACAAGTTTTAAAGAATATACAAATTCAAATTGCAAAGTGTCATTTGATCATCAACCACACAAAACACCATATTAATAGACCTCACATAAAGAGTCTGTTCAATACAATCAGCTGATGAAGATTTTTTTAAATAATAGAATTAAATAATAAAGATTTTCTGGAAGAGGCTTTTATTATTTCAAACAGACAGAAGGAATGTTGCCTGTTAGACTCCTTCCTTAAAAAGTACCTGGTACCTGAAAAACTAACGTCAAAGTAAGGTCAGGGTTCCTGGTGAGCCTCTTTCCTATGTACAAGGAAGGTGATTTCCATTGCTTGTTTACAAACCCTCCACAGCTATTATTTAAGATGCATTTTATTGTGTGTTCCTCCTCCTTTCTACAGATTTGGAATATTTCTTAGGGAACAAAGAGTTAAGAAAGCCAAAAGGCAGAAATATCCTGCTATATTTCTGCAGTATAAAGGAATATCCAAGTTTGGAACTGCAGATTGCTTGTTCTTTTTTTCTTCTTCTTTTCATTAGAGCCTGATATGGAAAACTCTTTCTTTTCAGAGATATCCGGAATAAGCTCGAAAGATACGGCATGACTTCCAGGGGCTGAGAAATGTCAGTAATGAATTGCTTCATATGAGAACATCCCACACTGGAAAGAAGATTAGGGAAGCAAACCTCAGCAATGATATAGGTTAGAGATTAAAACAAACGTTGACAATGCATTCCTGCCTGTTGATCAGGTTTATTCAATCTTCTGATACACTTTGAACCTGTTCCTTTCAAAAATTTAATTTAATTTAATAGATTTATCCTCCAATCCAAGACATAACCCAGCTGCTATGGCCTAGAGGTAGAGCTCTTGCCTCACAATCAGGAGGTTGTGAGTTCGATCCTAGGTAGAGGCAGATGTAAGGGTCTCCTGATTGGGCAGGGAGTTGGACTAGATGACCTGCAAGGTCCCTTCTGACTCTGTTAATCTGTTAAATTACTAAGCAGCTATGTTTTCCCACACGTAGTACTATGGTTGTACAAACTTCAAAAAAAATGCTTGGAAAGAAATGTTTTGCAACTTGCATAAGTGTGACTATGGCTCCTCTCTGTTATTTTTAAAGCATATCTTTTCTTTAGGCTTCCAAGTGAGCAGGGGTGAGGGACGCTGTATCCACAATGCAGTGACTCTTCAAAGCAACTGCACTGTTTTCCAGGCTCACATGGAAACCTGAAAATGAGGACTGCTTTAAGGAGTAACAGAGAAGGGCTATGCTTGCACTTCTTTCAGAACATTTAAGAAGCATGCACAGCTCTATGAATTGTGCCTTGATAGTTATCCGCCACAAGTGAACTACCTACATCTACATAAACAGCTGCATACTTTTCACCTTTTGTTGAAGATGATCTATTAAGAAACTTAACTATGTGCATTTTAATGCATGTAGAGGCTGTATTTTTTTATGTTCAAACCTGTGGTGCTAATTACATGTTCTGTGTTTTTACCCACTTCTCCCGACCCAGTAAGAGTAGGAAAGCATCCAAACTTGCAGTAGAGACTTGTAGAGGTGGAGGAATGAGTGCAAATAGTCATTCCATGTCCAGATTTTCTCTCTCCTTTAAAAAAAAAATCATCAGCCCTGTAGAAGAAAGTGTTGCTTTGTGGGTTTTAGTTATCATCTTTAGCTGATAACGGTTGCTGATCAATCGGTAATAAAAAATAAAGATTAAAATAAACAAATGTCATTCTCCACTTTTCTAATTTTACTTTATTGCAACAAATTAAATTCCACTTTATCACAGGACTTGATTTACAAACCATAAAAAAGTGATTTACAAATCATAAAATAGATTAAAAACCACAGAAGAATCTCCATAAAACACAGAAATATGGTCCAAAATTAAGGTTAAAAAGCTAACAATATGAAACATAATGAAAAGTACACATTAAATAGTCACAAATCCACAAAATGAACCATTTTGAACCCATTCCTGCAACTCATGGGAGCCATCCAGACCTCTGGAGACAAACTGGTCCAAAGCAGTGGGGCAGCTACTGAGAAGGCTTCCAGCCCCACACATTTCACAGCAACACCCAAAGCATCCCTCCTGGATGGAATGTACAGTATAGGATAGGCAGATTCTGTTTGGAGTAAACAGTTTTAAGGACATGTGGAGCCAAGGTGTATAGGACTATATAGGTTATTTTTATGTTATTCCCGTTATGCAGAACAGGCCATAAAAATCATTTCCACAGGAAGGCTAAAACTACTTTCACTGAGATTTACTATAATAATTTATCTTTGTGAGCTGTCTGAAGTTACTGAGAATGAGTTGGGCAAACATATACATTTTCTTAAACAATAAACAAACAAACAAATAACAGAATCTTGTCTCATTGGAAGGTACCTCCTTCTCCTTATACTTTAGTGAATTAGGTATCTACCTGAGACACTTCCAAATGCTAATCAAAACTCATTCAGGACTTTAAAAGAATTTCAGCTCTTTTTGCTAAGGTTTTTTAGCAAATCACTTGCATATCTCCACAAGATCATCCTCCTTACTCTCTACAATTAGCTTGTTGAACTGAACTCAGAAACCTATTGGCAGCCAATGTAGCACTTACAAAATCAGTCTTAGATGGTCAAAGTGGCTTTCACCCACCATCAAGTTGGGAGCTGCTTCTTTGCCAACTGTATTTTCCAAGTATTCAAAGACAGCCCCAAGTAGAGTACATCGCAATAGTCTATTCTTAAGTAGATTAAGGGCATAAGTCACTGCCATGATGCCTTCCTATTCCAAAAAATGCTGCAACTAGTAGTCAAAGCTCTCCTTTGTGATATTTCTGAATTAAATTGCTAAAATAGGAATATCATAGGCAAAAGTGGAGTCTGGGAACAGAAGAACATAACCTTTTCATGTGTTTGCAGGCTCCAACTAAACATGGTTTTTCTCCCCTGATGTAGCCCAGCTTCCTTTGCCTTTTGCAAGAGAACTGACACTCTTTCTGAAATACTAAACAGAGTAGCGTGCAGTCTTACCCATATCTCCCTCAGGCAGGCTAAATGTTCTTTTCAAGCACCGAATTTATTTATTCATTGGATTTTGTTTCAAAAGACATTGGTTTAGAAAAAGTGCAAAACAGCTCCAAGTAGAGGAGGAAATAAATGCGTTCTTGAAGGTCCAGATGTCAGTTGATCAAAAGTGTCCTGGCAGCTTCCCCACCCATTTATAAATGGTTTTCCCTGAATTCAACTCGGGATAAAAACTAAACACTTGAACAGAGTAAGTGAACTTCTATAGCAGCCTCATTGTTGAAATAACACTCAGAGATGCAGTTTTTAGCACATGGCTTTACCAATACTTTCGGGTTGGGTACATATTTTTATAATGTTATCATAATTGAATTAATTATATGATCTTGATCCAACTGTAACTATTAGCTGTCACTGAAGTATGCAATGAGATACTTCTGAAGTATGCACAATGAAGACACTTCATTGCACACTGAAGTATGGAATGAGATACTAGTTGAACAAATATATTTATTTATTTATTGGATTGGATATAAATAAATAAGTACACCTTTGTATCAGTCACAAACTTTAAGATGTATACTTAAACATATTTGCTGAATGAATAAAATATCTAAGTAATTATAGATCCTAATGTTGTATTTGCAAAAATTCTAGCATCAAGAACAGGAAGTATATGAACATGTGTACAAGCTGGAAATTATAGGATGCAAAACAGCTGAAGGAGGCCAAGTTAGGAAAGGTTGTATTACCTAAATAAAATACTTTTCGACTTATTTACATATCTAACATTACAAAAGAGTATCTTTTAAAAATGGCTGCAAGTAACAAGTTTGTCATTTAAATACCAGTGTTAATTTTTAGGTACCGTATTTTTCAGAGTATAAGACGCACCTTAGTTTTTGGGGAGGAAAATAGGGGAAAACAATCTACCTACCAGGTATTCATCTGGCTAGCATCCTTAGACTGGTCAGCTTCAGCACATTATTTTATCTCCTGGTTAGGACTTAAAAAAACCTTCTTCTGAGAGACTAACAATGAAAGAGCCTGCAAGCCAGTACGAGCTGGGAAGATTGTTAGCACCTGGTTAGGGCTGGAAAAAACCTTCTTTGGAGCAAGTAGAGCAATGAAAAAAAACCCTGCAAAGACTTAGGGCTGGAAAAACATTCTTTGGAGAGAGTAACAATGAAAAAGCCTGCAAGGTAAGAGCTGGGAAGATCTGTTAGCACCTAGTTAGGGCTGGGGGGGAAAAGCTATATTCGAAGTATAAGACGCACCCAAATTTTCAGCCACTTTTAGGGAGGAAAAAGGTGCGTCTTATACTCCGAAAAATACGGTAGGTTTGAACAGTGACCTAAAATGAATAGGGTAGAATTTTACAGAGATGTAAATGTAAAATTCTGCATCTGGATAGAAAGAAAAATAGAATGGAGGAAATCTGGCTTGGCAGTAGTTACCTGTGAAAATGATACCGGTGTCCTTGTTGACCACAGTTAAACATGGGCCAGGAGTGTGATATAGTTTCTAAAAAGACAAATGCTATCTTGAGGTTCATTAAAAAGAAGCACAGAATCCAGACAACAGGAAGCAATTGTTCCACTCAATTGTGCCCCAGGGAGACCATGCCCAGTTAAAAATGACAGTGACAAACTGAAGCAACTTCAGAGGAGATGAGCTGGTGGGGCTGGAACAAAATGCCATGAAGAATAATCAAAGGATCTGAGCAAGTTTAGCCTATAGAAAAGATGAGTAAGGCAAAATATGACAGCAGACTTCAAATACCTGAAGGATTGTCATATAAAATATAGAATACAGCCACTGACTGTTACTTCTGAAGGCAGGATTAGAACCAAAGAATTAAAACTATGAGGAAGTACATTTAGGGTAGACATAAAGAGGAATTTTCTGACTGCCACATGATGTGTTGAGTTCTCCTTCTCTAGAGATCTTCAACCAGTCACTGGGTGATCATCTGTCAGAGATGCTATAGTGCCATGATGGCGAACCTATGGCACGCATGCCAGAGGTGGCATGCAGCGCCCTCTCTGTGGGCATGCGAGCTGTCACCCAAGTTCAGCTCTGCCGCACATGTGCGCATGCCTCCCACCGGCCAGCTGGTCTTTGGGTCTCTGCCGTGCATGCGTGGGGGGGGCAAGCACGTGTGGGGGTGCATCCATGAGGGGTGGGGCATGGGGGGCATGTGTACATGTGTGGTGGTGGAGGACATGCGGGGGACCACATGCACATGTGTGGGGGCAGGGGACATATGGGGGGTGGGGCACATGCGAAGGGGCCACGCATGTGCATTGCATTTTGGGGGTGTCAGGCACCAGCGCATTGGGCACTTGGTCCGGAAAAGGTTAGCCATCACTGCTATAGTGGATTCTGCACCAAAATTAGATGACTACTACAGGTAACATCCCTTCAAACTCTATGTTTCTATGAGCCACTGTTTTTCTCATATTCTATACATACATGTAGACAAATCCAAAAGCTTGTTTTTACAAATTTTGCTGTTTTTCTCATTGTACTAGAGTTCTATACTGCACATTGTTATTGATATTTCTGAACAAAGTTTTCAACGTTTTACCAAGCTTTGGTGAAAAAGTACTCATCTTAGTACTGCTATCCTTTGTCTCTCCTCCTCATAAATAGAAAATATAAGATGTTGTTAGATTCACAGAAGGAGACCTGGATATGCTCAGAGTCAGAAGTTAGATACCTATTGAGAGGTCTCTTTGTTTCATTGGGTTCATCCTTGATGACATTGCTTTTAAACCCTGGTTGGACACTCAAAAGTCACAAGACAGCACAGTCATTAAATAGTCATCATAATAGCTATCAGGTTACATCTAGAATCAAAAGAAATAGAGTGAACACAAATAGCAGTTGTAGGGACATAAATAGGAGTGATTTATTGCATTTATATTCTGCTTATGTCCTTGCTTGGGGTTGGGCACTGAAAGACTAAAATGCTGTGATGCCTTTGGTCTTCTGATTCAAAACCTTTTTATGATTTTATGAAGCTACTTTTGAGAAAGCATTCAACAGAATCTTGCAATTTTTCCACCTCTTCCTACCTTTCAAGATTTCTTTTGAAGATTGTGATCTGTTTAAGTTGCTGCATTGTTATTTTTGTAATTTACCAAGCTTCTTTGGCAGTATCACATGGTCACTGTCTGTCATTTTATTTATCTATTAGATTTTTATCCCACCTCCTTTATAAGTAACTCAAGATGATGAACATACCCTAATACTTCCTCCTCCTACTATTTTCCCCACAACAATGGTGAATTAGGATGAGAGAGAGTGACTGGCCCAAAGTCACCAGCTGGCTTTCATGCTTAAGGCCTAGAACTTCAGGTTTCTAGGCCAGCACCTTAACCACTTTTTTTAAAAAAAATTCCCTTCACACACTAAATAATAACAACAGACAAAAGTAGCCCTTTATCTTAAAACCCTGCATTATAAAATATTCTCTAAAACAAAACGCTATCAACATGTTGATCTAAAGTTCTAAACCATGGCACATCCTCTAAAAAAACAGTTTATCTAGAAAAAATTATTTAATTCCTCAAGGTTATTGGCAGCTCACTTTGTAAAAACATTAATAATGATAACAACCTGACATTTTAAGAGCACTCAGCACAAAATCCATGCACCAAAGTATTCTAATTTAAGTATTGCAAATTGGAAAAGCAGATTGTTATTTTATCATAATCCCTTATTAACACAGACTGCAATTTTATACATTCTTCTTCCACACACACTTCCCAAAATCCTTTCTGCATCCTTCCAACATCCGTCTCTCCAAGTATCACTGTCTACAGTTGCAAACTCATAGTACAATCCATAAAGAGGCGCAGTTTGCTGCCCCAAACAAGATTGAATAAATATTATATTACATTTGTAACTCACTTGTTCTTTAAAAGCTCTAAATGGTAGTCACATAAAGTAGATTCACTCAATAAGAACCTGAACTTGGATCTCCCTTGATCCAGTCCAATACTATGACCAATTAGCTTCTAGTTCTCATGTTTCCCTGGCTTACTCAAAAACAGCTTGACTGAAGAAGTGAAGACGTTTTTGGAACCACCATTGCTTAATTAGCACCAGTACTTTTACTGGTGCTTCTTCTCCTGTTATAAAGTAGACTATGTAGTCATGCCCGTCCATGATATACGGACTCTTCCATTTAGATTAGTGGAGCAAAGCACTCATGAGACTCCCACTGGCGATTCTCATTTTACTTGTATTTTAACAGCCTGACATTGTATCAACTTTTTATTTTAATATTTTTTATTTATTTCTGCATTTTATCACATTGCTTTTTTAATGATGTTTTTGTTTGTTTGCTTTATATTGTCATGTACCAGCTCAAGGAGGTACCTTCCAATCAGCTTGATCCTAACAGGGCTCAAGGTTGCCTCAGCCTTCCATCCTTCCAAGGTCAGTAAAATGAGGACCCAGATTGTTGGGGGTAATATGCTGAATCTGTAAACTGCTTAGAGAAGGCTATAAAGCACTGTGAAGCGGTATATAAGTCTAAGTGCTATTGCTATACAACAGCTAAATAATCTGTTTTAAATGTAAATAATATATAAATCTGCATGTGCAGAAGAGTCACGCGTGAACATACGAGCGAGCGCGAACAGGTAGCAACGGGATTTAGAACCCACTACTGACCCAAACATGGATACCCACCCCTTATCTATACAACCAGATAGAATTGCCTTGAACACCTTCCTCCAGTTTTCCCAATTCATATAAGGATGGAAATAAGATTTATGCTGGACAAGGAGGCTAGTGAACTGAATCGGTCTTTGTCTCTGAAATAAGCAGGCATATAGACTCAGTATTGAGTTGCTTAATGCTCTGAGAAATCCATCAGTGGACTAGAAACTCTGTATCTAATAAATTCAAATTTAATCCCCAACATTTCTTGTTAAAATCAAAACGTTGCAGGGACTAGGACCGAGTCCTGCTTGAGAGGCAAGGCAATCACTCACCAGCAGCCAGAACACCTCATTTTTAATGTATGGGAAATTCATCTTTTCAAGATAAAGAATTGCCTTGGTCGAAAATAGTTTTATTTTAATTTTGTGTAGTACAGCCAGTCCCGAGTAATGCTTTTTATTTATTAAGATGTCATTTTAAACAGTGAGGCTCTTTAAAAAAACAGATGGTGTGTGTATGCTCAAAGCAAAAAGCAAAACACCTCCAAAGAGATCCAAGCAGCTGGGAGCAAGCATCCCTCTCAGCAAACACTCTCCATCAAACCACTTGCTCTGTGCCCAAAAAAGGAAATCTGTGTAATGTCTTTCAGTTGCATGCCTCATAATTAAAATTCACAAGCTTACCAAATATCAGGAATGGTATTCAGTATACTAAAGCTATATTCAGACATTGTTCTTCAACAAGTTCCCCCACGTTCAAATTTTGCATAAATTATGCAGCTGAAATAAAAATTGGGGGACCCAGGAGAGGCATTTGAAATGGAAAGATGGTGAGCTCTGTTCAGCTAAAAAAATTTTTTTGCTGCAATCAGAATCCTTTAATTCTAGGAGAATGGCTTGTTCACCTGACTCAGGTTTCTGGGTCCTGGGTTTGTAAGTACTAAATTCAGAGTCTACCCACCCTTGATTCAGGGCATCATCTTACATTATGATTAGGCTGGCTTTGAGTGAAGCCCTTCAAATTTCAGCATAGTATCAGATAATAAAACAATACTATGATAATAGCAATAGCAATAGCACTTAGACTTATATACAGCCACATAATGCTTTACAGCAGAGGCCTCCAACATTTTGGACACCAGGGACCACTTCCACGGAGAGAGGTTTTTCAGCAGACCGAAGACGGCATGGTTTGTATGCCGCCTGCATCCCGTGGATGGGACTTTGCTTGTTTGCGCAGCCCATTGCTGGCATGCCACAGACCAGTGCCAGTCCACGGACTGGGGGTTGGGGATACCTGCTTTAAAGCATTTTCTGGGCAGTTTATAATGTCAGCATATTGTCCCCAACAATCTGGGTCCTCATTTTACCAACCTTGGAAGGATAGAAGGCTGAGGCAACCTTGAGCCCTGTTAGGATTAAACTCCAGGCTATAGGCAGAGTTTCCCTGTTAAAATACTAAGATTACAAGGAGCATGGTCAGAATTTCCCTGATGTATCACCAGAACATTGTGCCATCAACTTGCTACAGATGTGAAAATTCATTAGAAATGGGCAGAGCCATTTCTTCAATACAGAAACCTGGGACAGGAGCACACATGCCTAGTCTCATATTTTGGGGTGTGCATTTTAGGGGAATTAAGGAGTAGGGCAGGGCTGTGTTTTGATGAAGCAGGATATGGAAAGTTGTAGTTTCTTTATGTTTTGAAAATAAAGTTATGCTTATTGTAAACTTCTACTACATATGTTTTTTAAATTTTTCCCAGTACAAAATGGTAAGAGACAATGTCCCAGCCTTTTAACAAAAGAAGCTCCATTGGAAGCCAAAGTGGGATTTAGGGGGCAAAGCCAGGGGTGAAATGATACCGGTTGGGAGAACCAGTAGCGGCGGCAGTGCGAGGGTCTGCCCACCTGCCTGGACATCGCCATTTTCTTTTTTTTAACCCTCTGCGCATGTGCAAAGTCTTCTGCTCATGCGCAGAGGGTGAAAAAGCGCCCGTAACAGTGGCACACACACGCAAAGCGCGCGCTTCCAAACCGGTAAGGAAGGTAAGTAGATTTCACTGCTGGGCAAAGCCTATTGCACACTTTTAATCTACGCCTATCTTTCATGAACAGAATAATGAAATACTTAATCCAAGAAAGGTCTTCACTATTGTTTCCAATAAGAAGACTTCTGAATTAATAACCATCTATTCCATGCCCCCACATTAGGCTGTATTGTCATTCTGTGTAGGAGATGACTAGGCTGAGTGCGAGGGAGGGGTCATCAAACACATCATCAGTCATGAGTCCCTTTTCACCCAACAAGAGATCTAAATCCAGCCCATCTTGAATTCCCTCTACGTTTATCCTCTGCTAATGTCCTTTGGCTGTTAGTAGCTCAGATTCTTGTAGACAGCTTAAGCTTGCAATAAATCTTTAAACCCATTTGAACTGCCTAGATCTCCGAATTTCCCTGGTGCTCCCAATCATATCACCCTATCACTAGTATAGAAACTTCACTTGGGAGACTGTTGCTCAAGTCAGGTGACAGGGCACTTCTCTGTGGAGCTGTCAATAGGCTGCATGATCAAATCCTGGAGAGAGCATAACATTTCTTTATAACTGCTACATTACTCTGTGACTTTGTGACTTTCCTTTCATATGGTTTCCATATATGGCAGATTGTGACATATATTTTGTGTAGTAGGACCTATTAAAACAAACACATGCATGCATGTTTGTGCATATTTAGGAAACAATAGATATGTATATGGAAAGAACAGAAAATACAACCCCCATAAACCTAAATTCACTGTGTAGTCTGTATTCATGTTTGATATTTGTAGCTTCCTGAATTTCAGAGCTGCTTTGATTCCTCCTACACAACATGCTTCAAACTCAACTACTGATAAACATGCATTGTTCTTAATTATATGAAAATATAATTTTTATCATATTTAGTCACATTGGACAGTTGTCAAATCTAAATTTAATTACAAAAGGAGTAAGGGTAATGTTTCTTCGCCCCTATATATGAGAAAGATAAATGATAGTAGATGATAGATAGACAGACAGAAAGACAGACAAACAGACAGACAGACAGACAGAAGGACGTTAGATGGATGGATGGATGGATGGATGAATAGATGCACACACATAAACACACACACAGAGAGAGAGAGAGACCAATTAAACATCTCCAGGAATTTATTTGCATTCCCAAAACTGTCTGAAAAACATTTATTTATTTATTTATTTATTAAATTTATATTGCCACCTATTCACCCATGGCGACTCAAGGCGACTTACAGAATATAAAACCTCATTTAAAACAATAAAACTAATAAAAACAATCAAATAAATGAATATAATATAATAAAATATAATTACCCCCACCCCCCGCCCCGGCGACAGCAGATCACACAAGCCATTTAATGGGCTCCACTCCGCTTTGGGTTCCCCAGGCCCACTGGCAGAACCAGGTCTGCAGTGCCTTCCGGAAGAGTATTAGAGTGGGGGCCATTCTAATATCTTGGGGAATGATGCTCCAGAGAGAGAGAGAGCCACCATGGAGAAAGCCCTTCTTCTGGGTCCCACGAGGTGTATCTCCCTAGGGCAGGGGTAGGCAAAGTTAGCTCTTCTATGACTCATGGACTTCAACTCCCAGAATTTCTGAGCCAATCATACTAGCTCAGGAATTCTGCGAGTTGAAGTCCACGAGTCATAGAAAAGCCAACTTTGCCTACCCTTGCCCTAGGGGATGGGACCCACAGCATTCCCTGCCTCCCCGATCTGATGGGTTGGGTAGATGTGACCGGCAAGAGACGGTCCCACAGATAACTGGGTCCCAAGCCATGAAGGGCTTTAAAGGTGACAACCACCACCTTGAATTGCACCCGGAAGCAAATCGGCAGCCAATGCAGCTCCTGCAGAAGAGGTGATACATGTGCACACCAGGGTCTGCATAAAACCATGTGGGCCACAGCATTTTGCACCAACTGGAGCTTCTGGATGCTCTTCAAGGGCAGCCCCATGTAGAGTGCGTTGCAATAGTTAAGAGGGAAAGTGACTAGGGCATGAGTGACTGTGAATAGGAATTGTTGGTCCAGGAAAGGGTGTAACTGACGTACACCCCACAGTTGTGCAAAGGCCCTCCTGCCCACGACCACCACCTGCTCTTCAAGCAGGAGTCATGAGTCCAGGAGAACCCCCCAGATTACGCACAGGGTCTGTTTGGGGTTTGTGCCACCCCATCCAAGACCAAAGGTGGCAATTCTCCCTGAGCCAATGAACCCCAAACCCAGAGTTACTCGGTCTTGCCAGGGTTTAGTTTCAACCCGTTGCTCCCCATACAGCCCCTAACAGCCTCCAGGCACTGCGAGAAGGAGGACACAGCATCACTTAACTCACTATGGGCCGAGGTATACAGCTGAGTATCATCAGCATATTGGTGATACTTCAGTCCATGGTGATGGATGATCTCACCCAGCGGCTTCATATAAATGTTGAACAGGAGCAGAGAGAGTACTGAGCCCTGCGGAACCCTGCAAAGCAGTGGGCAAGGGCTGGATCTCTCCCCTCCTATCAACACTGACTGAGAGCAGCCACAGAGGAAAGAAGTGAACCAGGATAGCACAAGGCCTCCTACTCCCATCCCCTGAAGCCGCCCCAGGAGAATACCATGGTTGATGGTACCGAAAGCCGCCGAGAGGTCAAGTAGAGCAAGGATGGATGCACTACCCCCATCCCGCTCCTGCCAGAGATCATCCAAAAGTGTGACAAATGCCATTTCTGTCCCAAATCCAGGCCTGAATTCTGACTGTTAGGGGTCAAGATAATCCGTTTCATCCAGAAACCTTTGGAGCTGCTGCGCAACCACCTTCTCAACAACCTTCCCCAAAAAGGGAAGATTGGAGACAGGTTGGAAATTATCCAACAGTTTGGAGTCCAGTGATGGCTTCTTAAGAAGAGGGTGGACCACAGCCTCCTTAAAGTGCTGGGGCACTCTCCCCTCCTGTAGGGAAGCGTTAATCACCACCAGAGTCCACCTACCTGTCACCTCCTGGGAAGCTTTCAGAAACCAGGAGGCAAATGGGTCTAAAACACAGGTGCTTGTGTGCATACTCCCTAGGATCCTGTCCACTTCCTCTGGAGCAACAGGGTCAAACTGTTCCCAGATAACAGGGCAAGAACCTGCCTCAGGGGCTTCCACCGGACCAGCAACCACGTCGGCATCTAACTGGGAACGAAGTCAAGTGATTTTGTCTTCCAGAAAATCCACAATTCCTCAACGAGCCCCTTCAGGTGGACCTCAATCTCTTCCTTCCCCAGGAGGAGGAGGCTCACCTTAAAAAGGGTCACTGGGTGATTATCTGCATACGCAATTAGTGTGGAGAAGTATTTACACTTCGCCGCACGAATCGCCACAACGTAGGCCTCTTACCCGTGTTCGATCAAGTTCATCCCTTGTCTTCCGCCAGTGGTGCTCTAGACGTCTCCTCATGCGTTTCATCCCTCTCAGTTCCTCTGTATACCATGGGGCACAGAGTGGTCTACGGGTGAGGAGAGGTCGCATGGGTGCAATCCTATCCAGAGCCTCAGTCACCTTCCTATTCCAAACAGTGACTTAAGAGCTCAGCTGGACTGCGCAGTAGATCTGCAGTTATAACCCCCAGCTCCTTCTGGAACCCATCCATTAGTCAACGGGGGTGGACCAATCTAATAGGTCCTGCCTCCCTGGGGGGGTGTACAGTTCTTGAGAAACTCATTGCCACCAGAGTGTGATCCGACCATGACAAGGGGACCAAGGACAAGTCTACCTGTCAGATCTACCTGACGGATGTTCCATTAATATATGTAGATCATCCCCAGAAATGATCTCACTGCTTTAGCCCAATATTGTAGGAAGGAACAGACACTTATAAACCACCAACAATGAAAGCTGTAGTATTTTCTAACAGTACTTCCATATTCACTTCTGGATAACCAATCTATAGAGCAAATCTAATGTTTCATATACCAAAAATATATGGGGCTGTACATGAAGACTACACAGAAGTTACAACTGGTCTAGAATGCAACAGCACATACAGTGTTGGGTTGTCTCTAAGTTTGTTCATATTACACCCCTTTATGCAGTGGTGGGTTCCTACCAGTGCGGTCCACTCTATAGCACCGGTAGCGGCCCGCTGATGATGTCACAGTACCGGTGCGGTCAGTTGCCGGTGCCTGGGCGCCGCCATTTAAAATTTTTTTTTAAAAAAACAATTTCTTCTGCGCATGCCCAGAAGCCGAGTTTCCGGCACTGCTCATGCGCTGCCTTCCTACCCCACAGTGAGTCCAAGCAGGGGAGGATGGCTGAGGGAGCGCGTGAGATGCTGAAAGAACGGGCGGCAGGAGCTATCTCCATTCCCCTCCCTTCAGCAGCCCGAGAAGCCACGAACGCCGGTGATGATCCCAGGCATTTTCACACGTTCGAGGCTTCTCGAGCTGCTGAGGGGAGAGGGAATGGGCGGCAGGACCTATCTCAGTTCCCCTCCTTTCAGCAGCCCGAGAAGGTCACATGGCTGGCAAGCCACACCCACAAAATAAGCCACGCCCACAGAGTGGTAGTAAAAAAAATTAGGAACCCGCCCCTGCCTTTATGTGAGCTGCACTGGTTCCCAGTTTTCTTCTGGGTGCAATTTAAGCTGCTGATTATATGTTTAAAGCCCTGCATGGCCTGGGACCAGGTTATTTGCAGGGCTGCCTCTTCCTGAAGACATCTGTCCATCTCCTCAGAGGAGATACAGTGCAGTGGACATGTTCCAGATCCCTTTCCTTAAACATTTATATTTTGTGGTTCCTCAAAAGTGTGCTTGTTCTGTTGCAGCTCCTGCCCTATGGAACACCCTCCTCCCTGAGATCTGATAAGACTCCCACCCTTTTAACATTTTGGAGATCATGTAAAAGATGGCTCTTCCCTTAAGTGTTGGGATAAAGCAAGGTCAGGGTGAGACAAGAATGTGGGTTCATCAATCAAATTTGGCTGTGGCACCAGGCATTTCTGTTTTTGTCAGGCCCGGGCCCAAAGATGATACAGTGAGATCCAACAGAATCCAATCCTTTATTTCATTGTGGACAGAATCTTGCCAAACTAAAGCTATAATCATCTAACCTCTTAGATATATCTTAAGGTGTGGCGACTATGACCCTCTTCCCCCTCCCCCATTTAGCTCAGGACCACAACTGCCTTAATCTGGGCCTCTCTGGGAAAGCTCTGACAGCACCGCCGCCCCACCCCCACTGCTTCTCCAGGTTCACATTCCATCACTATTTTTAGTTTTATGGCTGTTGGTTTTATACTGTTTCATATTGTTTTATTGATTTAACCACCAGAGTTGTTTTAAGATGGGCAGCTACATAAATTAAACAAACAAACAAATAAACAAATCAGAATAGTCACTAGTTCGCAGCATACACATCTCATTCAGATATAATTGGGAGAAAATGCCAGGTATGAGAAAGAATTCAAAACAACTACCTTCATTTGCAAAACAATAAACTGAAGATCTGAACAGACCAGAAATAAAATGAGACTTGCATCTGAATTCACATATCAAACCAAGCTATACAATAATTGTTGTGCAATTAATTGTTTAGTGCAATTCAGTGCACCCAGCTATTTGATTTCTACATGAATCTTTCTACACTTGTATGAGAACAAGATAGCTTAGCTTTTTCAACAGTCTTTTTCAACAAACCAACACTATATGAGTAAGGGACAAAGCATTAGAAAGTAGGCTAGAAAGACCTGGGTTGGAATTTTTACAAAGTCATAAAGTCCACTGGGTAATTCTCAGGAAATATTTGGATTATTGGGTTGATGAAATAATTCCATGTACCTTTTTGTAAACTTCTAGGGGAAAGGGTACAGCACAAATGTTCCATCTTGATAATAAAAAGAATTCAATACAACATGTATACAATTTAGAAGACAGGAAAAATTAACAAGATAGTGGCCCTTTGAAGAATGATTAAAGAATTTATGCTAAAGAATGCATTGAAACAGAGATGTCAGAAATGTGACACCATAGATCAAAGAGACAACATTAGACACTTCAACAGGATGTCATTGTATCAAGACCAGTAGTGGGTATTGAATTAGTTTGCTACTGGTGTGTGCGCGCGCTTGCACACGCGCGCAACACTTCTGCGCAACACTTCTGCGCAGAAGCGTCCCGGATGGGTGGGAGGAGCCTCCCGCCCCCACCGCTGATCAAGATCATTCATAGAGAAAGGTCGAAGGGCGTGCATAAGTGCACCAGTGTGCCTACCGTCCCTGTCCTAATGTTCCCTCTTATCAGTACTCATCTTATGTATATAAACAATGTTATATCTATGTATATTACCAACAAGTACTTGACAAAAATAAATAAATAAAATAAATAAACTGATAGAAACAGCGAATTCTAACTTAGTGAAAAGCAGTCACATTTACTTATTTAGTTGATTATAGTATTTGTCTGCCACAACTATCCCTATATGCAAATAATCTTTATCTGTCATAATAATCCCTACAGTTGAATATACGTTATTATGGGTGGCACCAATGTCATCCAGTTTCTTTCGCAGCTAAGGTAGCCTTGTTATGTATGGGCATGGGTACCTGGCAGGGGAACTTTCCACAAGTAGAGACTGATCCTCCAGTATGAGAATTTAAGTTCCCATGGCAGCTTATAAATATTGGCCTAGCTCACTCATAATGCTAAAGATTGATGTGGTTTGTTAATAGATTAACCACAATATTTTAATATGTGTACATAATCCAGGATTTGTTTTAATCACAGTTTATCAAGCAAGGAAAAAGCCAGGCAGAGTCAGGATTAGGATTCATCCATCACATTAAGCTATAATTAATTGTGTTTGGATTTTGGTTTACCATATTTGAGCAGTTTTTTCACTGATTGTTTGCCCAGTTTGTGCTTTGTTTCTTTTATTTATTTTGTCAGTAGCCCCCAAGATTGGCAACTTCAAAAAACCAATCAGGAATAACCTTGATGGTTTCTTGATTAAGCTATTGTTTTCTGCCTGATTGTTTGTCAGGCGCTGATCCTGGTTTATCTGAATGTGGGGTGCTGGAGAGGATGGGTTGTGGTCTTTTTGTTTCCTTCCTTGTTTTTTTTTTATTATTTTCTCTTTTGAATTTGATCTGGATTTGGATTTAATTTGGATTTGAATTGGTGAAAGATGCTAATTCAAAAGAAGAATACCATGCTCCCACCAAAATTGGCAAGGCAAGCTACAGTACTGCATATAAACAGACAGCAGGTTCCACACTCACCTCCACTGATGATGTTGCCTACTGGGTAATTAAATGTCTGAAAAAAAGCAACCAAGCTCAGAGAGAACCAAGGGCTCCACTTTCTGTCATGTTGTGGAGAATGTCAAGATTCCATATCCCCAAATTTCAAAGAAACTCTTGCTGATCTTATAATAATAATGTGCCTATATCTGAGAAGCACTTTTTTGCCCTTCTACATGTTGCTCTTTCACATATGGCTAGTTAAGTTATATATAACTTCACACATTCATTTTTAAAATATAGGTGCAGGACTAATAAATGTGCTCTAGCTTATATACTGTGTGTGATGCATATACAAACATTTCAGATATCATTGTTTCTCCTTCATTCTTTTTCATTCATTCTTCATCATTGTTTATCAGCGATTCATTCTTTTTATCAACAATATAAGATATGAGGCAAAACATATTACGAATGAAAATGAATAGCACAATTGATTGAAGTATATGGATTCTGACACACACACACACACACACACACACACACACACACACACACACACACACACCCTTCTCCCCTCTGTGGGTGACATGTATCTTCCTCATTCTTGGGTTAATTGCCAGAGGCAGGGAGTTTGAGGCAGTGGTGAAATCCAATTTTTTTTTACTACCGGTTCTGTGGGTGTGGCTTGGTGGGCATGGCAGGGGGAGGATACTGTAAAATTCCCATTACCTCCCCCCTCCAGGGGAAGGATACTGCAAAATCCCCATTCCCTCCCCACTCCTGGGGGAAGGATATTGCAAAATCTCCATTCCCACCCCACTCTGGGGCCAGCCAGAGGTGGTATTTGCCGGTTCTCCGAACTACTCAAAATGTCCGCTACCGGTTCTCCAGAACCTGTCAGAACCTGCTGGATTTCACCCCTGGTTTGAGGGTTCTGCACAGTATCTAAGCTGTTCCTTGCACTGCTCTCTTCTGAACAGAAGGCTCTGATGCTGTTCCTGAGTCTGCTGGAGCCACTCTTCCAGTTTAGGAGTCATAGCCTCAAATGGTCCCACAACACTGGGACCACTTTTATATTCCACCTTTGTCTCTAGTTCCTCCTTCAGGCCCTGGTACTTCTCCAGCTTCTCATATTCCTTCTACCGGTACCTAATGTTGCTGTCGCTTGGCACCACTACATCTATCACCAATGCTGTCTTTCCGTTCTTGTCTACTATCACAATGTCTGGTTCACTGGCCAATACCTGCCTGTATTTATTGGCATGATACCATGCATATAGTATATGAGTTTGGTGTAATGGTTAAGGCATCAGGTTAGAATTGTAACTTCTAGTCCCACCTTAGGTACAAAGTTAGCTAGATGAACTTGGAGCAATCACTTTCTCTCAGACTTAGGCAATACAGAATACAGAATAACAGAGTTGGAAGGGACTTTGGAGATCTTCTAGTTCAACCCCCTGCTCAAGCAGGAGACCCTATACCCGTGATGGCGAACCTATGGCACGCGTGCCACAGGTGGCACGCGGAGCCATATCGGAGGGCACGCGAGGCGTTGCCCTGTCAGCTCCACGGGCAAACCGGAAGTTCGGAAAAACGCACTTCCGTTTGCCGTTGTGCTGTTTTTCGCACTCCGGAGGGTTCAGGGAAGCTTCCTGAAGCCCCGGAATGCAAAAAACGATGAAACGGGCAAACCGGAAGTTCGGAAAACGCACTTCCGGTTTGCCATTGGGCTGTTTTTAGCACTCCGGAGGGTTCCGGTTTGCCCGTTCGTCGTTTTTTACCGTCCCAGGCTTCGGTAAGGCCTGTGCGTGTGTGTGTGTGTGTGTGTGCACAAGCGCAGGGGGCAGCATGGGGGGGTTGTGCGCATGCGTGGGGGGAGGGAATGGGTGTGGGTACGTGTGCGCGCGCTAGCGCGCTAGCGCGCGCACCCCCCCTTTTAGCACGCAAACCAAAAAAGGTTCGCCATCACTGCCCTATACCATTTCAGACAAATGGCTGTCCAATCTCTTCTTAAAAACCTCCAGTGATGGCAAACCACTTCTGAAAAGCCTTGTCAAGAAAACTTCAGTCAATAGATTCTCAGGTTGTCCCAAAGGTGCTTTTTCAGGAGGCAACTGGACTTTCTTGGTTTTTCTTTTGAAGATGTTTCGCAGATTATCAGCTGTCAGATTACCAGCTGTCTGCAAGGAATATAAATCCTTCCATTCCCCACTATGCTGTCGGAGCTGAAGAAGCTTCTTGGATGAGAAGCAGAACGTCTTAAAAAGAAAAAACATGACTGAGAATCTCTACAGACTTTTAGCTATACAATTTGGGATGAACACCCTTTGAATGGTGTGGGAGTAGGAATGGATTTCCAGAGAAAAATTGCATACTACAGGAACTAGGAGCACTACTTGGTTGACCCTGAGGACACAGATAAACACCCAAGTGCTTCAAGGACCCTCTAAAAGGATGTAAATGACCAGCTGTCTGCAAGGAATATAAATCCTTCCATTCCCCACTATCCTGTCAATGCTGAAGAAGCTTCTTGGATGAGAAACAAAATGTCTTTAAAGAAAAACCAAGAAAGTCCAGTTGCCTCCTGAAAAATTCAGGGACTTGTCTAGGTAGCTTCCAAGAATTGGACACAACTAAACAAAAGATCAGTCTGTCTGTATCTGTATCAATATAGAGATGGTAGAGTTAGAAGTAGAGGTAGAAATAGAGATAGCGATAGAGATGATAGAGATACAGATACAGAAACAGATATAGAATAATAGAAATAGAGATAGAGACGATAGAGATAAAGAATTGAAACAGACACACACTTAAAACAAGAGAACCAGTTTTGTGTAGTGGTTAAGGCACCAGGCTAGAAACCAGAAAATCATGACTTCTAGTCCAACCTTAGGCACAGCTGGGTGATTTTGGACAATTCATTTTCTGAGCTCAAGGAAGAAGGCAATGGCAAATCACTTCCAAAAATCTTGCCAAGGATACTGCAGACACTAGGTAGTTGCCAGGAGTTAAAGGCATGCGCGCGCGCGCACACACACACACACACACACTGAAAAAGTTTTCCTTTCTCCGCTCTTGTTGGTAGGATTCCATCTCCCCTTCTCTGAAACCCTTAATACTGAAGCAGTAATAGTATGGGACTGTCCAGGAATTAGCACTTTCACAGGTAGCAGTACAGATTTGTTGAAAAGACAGCAGAGCCTCTTGTATGTTCTTTGGAGTGCCAAGTCTACTGGTAGCCTGCAGATAACGTGCTAATCTGCATTAAAATAGTGTACAGACTCCTCAGGTTATGACAGCAATTGAGCCCAAAAATTCCATTGTTAAGTGATATAGTCATAAAGTATAACATATGTCCACATTACTAAGTCCCAGTTGCTATTGTAAAATTAGGACTACATTGGTCATTAAGTAAGGACCTTACATGATCACAACTTCTGACTTCCTGCCAGCTTCCCCACTGATTTGTTTGTGGAAAGTTGGCATGGAATATTGAAAACTGGGACACTATAACAGCCAAAACAGTGAGGATTCATCATAAGTCAGCTTCATTCGGAGCCATTGTAACTTTGAATGGTCACTGAATAAAAAAAAATGATTGTTACCTAAGGACTACTTGTAAGTGGGATATAATCTAACACAAGTACGGTCAAAGCTATATGAATGCATACTACAGAACAAATCTCTCATGTTTTCTAGTTCAGGTAACAGAGTTTGGCATAAGTTCTCCAAGACACAAATCAAGGTCAGGTTTATGTAATACTAGACCACTCTCACATTCCTCAATGGGTAAACAAGAACTCCAGAGAACACAGTAACCCTAGTAGGGGCAAGACAAATAGTCTAGTTCTGATACATTTGCTCAGTTTTCCACTGCATGCCATCACAATTGAGACGTGTTAACTTAGGTTCAACCATTCACTTTCCCAGGGCAATGTATGTGACTCAGTGACTCTTATGCATGATATGAAACAAACCATAAGCAGATGAATTTTCCTTTGTTCAGAGGTAGGTGAGATATTGTACACAGCCTTTCCCTTCACAAAACCCAGCAGCATAGGGGAATTACGAAAGGCACCTAAGTCTTTCCACTACCGGTAGTTATGCAACCGTAGTTGAACTAGATGCAATTCCTGAAAATGCTGATAGGCTGTTACAGTGGTGCCAAACAACCCAGAATTTCAGATACTTCTATGAAGGTCCAGAATGACAAGTGAGCTGGTTGAAGTAACATCAGAAAATCATGGCTCCGAGGAATTTTAAATTTGAAAAAACAATACAACAACAGAAGAACAGTAAAACAAGAGCAGTCTTGTTGACTAGCTAAGCAATGGATCGAAATGTTCAAATCTCATCTCTGTCATGAACCTACAAAGACACACCTTCTCTGCCATCACCTGTAACCCATATATTATTATCATCTGCCCCATTGGGAAAAAAAACCCAAGGCAATGCATGTGCTCAATGCAGAGATGCTAAGAATAATTGTTATGAAATGGTAAAAACTTAATGTTGCACATTGGTGAAGAATTAATTGATCTATTCTATCATTTCAACTAAAGAATCAGTTTATCAGTCATTTAAATGTCAATAAAACTATTCATAGAGTATTCCAAATTAAAAAAAAGTTTGTTTATTTATTCTATTATCTGCTATTCAGTACCACATCAATCTGTATGGTTTCTCTAGACAAAAATAAGTCTTGCTGATCTAAGGCCAAGAAAACCTGAGAAAATCGCAGCTTGCTCAAAAATACTCAACTTAAAGACATTGATGGAGGGAAGACTAATGATCTTTTTCCATATCAAGCTGGAAGAGATTACTAGGCTATTAGGTGAAGACTAGTAACAGCACTAGTAGATGCTTGAACCCACTAAATTCTTTTCTTCCACCCCTCTCTACTAGTCAAAGTGGTGTGGGGGGCAGCTAGGAAGAATGGAGTATAAGCTACTGTTTGGAGGAAAGATTCAATATTGACACTCTGGAAAGATATTATTAATATTTGATTTCATTAACTGCATATGTCTTCTTAATAGGCCCACTGAATTCAGCTAGGCATATTTCTAGCCAGAAAGTGAGTACAAGAATGCAATCTAAATATTACAGCCTTCTAAAAGCATGCATTAGATCACAAGCTGAATGAAGGTCAGTTTGGTAATATATGCAAGTTTGGCTACAATCCCACAGTGAGATGTGCATACAGGTCCTTCAAATGTAGGAATCCAAGCCAAATCCTAGCTTTTCCATTTAACATGGAAACAGTGATCCTTAGGTCACTGGAGGAAGTTCCATAGCTGGGGATAATGCAGAAGTCAGTAAAGCAAAAAAGCAAACTTCAGGCCAGCCCAGGTGATTAGTGGTCATATTTGTACAACATGCTAAACCATGGTTAATTGAAACACAGTTTATTCTGCCCCATTCCCTAGGTTCTTTTAATTTACTGAACCCTCACAGGATGCAGGTCACACAACATGCTAAGTTAAAATATGGTTAGCCAGTTGGTGATTAAAGGTATTAGGCAAATTCAATGAATCAGGCGGAAGCTCCAAACGCCACTTATTTCCCGATGTTCTTCAGTAAGACATGTTTCAACCTCCCGGGAATATTTCTGTGAAAAAAAGCACATTATTGGGATCGGCGAGGGAGCAGGCAAGTGCACAGCTCATTCCAATGGGGCATAGGAGAACTTCGGGGAAAGGAAAGGAAGAACTGCTCGCCGGTCCCGACTCGGCCATCCGAGTTGCCTGCAGCCTACAAGTGAAGGCTCCCGCAACGTCCGTTCCCTGTGTGCAGACCGGAGTCACATAATGGCACCTGTCAGGTAGGGTGGCGGAGGAGGAAAGAACCCGAGAACCATCCCAAAGACTGTGGAGGTAGGGACAGTTTCCCCACCCCTTCACGTTTGGAAAAGGGCGAACGATTCCGCAAATCGACGCGCCTCCCCTCCTTGAACCCAACCCAGAAACCCGAGCAGCAGGATTCCTTTCATCCGAAGGACAGAAAGGGGGATGCCAGAGAGCGCGGCGCTTCACGAGGAAACCCCCTAGGCAGGACACCCGATCACCGAACCCACCGGCAGGTATGGCCGCAGCAGAGCACCTCCACGCCGCCCGGGCGGCTGGTTGGTTTCTCTCCAACGCCGCGTCGCGACTCCTTTCGCAGCTGCCGGAGTCCCTTCTTCGCCCCCCGCCCCGCTCCGCGACCCCGCAGGTTCACTCCCCCCTTCTTCTCACTCACCGGCTGCGGCGTCTGAGCCGCCAGCCCGCTGGCCTGCCCGGGCGCACGCGAGCAGCAGGAGCCCCAGCAGCGAGGCCAGGAGGCACAGCTGCCCCGCGCGCAGCCCCTTCCTACGCCGCCAAGCTTGGCCCCTCTTCGGCGGCAGCATCTCAACGGACGGCGCGGTGCAGAGCGCCACGAAGGATGCCGGCGGCAGCTCCCGGAGCGAGGCAAGAAGCGCCCGGGCAGCCCTCTCGGCCGTCAGGAGCGAGCCGAGCCGAGCCTCCTTCGCCGCTCACGCCGAGCCGCTTCCGAGTGCTGTTGCCCGGAGGGCGCGCGGCTGCTCGGCGAGGGCGAGGCGCTGCGCCATAGGCAGGGCTCCCCGGCTGGCGGCAGCTACGCTTAGCGCTCTAGCCGGCCTGGCAGCGGCGGAGATCCGTCGATCCGGGGCCCCCTCTCGCCGATCGACTCCGCCCCCTCCTCGCGGCCGGGGGCGGGGTCGTTTTCGGGGCCGTCCCGCCTGCTGTCGCCGCCTCTTCCAGCGAATCCCGTTCTTGGGAGAACCGGTGGACCGGCTGGGGAGCCCACGCCCTGTTGCCGCCGCCAGCGCCCGCTTCAATCCCCCTTAATAGTCCAGCCTGGAAAGCTTCGCGTGGCAAGCGACTCCGGTCTCTACGCAAAGCCTAGCGGGACCAAAGGAGGTTTGGGCGAATTCTCCACGGCTCCAGCCCGTAAATAGGGCGCGGTTTCATTTGTCTCCGGGTTTCGCTTCAACGTCTGCTGGTGCTGAAGGCAGCAAAAAGTAACGCTGAGCATGTACAGAGTACTTGACCCCGATCATTGAAGGATGGCACTTGTTAGGTGGCTTGATCTGTTGAGAGACTTAGTTGAATATGTGAATTCAACAGACATGGAAGAAAGAATCCGAACGATGGGGGGGGGGGGGAAGCTGAATTAAGACGTGAATGGTGCTAAGGATGTTGGCATCCTGTCTGCAGTGTTAGGTCATAGCTCATTTCTATATAAGAGTCATCAGATAATCATCTCAAATCATCTTGCCTGAACCAACTCTAAGGTAGGATGCCTTGTCCCGAAACAATTGTGATAAATGCGGCTTCCAAAGAAGGAAGAATTCTGCTCCTACCTTTCCCCTATTTTAGAAAAGGATTGTGGTTTACTTTTGCATATCAACCTCAATAATTCTATCCCTCTTCCCAGGTCTTTTTTTTTTGCTTTTTGCTTTTTAAGCAATTTAGTCACCTAATTGTAATAAAGATTCTTGGGATTATTTTACAACTCTACCTTGGCCTAATAAAGTTCTTGCTTTAATATGTATTTGTGATTAAAAAGTGAGGATGTTGTTTTCATTTATTGCCTCATTCAGCTTGCATAAGCAACACAAGCAGTGAGGTGAGATCACCAGCGGCATGTGAGATCCAAGAGGAATGCCTGGGAATCCTTTGCTGTGTCACAGAGAATACCAGAAGAGCCACTTCTAGAATGCTCACAGATCTTACTCCCTGACATTATTTTTGTGCCCCTGTAAGGAAAAGTGAGGCTGGAGGGTGTGAGGTAGGGGCTTCCTATCTCTCTGTCTGCCCAAATGACTTGATCTGATCCATCTGCAACGAAAGATGAGTTCCCCAGAAATCCCTTGGGAATATAACAGACATTTATGGTTGAATGGCACAGATAGTGATACAAAGATGACTACTAGCTATAAAACTCAAATTTGTTTCATTTGAAATAATCGGCAACAACAACCTTTCCCCTGACAAAGTTGATGGCAACTGACCAGAAAGGAGTAGAGGGAGAGATTTCTATTACCAAAAGAAATTGAGGTAAAGCAGTAAATTGTTGTAATTATTTACAAAAATACAAAAGCTTTAAGTTTATTCCTTCAAGTTTTTCTAAATATTTACAAGCACATTTCTTCTCAGAGGCTCTCCATAATGAAATTACACCATTATAAACCAGGCTTTGCCCACATATGGTTAAAACACGTCTTCAGAATTTTCAGGATTACACTTGCATTAATAAATGACATGGAATCACTATTGAGAGCCAACTATCTGACATTAAAATAATCATTCAAAGATAATTGGTAGAATAATCTTTCCCTGGATGGAACAGAGAACAGATCCATGCAGATGGGATAATTGCCAGAACACATGGGTTCTCAGCCTGAGAAAATGAAAGTATAATTTAAAAAAAAATACAAAAGTGACAGAAAAATTACAAAAATGCATTCAGTGTGGCTGGAAATGCTGCCAGTGACCTTCCATCATAGACTTTTTGCTATTGCATAAATAGCTCCCTAAGAGAACCAATGGAATCTCAAAGAGAGACACCTCTGCCTCTACCTTTGCATCACAAAGACATGTCAATCAAAAGGTTTTTAGTTCCCCTGTTTCAGTATTTAAGCCTGCAGTAATCCTGCTGTGTCAGTGCCGGGCATCCCTAAATCATAGGCTTTTAAGTAATAGTATTTCAAATTGGAAACATTGCAATTTTAGTTCTTGGCAGCCATTCCAATCTTGCCAGAAGTGCTCCAGGGTTGTACAAACAACTGTCTGGGCAAGTAAGGTCAAAATGCCCTATTTTCAAATCAGAAATGTTTCGTGAATTCTACTTTTAAGTTCCCTTCTGCATTGAAAATACAGGTAGTCCTCAACTTACAGCCACAATTGAGACCAGAATTTTTGTTGCAAAGCAAGACAATTAAATGAGTTGCACCCAATGATTGCTAAGAGAATCACTGCAGTTGTTAAGTGAATCATGCAGTCGTTAAACAAATCTGGCTTTCCACCATTGATTTTGCTTGTCAGAAGCCCTTTGGAAAGGTGGCAAATGGTGATCACATGAGCCAGGGATGCTGCAACTGTCATAAATATATGCTGGTTGCCATGCACACAAATTTTGACCATACGACCGCTGCAACAGTCATAAGTGTGAAGATTGGTTGTAATTAATTTTTTAGTGATGATGTAACTTCGCACAGTCATTAAACAAATGTTTGTAAGTCAAGGACAGCCTGTATGTGATGAAATCTGCCAACATAAAGATTTTCCTGTACCTTTAAATGGTTGTACACTACCAATGACTATGGTATCCTTAAGGATAAATTGCCTAAGTTGGTTATTAGACAGACTGCATGCCTCCTTGGATAGGTGATTTCAAAAGCTGGTGCAGTGTGACAATTGCTCCAAAGTATTGTACTGCAAAATTGCACAGGACTCTTTTTTATCATTTCTGATGTTTAACATTTTCAATGAAACTATTTCAAGAGAAATCCAAGATGTGAAATTACAATGGGACTGACAGCCATCTCTCTTCTCCTTTTCCTCAAACTCATGTGTGGCAGAAGATGTTCTGATCAGTGGCTGGGTGCAGCAATGAACTAGTTGACTTGAAGCTCCATAAGTCAAAGACTGTTGACTGCCCAACTGCGTGCACTAAAGCTGCTCTGAAGGCCTTTTTACTAGGCATGTGCTTTTGATTCTCAGAAAAGCTCAAATCTACTATAGGTTAATGCAATTCAGAATAGATATTTATTAAGATAATTAAAAGATCTTACTTATTTCTGGCCCTATTCAAGATCCTCCATGAAGCATACAGTAAGTCAGTGATGGCTAACCTTTTTGTTGTTGCGTGCCAAAAGTGCGTGCGCGTGCGTGCAACAGCGCACATGTGCCCCTGCACCCATAATGCAATGTGCGTGTGACCCCCACACACACGCCCCGCCCCTGCATATGCGTGTGCGACCCCATGCATGTGTGTGTGACCCCCCGCTCCCCTGCACATGCGCACGCATCTCCCACAAGTGCCCCACCCACTGCTCATGCGCGGCAGAGACCCAAAAATCAGCTGGCCGGCGGGAGGCACGTGTGCATACACGGGGGAGCTGAGCTGCGGCGATGGCTCACGTGCCATCAGAGGAGGGCGCTGTGTGCCACCTCTGGCACGTGTGCCATAGGTTCGCCATCACCGCAGCAAGTCTTTTGATGCTGCCCTGGAAATCTGTCATGCTACAATTTGCTATCATGGCTGCCACATCAAAAATTAAATCAAAAAGTGGGGAGGGAGAATTGAAAAAGCAACTGATGGTTGCTTATGAAAAATTTCTTGATTGAGGATTGGTAGGAAAGAGGACTATGATTCCATGATTAATAAACTTGTCTGCAACTGAGAATGCCTTTGTTATCAGACCTCTATTGGTCACTCCTTTCCAAGCTTTTGAGACAAGATTTTTTAGCACTGAACGGAAGTCTAAGTGGCTGGCCAACTACATTGAGGGGGGTAAAGAGCAGGATATTTCTATAACATTGTTCTCAAAAAGAGCTTTGAGGAGGTTGCAGAACTGACCTCAACAAGCACTTGCTAATAGGAGAAGATGAAGAGCAAAACTGTATTTAGAGTCCTCATGCTGAATCCCGACCTGAGAGTGCAATCTTGCTTGGGAGGCCCCAAAATCAGGGGTCTCCAACCTTGGCAACTTTAAGATTTGTGGACTTCAACTCCCAGAATTCCTCAGCCAGCAAAGCTGCGAGAGAGTAATTATACTGTAATCAGAAAAGTGGCAGAGAGAAGATCAAGATATATTTTAAAGAAAGTAACAACAATTTCTCCCTCCTTACACAAACAGACAGCTTATTCTCACTCTCGCAAGATATTTAGAGCCATCATCGATCATCCTGTGGGAATGTTTTCCATAAATTTAAGCTTTCTCTGAACTGAGGTGGTTGTCATGAAGAGGAGATAAAAACAGCTGTGGCTGCATTGTACTCACTGGATCTTGACCATTTTCTTGGTTACTCCGAAAGGGTTTATTAGCATTATTGTTGCTCTGTAAGAAGAATTCTCCCAGCAACAATTAAATCCAGAGCTGGAAACAAATTGGAGCAGTTTATCCCCCAACTAATCAGAGGCAGGAAGGATTGGGGTTGGAGTTCAAAACTGGCCAATAACTCAGCACAGCCTACTTTATATTTTAAGTTTAATGTGGGACTATCTTTGCAAATATGAAAAGGAAAAGTTAAACTTATTTCAGATTCAGCAAATCTGAAATAAGGTATCAAGATATCAATAGAATATTGACTTAACTTACCATATTATATTTATGTTCTTCTATTCCACTGGCTGTTTCTGGCACAGATTCATATGAGGGAGATGAGTGATTAAGAAATAGGAAATATAAATAAATAATAAAATAATGTCTTTAACCTATAAAACTGTCGGAATCTACAGATCATATCTCACTGATTAACAAGCAGTGTCTGAAAGCTATCAAAGGCAAGAAAGCGCTCGAAAAAAATAAAATCTTTGTCAAATGAGATCCCCAACTAAAACATGCTCTTTGACAAAATAAATGTGAGTGGTCAATAAATGATTAAAAAACCAAATAATCAATAATCAAAAAACTTTGAGTAGCAGATGGCAAAGATTGGTAAGAAAAAAAAGTTAGCTGTACTCAAAGCAGTAAACAAACCCCCCAAATTGCAAAATTATTAAGGGTGGGCTAAAGGAGATTAGGGAAATTGCAGAGAAACTGAATGTAGTATTTATTTATTATTTATTAGTGAGACTTATATACCGCCTCATAGTGCAAGCACTCTCTAAGCGGTTTACACCATTAAGCAATGTATATTTATATTGCCCCCAACAATCTGGGTCCTCATTTTACCTACCTCGGAAGGATGGAAGGCTGAGTCAACCCTGAGCCGGTGAGATTTGAACAGCTGAACTGCTGATCACAGTCAGCTAAAGTAGCCTGCAGTACTGCACTCTAACTGCTGCGCCACCTCGGCTCATTTACTTCTACTGAGGACATAGAAGAGATGCTGTATTTAGGAAATCAGGTGAATTACACTAGAGGAAGGCAATACTTGGATGTAAGTTCAATTGACAAGTTAAAAATAAACTAATGTCTAGATTCAGATAATCTTCACTGTCAAATTCCTAAATAACTCAAATATGAAATTGTTGGTTTTCTGAAAAAATACTCAATTTGTCTGCAAAACTGGCATCTTTTCCTGAAGACTAGAAAATGCCCAATGTACCTCATTAAAAACAAATTGAGAGAGGGATATAGAAAATTATAGGCCAATTAATTAAAATGGCTGAAAGTGTTATTAGAGGTTAAATAACAAAAGAAATGGAAAAGCTTGGCTCAGCAAGGCTGTATGTTCTTCTAATGTTTCAAATTTTTAATTCCTTAGAGAAAGTATAGGAGGTTACAGGTATTCCTCAACTTACAACCACAACTGATCCAAAAATTTCTGTCGTCAAATGAGTGGTTTTTGCCCCATTTAATTACCTTTCTTGCCAGAGTTGTTAAGTGAATCGCTGCAGGGGTTAAATTAGTAACACAGTTGTTAAGTGAATCTGGCTTCCCCACTGACTTCGCTTGTCAGAAGGTCGCAAAAGGGGATCGCATGACTCTGGGACACTGCAACCATCATAAAATATGACAGTTGCCAAGAATCTGAATTTTGATCACATGAACACGGGGATGCTGAAGTGGTTGTAAGTGTGAAAACTGGTCATGTCACTTTTTTCAGGGCCGTTGTAACTTAGAATGGTCACTAAATGAACTGATGTAAGTCGAGGACTACCTGTTCTGGCCAAACCTAAATACAGTTCATAGCTTTGACAGATCTTTAACCGATTGACCCACCTGCCCTCATTGTCAACCCGGGTGATTAGCTCCTGCCTCTGCTGTGCCTGAGGCTAATCATCCCTTTCACCCTCCTACCGCCAAATACATTGACCACTCTCTTCCCAGCCAGACAAGAACAAAAATGTCATGGCTTTTACTGAAAGCATCTAGGAAAGAGTGTAGCCTGGAAAAGAAAGCAACGTGTAGACTTTCTATGCAATCCTGGTCATAGGGGTCCTATGCTTGGTTGATGATTCAACAGATAGAGTAGTTGGGACTGTATAGGAAAACCTTCATCTGCTCCCTTTTACAGTACACACAAGACATTCTTGCTAGGAACAAATATAAGTTGTTGCTAATTTCTCTTAGGATCAGGGACAATTCCACCCACAGCCTTCTATGTTGAAATCAACATCTCAAAATTAACTTTCCTTCCCTGTGTAGTATGGTGCTAATGAAAGCTTACCAAGATAAGGTCAGGGGATGTAAAGTTATGTGGGAATGACCTGGGAGACAGGAGAAGGAGCTGCAGCCTAGGCAATGATCTGATAAGCAAACTTTGAGCCTGAAGTAGAGGCTAGCGCATCTCAGAAGGGACCCTCCTTAGCTTTCAGGAGAGTAAAAGTGAGAAGCAGGAGGGGTACTTTCAGATTTTGCAAGGTTCTGTTAATGTAACCTTACAAAAAATATAGAGCAATACAGCCATCACTCCTGGTTGTGCTTTTTGTCTGGATTACCTCACAAGGCTAACAGGCAGAGGTTATATTCAGCCGGTTCGGACCAGTTCTCCTGAACCGGTAGTAACGATTATGCGCAGTTCGTTGAACCAGCTAATGCCACCACTGGCTGGCCCCTCCCCTCCCACTCATTCCTTTTCGCGTCTCGCCTGCCTAGAGTCACGCCTGCGGCATAGCTGCTGCTGCTCTCTGGTTCCCTCACTTGCCTCAACCATGCCGCCCAGCTGATCTCTGCCTGATGAGTCTTCCTTCGCTTCTCCCAAGCTACCTCCCCCACGGCCCAGCCATGCTTGCCTGCCTTCCCCGCGGCCTTCCCGGTGGTCCCCGTGGCCAGGCCCGCTTGCCTGCCTTCCCTACTCCCTTCCACGCGCCATGTGGCCCAGTCATGCTTGCCTGCCTTCCCTGCTCCCTTCCACGCAGTCCCGCCATGCTTGCCTGTCTTCCCTGCTCCTACGCGGTCCCGCCATGCTTGCCTGCCTTCTTTGCAGGGAAGGGAAGCGGCTGGGCTGCCGCTGCCTTTCATTGGGTCACATGGAGTGAGACGGAGCTCCTCCTGCGATCTCTTCTCTTTCCCCTTCTCTTCTTCTCTTTGTGGGCAGAAGAGTTTTCTCCACCCACCACTGCCCAGATGGCCTCGCTTTCCCCAAATTCCCCAAGCATTTCTTTGCCTACCTGATTTCCAGCTCCATCGTGTTTCTCGCCATCATGTTCAGGAAAATGAAAGTTTGTGTGGGGCAAAAAAAAAGTTCAATAAATCAATTCCAACTTCTCATGAAAGAAAAAGATCTCATGAAATTGGAATTGATTGAGTGAATTTTTTTCTTAGTCCCACAAACTTTTCTTTCTCTGCACATGATGGCAAGAAACGTGACAGAGCTGGAAATCAGGTAGGCAAAGAAATGCTTGGGAGAAGCGGGGGCATCTGGGCGGTGGTGGGTGGGGAAAGCTCCATGGCGCGGGGCTGCAATGGCAAAATGGGCAACAGAGCAGACGGCACAAGGAGTTTTCACAGAAGATTTTGGAGAATAATAGAGCTAAGAATCTGTGGGAGTTCCGGATCCAGAAGGACAGGCAGGCATTAGATACCGTAATCAACCAGACACTGTAGTAGTAGACAAATTAATAGACAAAGATCACAAGAGCTCGGGAGGCCAGGCAAGCGGGGCGATGCAAGGCGCCCCTTGACGTGAGTGATGTCAAGTTGGCCACACCCACCCAGTCACATGACCACCCAGCCACGCCCACAGTAGTAAAAAAATTGAATCCCACCACTGCTAACAGGGGTAACGTTTCCCTCATCCTTCTTTTGCTTTATAATCAAGATCATAATGACAATATCTAACTCAGTCCTTCTCAAATAGTGGGGCGTGCCCCCCTGGGGGGGCTCGGAGTGATGCCAGGGCGGGCACGTGTGACCCCAGGGAACATGCTTGGTCCCTCTCGATCAATTCCCCCGGATGGGGAGTGTTTTCCCAGTTGCACGCTGCTCCGAGCCTGGAAGAGAAGGCGGCCAGGTGGGGTGGGGCGGCTGCGTGGGTTCTTGTTGTTCTTGGCGGGCGCCGCAGTAGCAATGAACAGTGTGGCGAACCTGCTGCTGGACAAGGAGGAGCATCCTCTGCAGCTGGGTGAAAGCTTCGAACGGCACCCTAAAGCCTCCTTCCACACCATTCATTGTGAGTGCCCGGCAGAGGCGATGCTTATGGGCCAGGCTGGCGACCCCAAAACATTGGCTTGATTAAGCTGGCCTGGCCCCATGTCAAAAGAGGGACCTAACCATGGTAGCCTATGCCTGCTTAACCGAAAACAGACTCCACTGAGTTCAGTGTGACTTACTCCCAAGTAAGTGGGTAGAGCAGCCTTCCCCAGCCAATAGTTTGCTTGCAGCTTATAATAACTAAAATAATAAATATTAACACTAAAATTCCATTGGGGCCCAGATCGGAGAGTTGGGGGTGCACAAAATGTTTACTTCTTCGGGGGGGGGGGGTTGTAACAGAAAATAATTGTGAAGCATTGATCTAACTTGTCTCAATTTACACTTGTCTAATTGACAGCTGCTGTGGGGTGAATAGGACTTGGCTTTTCTGTGACATGTTTTTGTTAGCTTGTAATTCAGTCTTGAAGACAACTTGCTCTGCCTATGATGATTCCTCATCTTTGCCATCTCATCAGCCCAAGGTTCATGAGGGAGTAAGAATAGCCTCTCCTAACTCATTAGAAGGAAAACAGGGGCTATAAGCATATATTCCACCTTTTTTCCTAACACCTCTTGGAGTTTGAAAAGATTAGAGTTTTTTCTGATATATTGTTCCTAGTTGTATTTTCTCAGATTTCATCAACATATCAACATATACATTTACGTCAAGTATTAAATGTTTAATGATTAAAGAGAAAGAAAGTATGGATATTATGTTATCCATATTCTTATACCATTCATTCTGCCCATGTTTTAATTCTATTTTATTTTGATTGTGGAAAGTGGACCTCTTATCATTCATTGAGGATGTGTCCTCACAACAAGGCTAACATCTAGTTGTCAGCCCATTCCTGAAGTAGGTGATGCAGGTCCCAGATGATCTGCATGAAAGTAAGTCAGGAAAATTTGGAAGAAGCGAGCCAGCAGCCATGCAGACAATCTGGGCACCATGAAAAAGGAAGCTTAGTGAACTGCTGGGCTTCAATAAGCTCCTTGCAGGATTGGATTGCCTACCTCCCATCTTTTTCAAGGGTCTCTGTGGCGCCCAGGGAGACAAAACATTCATTGCATAGTTTTTCTTTCTGTTATTTTGTTTATGAGTGTATGAGTGGAGAGAGGGCTGTATGATTTGGCTACTGGGAATATCAACCTCACAGAAGATGAAATGCAGGATTTCAAGACGGATACTCACAGCTGGAGATCTTGCCCGGTAAAATAGATGGTGGGGCACAGGGGAGAAGAAAAAGACAGCAAGATACCAGCTCTAATTGCTGCACCCTGGGCCATCGCACACCCCTCAAAAGGTAAAAATATGCTTCTCCATTTTTTCCTCTTCTATGCTTACCTTTTCAACATCCTTTTAAGAATCAAATCTATCCATTCTGTAGGACTTTTTTGTCACATGTATCTGATTGTTTGATCCTCTCTCCTCTGCTCTTATTCTTTATTTCTTCAGTTCCAAATCCTTTCCTCTACTTTATATCTTCCAGTGTTTGTGTGTTCTTAAAATTGTTCCTCACCTGCACAACATCTTATCAGCTGGTTTGTCTCTTCTCCTCTTTCTTAAAAAAGAGGCTAAAATGATAGGTGTCTCCCAAAGTTTACACTGTCAATTTTATGTTTAGATTTTTAAAATCCTGCCCAAGCAGAATGCAAGGGTATTATTGAGGACAGCAGTAAGTATTCAACCCTCAACCAGATCTCTTGAGTTCTAAAAAGAAAGGCAGCCCCCCTCCCCAAATGCACACATATTTTTCAACAGCAGAATAAGTACCCTCCTACAGAACAGAGTTCCATAGAGCTGGATCTTTCTTTTCTTTCTTTTTTCTAGAGTCATTCCATGTAAAGATGAGAGGTGTAATACAACTCTTCAGAGAAAAAAAGAAAAGAAAAATGTTCTGTCCTTTAGCTCCCATCCATTATTTGCTTATGGAAAGGTGATAGAAAGTGAATGGTACAATACCAAAATAAGGATGTGGTCAAGATGAATGAAAAGCAAATACCTTTCGAAAAGAAATTTGGCTGAAGAATTTTCTCGGGCAACCTGTGTCTCCACAGATACTGCTCTCCACAGGATCCCTTTATCAAAACATTTGGGTCATGTGTTACTTTCACAGAAACCATGGCAACAGCACCATGTAAGCCAGTGCTTTTTCATTTCTGTGATTACATTTGTGGGGTGCTATCTAGCAGCATTTTCCTTGATAATTTGCAGCATTTTCAAATGTGCTCTGTGCTGAGTGTAAAGGAAATCTTGGAAGCATATTGAGGCACATTTTATTTAACTTTTTAAAGATAAAGTGGCATTTCTTGGCTCTGCAATTCAGCAAGCTCAGCATTGTCTACTCTTGTTTTATAGGATGCATGTTGTTGAAGACATGGACAAGTGATTTGGTGAAATTTGGTCAACTGAATGTTTGTTTGATCTTTGTCCTCTTGGCTTTGTAAATGTAGCTGAAATGGACTTCTCTGCTAACTAAAATAGATTTCTCTGGTCATTCCAGGGAGTAATATATGCCTTTATATGAGAGAAAGCTGTCTGAATAATTCCAAGAGAGGAAATTAAGACCACTCCCGAGCAGATTTTTCTTTTGCTACCCAAGTGTTGGCTTGTCACAAACATCATAGATTATTCACTTTGATCTTACTGATGATGAAGATTATAAAGCAGCTCAGTCCTTATAAAATAGAATGCCTAGACATTATTATATAAATAAATAAAATAAAATAAAAATTCAAATTATCAGGAAATAGAGAAATTAGGATTAGGAAAAATCCTGTAAACTATTCTGAATCTATGCAGCACAACAAGACATAACATAAATAAATGAAATTGCCAGGCAACTTCAGATTTCTTGGATGGGTTTCATTATTTCAATTTGGTTTCAGACCTCTCTAAAACCTCTTGATGAAATTTCATTAGATTAACTATTTTAATAGAAGAGTAGTACCCATGAAGTCCTGACAATTCTCCTAAATGTCTCAGCAACTTTCATTTTCTGTCAAACATGACTTTTCCTTTTCAAGAATTCCTGTTCCAAATCAGCCATTTTACTATCAGATATTTGAGCTGTGGTCTGAGAAATAGTCTTCAAAATGGGGACTGGGGAACTGCAGGAAGCCTATGATGAAGGATTGCTCATCTCTACTGATATATAGACGTGATGGTGAACCTATGGCACACATGCCACAGGTGGCACGCAGAGCCCTCTCTGCGGGCATGCCAGCTGTCGCCCCAGCCCAGCTGGCATGCCCCACCACGCATGCGCACGAGCCTCCTGCCAACCAAGTGATCTTCAGGTGTCTGTCGTGTATGCGCAGGGGACAGGGCGCATGCAGGGGATGCGCATGCATGGGAGGGTTGGGTGCATGTGTGATAGGGCAGGGCGCATGCACGGGGGTGCTCACATTGCATTTTGGGGCCTTGCACAGCACCCCTGCACCCCATTTTGGCTTCCAGGTTGGTGGAGGAGGCTTTCCAGGCCCAAAGCTTTCGCCACACAATGACAAAAAGGTTAGCCATCCCTGATATATAGCTTCCTTCCTCTTTCATGGATGTCAAATGCAGAGCTAAATGTGGATTCAGTAATGAAAATAAATGTATTATTATATCCTACTTTGATTATTCCTGTATGCTTATAATTGTACATGTTGGCATTTTGCAATGAAACATTGTGCATTTTAGAATGAGATATGTATTTATCAAATGGGCAAATGAAAATTCATTAGGATGAAACAATTTCCTCCATTTGGCTGTATCACAATTGTTCAGTTGCAAAAGATTCATTTAGCCTTGCAGATCTTTCTTCCCTTCCTTTAGAGAAACCCAGTGATTCACCAACAAGATTTAAATTACCAAAATAGGAACTATAGAATTATTTCAGTGTCCCTGACAGAACAGTCTGTCAGACTAAGTGCATCAGATTAAGAGTCATCTATGCCAGTGCTCTCTTTAAAAATTAAGTATTCCTAGACAATGGGCCATAGAGTAATCTTTTGACCATTGTTCTTACACACTTTTATCAGGGTAAATAACATAAAGCAACAAGAGACAAACTCTGCCCAACAATTTTATTATCTAAACTTCAATTAAGGGAATGAAAATACAAAGGAGAGAAGGAAACAAAGACAATCAGTGCTAACAAATGTAGCTATATGAGAAGCTTTCAACTCCCAAGATTCTGGGGACAATCTGTCTCATTTGCTGTTGCTTTTTCTACGGTTTATGTTGTTGGGTTACTTTATATATTACTGATGTATAGATAAATCTGCCTTTCAGTGTTGGATTGCATTACTTCCTACTCTATAAACCTTTGAGCCACTGAGTCACTTTCTAAGAAACAGCAGTTATGTTGTTTTAGAGTTAATAGCATTTGTCACTACTCCAAATAAGGGCAAATCCACTGATTGTCCCATCACTAGTACAAGCCACCTACTCTGCTCCAAAGCCACTGTTTTTCATCCTAAGTCCTCTTACATCTTTCTATACAAATGATTGAAGTACTTCCTTCTGATTAGTGACAGTCCCAGCTCTAATTTATTTATTGATTGGCTACAGTGTTTGACATGGTCCTATCCTTCCAGCCTCTATCTTGGGCTGCTAAGAGGTTACATTTTCTGCTGGTGCCATTTTTTATTATCTTGCAGCGCTTCCAACAATCACCAATAAAGGCAATGAATTTTCTTCAATCCATGTTCCCCCACTGCCATTAGAAGCTCAGTGCTCTATTTAGCCATTATATCCCCCAGTGGATAGCTTTTAGGTTTCTGTCCAGCTGGATGAAGAATGGTTCCTTTACTTTTGTACCTCTTACCTGCAGTACTGCAGAATTCTTTTCCCTTCTATGTTTTTTTCTAAATCTTTAAGTTGCAAGATAGGCATATTGGAATAAAACAGCAAAATTCCAATAAATACTACTTTGTTTCTAGAAAGCTGAACCATCAGTTTCAATCGTCTCCTTTTGCTTTGGATAATGTAGCATCAGAGCAATGATGGTACAGTAAGAAGGGAAAAGGATGGGCCTAGATTAGTATCAAAGGAGAGGATATGGGACAGGATTGTAAAGTCATCTATGTATGCAAACAACTGAGAAAGCAAAGAAGGAAAAGGCAGGCAGTAACAGACTTGCCCACACAGGGGTCATCCATCCAACCATGCAGGCTTTCCCTACATGAATGGGAAGTCAAGGAGCAGGGGAATGACCAGTTAGGCCTTGAAGTGGCTGGAGTCCAGGTAAACATACCTACTGAGCAGCGGTTGGTTGCTCCCGGTTCGGCCCGGTTCTGTGAACCGGTAGTGGCGGCAGCAGGAGCTCCTCCCACCCACCCAGGACTCTTCTGTGCATGCACAGAAGCATCGCACACAAGTGCGCACGCGAACCAGTATCAACAGGTTTTAGAACCCACTACTGCTACTGAGGCTGTCTGCTTAGGGTTACCAGACCTCTGGCAAAAGGAGACCATGTCTTCCTTTTTCTCCTTATGTCCTCCATCCAACAGACACGGCTTTAACATAAAGTATTGTCAGACTTTTTGAATAGGTAACTGAGCAGTTTGTCTCTGCCCTGTGTAAGGTGCAGCACTTCCCTAATAAGTGCTAACCACAAGTTAACAAGTTGGTTCTGAAATTGAGAAGATGTTAATCAGGCTTTTGACCTCTAACCAGTTTGCAGCCTAAGCAAACTAGGCAAATAGCTGGCACTGGCACATTCCTCTCAATGTGCATTCCCCACTGCATGCCTGTTTACTCTCTGCCTCTCCATGAATGCAAATACAAATATTAAACAGCTTGTGTGGTCCTCCTTTCCTCCCTGTTTGCCCTCCTTTCCAGTAGTCTCTGAACTCCTTTATGATGTCCTTGGTGCTCTCTGGGCTTGGTGGTTTTCTTGCAGATGTTTCATTACCATACCAGGTGACATCATCAGTGCTAGAAGGTTTCCTTCTAGCACTGACGATGTTACCTAGTTTGGTAATAAAACATCTGCAAGAAAACTACCAAGCTCAGAGAACATCAAGGACTCCATAGTTCAACCTTGAGCTACAAATATTCTCTTATATCAGTGCCTGCCCTCCTTTGCCTGTTCAGATATCTGTTCATTCTACATCAGCTACACTCACCTGAGGTAGCTTGTTTCTACCTGCTATTCCACTCCTACCTAGGTTCATACACATGACTAGGAACTTTTGTGGATATGACAGTAATCATGATCAGATTTGCTTTTTGCAAGCCTATGCCTGTGCACGTCAAGAGAGCTACTTCTGTATTGACGTCAGTACACCACTGGCCTTTCCCCACTTGCATCTTAGTAGAGCATATATGTGTCTAGCAACCTCTTTGTTTTGCTTTGTCTCCATGCCTCGCCTTCATCTCACCCTTAGTCCATGAGTGAGGCAACCTTGAGTCATTTTAAGCCATAGCAATGGCTTCCCTTTATTCAGACACAATCCAAGAGTAACTAGAAGGTGGAAGCAATGTGATTACAGCGATTTGGAAAAGAGTATACAGATCAGGAGTAGTGATGGTAAAATTCATAGAAGAAGGGAATCTTGTCACTGGGAGGGGGCTTTAAATCATCTCCATTTCCCATCTCATTGCAGGAATACATTCCTTTGATCATGGCCTCTGCTACTTCTCTGGGTAAAAGATTACACTCCTCTACATGTTAAAAAAATAACTTATAACATTCAATCAGAATCTGTCTTCTCATAACTGAAATCTACTCTTCTATGCAATATACTTTGGAAAAGGAGGGAACAGAACCTTAACCTCCTTCTATGTTATTTCTTTTGGGGGATGTAATACAGCGGTGAAATCTACTTACCTTCTCTACCAGTTTGGAAGTGCGCATTTTGCGCGCGCACGCATGCTCGCTTTGCTCATGCGCCATCATTGCATGTGCTTTTTCACCCTCTGTGCATGCACAGAAGGCTTTGCACATGCGCAGAGGGTTAAAAAAAAGAAAATGGTGACGTCCGGGTGGGTGGGCGGAGCCTCGCGCTGCTGCCGCTACCGGTTCTCCGAACCACCGGCACCTGCCGCTACCGGTACGCCCGAACCGGGCCGAACCGGTAGCATTTCACCCCTGATGTAATGTCCCCTTAGTAATCCCCCCCCACTCAAAGCTACATTTACCCAGTTCCTTCTGTCTTCATTGGGTTTAGTTTCTAGACCTGGATCCTTTGTTGCCCTGTTCCAATTTTTTGGAAGCCTTCTTAAAATATAATACTGAAATCTGGAGTTGGTAGTCAAAATGAGATCTTATCAACATAGAATAAACCAGAATGATTTTTTCCTATGATTTGGAAATTATACATGACGTGACCTAAAATCTTTTTTTCAGCCAGATTATGCTGCTACTTCAATTTGTAATCAGCTACTATTCAACAATCAATCATCATCCAGTCATTTACCAATCATCGCCAAGCCACGCATTCCTCATCTTATACGTGTGCACTTGATTGTTGCTTGGTGCTGTCTGATTTAAATTTCACTCCCTTTATTTCAGCTTATTTTTGAGCTTATCAAAATTATTTTTAATTTTCTTTCTGCCTTTTCCACCCAATTTTGTATATCTGAAAATCTGATAAACATTCTGTCCATTCTTTTATTTAATAATAAAAATGAAAGAATAGACCATCAGGGCTGAATCTTATGGCACCATATTCAATGCCTCTCACCATATGGAACATTATACAATTTTCAACTCACTTTCAGGCATCTGGCACTTCATCACTTTTCTATTATGTCTCAAATATAATATATAAGGTTTTGTTCAAAGAATCAGCTGGTACCTTAAGCACCATAGGATGCAATTAAATTTGGCTTGGAATTATCAACTCACTCAAAATAAAATAATAAATGGGTTTTTCTTGGCCATATTTTATTGATCTTAAACTTCAAACTGCCCCCAGATCCTGCTTTTTACAATTGCCAACATAGTTGTTATTGGCCACAATTTTGTCCTTTTCACTGAGCAACTGAGAGACCAATTCTTTTCTTTTCTTTATCCTGAACATATCAAAAGAAACTCTTTGTGCTATTTCTAGCATCCTTCATTAATCTCAGTCTATTCTGAACTTTTGCTTTTCTGATATCAGGTCCACCGTTTTAGACTATCCATCTGTACTCTTCTTCAATGACCTGATTTTTTTCCCATTTCTGATATGTGTCCTTTTTGTTTAGCAAACTTTACAAAGCTTCTTCTGCAGCAACATGAACTTCTTCCACTATCCTCCATTTTTTCCTCATTGGAATCGTTTACAATTATACTTTTAGTATCTCCTTGTATAGGAACTCCCATCCTCCTTTTCCCACCTTCCCTTGCCATGGGATCTGATTTATCATTGCTTTCAGTGTATTAAAGTCCATTGTTGTAAAGTCCCAAAATATGCAGTATATTATCTCTATGATGATATGAGTTTTAAAGTGTTCTGTACACATCCTTTGTTCCCAAATGTAGGTATTAACAGGAAGGGACTTCATAAATCTTGGAAGTTGTTTTGTCTCATCCTTCATCCCAGGTTACAGTCTTCATTCCTGTACTTTTATATAATTGTATTAGTTTTGTGTTATATAAGTTTAGTTTTATATAATTGTATTAGTTTCTTAGGGCCATCACATTTGAATTCAGCCCTTAGAAATATTTATCAATTGCACAACCATAACATATGGGATCCTTTAGAAACTGACCTTTATAGCACAAAATTAAACTTGGACAGCATTAACTTCAAATGAACTTTAAAAAGATGGGAAAAATTAGCACTACCTTCATTTATTCTAGAGAGACAACAGTTCATCGTGACATCCATAACCATATCTCTAGTTATCACTTATTTTTTATATCTGCTCCCAAGCCCAACAGTACCTAGCAACAAGCAAATTAAGACAAAGGAGTAGAAATGTTGGAGAAAATGGAGTGGAAAAGTGGAAAATCTCCTTCAGTCTGGTTTTAATTTGATTTAAGATATGATTTCTGGGTCCCTGTCTCTTGTCTAATGAGGATTTTAAGAGACCCAAAGTTCATTTCTGAAGCTGATTCAAGATAATTATCATATGTCTATGATACGTAATAGATTTCAACTAAGTAATAGATTTCAAGATTTTATTCCTTTCCAGTTTGCTCTTCTGCTTGATATATTCTAGGTTGCTGCATGTAATCAACTTAGGTTTATCCTATACTTCTAACATTGAAACTGCTGGCAGCTTTCTGAGTTTTGGGCATTTGAATTGAGAATACTAGTAAAGAGTAAAGATCTTTATATAAATATGCACTAGATCAGGCAAAGCTGGAATCAAGACTTCCATCCCTCACAAACTTTTGTTAAAACCATTCCCCATTAATTACCAAACCACACTAATGGGTATTGCAGGACAAGTAAATTTTGTAAGGATTGAGATGGACAAATTAGTTTATTAATTCATTTAATATCCCCTCTCTGTCAATAGAGATATCTCCTTATGTTTCCTTACAGATCAAAGTGTGATAGTTACTTTCCTTCTTAATTAAGATTAGTAGAGCTACAGTATGTATCAGTCTTCCTAATGGAAAACCTCATTCCAACTACTTAAACATTTGAACTACATCTCAAAAAATTAATTAGGGAGTATAAGACACTTTTATGGTAATTTATGTTGTGTCCTTTGCTTCCATATAAACTACTCAGAGGAAATATTAGTGAGAAATGAGTTTAACCAACAACATAGCCACATCTATGAGCAATCTACAGTGGCAACATTCTCTACTGATGCCCACAAGAGGCACTATGGAAGGCATTATGCCTGACTAAAGACTAATTATTTCAAGTTCTGTTTTATCTTAAGGTTCCTTTCTTGAATAACAATTTTTTCGTTATAAGCCCAATATTTGTGATTCAGAAACCCTCAATTCCCCAATGCTTAAGTCTGAGATAAAAGAAATTCTATGGCACAAAACAGTACTCCCAAAGATAGTATCATCCCTAACTCCAGTTCCTAGATTTTTCATTAGACTGGAGAAAACTGAAATAGGCAAACTACAGTATTTTCCAGCACAAACTGGGATCTACAAAGCAACAGATGCCAGCAGATCACAAACTTCTACACATTTGGCCTCACATGAAGAGAAGCAAAAAGCAAGTAAGAAGATATGGAGACAACCAGCTTATTAAGTGTGTGTTTCTTTCAATTAATATCTATTTATTACTTAGATTTATATACATAAATTGTTCAAATCAGTAGCATAAAATAATTGAAATAAATAAAAATTATAAAGAACCATCACTAGATGAGGATAAAAATAATCTATATAGCAAAGCATCCGTTAACACATCCACCATAAAAGAAATAAAAATATAGAATTTAAAAATATAGAATTAAAAGAGAAAAGGCAATTTGAGACTTCTACTTGAGTCTTTAGTGTTGCTCTTAATGGGTACCATACCCCTTGGTTTCGTAGCTGGTGCTGATCTTAAGCAGCCAAAACGATTTTCTTCAGTTCCATTACCCAAAGTCTCATTTTACAAAAATGCAACTTTATTATTTGAGACATTTGAACCCCGTAGCCTTGGGGGTGGGTAAATTTGTCATCATTTATGCCTGCTGACTGTACGGCTACTCCTTCATCTTGAATGTGATGTCTCTGGAGTGCCACAGTGCTTTTATACTATGCTATAATGCTTTTTAAATTAGCCAGATTTTTTTTTGTTGCTCCTTATCATGACGTAACAAGACACTTACAATATAAGGATGGTAGGAATGCTAGCTGGAGATGGATCTCTATTATCTGTATTGCTTGCAAGGAATGGCTGCAAGCTGTATGGTTATTCTTACAATGGTTATGATGAATACAACTTTGAGTTACTGCATGAGCTAAACAGAGGATTATCTGTGAGTGTTGAAAATAAATTACTATAGAAAACCTAGACTGTAATGAACGAGAGAAAAGGGAGAAAACAGGACAAATTCTACCAAAGCAAGCATCTTTAATCTTTTTGCTAGTCACCAGGAGGAGATGGGACTCTTTTGTTTTGCTTCTTTGTAGAATTGAAACATTTTCTAACAGATGGCTGTAATAATAAAAAAAATGACTTGGAATAAGTTGTTTGGCTTGCTCATATCTTACAAGGCTAAATCTATGAACACTCAGAATACTGTTCTCATTGCTGCACCTCAAAAATAATACTATAGAACTGAAAAATGTACAGAGAGGATCAAATAACAGTGTTGAGGGCCTAGAGCAGCATCCCTAGGAGAAAAGGCTGACTTCTTTTTGCATGCATGTATAAAGTGACCAGATTTTTTTTTCTTCAGGCGGGACACCATTGACGGGGGTGGGTTTCTCCATTTGAGTTTTGCCCTCTGCGCATGCGCAGAGGGCAAAAGAAGGCAAATGTCGGTGTCCAGGTGGGTGGAGGGGGGGGAGGCGGGAGGCTTTTCCTCGCCTCCCCTTCAGGAGCCGGCAATGGTTTAGGCTGGCTGGCTGGCAAGATCCTTACAACCGTCTCAGGTGACGCTCTCAGTGCGCTGTTTTAATTCTTCCCCCATGCTCGGGCCCAGCGTGTGCAGGCGCAAAAGAGGAAAACAAGTGGCGGGGGTTTTTTTTAGCTGTTTAGCGTCTCGACCGGTGCCTGCATGTCCGCTCTGTGCGATCCGGCGGGGGTGGTGGGGCTTCCGGGGTCCGCCCCGAGCCCCAAACCGGCCGCCGCGCCTCCATCGCTCAGGTAGTTGGCCTCCAGTCCTGCCCCGCCCGTCCAACCCCCAGCGCGAGACGCGCGTCCTACCTGGGACTTTTCCTGGTAGCTCCAATCGCGTTCCTTGCTAATAGCGCCCAGAGCAGCCCCTTCCAAAAGATAACGTCTCGCGATCTTTTGGAAGGGGCTGCTCTGCTCTGGACGCTATTAGCAAGGAACGCAATTGGAGCTACCAGGAAAAGTCCCAGGTAGGACGCGCGCCCAGCCCTGCCCCGCCCCTTTTGCCGCGGCACAGACTGAAAGACAAGTGCAAAGTCGCGCTCCCCCCCCAGAGTTCGCTCTGCCCCGCCCCGCGCCACCCTGTGAATAGAGGGGACTGAATCGGAAGCCTGTCGCTCGGGCACGCGTCTGGTTGGAGGAAGAAGCGGGGGCTCATTAGACTAAGGTGACCAGATGTCCCGATTTTGAGAGGGCCTGCTGCTGCTGCTGCTGCCCCTGCGGCTGGGCCCAACCTGGCTGTCCTCGAGTGCCTGCAGGCCGATTTTTTGAAAGAATGCCCTAGTCGGGCATTGTTTTAAAAAATCGGGACTTTTTAAGAGGGCGGGCGGGACGCAGGACAAATGATTAAAAAGCGGGTCTGTCCCGCCAAAATCGGGACGTCTGGTCACCTTATGCATGTAGTGAGCCTCTGAGTGACACAGCATTCTGGGCTAGTTGGCATTTGGCCAGATCCTGTTGGACTCCTCTTATGTTTTTTTTTGTACTAATCTTACAGGAAGCAAGTTATTCCTTGATAGCTATTTCTGGACCACAGACCCCTGCTGTATGTGCAGTGAAAATTAACTACTAAACTCCCAAAAGCACAAACAGTTTTTCTAAGGTATCTCATTTCACCACCAAGACCTTGGATTACACTCAAGATTTCAAACAGTTCATCATTTTATTCATTCTTGGATAGCTGTCTATAAAAGGAAGTGTAAAGGGATTTCTCCTAACACTCATGGAGCTCTCTTTGTTCCAAACACTTCTGTTTTACCCCATGTTCCATTTAATGTTAGTATGAGATACCTGAGTGAGATCATTTGGAGATGTAGATCAAAGACTTATTATCAATGCAATATGCTAACTAGATAGGAAAAGTAATCACTCCCTGGTTGCACAAATACACTGCAGGGGGATGAAAGAAATGAATTTCTGTCTGAACAAGAAATACAATTACCTGACAGCATTCAGCATGTTCTAGAATAATTTATATTCATTCTAAATAAACTACTTCATAGCTTGGGGGCCTTCTAGTTCCATCTCTGTCATCAGTGGCTCAACTGTATCATGGCGGTCCTTTTGCCATATTAGGCTAGAGCACTAGATATGGCACCTAATAAAGGTGACCTCATTTTAACAATCCATGCTGTACTAACATCTTGATTACTGCAATGCATTGTAGTCTAAGCTGTTCCAATAGAAGAGAACATATGTAACTCAACTAAAATATAACTAGGTCTGGGGTCCCCAACCTTTTGGACCTCAGAGAACACCAAGGTCATAATTTTAAATCCCGCGGACCACCAAATTCACAATTTTAAATCCCACGGACCCTAATTCATAATTTTAAGACCCACAGACCACTAATATGAATTTTTTAAAAAGATAAATACATTTGTAAAATAATGACAAGAGAACTTCCATTTTATTAATATGAAATGCACCTATTTAATATAACAAAATTATAAATGCTTATTTAATTATAACAAAATTGTAAATGCTTATTTAATCATAACAAAATCTTTAAATCTTTAAACAAAATCTTGTAACAAAATTATTAAAGTTAGTGTAATTATTACAAAATAATTGAAGCTTATTTGACAGTGGCTTGCTGATGTTGTTCGGAAAGTCAGTCCCTTATTCCAGAGCTGTAGGTGTAGTCTCTTCCTTCCCCTCCCCTCCCCTCTCCTCCCTTCCCGCCTTTCCTTTCCTTTCCTTTCCTTTCCTTTCCTTTCCTTTCCTTTCCTTTCCTTTCCTTTCCTTTCCTTTCCTTTGCTTTCCTCTTCTTCCTTTCCTCTCCTCTCCTCTCCTCTCCTCCCCTTTCCTTCTTTCTTTCTTTTCCTTTTCCTTTTCCTGCATCTGGGTGGAGGAGCTGCTCCGGAATGACCAAAGGGCCAGTCCTATGACTACCACAGCTCTGGAATATGGGACCGGCCCATGGTGGGGCTGGAAATCTCCGCCATAGGGGGTGGCACTTGCAATGTGCAACTTTGCAGGTGGTGCAGTATGCAAAAAGGAGCGCAGCCCTCACTGGCTGGAATGAAATAATGGTGCTGTTGTGGTGGTGGTGGGGGCACTGTGCAAGTGGGCCAAAGCGGGTGTTGCGATGGCTGGAAGTTGTGAGAGCGAAGCGTTACTTGCATTTGCACGGCATCAGCATTCCGCCTCAGTACATTTGCGCCAGCCAGTGGCGCAAGGCAGCCCTCGTCTCCTGCCACTTGGGACTCAGACCGGTAAATGGCATCCAGTCCGGGGAGCAGCCGGAGTTTGCTGTCCATTGCAAATGCTAGCTCAGCCCCCTACAAACTCGTCTCTCAAGGAGCGCTCGCTGAAGCGGCGTGGGAAACTTGATGAAAGATGAAAGATCCCAGTGTTTTGTTTTCTATGGGAAACAGAAAATGACTCTTTGAGTGTTTAAGGTTGCAGAAACAGGTGGCCAAGTTAAGTGCCTGAAGGACCCCATCCCATCACTGGGAGTCCAGGCGCTTCAGCAAGTGGCGTGCTGGATTCGTGTTAGTGGTCCGCGGGATTTAAAATTATGAATTTAGTGGTCCCTGAGGTCCGAAAGGTTGGTGACCCCTGGACTAAATGAAACTTGGTATTACTGCCATACCATGCTCAATCTTTCATGAAACTGGTACTTGGTTTGCTAATATTCACCTCTAAAGGATTTCACACCTAGAAATCACATAATTTCAGGAAAAGTCTGAAATGGTCAGCTTATTGTTCAGTTTATTGGGAAATGATTGAAAAGTTGCAAGTAAGTGCCTGTTTGGTTGGTGTTTCCCCTGTGCTTGTGTGTGTGCATGCAGTGTTTATACCTTTGCATGTGTGAGAGACAGAGACTTTGGGTTTAAGCTCCGTGAATTGTTGTCAAGTAGCTGTTTCTAAAAGAATTCCCCCAGCACAGTAGTGAAAGATAGGAACCAATAATGCTCTGCTTCAGTAAAAGGCAGTTTATTAGTCTCCTAAAAAGTAATCCTTTATAGCCTTTCTCATCTAACCTCATTGCGCAATAGTATCAAAGATGGATTGTAGTCAGAAGTATTCTCAATTTATGTAAAGGTCTCTGTCTGTGTATGCAAAATCACCATATTTGCACTGCAAAAGTCCTTATGAACCAGTATGGAAGAAAATAATATTTTCTGCTACCAAGCAGTTGCTTGAAACCCAGTTTGGTGTAGTGATTAACCAGGGGAGAAAACAGGAGACTCTGAGTTCTAGTCCCAGGTTAGGCACAAAACCAGCTGAATGACCTTGGTCCAGTCAATCTGTCTCAACCCTAGGAAAGAGGCAATGGAAAACCACTTCCCAAAAACTTTGCCAAGAAAACCTCAGGAACAGGTAGTCATCAGGAGCCCAGGTAGTCACTTTGTGTGCATACACAAACAAAGTACTTACATTTTTACAGATCCAATAATAGTATTCCCATTTTTGAAAAAAAATGTCATTTCAAAGAAAATGCCCACTTCAACCAAACCCAGCATATATGTTTCCAAAGGAAGGAGGGGAGAATGCAACCTGGTAAAGACCAATTTCAATATTAATAACCTTCAAGCATCCGGAATGATGCCTATGACTCACTGTCCCCAGGTACATTTCGCTTTTAATTAAAAAGACCATAAGTCTATAATAAGTACAAGAGTGCCAGAAAAAATTAATTGCACTATCATGACTACAGAGAGCAAGAAGAAATGTCAAGAATCACAAAATGCAAAGATAAACAGTATCATGTGTTTAACCAGAAAGTGTTTCATGATGCAAAAATAACAGTGTTGGCAGTTATGAGATAATTTGTGGCAAACATCCTTGCTATCCACTAACATTATCTGGTCAGCTAATTGTCCATAATAAGATTATTTAATGGATGTTTATTAAGAGTTTGTTAACTTTACCTCTTAACAGTCTACCAAGTGATCGTAGTGAAATATTACAGATGAATATATTATCTTTTGCCTATAGCAGTGATGGTGAACCTTTTTAGGTTCGCGTGCCAAAAAGGGGGGGTGCGCGCGCTAGCGCGCTCTCGCGTGCCCACATCCATTCCCTCCCCCCATGCATGCGCACAACACCCCCCCATGCTGCCCCCTGCGCATGCGCACACACCCCCACCCCCGCGCAAAGACCTTACCGGAGCCTGGGCCGGTAAAAAACGACGAAACGGGCAAACCGGAAGTGCGTTTTTCCGCACTTCTGGTTTGTCCGTTTTGTAGTTTTTTGCATTCCGGGGCTTCAGGGAGCTTCCCTGAATCCTCCGGAGTGCAAAAAACAGCTCACCGGCAAACCGGAAGTGCGTTTTTCCGCACTTCCGGTTTGTCCGTTTTGTAGTTTTTTGCATTCCGGGGCTTCAGGGAGCTTCCCTGAACCCTCCGGAGTGCAAAAACCAGCTCACCGGCAAACCGGAAGTGTGTTTTTCCGCACTTCCGGTTTGCCGGTGGGCAACGCTCGCGTGCCATCTGCTATGGTTCCGCGTGCCACCTGTGGCACGAGTGCCATAGGTTCGCCACCACGGGCCTATAGGATATAGCATAATTATTACAGATGAATATATTATCTTTTGCCTATAGGATATAGCATAATTACCATATTACTACACACTTGCATAGTTCCGCTTCATTTTGTGTAGTTTATTTGGAGAAATTTACATTAGATTTCAGCCTCTATGATGTGGAATAGATACATTTATTAAGTGTATCTATTTAGAGAGAGAAATAAAATAAAACAACTGTTGTACAATAAATGAAAACATATAAAAATTATCTACATAATTGTCTTGGTTTCAGTTACTTTGTTCTGGGGGAACATCTGGAGAAATATTCCTCAGAGGAATAGATTTGAGGTCATTTCAAAGAAAATTAATGGGATAAATGCTTTAACCTTTATTGTTGTTTATTGATAAATAACTTTATTGTGTCTTTATGAGTATATTATTGTGAATAATTGTGCATATAATTCCTTACTATATTGCTACAATTCATGAATTATTGCTATTATCAATAGACTTTCAAAATGATATGAAGCAAAATTTGTACATAAATCACACAAGTTTATTAAAAAGCAAATAGTGCTGTAATGGGCACTGGTTTGAATTGAACTTGACATCTTTTATCTTGAGATTTCTTTCACTCTTTCATAGTACCAACACAAATCACGTTTTAAAAAGATGGAGTGTTGACATTGGCATAATAATAGTATGTTGATAGGCAAACATCTAAAATTTGGTGCTGAATGCATGTGAGTCCTCCCTCAACTTTTTTTCAACACCATGTGGAATTTGACCCAGGTCATCCTAACGTTGGAATCATTGCAGAACAGGCCCTCATTTTGTTGGCTCAATTCTCCACATTTTCCTCCAGGGGAAAAAAGAGGAATTCAACTGGGAAACTCCAGCAGAAAACTGAATTAGTTTCATTAAGATATTCAGCTCTGTTACCAGAATCAAATTAGGTTAGTGTTGTGAATAAGAGTGAAGACCAGAGTATGGAGAAAATTATTTTAGTGGAAGAGCAGGCCAGATTCAGAATTGTTTTATTCTCAGTGAAAAACATATCAGTGAAAAATATGTAATTGAAGGTAAACAACTGTTTGCATCCTTTATGGATCTTATTGCACCACTTGATTCCATAAACTGAGATACTTAGAGGAAAAAAGTAGTCTTGGTAAATATGGAACCTAGACTCCTATATTTTGTTACATTTCTTTAGACAAATATATATTTGAAAATTCACAATGAAGTCAATAGATCTTTAAAATGGAACACATTATCCATAAGGAAATCAGACAAGAGTGCTCTTTGGCTCAATTTCTGTATTCAGTTTCTGTGTTAACATTCCAGGTGTCCTGCCTTCTTTGGATGTCCAAATGCCAAAGATCTCTAATAAATTCATTAATGTTCTTTCATATGCAGACGGTATTCCCAAGATAGCTTGAGGAGACTGCAGTAGAAACTAAGTGCCTATTTCCTTCCAACTCAGTGAAGTTCTACAAAGCCAAGTCCAAACTGGTGGTATTCAATGAGAAACATATTAAATATAATCGGCACCTGAGGACCCTACTGAGCAAGTTGAGTCCTCTCCCTACTTAGGAGTGTTTTCTGCTGATAAGCAAACATCGGTAAATAATTTCAAAAGAAACCCTTTAAGGGCAGCAAGGAATACCAAAACACTATTTAAATTAATTATAAATATCCAGGTACTTTGACCCCATACCTTTAGTACAAGATAAAAATATATCCTGTGTTAATCTATGTGCAGAATTGAGGTGCCTATCAATGGCCCTTATACTTAAACAAAACCAGACTCATTTTTTAAGATTGTGGGAATCAACAATATGCTGGCCCATGATTAGAACCAAAACAAGAATTGGTCCTTTATATAGCTAACTAATTAAAGTCTTCCAATCACTGACAGAGTTCCCTTAATGGACCATAGTAGGCTACCTCCAAGTGTGCTTAGAATAAATAGCAATGGTTTAGACCAGCATGTTGATAGATCAACTTAGCCAGAGGACAAGTGGGAGGGACTAGACATCTTGGGACCCCAATCCTTTCTGGTTTATCAAGTGAACCAATCAATTTCAGCCTAACTTCCCTCACATGATTATTATGAGCATCTGCTGCTCTAAGTGCTTTGAAAGAAAGGTGAGATAAAAATATAATTCATTGCACAATTAATATGCATTACATGAATATGTCCTTGCCTCAGCTTGAATTATAGCAGAGGTCTTCAAACTTTAAGACTTATGGACTTCAACTCCCAGAATTCTCCAGCCAGCATAGCAAATCTGGGCCTACTTTGCTATAAACCTAACTCCTGAAGCTTGGTTGATTGGATCTCTTGATTCCTTTCTAATACTCCTATAACAATGACTGGTCCCCAATCGGTCCCAGCGGTGTGTTGTGGAAACAAGAGTTGTAAATAGAATGAATTAAATCTGAGCACAACTCTTTAAAAAGTACATTTCACAGCTTGGGAGCCACACAGGAGATGGACTATGTGCCCAACAAGTTAGAGCTATCAGATCTGATCCTGCAAGGAAGCTATTTCCATAAGTAGCAAGCAGATAGGCAAGTGGTACAGTACCTTTCTCCTTCCTATTGTCTGTCTTTGTCAGGTGGTAAATTTTGCAACCTCTACTAACTAAGGAGTGAGATGCTGTTACTGACAAGAGTTCCAAGGTAACATTCCTTTAAAATATCAGAGATCAGAAACTAATACAACACTGGGTAGATTGTTCCCTGTGGGAGGACACAATCAAATTTGTCTTGCATTATCTTTTATATTATCCATCATTCAGTTTCCTTGACTTCTCCTGCACTGTAAGGGCACTGCATGTTGCTGTTATTACTAAGACAAAACAGGGATGGGCAATAAAGGTGGCAGAATTAATGTCAGAAAACATTTTATTCTAGGTCATGGACTGGAGGAAACCATTTTGCTCTGAAATTTCTTCACTACAGATCCTAAAGATTTGCAAGTGGCAATCTGCAATGAAAGCTAGCACTGCGGAAGTATTGAACACTGAGGCCTGCACCTGAATGGATAGACCAATTGCACAACTCAGAACATTGATGGAAGGTTGATAGGGAAATGGGAGTGTAGATCTTCCTTTCCTAAAGCAGTTCCCACCAACTGTGTTAGATTACAATTCCTATCAACTGCAGCCAGTAGTCTTGGCTGAGTTCATAGGAACTGCAGTCTATCATGCATGGAGGGCATATACTGTAGTCTTGAGAAAGGCTGGCATACAGTTCTGCAGCCTTTTAAATGCTGTGCTTATTTTTGTCATAAGAAAAAAACAAGTGCTTTTATTACAAACCATCACCCACATTTGCAAAAGAAGGTTGGCAGATGTAGACAGCCGTGTCAACTTAGGTTCTGACATTTCTGATATCAAATTTGTTATCAAAGAGTGTGAGATGGGAAAATAACAATGTCTCTTCTTCCAGAACATTATTGCTCTGCATCTGAAAAAGCACCTGATGTGCCCTCTTTCATTAGCAATAAATTAAATTGAAAGCTATTGTTTTTGTGCTCTGTGTGAATGAAAAGTGTACTGTTCTCACATGAAGTGTTTATGTAGACCTGAACATATACAGCCATGAGTGAACAAAGGGGAATAATAGTGTAGTCATCCTGAGGTTAAGCCAGCTATTTTTTCTCCTGCATTCAGTTATTCTGTGGATGAAAGCAGCTTAAGAACATTTTTGCCTGTCTCGGACTTTTGTCAAACCCAAGCCAGGGAGGATATGGAAAGGCAACCATCAGTATATGGAGAAACACTTTTTTTAACAAAATTATTTCAATGATGTGAAACATATTCTGGTTCAACTTTGGTGTTCAATCTTCTTTTATTTGAAAAAAAATACTTTCAGGACATTTCAGAAAAACAGCAAAGATCCATCCCTTCTATCTTGGAGAAAATCACACATATTAAATGCTCTTGTGATCCAGTCCTCATTGGAAGAAGAAAGAGAAGTTCCTCAGTCTGACAGCAGTAGACATCCTGAATCTTCCAGCTCCGTTTTCAAGTGTCACAGGGAAATAGAACTTGGTTGCATACTTGGGCAGGTACAATTTTAGGCAAAAAAATGTTATCTTCTCTCCCACTCTGGGCTGGGCAATTCCCATAAGCCACTGTCTCGGCCTCCACCTAATTCTGTCCATCAGGACCATCGGCACTGCAGCAGTTCAATTAATCCCAAGGGAGGCTGCTGCCACAGAGACGTTTTTTGTATGCTTGGCCATAATAAATGTATCCAATTCTCAAGTAGGGATATGCTTCCAGCCATCCTCCTAACCAGACGGTGCACTGCAGAAAGCCTGTCACTGACTATGACCGGAGGACCCTTGGCTCCATCTAACTGGCTGCTTTTCAGGAGTTTGGGATGGGGGTTAAAGTGAGGATGGGAAGCATTTTATTACACACAAAAGCTTTGCTCCCCAATTCCCACTGCACTATACTATTTGGGACCTAGGAATTGGACTTTTAAAAATGTGCACTGTGGAGTCCTGGGTGCTCACTGAGCTTGGTTGTTTTCTTGCAGACATTTCATTAGCCACCGAGGTATCATTGTCAGTGCTTCATCCAGTTTTTCCCTCGTACCATATTTATCCTTTTTTTCCTTTTTTGTCTCTCTTATTATTTTAAACAATTTTAAACAATTTTAAACAATTTGTAAACCAGCCACAATTGGTGGGAGTTGGTTAGCATATTGCTTCCTTTGGCCTCAATTCCCAGGTGAACTCAGGAGAATTTTGTCAGAACAACCAAAAATGGAAGACTGGAAAGTCTATGCAGATTTATTAGACTTAACTTTATACCTTTTTGGTGCTGTTCTAATCTGCAGAATTTAAACAGCACTTTCTGTACTATGCTAGAACTTGAGAGCAGCACTTAGAAGTAGTACTGTGGCATACTAGAAGTAGTTTCTATGGTGCCCTGAGATACTGGGAAAATGAAAGCATGAGATATGTGACATTTTACATCTTATTTGATTGGCTTATAACATTTTTGATCCTCTGACAGTGCAAACCCATATAGTCTACCTAAAAGAAAGTCAAAATGACTGTGAGCTTGAAACCTAAATCTAACTGACCCTCATTTCCTTAGTTTTGAAAAATAAATGCTTAGAGAAATGTTTTTAAATAATCATCCTCCCCAAATTGTGAACTCCTACACTTCTCTGGACCCAATGCAGGGGTGAAATGCTACCTGTTCGGCCCGGTCCAGGCGTACTGGTAGCGGCAGCCACTGGTGGTTCGGAGAACCAGTAGCGGCAGCAGCGTGAGGCTACGCCCATCCGCCCGGACATCGCCATTTTCTTTTTTTTAACCCTCTGCGCATGCGCAAAGCCTTCTGCGCATGTGCAGAGGGTGAAAAAGCACGCATGATGGGGCACGCTCGCTTCGCTCGTGCATGCATGCAAACCGCGCACTTCCAAACTGGTAGGGAAGGTAAGTAGATTTCACTGCTGACCCAATGTTAGCCTGATTAGCAACCTAGCCAGTGACAGCATTATCTTCTGTACTTTAACAATGACTGAACCAACCCCTCTGTTAAATACCGGTAACACCTCTGTTCTCATTTTTTTTTTAAACATTCTAAGCTGGAGCCCTTGACAGATGGGCTACAGTATCTGACCTCCTGACTTTGCTTTTGGTGCTTTGTTTTCCAAGAGTTAAAGGCTCATCTATGGAAGAAAAATAAATGAACTTCAGCTCATTTGTTTTTCCATCGCCAGTAGGCATTGCTGGAAAAGTCTACAGAAGAGATTAAAGCGATAGGGTTTGGAGGGAGAGTGTAATCGTTTATACCCTGTAAAGGAACACTCAGCATTCCAATGCTTCAGGAGGAGATTATGGCAAATGTGCAAAACACATTTACTTGGGAGTAAGTCTAATCAATTTTGTTGGGTTTACCTCTGAATAAACATCCATCAGACTCTCTGGGCTACACAGAATAAACATCCACCCAAAATAAATTAAAACCAAACTATGAGAAATACAGTTCAGTTATATTTAAGGATTTTAATTCATACAATAAAGAGTACATTAAATCTATTTTTTTTAGAAATAAACTGATAACTTCCTTGACAGCAAACAGATCTCAGTGATTGAATATTCCGGATTATATAATGCTAAACTATGAGCAGAAGAAAGCTACTGTATTTTATATACAGGCACAATATTGAGACACCATACAACAAAGTAACTGAGCATGTGTTTTCTCACAACGTGCTTGAAAGTTCAGTCTAATTTCATTGGGGGAAAAATAAAGCTGACAGACAACCATGGACCTCCACAGTGATCATCAGAATGGTGGACATGATCAAACACCTGATGTCTTTTACATATGAGTAGTGTCTGACCCTTAACAAAAAGGGTGGGACTTTCATCACTGGATCTGCCAACCTTTTTGAAGCTAGCCACCATTGCTGAGAATGTCCCTAAAGACTTATCAACTTATATAACAACTGCAAATCTGATGTAGATTTATTATTTCATGTTATATAATCCTCATTTTAACCCATCTCCATAGTTTCAAGATGAAGTATTTGTGGACAAAATAGATGTGCAATCGAGAACTCTTTTTTTTAAATACAGAAAAATAGATTGTTCTAATATGTACCAAACAAATTAATGCAGGATAAATCTATCAACCATTACTGGTTTTCATATAGTAGCTATATGGACTCTTTGTATCCAATGCAATAGTAGCATACCAAAATAAAATATATTTTGAGTTGGGACTCCTGGCAGTACAGTAATATATTTTTTCCTTAAGATTTATGTCACTGAGGCAATGAGTTTATCAAGGATGTTGCTCACTGAAATGACTACGCAGAAGCACCATCACCTTTTACCAATTAACACCCAACCAGGTGACTCAGGAAATCAACTTCACCCGATGCTATAAAGAATTTTTCCCAACTGAAAATGACTACTGTAGTAATGATAACAGGAAGCCTAGAGAGGTTCTTTATTGAATCCATAGCATCATAGCAATTCTGTAGTACACGGTAAATAAATTTATACCTAGAAATGCACATTTGCATTAGAGATCTGTCTAGGGATCTTAGCACTTTGGGAATCATTCAGAAAAGGTGCTCTGGAGTATGTTGGAAGATGAATGTAGCCCCTTTAAATGATACACATTTTCAGAATCAAATCTAAAGCAGTGCAAGTCCTAATATTCTCTTAACTTCATCTCATAAGCAGAAGGTAGGAAGACATCAGCTGTCACATCTAGTCAGCCTTTGTGACTCAGCATGGATGTTTTGAGGGCTGACATACCAAGAAGAAAAACTCTGACTAGCTTCTTTGTTAACAAGCTCATCTTAGGTGAAGGGATTTGTGTATATGTGTGTGTGCATGCACACGGGTGTCATTGAATCACGGAAGTCCCTCCCTTGCAAAAAAATTAAAAGGTATGAAAGGTACTTAATGTGAATGTAATAATGTAATAAGGAAGCAAGGAAGCAGTAGTTTGTTGGTAGAACACTCTTGGACAGGCGTGGTCTTTCGTTGTTGGAGATAGTTAATTGCTAACTGGACAGATTCTGTGTTTGCATCTTGCATTGCAGATCTTCCATTGAGCAAGAGTGCAGCTACATGATCTCCAAGTCCTTGTTAGCACTGCACTTCCAGAAATTTGAGTGCACTGGGTGGATGGAAAGATGCTATATAAATTATATCATTAAATATATAATAAATTATATGTTATTGAACTGGACAAATTCAGTACTAAATACGTAATTTAACACATACTATACAACTTATTAAATTCAATAATATTGAGTTATGTAGATAGGTTAGATAATATATTGTGTTGCTTTCTCAGTTCAGCACCTGTTAGAAGTAATTTATTATATTTTTAATATTATTTTCTCTAGTATTTCTTGAATGAGGTCAGGGCTGGAATGTGTTGTTTCTTCCTTCTCCCTGCCACTAGGTTTTTTTTCCCTTCACAACTATGTGGGATAATTTAGGTTGAAAATTAATGGCTGGCTCAAGGTCAATTTGTGAGCTTTGCTGCTGAACAAGTATTCAGGTCCCAGTCCTTGCAATGCTGTTCTCATTTGCTAAGTGCACCACCCTGATTTGTGAAAAAGCAGAATACTCCACCCTCTGAATTATTATTTTCCTTTTCGTTGTGTCATAACTGTAATATCAAGAAGCTCAACCACCGTCGGCACATGCAGTTGCTTCTGCCCAAAGACTTTGGAAATATTTCCCAGGGGAGGTCTAAGGCAAACATGACAGAATTATAGCAATTTGTATGTAGATTTCAAATATATCTTTAATTGGTAAATAATAAAGTTATTGTATATGCTTGTATTAGTTTATCATAAACATACATCTGCTTGATTAAAAATGGATATAGGTGAAGTCAAGATTGACTCCTAGTGACTACATGGGTATAACTATATGGCTTTCTTAGCAATGGTACATAAATGATTTTCTGCTGGATTCTTCCATTCTATTTCACTCTCCAAGGAAGAGCTGTATATGCCCAGCCAGACAGAGAGGAAAACTCAAGCAGGGAGTTAGCCTTGAAACATTGTGCATCCACAAGGATGCACAATGACTGACCCCCACTCTGCCAAGTTCCATGGAACCTTAGCTATCTGTTCCCAAAGGAGGGCAAGCAGTCTGGGGAGATTCCTGTATTATAGGCAGATACAATAAAGTAGCTAGTTTGAATTCTATACATGTGGATCTGTTGCTTCTGGTTGCTTCTGCCTCACAATAACTAAAGTTTCCCAAGTATTCACAGACTTGATTGGGCTTAATTCCAAGAGATCAGACACATGGTACCACTTGCTGATTCAACAACAAAAAGTATGCTTGAGCAAAGCAAAAACTATAGAATCATGGTAGTATTAGGATTAGTACTGACTCTGTCTAAGGTTCATAAAGTGTAATATAAAGAACATACATTATTCTTTTTGCAATGATACTGTAGGGACATAATAATAGTAGCATAGGTAGAATTACTGGGACATAATAATAACTTGCCATTTTGCTTCTGTAAGAATTGCTTTGCTAAGAATTGGAATTCCAGTGATCTCACTTCTGCTATGTTGTTTTTGTGTACAAGTCAGTTCCTGGTGCGGATTATGTCATCGGGCAAATACCTGTGTTGCTAAGCACCCAGCCCCTCTGTTGCTAGGCACTCAGCCCCCTGTTCCTTGCTGCACAGCCAATGCAGGGCTACAAGGAAGGCATGGGCCAAGGGGCCAGAATTGGGTGTATCTGAAGGTATAAAAGGATGCCATACCTTCCCCAAGGTGTAGCTCTTCCTTACATGCATTGTATCTGTATGTTCTGGATATAGTTTCACCCAGTATTTTGTTTTGGCCATAAATAAAATCTGCTTCCTTTTGCAAGCCTCGTCTCGAGTCTCACTCTCTTTGGTACCTCAGTGGCTCGGGGAAACTTCTGGGACCTTAGAATACTAAGTTATCTCACTAGCTTTTGAGATAGTACAACTGTATTTTTTTGCTTTTATGAATCTATCACTTAGCTTTAAATACAACAGCAATCTTCTTTGGTAGCTCACCAGGTGTGAGCAGCAGTCCTCTAGCCAACATTAGGGAGACATCAAATCCACTTTGACTCCTTGTAATTTTCTGCACATAAAATTATGGAGCAATCATGTAATAACCAAGAGCAAATAGTCAAAAGCATGATAGTAGATGTTATCATACAATTTTAAGTGACATTGCAGGCACCAAAATCAAAATAATTAAAATTATTATAAAATTAATAAACTTTCAAAAATTTAAAATTAAATTTAAAAATACTGTCAATTATGGTCAACATCCTAAGATTACATTTTGGGCACTTGAACTTTTTATTACAATAAAATTATTAATAATATTGAGGTCAGTAGATGCCAACTCGTAGCATTAGTGCCATAGTGTCATAACTCCAACAAAGCTGAATCCTTTTGTAAGACTTAGTGATAACTGTCGCTCTCACAAAATCAGAATTTGCATACTTTATGCCCAAAATCCAGATACAACTCACTAGGTCCTTCTCATGACCAGCCTTCAAAGAAATAAACAGGAGCTGCAGAAGAGCAGCTGAATTTTTTTGCCCTCTCATTTCTTTGAAATGTTTAAAAGGTAGATTTAAATGTTTTATAAGTGCACTTTTTTCTTTGCATTTGTTATAGAAATTGTTTATTTCTGTGTTCTAATAGAGGATAATATCAACTTCAGGGTTGAATTGTGGAGTCTTTTATGATCTCTGAGTTTGATTGTTTGCTTGCCAATGTTTCACAACCCCAACTAGGTAACATCATCTGAACTAACAAGTGTGAGGAGTAAGGGAATCACTGGACATTTTTTTCAAAGGTTTTGCTTCCTGAAAACCTTTTGGTGATCATGATATAATTTCAGAATGAGACTATCACATAGGAATCTTAAGAAATATAAAAACTTTTAATGACTTAATATAGAGGTAATCCTCGAGGAATAACATGCTATTTAACGGATGTTCGAAATTACAACTGACCACCCCCAAAAAGCTATTTATGACTGCATTTCAAAATTATCATGGCTGCACAAGGCTTGCAGTCATTCAACCTTATGATCCACCACAGTGTTGCGGTAGCGCCCTCTCCCCCACATCCCAGTCCACCAGAAATCTGCAGCACTTGGGCCTCATCCCGACATGCCCATCACACTCCACACTTATCTTCTGAAGTTCTCCAGACCTCATATTCTGGAAGGAGGGCAGGCCATGTGTCCCTGGGCTGTGCTGCAGTGACCCAAATGCAGCCACCATTTTTCCCACCCAGCAACAGGTTGGGACAAAATGGTGGCCATCAGACAAACTGCTTCATTTTGCTGTCTAAGAGAGGTATGCATAGTGCTGCAGAAGCTTCTGAATGCTGCAAAAAGTTTCTGTAGCACTGTGCAGAGCTTGTTAAGGCAACAAAATGAAGCAATTTGTCACCAGGCTGAGCAGCAGCAACCCAAATGTGGCCATCATTTTGTGGATGGGACAAAATGGCAGCTGCTTTCAGAATTGTGCCATGCGGCCTCGCAAAGAAGAAAGTCATCTCAGCACTCTGGAAGGCCTTGGGCCTCTTCAGAAGGTAGGGAAGGGTGTTTGGTGGGATGAGAATCAGGCATAGGGCCTGGGAGGATCCAGTGGCAGTGAGAAAAGACTTGTTGGGACCCAAGGCACGGGAAATGGAGCATGGCGCATCTCGAGGGTGGGGGAGGCCTTGGAGAAAACCAGGGCAGGTGAACCTAGGCCTGAACTAGGCTCCAATGGCCTTGCCCATCCAGGAAGCACCTCACACTCCACCTAACGACCTGCATATATTTTACATTTCATTGAGTAGATCAGGGATGGGGGGGTTGTTAGGTGGCACGTTACACCTAATGACTGCTGTGACATGACTGTAGTGGGCAGACTCTATTACAGTTGTATCTCGAGGACTACCTGTATCACTGATTGCACGTAGAGTTTGGGTAAGGTGACCAGACGTCCCGCTTTTGGCGGGACAGACACGCTTTTCAAGCGTGTGTCCCGCGTCCCGCATTGTTTCCAAAAAGTCACGCTTTTTGGGAAACAATGCCGAAACAGCGGGATGTCTGGTCACCTTACCCTAGATCGCTCCCAAGAAGCGGCTCCCCGCCCCCGGAAAGAGCAGAGACAGGCTGGCCTGGCTCCAGCTCCTTTCCTCCCCAGGAATCAAGAGGAGGAGGCGCCGAACCCCTCACTATCCACACCCTCCCCCCGAAGCCGCTTTCCGCCACCACCACCCCGGCCAACTTTTCCGCCGGCCTGCCTTCCCGCCTCGTGAGGTCACTTTTCAGCTGTCGCGGCAAAGGCTTCTTTCGCCGAGTTTGCCACGGGAGGGGTAGGGGGGTGGCTGGGGGGGGAGCGACATTTTCGACCCTCCGGGGAAGGGCTCGTTCTTTTCTTTTCGGCCCATCTCGGAGTCTCCGGCAGGGGTGGAGTCTGGGGGAATGTTGCTTTTGCAGAGCGATCGTGGCTGTGCACGGTGGTGGGAACCTTTCCCCAGACTGGTAAGTTTTAGCACGGAGGTTTCCTTACTCTCTGCCTCGCACTCGCCAAAGCGGATCTTCTTGAGGGAAACAGCTCCGGGCCGGGCAAGGAAACCCCCCCCATCGCGCTCCGACGTGCCCGAGCACGCTCAGCCCCGCTTGACGGCAACAGCCAGAAATGGGCTTCCGGAGGCGTAGAGGCAGCAGCGGCTTTGGCGGGTCTGGACGTGTCCTTTCCCGGGTCTGCCACACGGGGGGAAGGAGCGGAGGCATGGGGCACCCGCCGGACACTGCCCCGGAGAGAAGACCAGGCCCGGCTGGCAAGGGCCAGGAAGGATTTTTCCCGCGCCGTCAGCCAGCTTGTCCTCCAGGCCAGACGCAGCAGAGGCTGCAGCTTTGTGCACCACCACCCCTTCATCGCAGCCCTTACCAATGCCATGGCCGGGGCTCGCCTCTGCTGTGTCTGACCCGGAGGACAAGCTGGCTGGCGGCGCGGGAAAAATTCTTCCTGGCCCTTGCCAGCCGGGCCTGGTCTTCTCTCCGGGGCGGCGTCCGGCGGGTGCCCCACGCCTTGCGTCGCTTGCCAGCCACCTCAAGCCACTGCCGGCTCCCGAAGGGGAGGCGGGAGGCGAGGAAAGGCCTCCCGCCTTCCCCCCCCCCACCTGGACGCCGACATTTGCGGGTTTTTTGCCCTCTGCACATGCGCAGCGTTCTGCGCATGCGCAGAGGGCAAAACTCAAATGGCGGCGCCCCCGCCCCCGTCAATGTCCCGCTTTAAAAAAAATATCTGGTCACTTTAAGTTTGGGGAAAGAAGTGCAAGTGTGAATGCAGAAAATGAATCTTCATAGTCTTTTATGCTATAAGAAGTTTGTCAACTAGCTGAATGTAATTTGTTTTTCTGTGGGTGTCAAGAAAATTCTCAACAACATTCTGAATGCTTTCCAGGTGATTTTCTCTGGCCTCGCCAACAGTTGTCTTCGAACCAGTTGTCATTGATGATATATCTCATCAGAATAACTGATGCCTTCCTTAATTGTGGCATCAGTTATTTTTGGTAATATCTGTCTCAAATAACGAAAACCTTCCTTGTTCATCACCTTCACAAATTTTTTCATCTGTCCGAGTTTTATGTGAAGCCAAGGCAAAAATATGTTTCTCAGGTCAAAAAGTTATTCATGTGCCACATTTTTCTGTCATCAAATTAACTTCTTTCGGAGTGGCCATTTCTTTTTAATGTAATGAGACTCTCTTGCACTGCTGTCCCATTTTCATATTTGATAACAGTAGTTGATATAGCATTCTACGCAGCAGAGCCACTACTTTTAGATCTCCACAGATATTCCAGTTGTACTTGGTGTAATGGATGTGTTTCAATCACAGTTCCATGTTTTTGTATATTTCTCTCGTGTGTAGCATAGCCAATGTGTAAAAACAGATGATTTTTATAAAGCAGTACATGATATGTTAAATTACAGATAATTTTTGTGATTAGCAGCCAAAAATCCATAAGATACAGCTAAAAGAGTTCAGGAAGCAAAAACTTTGTTGTCCAGTGAATTAAGGAGTTTTCATCATGTCTTCTGACTATTAGTTGGCCAGAAGACACAACTGGACCAACTATCTGTCAGAAGACACAGTTGGACCAACAGGCAGTCCTGTTTAATTAGCAGTCAGAAGATACAACTGGATTAATTAGCAGTCAGAAGACACAATGAAATCTCACAACTGATGGGTAGAATCAACCATAGTTTCATCTGGAAAACTATAAATATCATAGACCAAACTAAATCCAAAAATGCAATTCCTGGAAATTTGACATTCAGACAAATCATTCATCAATTTGCACATAGAGATAAACCACATTTATACCACATTCAAAAATGATAATAAAAAGCTAAGATGGAAATAAAAAGACTAGAACATAACCTCTCAGTGGTCAATCAAGACCCAAATAAGTAAGGCTTAACAATCAAGCAGAAATCATACCCTAATCAAGGAATTCCGAAGAAGAAAACCACACACACACACACACACACACACCAACTTTGGTAGGGCAAGCTTTCAGAAATAGAAATAGAAGAACAGAGTTGGAAGCTACTGTATATAAACAAACCCCCAATCTCTAGCACCGATGATGTTTCCTAACTGTGTAATGAAACATCTGCAAGCAAACGACCAAGCCCAGAGAGTCTTTACACAAAGGGAAAAAACAGTCCAACCTATCAAAAACAGCATCACAAAAAACATATTAGGAACACAAGTTAAAATAGGGAAGAAAATGGTAAGGGAACACCTGTCTACCCTAGACGAATTCAAATCACCAGGATCAGATGGATTACACCCCAAGGTTCTGAAGGAACTGGCAGATGAGATCTCAGAACCACTGAACTATATCTTTCAAAGATCCTGGAGCACCGGGGAACTGCCAGAGGACTTGAAAAGAGCTGATGTAGTTCCCATCTTCAAAAAAGGGAAAAAAACAGATCCAGGAAACTACAGACCTATCAGCCTGACCTCAATACCAGGGAAGATTTTGGAAAAGATAATCAAGCAACGAATCAATGAACACCTAGAAGCAAACACAGTAATAACCAAAAGCCAACATGGGTTTGTCAAAAACAGATCATGCCAGACTAATCTTATTGCATTCTTTGACAAAGTGACAAAATTAGTGGACCAGAGGAATGCTGTCGATGTGGTTTACTTGGACTTCAGTAAGGCATTTGATAAAGTAGACCATAACCTACTTCTAGATAAAGTAGAAAAATGTGGGATGGACAGCAACACCATCAGATGGATTCAAAACTGGCTAACCAACCGCACTCAACGTGTAGTGCTCAATGGAACTGCATCTACATGGAGGGAAGTATGCAGTGGAGTACCCCAAGGCTCTGTTTTAGGCCCAGTACTCTTCAACATCTTTATCAATGACTTGGACGAGGGGATAGATGGGGAACTCATCAAATTTGCAGATGACACCAAACTGGCAGGAATAGCCAACTCTCCAGAAGATAGGCTCAAGATACAGAAGGATCTTGACAGACTTGAGCATTGGGCGCTATCAAACAAAATGAAATTCAATGGTGAAAAAAGTAAGGTTCTACATTTAGGCAAGAAAAACAAAATGCACAGGTACAGTATATGTGGTACCTTGCTCAACAGTAGTAACTGTGAGAGGGATCTTGGAGTCCTAGTGGACAACCATTTAAATATGAGCCAGCAGTGTGCAGCAGCTGCCAAAAAAGCCAACACAGTTCTAGGCTGCATTAACAGAGGGATAGAATCAAGATCACGCGAAGTGTTAATACCACTTTATAATGCCTTGGTAAGGCCACACTTGGAATACTGCATTCAGTTTTGGTCGCCACGATGTAAAAAGGATGTTGAGACTCTAGAAAGAGTGCAGAGAAGAGCAACAAAGATGATTAGGGGACTGGAGGCTAAAACATATGAAGAACGGTTGCAGGAACTGGGTATGTCTAGTTTAATGAAAAGAAGGATCAGGGGAGACATGATAGCAGTGTTCCAATATCTCAGGGGTTGCCACAAAGAAGAGGGAGTCAAACTATTCTCCAAAGCACCTGAGGGTAGAACAAGAAGTAATGGGTGGAAACTAAACAAGGAGAGAAGTAACTTAGAACTAAGGAGAAATTTCCTGACAGTTAGGACAATTAATCAGTGGAACAGCTTGCCTCCAGAAGTTGTGAATGCTCCAACACTGGAAGTTTTTAAGAAGATGTTGGATAACCATTTGTCTGTAGTAGTGTAGGGTTTCCTGCCTAGGCAGGGGGTTGGACTAGAAGACCTCCAAGGTCCCTTCCAACTTTGTTGTTGTTATTATTATTATTAGTATCAAGAACTCTCTGCTACGTCTTTATTATATTTTGTTTCATTTTTATAGTTACAATACCTGTGAGAAGTAAATCCTCTTCTCGTTTTCCTTTGTTCTATTTACGGCCATCTTGAGTTTTAGAAAAGGACAAACCTGCCTCTATTTTCTTCCTTCTGTTGTTCTACAGAATTTCTTCCCTGTTTTTCTCTTATTATTCCATTGCACTGTCAGTCTTACTGGGCTTCTCCCCATTATGCCATTGAAGATATTGAATGTTTCAGATGACACACTGTTAAAACTGACCTTTATCTGACCATAAGCATTTAGTGCCAGAAATTCTTCCTTTTACATTCTTCAAGGCTTTTTTAAAAATGCTTGTAACTCAATAAGTATTACAAATAATTGCACCTATGACTGTTCATGATATTGCGACTTCCCTACCATTAAGCCTCATCAAGATGATTTGTCTATAAATTCATCTACTTTGTTTGCATTGTTCTATTGTCTTTAAGCTTATCTAGGTACAATAAATGTTTTTAAAACTTGTATCAAAATGCTGTAAGGTGTTGAGCTTATGGCAAGGTAAAAAGATAAGTGTCTGTGTTATACTTCTCCCAATTCCATAATTTTAAAAGTGTGATTGCCTTTTGCCTTATCATTGGTCCATTCCTGCAGCAGGAGATTCCTTGTATGTAGTTTGTATGCTCAATCATGGCACCAGACATGCCAATTGATAAAACACATTTATATAAGATCTTGCCAGTTAGTCACCCAGTGAACTGTGCCCCAAAGTGAATAAGATGTCTCACTTATAGCTGGTGTGAATTTGAGCAATGACAAGGATAAGGAACAGAGCAGGAACAGCTGAAAAATCTTTCCATAGTTTAAAAGAAATAAACTACATACTGAAAGGAAGAATGATTCTGAACTTAACATTGATTCCTTCAGAAAAAAAAGGAAAATTACACATAAAAATTATTAATATCTATAAATATTCTGTGCAGTGTCTTATCAACCTGTTAAGGGAACAGGCAGTATGTAAATGTTTAAATGTTTAAATAAGTAATAAAGTAGCAAGAATGTGCAGAGCTTCTAATTCAAACCTGAAAAACTACTTTAGAGTAGGTTGGATGTGCAAGCCCCAGTTATTGGCAGAGTCCCAGGAAAACATGCTGAGTAAAAGAGGTGCTGCCAGCTTGTGGTCCCATACGTTCTGAAGCATGTGGCTGTCCCTTTCAATAACAGTGCCTGGTTGGCTGGGCTTTTAGGACGGGAAACTAGTTGTTACTTGAAGAATGGTGAAGAGGGCCAATGATTCTTATCTTTTGAGTTTTGTTCCTGTATAATGTGGCCAGATCGGAAGATTTGAAGTGAATATTTTATTCCTAGCTTGAAATAAAATGCATTTCTAGTTTGTGTATACCTAGTTGCCAAATCTAACTAAATAATCCCAGAGGATTTTCCTCCCAATAAAATGTATGCATATAACAAATGTGTATGTGTTGTTGCTGTATCGTCGTCGTCGTCGTCATCATTATAACCTTTGCATGATGAAGACCTTTTCATTGAAGCTTAGGAAGCATAATTTTCCAAGCTGGTCCAATGTAGGCTAGTAGATAGATATCTTATTTCCCAGTCTAGGGCTGAAAGAGAAAGAGTGACCCAAAATCACCCAGCCAGATTTCATGACTAAAGAGGAAGTACAGGTAATTCTTGCTTAATTATGGTAATTGGGACTGGCAACCCTGTAAGCAGCCCTGTCACAAAGCATGATGTCATATGTCAATGCTAACTTACAACGACAGCTGTGCCAGTTAAGTGAATCCCTTGTGGTCATTAGTCAACATCACATGATCATCATTTGCGACTTCCTGCTGGCTTCCCCATTGACTTTGCTTGTCAAGTGGCAATGAAGGTGAATATGGGATGTTGCAACCTTCTGAGAAGCAAAGTCAATGAGGAAGACAGATTCACTTAACCGTGTTACTAACTTAATAACTGCAGTGATTCACTTAACAATTGTGGCAGGAAAGATCATAAAATGGAGCAGAACTATGATTGCTTTTCCAACCAAAACTTTGGGTTCAGTTGTAGTTGTAAGTCAAGACTACTTCTATACAACACTGGTCAGAAAGAGCAGGGTTAAGACAAAAATTAACTGAATACAGAATATAGAATAACAGAGTTGGAAGGAACTCTGTTATTATAGTGGGAAGAAACTGGATGGATAAATGGTGATTAACATTAATTGTAAAACATGGCCAAACACACACAAATATCTTTCCCCTACCCTTTAATAGAAACAACAAAGGAGGGAAAAACAGAGCAGAGTTGGGATGCGGAGAAGGAAGAGTTATACTTACAAGGATAATTGAAATGAGGGAATGAAAAGTAGGGAGTTAGGGAGGCAGGGAGATTGTGGAAAACTCCAGGCATTTGGGGCTGAGAGTTCAGTGATTCCTATTCATACAGAGAGAGGATTTCTGCTCATACCTAGGCATCATAAATTCCTAAAATAGTTGTCTCCAATTGAAGGGGGAACAATATGTTAGTTTGACATTCACTCCTTTGCCCTCTGGTACCTGAAAAGGATGTATTCGGAAAAATTGTGGAATTATGGATAGAGGAGTCTTTCTAAAATCTTTCCTCTCAATGAGGCTGTACAGAAGTGCAAGAATTCCCCACTTCAAAGCTAATTTATTTGTGGGATAAACCTTCTCTGCACTTTCACGCTGGCTGATCACAACACATTTTAAATTAGTCCTAAAAATATCAATTTGGTACTCGTGTGTAAAACACAATATTTATAAAGCTAAATCCAGCCATTTAATTAAAGCTGTGTGTCATCAACACTTGCAAATGAACTGGAAACTTGCAAAAGTGCAGTACTAAATTTATGGTCTGTACTGTATTAACAAGTTACTAGAGAATAGTTCAAGCCTTTATGTATATGTGACCATAGAAAGCTAAAAATCCAAAGATATCGAAAACTTGAATATTACCGCATTTTCCCTGAATGTGAATTCATTGATTTAATATTTCTTCAAGAGGAGGAAGGTAATGGATTTTTGCATGTCCATTGATATAACTGTATTTTATTCCTGTGGTTATAGCAAAAGGCAGCAAAAATGATTAAAAGCTGCTTTTCTCTTTCACATCTTACATCATATCATAATGGGAGGGATTCTATAGGCGTACATATTGTTTTTGTTAAAGAACCAAAAACAATAACATTGATAACATAGCAAGGCAACCAAAAAAAGCAGAAACAGCAAGTTGGCTTTTTAATTCATCTCGAACTGTTGGCCAATTATATGGTATAAATTAACAATTAAATGTATAAGCAATCTATTTACCTGTACAACAAAAAAGTAACAATATCAATAAACTTATAAAAAAGAACTCCAGAAATGTAGACTTGTTCCTCTGTGTTGAAAAAGACTAATTAAAATATTGACAAATAATATATAGTGGAAGCCCACTTCTGCAAATACCATGCAACGGTCATGTTGTATATTTTATTTCACTGACTCCTCTCTTGCAAAGTATCTGTTAGCTACTCTCTTAATCCCTATTTGTTGATAACGTTCTTGATAATTTTCAAGAGAAACTTGGAGAAGCTTACGGGATTGATTTCAGCCTTTTGAGGAAGACCAGGAGAAGAAGCAAACATGGCTGGGATCTCAGAAATACTACTTTATTGTCATGTAGCAGTGGTGGGATTCAAAAATTTTTACTACCGGTTCTGTGGGCATGGCTTGCTGGGCGTGGTGTGGTGTGGTGGGCATGGCAGGGGAAGGATATTGTAAAATCTCCATTCCCTCCCCACTCCAGGGGAAGGTTAATGCAAAATCCCCATTTCCTCCCAATCAGCTGGGACTCAGGAGGCAGAGAATAGATGGGGGCGGGGCCAGTCAGAGGTGGTCTCTACCGGTTCTCCAAACTACTCAAAATTTCCACTACTAGTTCTCCAGAACTGGTCAGAACCTGCTGAATCCCACCTCTGTCATGTAGGGTATAATAACAAAACCTTGAAAGCCTGTCTAAATGTTTTTCTGACTCCTCTGATGTTTAAAGTGACCAGATATTTTTTTTTAAGCGGGACGGGGGGGGCGCCTGGGCGCCGCCATTTGTTTTGCCCTCTGCGCATGCGCAGAATGCTGCGCATGCGCAGAGGGCAAAACAGCAAATGTCGGCGTCCAGGTGAGGTGGGGGGGAGGGGGGAAGCTGGAGGGCGCTTGGATGCCTGCAGCTCGCGACAGGTAAGCTGCCGGCTGCCTCCTTTCCCCGTCTCCCGCCTCCCGTTCGTTGCTTGCCAGCCCGGCCGAAGGGAAGGCGGGAGGCGAGGAAAGGCCTCCCGAAAGGAAGGCGGGCTCCCAAAGCCTCCCCTCCTTTCGGGAGGTCTTTCCTCGCCTCCCGCCTTCCCTTCGGCCGGGCTGGCAAGCAACGAACGGGAGGCGGGAGACGGGGAAAGGAGGCAGCCGGCAGCTTACCTGCTCCAAGCATCCAAGCGCCGCGGTCTCCCGGTCGCCCGCCCGGCCCCAGGGCAACGGCGGCAGCGAGGCGACGGGGGGAAGAAAGGGGAGGGGGACAAGGAAGGGCTGTTTGCGCCGCTCGTAAACTCAAAGCGGCGACGGCTCCTCGTCCCTCACCCCTCCCAACCGCAGCGGCACCTCCGAGGGCGGGGCTAGGGATGGGGCGGGGGAAGGAGAGGAGGAGCAGCCTCCCTTCCCCCTCCCCCAGCTTCCAGCCGCCGCCGGAGGAGTCAACAACGCGGGACGCCCGCCCGCCGCCAACGCTGCCCACGGCCGGCCCGAGCTGAGAGGCCTGCTGCCTTTCAGGCCGATTTTTTGAAAGAATGCCCTAGTCGGGCAAACTTTGAAAAAATCGGGACTTTTTAGAAGGCGGGCGGGACGCGGGACAAATGGTGAAAAAGCGGGTCTGTCCCGCCAAAATCGGGACGTCTGGTCACCTTACTGATGTTAGCAAAATCAAGGTGGGGCTATTCTGAGTTTCTTCCTCATGTTTGCTTCAACCTCTGAAATGTAATTGCTTGTATAAGTTCCTCCTTAGTGGTTCTTTCACTCCAAGATCATCTCTAAATCCATTCACACCTCTGCAGGGAAGAAATCTCCAAGAGGGTCCACTCCATGGGCTGATGGATTGGGAGAATTTGATCTGACAGGCAGTTCTAATTATTTCCTAGTTAGCCTTTGCCAATAGGAAGCGACTAGGGCTCTCAATGAAATTGTGCAACCTGTTTCTTTGTGCCAATCCCATGATGTGTTTTTGTTTACTGAAGAACTTTGGGAGGTGAAACAACAGAAATAATGCCTGGAGCCCCATGGAAAAAGAGCAAAAGTGAACCTGATCGAGCATAAGTACAAAGTTAATTCTGAGCTTTTGTCATATTAATAAAGGAGGCAAAACACCAATACTAGTCCTTTATGGGCTGCTTGACTGTCAGCCTTATTCCCTCACGGGGAGGGACGAACAGATGCTCGACACCTGATTGTGCAATATTTTACCAACCAAATTGCTCAGATTCCCAGCAATCTTGAGTCCTGGGCAGAATCTATGTGGTGAGTTTGGTATCACCTAACTCTGTTATGAGGGACTCTCTTGGCTTGTGGATTCCAAGAAATACAGTAGATACACTACTCTCTGGTATAATCCCTACCTTGGGAGTGGGGAGCCCTCCTGTCTCGTCTGCAAAGTTGAGTGTCTGATGAATGCAAGATATTATCAATGCCACTCTTCAAGAAAGGGTGATTTGAACAGCTCTAAAGAAGTGTGATGCATTCCATGCTTAAGAGGTCTGTCCTGGATCCAGCAGTTTATGGACACACATGGCAGGGATTCAGTTCAGGGGTGGGTTCTAACTTACCTTGCTGCCAGTTTGCTTCCTCCCGTGCTGTGTGGCTAAACCTCGTGGGTGCATGCGCGCTTTGCGCGCACGTGCATGCACAGTGCCAAAAAATAAAAATAAAATCCCCCCCCCCAAAAGAGCCGAAAACAAGTTGGTGATGGATGGGCAGGGCCGGAAACTTGGGTTCTGCACATGCGCATAAAAAAAAAACCAGGGAAAAAATTTCCCCCCAAAAAATCCCCCCCCCCAATCCCAAAAAAATTAAAAAAGAGATGGCAGCATCCACGGACCAGCACCAACCGAACTGGTTCCGTGACATCATCGTGATGTCACCAGCGGTTTGTTACCGGTTCGGGCGAACTGGTCTGAACGGGGAGGAACCCACCTCTGATTCAGTTGCATAACATTTTAGGGGAAGCAAATTTTCTGACCATTTTTCAGGACTCAAGATCAGGCATGGGATAGAGATGCTAGTGGGTTACTTTTATTGAAACAGTGATAGGAGTAATATACCCATTTGTAATGGGGAGTAGGAATAATCTTGAGGAACAGGTGGAAGAGCCATGCCTAAGGTAAAAGAAATTTGAGTCCTGCTCAACTCCCTTGGTGCCACCTTCCAGAGGCTGGAAAAGACTGAACTTTTCTAGAGGGCCTTCAGGAAGTGATTGCTTGCCATTGGGATTTGAATATCTAGTGCAGAGTGTCAAACTCAATTTCATTGATGGCTGCATCAGGATTGTGTTTGATCTCGGGGGGTGAGTGTGGCTGGGATGGGCATGGCCAAGGTGGGTGTGGCCAGCTCAACATCACTCGCTGAAGCCTCGTTTTCAGCTGTGACGGTCTTCTGCAGTCCTCTGCCAGTGAAAATGGAGCTTGGGAGGGCCCCACACGGCCCTCCCAAGCTCCATTTTCACTGGCAGAGGCACTACGGGCTGGTCCTTCGCTGTTTCCAGGGCAGCCCTGCAGGCCAGATCTAACCACCCTGCGGGCCGGATCTGGCCAGTGGGCCTTGAGTTTGACACCCTTGATCTAGTGCAGTGGTGGCGAACCTTTTTAGGCTCGCATGCCAAAAAGGGGGGGCGCGCTCGTGTGCGCTCGCATACCCACACCCATTCCGGTTTGCCGGTATGCTGTTTTTTGCACTCCGGAGGGTTCAGGGAATGCACTTCCGGTTTGTCCGTTTTGTAGTTTTTTGCATTCCGGAGCTTCAGGGAGCTTCCCGGAACCCTCCGGAGTGCAAAAAACATCACACCGGCAAACCGGAAGTGCGTTTTTTCACACTTCCGGTTTGCCGGTGGGCAACCCTCGCGTGCCGGCTTCTATGGCTCCGCGTGCCACCTCTGGCACGCGCCACCACAGATCTAGTGTATTGTAATTTGGTTTTGAGCTATGAATTTAGATTGTTATTTTTCATTTATTACCATGGACATTTTATGGTATTTTATTATGTTGTTGTAACCAGTCTGAATCTGAAAGGATTCTGTAAGATATTAACTTATACAATGAATAATCAAATACAATGGTTCATCACACAATCAGCCAAATATTCAAACTTGATTTAACATTTTTATCCACCTCACAAGTCCTTCCCAACTGTTCTGAGTAAAGCTGTTGCAATTGACTGACGGTGAATATGTCCGTGCTGATGGTGTTCAAGTGTTCAAGTGATGCTCCAATTGTTTTGGGATTGCACCTAGAGCTCCCTATATTATTAGTACTACCTATGCTTTCTTTGCCACAGTTGTTCTATTTCTATTTGTAGGTTTTTGTAATTTGTTATATTATCCAGTTTCTTTTCTTCTATTCTGCTGCCTCAAGGTACTGCCACATCCACTATCCAGATATTTTTTGACTTTCTTATTGACAATTGTTAAGTCTAGTGTGTTATTATTTTTAAACTGTTTTTTGCAGATAAGCAACTGTTCTACATTTATTAAAAGTATCAAAGACCAAGATAGATATGGGCAATATAAGATTTTTGACAAAAAATATACATTTCAACTCTGCTTCAACATATATTACATAAGAAGAAGAATAGAATTACAGAATTGGAAGTTCTCTCAGAGATTGATTGATCTAACTTCCTATTTAATAGAAGATTTGCTAAAGCATTTAGATTGCTACCAGCATCTTCTTTGAGGGCCTCCAGTGAAGAAGAATACATTTCAAGTCTCTCCCTCTCTCTCCCTCTCCCTCTCCCTCTCTCTCTCTCTCTCTTTCCTCCTCTCCCCCTCTCCCCGTCTCTCCCTCCCTCTCCCTCCTTCCACACACAGACACTAACATATAAACCAGGGGTGGGTTCCAACTTACCTCGCTGCTGGTTCGCTTCCTCCCGCGCTCCGTGGCTGCGCCTCGTGGCTGCATGCACGCTTTGCTCACGCACGCATGTGCAGTGCAAAACCCCCTGAAAAAATTAAAAAAGCTGAAAACAAAATGGTGACACATGCGCAGAAGGAAAAAAAAATAAAAATCAGGGGGGAAAATAAAAAAATTGCAAAAAGAAATAAAAAAAAAGATGGTGGTGCCCACAGACCGGCACCGACCGATTTGGTTCGGTGATGTCATCGTGTCATCACCAGCAGGTCGCTACCAGTTTTGGTGAACCGGTCCAAACCAGGAGGAACCCACCTCTGATATAAACACATGCCTCTGAAACTATTTTAAGATTGTGTGTGTGTGTAATCAGAAAATCTTTCTATCCTGAAACTCGCACAGAAGAATTTTTTTTAAAAAAATCGGAATTTTTTTCTTTGAAAAAAATTCAAAAAATAAAATAAAAAAAAGATGGCGGCGCCCACGGACCGGCACTGACCGATCAGGTTTGGTGACATCATCGTGACATCACCAGCGGGTCGCTACCGGTTCAGGCGAACCAGTACGAACCAGGAGGAACCCACCTCTGATATAAACACATGCCTCTGAAACTATTTTAAGATTGTGTGTGTGTGTGTGTAATCAGAAAATCTTTCTATCTCCATTATTTAAAGCCAATTTTTAAAAAAATCCTATGATCATAACATATATTTAAGCATTCCTCAGTACATAGTCCTACAACAGAGAAAAATACAACTATATAATCAAAACATTTTAAAGCCACATTAAATCCTTCATCTTGTCATCTAGTGTTTATAAAAATGACAGCACAATTATCAAATCATGCATACAATACACAAGAATAATTTCTAGTAGGAAAACTGGGAGGTTTTAAACTTTGCAAAGGAAATTCGGTCTCCCCCTGGCTTCTGTTTCAGATAATTTCAGTTTAATATTAAATCTACATGCACTTCATTCAGTGTCTTTTGAAGTTCTGTGTTTTCAAAAATAAATATGGAATACACTTTATTCTTACTTTCTTACAAGCTTCAGAGTGCCTTATTGTTTGGGAACCCAGATTAAAGAAGAGGAAGCATTCTGATCTGAAGGTGGGTCATTCTGCTGCTTCTCTGGAAGCAGGAACAATTTGTTTCATCTCTAATATTAACAATACTTTAATTATTCTTGCAGAGATACAGTAGGCAACTTCCACTGAAAGAGATTAAAATAACAAAATTAAAATACTTGGAGACTTTAATTAACTGAGTTAATCCATATTATACAGACCAACGATACTTTGAGAATTTTAACCTACATGAATGTGTATGAAAATTTGAAAGAAAATCAGTAGTCTATTGAAGAATTAATTCCATATTTTATATTCTCAAGAAATAACTAGGGTGGAAACCGTGGGGCAAATTAATGTCATGATACATGAGATATTATTTCCCTTTATTCATCATTTCCCTTTGTTTGTTATTATAATTTCTGTTTGTTTTTTTGCAAATTGTTCTCTGCCTGCCTTCTGGTTTTGATGTACCATATGTTCAAATTCTGTATTTAGAGAAACAAACCCATGGAGTGTTCTCATGAAATTATCAAATGCTGCTTGGAATTATAGACCCAAGAAAGCTTCAACCACTGCTATTTTCCTTTTCCATGAAATATTATTAGCTTTGAATTTCAGAAAGAAATAAAAGCCAAGGACACCATCTGGTGCCTTTTAAAAGTGACAAAATAGAAAAATAATAATAGAGCCTTTGTGCAAAACACTGTTTTGCATTGGTTTAAGCTCAAGAATTTGGAGCAGTTACTATGACCTTGTTGTCAAGGCACATTAAATCTTAGCAGCTGAACATTTATGCTGATAGCAACTGATTCATTGGAAGCTAATTGTTTCATAAGGTGCTGTGGAATTCTTAGCTTTACCAGGTACATGAAATACCCTCTTTGGTAGTACTTTCTTGCCTGTCTATTTATTATTTAATATTTGTTTGATTTATATCTACCTTTCTTCTAGAAACCCAAAGGCCTGCTCCATTGTGGTATTCTTGTTCAAAACTCTCCTTACTTATTACTTCTGTAAGCTGTGTTTCAGGCATCTATTCACTTTTCACCAGTCTTTTGTTGTCACTTTTGTCAACTCATTTACTATTCTGCTTCTTTTAAATTTCATGTATTCATGTAGTAGTTTCATGTAATCTGTTATATACCCCAACTTGGGGAATATTTCATTAATAATTGGTAACTACAGGCGGCCCTCACTTAACAATAGTAATTGCGATTGGGATTTCCATCACTATGTGATGCTAGATCACATGACCGCATCCCGCATCATGACAACAATCCTGGCAGTCCCCATTGTCTTGTTAAGAGTGGGTTGTGGGTTGAATCAACTTTCTTGTACTAGATCCCTACTTTATAGGGACCCACAAGGCTTTCTTTTTTCCATTCTCCTTCTTAATATATGAATGTAGGTACTGACAGAGATTAACAACAGCATGGCCATGGTATCATTACTATGTTGATGATACCCAACTGTATATCTCTATCCCTGGCCACCCAGATAAAGTTGTCAAGATTCTTTTCTAGTGTCGGGAGGCTGTGGGGATCTGGATGGGGAATATGGTTTTTTAACAAAATTGTTTTTTACTTGTTATGTTTTCTATACATGCTGTGAGCCGCCCAGAGTCCCTCGGGAGTTGGGCGGCATAGAAATTTTAATAAATAAATAAATAAATAAATAAAAATAACAGGCTTTGGCTTAACTCTTCCAAGATTGAGTGTCTATTTGATTTGGTCCACGGGTCCTGGAATTGGAGATTCTACCATTGTCCCGTTCTGAGCAGAGCTGCACTGCCCAATTCAGATTCAGTGCACAAGTTGGAAATCCTCCTGGATTCACAGCTCCTGGTGGAAAAGCAGATGGTAGCTATGGCTAGAGGGTATGGCAGAGAAGCACTTGTCACATTTACTCATGCCTTAGTCGCTCTCAATTGGGAATACCCTTGTTGATCATATGAAAAATTTAACTGGTCTAGAACACAATAGTATGAGTACAGTAGTTATGGACATTCCTCATCATGCCCTTTTACTCCAATTATACTCCTTTAGATGAACTGGCTTCTGTTGTGTTCGGTGCGGGGCACGTGGCTAGGAAAGTGCCTCTGATTAGTTACCCGACTGGAGTTTACCAGGCAGGAAAAGAACATTCGCTGATTGGCTAACCTACTGACAGCTCTAGTATAAAAGAGCTGTCAGCTGTTATTCACTGCTCGCCCTATCTTGTTGTTAGCGCAAAGCGAGCCATTCAGAGCTGACAAAGTCACTAATAAAAGAGTTGAACTGTTTCCCTGCATAGCCTCAGTAATTAGTCCTTCGCCCGAATATTCAATACTGATGACGAAGGATGGGATTTTGAGGCTTCCAGGGCCAGAGAAGTCACTTCAAAAAGAGCTTAAGTCATTAGAGCTGAGAATTTACCTCAGAATCGGGCACAGAATAAAATGGCCACCCTTTCAACTTTCGTCCCTTTTAACCAGGCAATGGACACTTGGGATTCATTTTTAGACCGTTTTGATTGTTTCCTTGCTACAAATGACTACAAGGGGCTCCCAGGCGATTGGAAGCTTACTGTTTTCCTTAGTGTATGCGGCCAAGATATGTTTGAGACAGCCAGAGCCCTCATGGCCCCTCAGAAGGTGCAAGTTGTATCCTGGGACACGCTGTTGGCTAAGCTAAGAAGTCATTATGCCCCATTACCTTCCAGAATAGCTAGACACCACACATTCAGGCATAGATACCAGGCAGAAGGAGAAACTATCAACCAGTATATGGCAGCTTTGAGAGCAGCTGCCTTGTACTGCGAATTTAGGGATCTGGACGATCTACTACTGGACCAGCTGGTTTGTGGGGTCAGGGACATTTATCTACAATGTTGCCTGCTAGCCAAGATGGACATTACGCTCTAGTCAGCCCTGGATGAAGTCAGAGCAGCCAAATTGTCTGACAGGTCTGCAAATGAAATCCACAAAGCTCTCAGTCCAGCAGCAGCCAGAAAACAGACAGCCATTCATCATGAAGAGGCAGAGGCAGAGTTCCTGACCGAGGAAGAAGAGGAGGTGAACCATCTTAAAGCATCAACCACCCCTAGAAGGAACTGGGACACAGAAGGAAGGACAAGCCAGAGACCATGCAGAGGAAATCATCACCATTCCACATGCAGATTCAAAAATGTCTTGTGCAGGCGATGTGGAAAAATCGGGCATCTGGCGAAGGTTTACCGCGTCTCCCAGCCGACAACTGTCAAATCGCCCAGATTCGCTTTCAATGATCGCACTCCAAGAGGACAAGATCGAAGAGGGAAAGACTGTTTCACCATTTACTGTGACTCTCGTCGCCTTGAAACCGTCATAGATCACGCAAGAACCGAATTCCAGAAAAAACTTTACATCACAGTGTCCATTGAAAGCAAACTGTGTAAAATGGAGTTGGACACTGGCTCAGCTTTAACCATCATTTCATGGAGCACCCTCAAGAAGCTGCTGCCCACAATGAACAAAAGGCAACTCCTTCCTTGCTCTGTGAGGCTTCGCGTTTACCAAGGTAATCACATTCCAGTTGAAGGGTGTGGGAAGTTTAAAGTTAACTATAAGGACTTTTCTGGCCACCTTAAATTAATTGGGTCACTCCCTAGTCTTTTGGGGTTGGATTGGTTAAGGCAGTGGGATTATCTGTAACTGGTGTCCATGCCCTGGAAACAACTGAATTCAACCACTTAACTGAAGAATTCGCTGTGTTCAGCGACTCGCTGGGCAAATATAATGAGACCCCAGTGTCGTTCAATTTGGACCCCTCGATTGCCCCTATACGTCTCAAGCCCCGGAGAGTGCCTTTTGCCCTCCGCACTAAGGTAGACCAAGAGATAGACTAACTTTTGGCACAGGGGGTGTTGGAACCTGTGGATCATGCCAGATGGGAAACACACATTGTCACTCCCTTTCTAAAGGTCTGCAGGATCAAGCCCCATGGATCAATAAGAATCTGCACAGATTACAAGGCTACTTTAAATCGGGCTCTACAGGCAAATCCAGTTGTTCAATAGCTGCTTCATTCGCTGGGTCGAGATACCATCTTTGCTAAGCTTGATTTGGTCCAAGCTTACCACCAACTCCCAGGGGACAATTCCACCACAGAGGCGCAGACAATTGTTACATACCAGGGGGCATTTAAATGCTGGCATCTTCAATTTGGGGTTTGTGTTGCCCCTGGGATTTTTCAAAGCCTAATGGAGAGACTATTGCTAGGAATCCCAGAGGTGGTTCCTTATTTTGATGATGTCCTTGTCTCTGCCACCACTACTTCTGAACTCATCTCTCATCTCAGAGCTGTTTTAAAATGGTTCAGGTAAGCAGGACTGAGACTTAAAAAGTCCAAATGTCACCTGGGAGTTACCCAGGTTGAATTTTTAGGTTACCTTATTGATGCTGTTGGCATCCATCCAACTCCTTCCAAAATTGCAGCTATTCAAAAGGGACTAACTCCTACTACTAAAAATGAACTTCAGGCTTTTCTGGGCCTTTTAAATTTCTACAATATGTTCTTGCCGCACAAAGCTACCATTGCAGAGCCACTCCATACAATTTTAAAGAGCCAGACATCTTGGATTTGGGGACGGAGTGAAGCTGTTGCCATTGCAGCTGTCAAATCCCTTTTGATATCATCCAATGTCTTAGCTGAATATTCAATAGCTTCCAATAGGCTTCTGCTATAACTCAAAATACTGGCGATCACCCATAAACCCCTACATGGCATAAGACTGGATTATTTGTGGGGTCACCTGCTTCCAAGGGTATCAGGTTATCCCTCACTCAACAAAGAGGAATCCTCATGGTTATATCACTGAAACAATTACATTTAATCGCTGAAACAATTGCACTTTGTAGGACCTTAGAGGCATGTCTTCTTGGTGGTGGCCCCATTTTTTAAATGATCTGCTCCAACAATATACAGTAGACATCAAATCCTGCAGACCTTTAGAAAGGGAGTCAAGATTGGCCCTATTCTCAAAGTTTTCAGGTTAAATTGAGTGGAATTCCAATTGGACAGATAGAACAATATTTTAGTCTGGATGTCAATTTACTGCTATAGTGAGTTTTAATGCATTGTATTGTTTTTGTTTATTTATATCCCATCTTAATTATTTTTACAAATAAATCAAGGTGGTGAACATATCCAAAATACCTTCCTCCTCCTATTATCCCCACAACAACCCTGTGGGGTGAGATGCTTTTTTTTTCTTGTACACCATCCAGAGTCATGTGGTTTGAGTTGGACAGCGATATAAATATTATAAATAATAATAAATGTTTCAAGACCCAGTTTAATGCACAAATATTAGGTGCTACTAAAAATTGAAAAGCCCATTTTGTCTGATATGCTCAGGATTTGTTTTGAATTAGTATTCAAGGGCATCTTTAGATATATAAACAAACCATAGCCAAATTCCATGAAATGCTTATAAATCTGGGATGTCTCTTTGTAGTGTCCTATCCTTTTATATATACCCATTTGACGTGAACAAAAACGGCTTGGCTGCAGACTTTTCTCCATTACAAAGCCAGAATTGTAATGTCAGTTTCTCATATACTCATAATGTCTTAATTTCCCACTAATTTTTATATTGAGATTACAAAGAAGAGAATTCAGATTGAGGATTCCTCATTATAATTTCGTCATAGTTTTTCTGTATGTTACAAGAGGCACGAAACTGTATCCACTCTTTCTCTCTTGTGTATGAAAGATACAGAGAGAGAGAGAGAGTAAATGATGGGGATTTTCTCCAGCACATCATGACTATTCATGATTCTGAGCTGCACCTTCTCTGCTGCTGAAACAATGGCATTTGAAGAGAAAAAATTAGTATACTATTTATCAGTCTGATACACTAGACTAGAGCATTCAAATATCTTTAAAGGAAATGTAAACTTGAACAGTTATGTTTTCCATTAAAATACTCCACATTTTAATCTCGTCCTCCTCTATAACCAACATCTTGACTAAAGAGAAAAAGAGAACTGTAATTGCCAGGAAGAAAGGAGTTCAGATCTTTGCATACTCTTTGAGAATCATCTCCAGTTTTTGACCGAGTAGAATGTTGCCCTTCACCTTCACTTTCCCAATCAGAAAAGCCTTCTGAGGCTTTATCTTGCCCAAAGCAAGCTCCATGAAATCATGTTCAGAGAGAATAAAAACTGTGTTGGCAGGCTCGTGAGATGCTCCTTTATAGAGCTGACTGGAACCAGACTTCAAATCCAGGGTCCACTGGGCCACAACCTTTCCTCCATTCATGATGTCCCACTGAAAGACAGCATTCACCTTTTTCACAAGTTGACTGCCAACACCTTTGATGCGGCGCCCAATTTCCTCAAAAATACGATCACTCTGAAGCCCAGGGCCTTTCGCTGAAGCATTTCTAGATGTCATCAGAGGTTCATACAAATCTGAAACAGCAGTTTGTTCACTTGTGTTGATTTTCATTCGAAGACATTTCAGTCTTTCTCTCCACATCTTCTTTTATAAATGTTTGGAGAATGAGCAATTGTTATCTCACTTTGTATATAAGAGCTAGGGTGTTACCATACCTCTTTTCACAAACAGTATTTACATTTCAGTAATAAAATGAAGTAGAAATCATTGTTGGGTGGACACATTGTGTAATCAGATATGGCAGCCAGTCAGCATTAAGTTTTAGTTGGTTTGTATGCTGTAATCTCATTGGTGGATATACTTTATTGTGACAGGCAAGATCTCTTATAGTTAAAGGCTGTGGGTGTGTGCTGCTTGGGTGTACATAAGGTGTATATAGACAGTGCACCTACAATTGTTTTTTTTAATGAAGATATTTTTGTCATGCATTTTGTCTACATACTCAATAAAATTTGACTTTTCTTGAAGAATTTCAATTATATAAATCCTGGGGTTTGGCAAAAATAGCATTTATGTCGATACAAAAAATGTATAGCTCTTTAACATTAAGGAATGGAATCAAGTTATGCGCTCCTTATTTTTTAAAAATATCTTCATATTTTAAGAATGATAAAATGGAACAATGTGTTTTGGTATGGTCTAAATTTAGTTTGAACTAAATTTATACAAGCCTGTGATCCATGGTTATGTGTGTCCCAGGAAATAACAGCTGTTTAAGATACCATTGTAATCTGGTAGTGTCACTGTTTAATATCATTGATCATATGATGGCAGAGTATTGTTGGATACAGTATACTGTATGTAAATTGTATATATTGCAATATAAGTATTCCTTGAGCTTTCATATTAGGTTAGCTACACCAGCAGTCCCCAACTTTTTTGGTACTGGGACCAGTTTCATGGAAGACAATTTTACACAGCCTGGGAGAGGAATGGTTTCAGTTTCGCTTGCTTGCCCACTGCTCACCTCCAGCTGCGCGGCCCGGTCCCTAACAGGCCATGGACAGGTACCGGGTCTGTAGCTTGTGAGTTTGGGACCCCTGAGCTATACATTTGAATAAAGAACAGTATGAAAACTTAAATTTTATCTTAATTTGAAGTATCTCTTAATACTTCATAGCCTGAATATTATTTTTAAATGTATACATATAAACGTGTAATATAGATGTTCTTGTCAATGATCCAGAATTAGTAAAACTGCCGAAGGTTTGGCAGATAACTATTGTCTGTTAAATTAAGTTTGGAATGGCCCAGAGTTCACAAAAGTAGCCCCTTGCCATTAAAGGCATGAAGTTGCTATTTTCAAATCTTTTGCTCTTATGTATGCATTTAATTATTTGAAAGAAGTACAGACTAGGAGAATTTCAAAAATCCTGACATTGTGAATTCAGATGTAACCCAAACTGAACTGAATCTTTTGCAAATAACTTTTGCCTCAAGATGCATTTAACATCTTGTATTTCAAGATAAGGAACGTATTTTGAATAAGTATATACCTTTGCTGATCAATTACATTTAAAATATTATTTAAATATATATTCATCTTTCCATGCTGGGAAATTTTTGATTTACAAAAGAGACCAGTGGTGAAACAGACAGACATAGCCAGATCTATCAAGTGTGGTCTTTTTTCTGCTGCAGCTGCACATCACTTCTTAAGTTGATAATTTGTTTCGAAAGTTTACTCCCTTTCTCCCATATACTTCTATTGATTTCAAGGTCAGGTGTCAGTACACTAATGGCACCTACCTGCATATCTCAACCTCTGGCATTCCAAGTGATGTTGATAAATCATATCTCAGTACTTGGAGGCTATTGGCATTTGAATGGGGAAGAAACAATCAGGCTTAACTCTAAGCAAGAGTGAGGGGCTTTAGATACTGGAAGAATCATTTCTGAGGATTTTCTACCTAGAGTTCTAAACAATATTGCATTTCCTCATTTGAGATTGGTATGCAATCTGGGGGTCGTCCTAGGCTCTAAAGTGTCCCTCAAAGAGCAAGAGGAAGATGTAGCCAGGAGGGTGTTTGCAGATTTATGTTGTGCAAAGGTTGAACTGTTTCTGAACTGGACCTCCGCACAGTCACTTCCTTTGTGCAGCGGATTCAAAATGCAACATTATGCACATTAATGGGCAGAGCTTAGTATGCCCATATAACAAACCCCACAAGCTGCACTGGTTACCAAAAAGCTTTGGGTGCAATTCAAAGTGCTAATTACCACCTATAAAGCCTTGCATGCTAATTATTTGAGGGATCATCTGCCCCATGGTTTCTGCCCATCCTGTGTGCTCAGAATTGGCATATTCTGGGTCCTATACATGTCATCCAAGAAGCAGGTCTCCTCTGTAGTGTCTGCCTTCTGGGATCATATCCTCTAAAATCCAAAGCATCTCCACTCTGCTCTCCTTTCGATGAACCTTTAGGATCTGTCTCTTTTCTCAGGCTTTTTGACTCTTTGAAAATGTGATTGTTAGAAAAATGTGAGGGTTTCCCTCCAAGTTTAACGTTTCTTTTGTTGATTGGCTTTTGTCTTTCCCATTTTCATTTCTGTTTGCCTCCCAGAGTCATCTGGAGTTGGACGGTCTTACAAATAAATTAAATAATATCAATATGAAATCAGTTCCAACCTTAGTCTAAATGTCAAAAGATACACCATTTGGAATGATAGCAAATTCTGTATCTGACAAAGACTGTAGTAAGAAAATAAATTTGCTAGCCCTGATTTATAAAAGTATGATATTCCCAACTTTTCAATATATCAGGGTAGTTGCTATAGGTACTGTTGCCTCTACCATTTCACTTTGGGGCAAGGGTAATATCAGATTGCCTTTATTAGCTTTTTAAGAGGAGTATCACTGTTTCTCAAGGCCACCGTATTTATATTGTAATTTTTAAAAAAAACCTTTCCCAAGAGAAACAGCACCTTCCAGGAAAATGGCAGTTGAAGCTCTCCTTTGCTCCAACTCTGCTCCTACTGGAGCTTTCTTTCCCATATGACTGGGAGGGCCTGGTGTTTGAATCGCATATTTCCCATGCTGTGTGAATGCCACTCTGGTCATCAGCAGCCAGTGAACACAAGAGATTGAAAATACCTAATACCTAAAGAAAGTAAGAACTACCTCAGAAATATTTAAAAGAAAAGAAGGATTTCATTAAACTTTCCTAATAGACAATTTTGATATCTAACACTAAAACACATTGAGTTTCTTAAAACGAAAACAGGCTTAGCAAACAGAAAAGTTGTTCAGGTGCTGTAATTTATTAATAAAGTTCTTCCCTTTGAAAAAATTTAACTGACACATATAAACACACACAGTTTACAGGTTAAATAATTGGTAAATTAATCTAACTTGAATTCAGTTTTTTCCACAGATTGTATAGCCAGACACACTCAACACACAAACAATGCATTTTACACTTTCTTCTGAAAAGATACATTAGATCTGGGGTGTCAAACTGGCGGCCTGCGGGCCGGATGAGTCACACACAAGCCACGCCCACCCCAGTTCCACGAAGGGGAAAAATATCATGAAATGTCATGTGATGGCAACGTGACGTGGTGAGTTTGACACCCGTGCATTAGATGGACCAAAAGTAGAAGCATGCTCTTACAAGGAAAAAAAAGTAAGAGAAAATGTATTTTAATGAAATGGATCGTAAGATTTGATATATTTATGTGGCTACAACTTGCATAACAAACTTTCCTCATTAGTAATGGAAGCCTCCATGTTACCACTGGTGAGATGAGGGCTAATGCAGCACAGCTCCTTCAGGTAGAGCCAAGGAAGCATAAACAGTCTTGTGCACAGAGAAGGAGCTACTGCTGTCACTACCCCTCACTTCAGGGTCTGGAAGGTAGATGATGCAGGAGACTCTCCCACATAGTATGGGGCTCCTCATATTGTCTGGCAGTATGGAAAGGAAGCACAGAAAAATGTCAGAAAGAGCTCTGTAGATATCCACACACAGGACTGATTTCTAAAACAACAACTCCTGTAGAGTTGTCCCACTACACTAGCAATGTTTACAGTATGAAAGACATCCACACATTTCAGCTGGAAAAGGATTCTATCAGGATTTAACCCATCCTTTACTGAGGGAGGGATGTTTAATTTCAAGTAATGAGTTGAACTTTATGAGACATTCTAAGCATCGCACAGCTCAAAATACAAATGATGGACTATCCTCTGTCTCTTCATCAGCTTGGAAAATAGAAAACAGCCTGGGGATTCCTTTGAGCATTCAGATTATTTGGGGTGGGCTGGGGGCATGGAAGATGGAGAACACCTGCAGTTGTATTGAGCTTCCAAAATGCAGGAGGTATTTCTATTCTGCTCCTCCAGCCCTCCTCTCTAGCTGTTGATAGATTGATGATGCCCACTGGAAGAGCAGAGGGGGGGGGGTAACTGTTGTCATGATGAGAGCATTTATGCCAAGAACCATATGCACTGGTAAAATAATGTGGGCATTTCAGTTATATAAAACCTAACTATATGGATGGGATAGTTATATAATTTCTGCAATGAAAATACTGCAAATAAGAAATGACCCAAATAGAAACTTGCTTTAAAACCTATTAATGGAGGACATTGATAACATTCCCTTTGGTTGTTTGTAATACAGCATGATGGAGATCCTTACTTCTGTCAAATTCTCCTTCTGCATCAAATAATTTTTCATCTAGAAATTTAGCATCCTCAGCTAATGAGCACAGAAGGTCACCAGTAGTGTTTTATGAACTTTCCTGTTAAAAAGAAAGGGAAGAAAGAAAATAAATCATAATGTCATACATTTTAAAAAAATTCTTCCATTCTCCAGATACATGTTTAATTGCCACTGGCTTTAACTCTCAGTTTAATCATAAAAAAAGGAGACCAAATGATTTCAAGTAGTATTTTAAACATCTGTTCAAACTTTCAAAATAATCTCCCTATATGTTATTATGAGCAATTTGCCTGGCATTTCTCAGTATAAATAGTTGGGGCAGTTTTTCTGGAAAATCCTTCCACTCAATAGCTACAAGTACATTTCTTAAATAGTGTCTTGAACAACATGCAAGTGATTCACTGGATTTGTGTAGTTAATGCTGCCCAGGAAATATCTGTGGCTACACTCCCATGTACTCAGAGATGTAATTGCCAAATATGATGCTATAATATGGGTATACAGTATCTAAGTTAGATGGATGATGCTACTGCCAATTTTAGTGGTGAGAGAGATAAAGAAAAAATTGTATAGTTTTCTTATGCTAAATGGTATGAAATTGTGGATCCTTTCAACATGGAGACTTCATTTTTCAAAGTATATTCTAGCCCGGGACAAATGCCCATGTTTTGTGAACCAAAGCTTTAACATCCCCATTGATTCTACTTGTTGAAAGCCAGCAGGGTTACAAATGGTTATGTGGCTGTAGGATGCTGCAACCATTTAAGTGCGACCTGGTTGCTAAATGCCCAGATTGCAATAATGCAACACCAGGTGCTGGGGCAGCCAGAACTCTGAGGATTGGTAGTTAACTACCACTCATCACCAGCATAGCAACTCAAACAGTTGTTGAATGAGTGATTGTTAAATGAGGACTAACTATAGTTCATAATTTTATTCACTACCAATATCCCTCATGATATACAATAGAAGAGGATGCTGCCCCCTCCTCCCTTTGATGTAGTCTTTAAAATGATGATACAAGACAATGGAATGTTAAGAACAATATCCTTGTTTTTGTGATATTGTCTTGACCAAATCTGCCACATATTTATTGCTGTTTTTAATCTAGATTTTTTATGTTCTGTTTTTATGTTGATTTAAACTGGGCAGTGTTTAAGTTGAAATAATACAGGGAATGTATGTCTCATAAAAAAGCCACCAATCCAGGTAATCTGCAAAGGGACATAATGTTTTCTGAAAATAGCAATAGCAATAGCACTTAGACTTATATACCGCTTCATAGTGCTTTACAGCCCTCTCTAAGTGGTTTACAGAGTTCAGCATATTGCCCCCAACAATCTGGGTCCTCATTTTACCCACCTCGGAAGGATGGAAGGCTGAGTCAACCTTGAGCCTGGTGAGATTTGAACAGCTGAACTGCTGAACTAGCAGTCACTGAAGTAGGTTGCAGTGCTGCTTTTAACCACTGTGCCACCTCAGCTCCATAAAACACAAAGACAAGACAAAAAATATAGTACTTACATTTACATTTACACATGATCAAAACATGCGTTTTGTCAAGAATGCAAAGACGAATGGAAAGAGAACAAGGAAGATAAAAAGGGGGGGGGGTGTTAAAAGTTTATGGACTTATAAGCATTGAGGCAGACAACAAAAGAAGACAAAGAAGACAACTCAATCTTGATGCCTGAATAGCAGCCACTGAATTTTGCAATCAGTAAATGATTTGAATTGTAAAAGTAATCCAGGGTATAGGAATAATGGCACTAAAAGAAAATCAAGAACATTCAGCATGGATTTGAAAGCAAAGGAAAGCAATAAGTTTGGCAAAAATTAGCAGGAAGTCTAATCTTCCTAAAATTACACATGTGTATTAATCTTCCTAAGATTCTAGTATTACTGTTGTTAAGACTAATCTTCCTAAGATTCCTACTCTAAGTCTACCTTTCGAACCACATGCCTTCTTGTCAGAGATCATAGAATTGTAGAGTTGGAATGGCCCATGAGGTTATGTACTCCAACCTGCAATGTGTGGAAAATAATTTTAACCCATCCATGAGAAAGAGAAAGCATTATCTAAAATCTTCTTTAAAATTTCCAGAGATGGAGCCTACACAATCTTTATAGATAAGACTATTCCATTATTGTACAGATCTTACTCTCATAATTTTTTTTCCTTATGTTGAAATGAAATCTAGGTAGTTGCAACTTATACTCATTATTTCTAGTCCTACTTTATATGGCAATGGAAAAATAGTTTATGCCCTCTTCCCTGCAGTTTCTACATGCATCTATATATGGCTTCCTGAATATCCCACGTTCTTTACTATTCTGAATAGGGCATGTCCTCATCTCCTTGTACCATCTTTGTTGCCATACTCTGAACCCTCTGAACCCTGTCAATATTCAACTGAAAATGAGGAGCTCTAAATCATACACAGTATTTCAGGTGTGGTCTCACTAATGCCAAGTAGAGAGGAATAGTGACTTTGTGTGTCTTTGATATTCTTCAGTGTAGCCCAGAACTATATTAAACCTACTAGTAACTGTCTCACTCTGCTGACTCCTATTCAACTTGTTGTCAATGTAGCATTTTAAACTCCCACAATACCCAATCAACAGAAAAGTATTACCAACTGAGAATTAAGGGACCCTAACTAGCTCATTTGGACAGCATATGGCTAGAAAATGCTATGTTAAACTGTATTCTAACAGTTTATTGATATTGTAGATAAAATCTAAATTTAATAGAATTCTGTGAGTTGAATCCAGAAATGTTAGATTGAAAACAAGGTGATGAAAAGGGATTATAATAGGAAGGCAGAAGTAAGAATCAAGAGGAAACAACTTGGAAGCATTTCGACTGCTTATGGCCATGAGAGCAAATTACTTGGAGAAAATAATGTTAGTTTGAGGTAAAGAGCAGAAGGAAGTGACTGTGGCTGACAACTTCAATATTTGTTACTACCAAAACAAAAGTTTGTCCAATATGAAAGAACAAGGAGATGTCGAATTGCTCTGTTTTCAAATGCCCCATTTGCAAGCAGACAAAGCTTCCAGTCTCCGTCACTTCTCCGTCTGGGTGAAAAGTGTTCTGGTGGTGGCAGAAATGAGTTAGGGGAGGGGAGGAGGAGCAGGAGACAGGCACCGCAAACACTTTTCATGCCCAGGAGCTTCCATTGACTCTCCTCTCCCTCAAAGGCAAAGAAACCGTGGCAGATGAAGCTTCCAGTCCCCATCAAGTCTCCGCGGCAGAGAAGAGACAGATCTTTGCAAGGTAAGTTGAGCCTGGCACAGCAGGGAGGAGGAAGCATGAGGTATCCTTAGTGGGTTGGGGAGACCCGGGGGGCCTGTTCCATCACTAGGCCCCTCCATGGTCTTCCCCACCCTGAGATACCTCATCTGCACTTAACGAACCGCACATTGGATTAGCGAATGCATGGGCAAAAGGAAGGAGTGATCTCGTTCAAGGTAGGAGATTCACTCCTACGGATCCTTGACTTACAAATGGAATGGGCAGGCTCCATTACATTTGTACATTCGTAACTCGAGGATTACCTGTAGACCTTCATCTAAGTCCTATAAAAATATAAGAGTTACTTGTTAAACAAGCAACACATGAAAACTGTGTATTGCATTACATCTATATTGAATGCAATCAACATTTACTGACTACCTTTGTTGGAAAAGTGTGCAAAGCCTTAGGAAGTGTGCTAAGCCTTAGCTTTCTGAAGGGATCATTTGAGTCAGACATTCTAGTCAATGTTCTACTCTGAGTTTGAGAGAGAGCCTTCCCCATAAAAACAAAAACACACATGCACAAGTTGTCCCCTGTTCTTCACAACAAAGGTCAATGGAAGTGAATCAGAAGAACTCTCTTCAGACTTCAGAAAAATGGTTATTGATACTTAAAACGGACACAAAATCATTGCCAAAACTTTGACTTCAGTCAACTCAGATAAACAGTCTACAGATGGAGAAAATGCAACTTCATTCTTATTTTTGAAGAGTGGCTGTTCAACAAAAATCACTCCAGAAGAAAGGTATATAGTACTCCTCTGCAGGCTACTCTTGCATTCATCAATCTATTATAAGGAAAACACTGAACAAGAGTAGTGTACATAGGAGGAAAACCACTGTTCCCCAAAAAGGATACTGCCATTTCTCTCAAGCTTGCCAAGACTATCTGTCTGAGCCAGCAGGCTACTGGAATTGTTTTGGCAAAAATTAAACTTTGACATTAATGTGGATTTTTACAGTTTGCAGAATGAGAAACATTGCATCCTCAGGACCTGGTTGTGGAATCATTGAGGGAACAATTGATTCTAATAAAGGAGAATATTTGTATCTCAGGATGAAATTAATCCCTCACAATGGATCGTATCAGCAAATTCTAGAGCAGAGCATCAAGCCTGTGAACTAAAGCTTAAATGAATATGGGCCATGCAATACCTTTATGATCCTGAAACACAAAAGTAAATTGAAAACAAAGTTGTGCTGAAGCCCAAAAAATTTCTCACTTTGAAATGCTGAGTCAAAACTATCATCCTTAACTGAAATGTTGTAGCATGGCTTGAAGTGAGTAGTTCACACAAGAGAATCGTCACATATCACTGAGTAGAAGCTGTTCTGAAAAGAGGAATAAACCAAATTAGCTCCAAGACAATATGAAGGACTGATCACCAGGTAGAGGAAACATCTCGATAAAGTCATTGCCTCTAATCTAAAGGAATAGCACCAGTTATCAAATTAAAATGTCCAAATACTTTTACCAGTAAAGAATGTTGGATCAATATATTCAATAAAGAACTGACACCATCCACTTAATTGCAGCCTGAATGAAGATGTAGTTGCTTCTACAAGTGCAAGTATACACTATTTATGGTAAAATTAGTCTGCAGGGTCAGATTATTTTCAAACTGGAGACTCCTAAATATTGTTAAATTCACTAATTACTTTCACACAAAGTTTCATACAAGTCCATCCATCTATCCAAGTCCTTTTCTCACTCCTTCTGCTACCCTTATGAGTATAATGTACTCAAAATTGAAAGAGGAAATTCAGAAAAGTAAGGAATGTCCCTTTCTAATATGGTTGTGGTCAACACAACTTCTAGTTACCCAAACTAGGATTGCTGTTAGTTCCAAAAACAGAAAATACTAGAGTGGCTAGCTAAACATCAGTTTCTCTCAAGGCGGTTCATAAGTATACAGGTTTCTGTAACAGCTTATTTAGGCATAAAAGTTAAGCAAGCACTAAGCACTTAGACTTATATACCGCTTTACAGCCCTCTCTAAGCAGTTTACAAAGTCAGCATATTGCCTCCAACAATCTGGGTACTTTACCCACCTTGGAAGGATGGAAGGCTGAGTCAACCTTGAGCCTGCAGTACTGCACTCTAACCATTACGCCACTGAGGCTCCTATATTATTGTCAAGAATACTAAACACACACACACCACCTTTATCTACATAATCAGTAGATAAACCTACTTGTATCAATATGAAACTCTGGGTTAGATAATTCTGTTCAAGGATCCTTTCCAAGGATCAGTGCTCAATCTTCAGATCATTTCTCTGCCTAATTATTTTCTAAAGGAACATTTTTGGTTCATAGAATGTTAGATGATGGAGCATGCATACATATCAATCATGTTTAAATTTCATATATGCATATGTGCACATATGTTCACACATACAAAAGTAAGTTTTCTCCATTATCATGTTATTAATTACTTAGGATAGAAAAGCCATATTCCCCATTTACCTGCCTGCTTTTGACATATCACTGTTACTGCTACTGCTAATTTTTAATCCAGATTCTATGAAGTTCAACGATTGTGTAGATTGCTCAGAATAGAAGCTAAAATATAAAATGTTTTCACTTCTGTCATGAGAGGGCACAACAATCACTGGACTTGCAGGAAGGGCTGATTTCCTAAAGGATGCTGCTTTTTGCAAGGCTCAACAACCAGATAGGAGCTCTGACTTCTGTGGATTTCCAGGCACTGAAGGCCTTTATTTTAAAAAAAGCAGTTTATTTAAGATTTATATGTCTGCCCATCTTAGGCTCACAACTATATAATCAATAACTGTAAAACAATCATAAAATGGTAAACCAAAACTCTGTCCCTTAATTATTCCCTTGGGATGGCTCCTAGCAAACTTCCCTAATTCCATATTTTCTATCTATTCAATCTTATCCCACTTCTACAGTAAAGAGCCAGGTCTTATTGGCCTTCTGAAAAAGTCTTAAAGGGGTTGGGGGCCTGCTGAATTGCTGGGGGGAGGGAAGGTGTTTCACGAAGTAGGAGCAGCCATAAAAAGGCACACTTTTGTGTCCCACTAGGTGGCAGGATTGCACAGAAGGAATCTGGAGCATGCCTATCCTATGTGATCTAAAGGGACGAGCACATAATTTTATGGAAAGGCAGTCCTGCAAATATCCAGATCCTGTGCCATGTAAGGCTTTACAGGTGATAACTAGTATCTTGAATTGCATTTAGAAGGAAACTAGGAGCCAGTGCAGCTTGCGCAATAAAGGTATAACATGGGTAAACCTTTGAGCATTGAATACTGTGTGCAACACTGTATTCTGGAACTAGTTGTAGTTTCCAAGTGTCTTCAAGGATAGTCTCCAAGGACAATGTCTTCCAAGGACATTAGTGCATTGCAATAATCCGGGAAGGGACTAAGGCAAGAATGATGTGAGTCCAGGAAAGGATGCAACTGGTAACCAAGATGCATCTGTGCAAAGCCTCCCACCCAATCCCATCCCTTGAGCTATGGCTGCCACCTGCTCATCAAGCAGGAACTCTGAGTCTAGGAGGACTCGCAAATTGTGTGCCAACTTAGTCTGGGGGAGTTCAACCCCGTCCAAAGTCAAAGATTACAAGTCAGCAGACCATCATGATAAGCTCAGATTCAGAGGAGGAGACTGGAGGAGGAGCCAGCTCCATTGCTACTGGACAAACTGATTGACAATGAGCAGCCAACTCCAGAGTTATCAAACAGACTACTGCAGTGCTTCTCAAATAGTGGGGTGGGCCCCCCTGGGGCGGCGCGGAGCGATGCCAGGGGGGGCGCATGACCCCAGGGAACGTGCTTTTGTTTTGCCACAGGGAGTAGGGGTTTTTTGCACCGAACAATAGCACATAGCACAGAACAGGAGATATGAAGTGCAGATAACAAACCCTTAAGAGACACCATGGAAAAATATTTAACAGGGATGAAAAGAAAGGAAAAGAGACACGGAGATAATGAGACAAACATAAGTCTCCTGAAAGCTAAGACGAGGAAATATGACGAAGCGTATGTAACGCTTGGCTTCACTGAGACTACGGTGGGAGACGAGGAAAGACCGGTATGTTTACTGTGTCTAAAAATGTTGGCAGCGGACAGCATGAAGCCAAATAAATTAAGGCGTCACTTAAACACATTACACCCCAATCATGCTGATAAGCTGCTTGAGTTTTTTCAGCAAAAACGTGCCAAATATTGCAAACAATCATCCCGGCGGAGAGTTGGGGGGGCGCGAAATGTTTACTTCTTCCTAGGGGGGGAGCGTAACAGAAAATAATTGAGAAGCACTGGACTACTGTATGAATAGGCAGATGAGGTAACCAACAGGCACAGCTGCCACCGCTCTCCGAAGATGAAGAAGCTGAGCTGCCACTCCCCCCCCCATCCCCACACAACTCAAAGGCTCCTCATTCAAAGAAGTGTGGGGGTGGGTGGGGGGAGCTGCTTGCAAGAAAGGAGCCTCCTCCTTCCAAATGAGCAACACCTGGTCTGTTTCTAGAGATCAACCCTCTCTGTTGACAACAACCACCCACTCCTACTCCATGCTCCTTGACTCCTGATCTGTGAACATCACAATCTTGATTCTGGAACTGACAGCTGACATACCTTTTGACTCTTGGAATTTACCTAAGCACTCTTCAGCCTTCTGTTTTGAATTGGGAGCTTCCTAAACTTTGGGGAATTTGTTACTCTACTACACTATACTCATATTTTGTCTCGCCAAATGATTTAGCAAAGCTTGCAACTACCTCCCCATGTGCTTGAGTGTGCTTGGCCTGGGACAGGACAAAATGCTGGGGAGCCAAAAATTGAAAGCCACTCCATCTTACAAGAATTGAGCTGAAATTGGTTTATCCCCATTCAAACTCTTACAGCTGCACCCTCAGGCACTTGGATAACACCATACTCAGACCTTTACAAAGAAGACCCCCATTTTAGTGCCCAACCAGGACTTAGTGATACAAGCTAGGTCAGCTCGTTCATCCATAATCAGACCATGGATGATATGAACTGTATTAGCAGATACCTATGCTAATACCCAGAAACTGTATAGTCCACCTTCTATCAGTTTTATGATGTTATGCCTGGTAATGGCTACCATAATACCACATCACAGAAACTCTCCACCAATTCTTGCTGCCCTTACAAAATGTCATTTGGACACAAATATTAATAAACGAATAATTGATTTTCAGTCATATGATTTGTATACATTTTTCAGAGGAAAAAAGTGAAATGAATTTGCAAAGGCTTACCACACATAAAAGAACTCCAGTAGAAAAACAAATGTTTATTCCTATTCTCTGTATCTTCAACCACACCTCCTCATATCTTGGGAGCAGAATAAAGTAAAATAGGGCAGTCTCTAGAAAAATAAAATCCCCACCCTTGTCTTATATACATCCATAATCAGACCATGGATGATATGAACTGTATTAGCAGATACCTATGCTAATACCCAGAAGCTGTATAGTCCACCTTCTATCAGTTTTATGATGTTATGCATGGTAATGGCTACCATAACAGGGATGAAAAGAAAGGAAAAGAGACACGGAGATAATGAGACAAACATTAGGAGAAATAAAGCTCCTTTAACCTTTTAGATCTGGACCTACGCCCTATTTGGCAGTTTTAATTAATATACTGCATGAAAAATTGGCGTATGCCAAATCACAAAAAATGTCATTAAAACTTTACAATCAAGTGGAGAAACATAGCCTGAATTTATAAGATATTTTAAAACATTTTGTTCCTTAAATGTCTTTCAGTGATTAAGAGGTCGGAATATATAAATAGCTATGGCCATAGTCCAGAATGTTCTGGAACAAGGACATTTCTAATTATTTATCAGAGAAAGTATAACTGCCCCAGACAGAGGTGGGGGAAGTGGAAACCCCCCCCGCTAAAAATGGAAAGGGAGAGAGACTATACAAAGAAAATAAAACTGGGCTATATGAAATGAAGTGGAAGCAGCTTTAAATATTGAAAAATGACTTATTTATAGGATTGAAAAGAAAATAATAAATAATTTACACAAGACTTAAATGGCAGGAAATGGATCTTTTCAACAAGAGCAGCAGAGGCAGATAGTTCATACCTAAAGATGCTTTGAGAAGTTAGGGTTCCCTTTCAGAAGAAACATCTCCTTCAGCCCCACTGCTTGCACTTGGATCATTTTTACTTTTAGGAAGATTTCGTTCTCTGCTTGATTCAGAAGGGATCTTCATTCTGGTTTTCTCTTTCCTCTGTTGTTGTTTCTCAAGTTTTGCTAACTGTTGCAAAGAAAAGATGGAAAAGCACATTTGTGAATGAATGTAAATGGTAGTCCAACAGCACAGACAATATCTTAAGTTTAAAAAAAAAACTATGTTAACCTTTTGCAGCAAAAAAGATAAACAGTAAAGAACAGGAAGTTTTTGCAGATTACTCCAGTCCTCTTCATCAGATATACGGGGATATAGACCTCAGAGAAGAACATTTTACATGCACAAACCTATGGGAGTGGGGGAAATATGGCATAATTGTCAGGCAGTGATTTTTATATTGCCTGTTACATGTATATGCAGGGAGCTACATCCCTATCTAATATAATGGTTTATTCCTGAGCATGCGATTGATATGTTACTAGTACACATGTGTGCATTCCATTCAGTTCTTCTGTTCCTAGCTTCTGTCGAAGCAAGACCTATTTTGTATATCAGAATGTAGATTAATGAGGATTTATTTGTTTTGTACTGAAATAAATATTTTTACTTAGAACTTTAAACTGCGGTTTCTTTTCTAATGTCAGAATTCCGGGCAAAGATCCATTTTCGCCTTTAATGAGAGTTATTCTCATCTTATCAATAATGTTTATGAAAAAGGTTGAAGGCAGAGAACTATAAATATTTTGGAGGCTGGAGATAGTATCCATAAATTTAAAAAAAAACATTCTTACTTCTAAGGGAGTAGCTGTGTCAGTCTATTGCAAGAAATGCACCAATAAGTCAATGAGCTTATTGTCCTGAGAAAAATTCAATTTGACGGGAGAAAGTGAGGGAGGAGGAAATCATAAAGAGAAAGTACAGGGTAGAACTGCATAAAACAGCAGTTAGACATGATGCAGACATTCTTGCAGTGAATAGTTAACATACCTTGTTTGATAAGAAGTAATGCCATGAGAAAGGCTACTGAAATTCTTCTAACAAATTTCACCTTTGTTGTTTCAGGGACTTTTCTCACATAGCACCACTTTGTGGTCAAAGAAAGAATGTCCCATGGAATTAGTATGTTTTCCAAGAATGTTTAGGAATTGCCATTTTTATGTCAACTGAGTCCATTGATCCTGTTGCACAAAGATTGGCTATTTTGTTCAGCATAGAATATTGTGGGGAATTGAAAGGAATATTGTGAGGACCCAGATTGTTGGGGGCAATATAAATATACATTGCTTACTGGTGTAAATCGCTTAGAGTGTGCTTGCACTGTGAGGCGGTATATAAATGTCACTAATAAATAAATAAATAAATAAACAGATCTCATATGCCATTGACAGTGAGCAAATATATGTACCTTGATTTGGTGGGTGATGTTTATTAGACCTTGAAATGGTGTGAGCAGACAAAATATATAGAAGAATTGGCATATCAGTCTGCCACTCATTGATCTATCTGTCTCACTGTTTTATAGTGTAGTAACAGTTTAGGATAGGAAGTTATCTCTAAATACTGTAAGTAAAGATTTGCCACCAAAATCTTTTTAAAAGGATTGTCCAAGATGATATGTAAATCAACACAGATATGTTTGATAGCAGCAACAGTAATAATATGGAAAAAAAGAAACCAGAGTTGACCAGACTAGCTAAATTTTAAATTGTAACAATTTAAGTTCCACATATTTAAAACACTCCAGGAAAAAGTTCAAATAAACTGACAGGGCGCTAATATTACTCAGAACTCCTACCATGTCAAAAAATATGCAAGTGACAGATCCTCACTTAATGATTTCCTATAATTAAGATCATTCTGTGATCAGTAATGAAAATCTTTAAATAGAACGCTGGCAATGTATACTCATCATTACAAGACATATATATAAACAACATTTCCAGAACAGACTCCTTGGTAATTTTACTTTGTCACAGCATATCTCAAAATGTCAATCTAATAGCATAGCCTGGTTTCCAACAGGCAATACAAACATATGGGATTTGCACGATAGTTACACTGCAGAATAGGCATTAAATATTAAAATGAATTTATTTTTTTCTAGTAATAGCATTAAAAGAATCTTTCTAGTAATTTTCTAGTAATTTTCTTGAAGTATTACAGCTCCTCACATATCACTGATGTTATTTCTCCAACTCTTTGCAGATCCTAGGTACCAAGCCCTAGCCAAAAGACTAGAGAATGATTTTTTATTATTTTCTTTGAAAGCTTCTATTTAAGAAAGAAGCTTGAGAAGAAGCAAACACTTTGAGGATATTATTTTCTTTCAATGTTTTTATTTAGAAAGAAATTGATTAAGTAACAATAGCAAGCATTTTTGAAGGTTTCTTCATGGGAATAAACTGCTCCCAGAAAGTGTGATTAGGGACCAATAACAGGGTAAATATAAAATTTCAATATTTGCTTATTTATAATTCAACTATATCAAATACGGGTTTCAATGGATTCAATAGACTAGAGCAGTTTGAAATCCATCCCAAGCTGAAAATATTGTACAGATTATATGGTTAGAACTTCAGATGTATAAATGCATCTGACACCACTTAATATTAGGGGAAAGAATAGCAATCAGGGTCAATGTATTCATTTGGCTTGTGTGATTACATGTCCTTTTCTTAACTCAAAACATAACAAACTAGAATATAAGAATCACATCTAATTAAAAGTATTTTTGCAGCAGCTAGTTCATGCAGAATAACCAATGCAGTTTTTAGTATAACTAAAGTGGTACTTTTGATTATCTTTTTTAAATATTTTGATCAGGTTTTTGTCAATATTTGTTACATATTAATATGCACACAGATAAAACTCTAGTATCAGCACAACTCTAATATAGCACAAGTGGATACCAGTGAACCACTACCCTGTTTTCCCCAAAATAAGACATCCCCTGATAATAAGCCCAATCGGGCTTTTGAGTGCATGGCAATAAGGCCAAGCACTTATTTCAGGGTTCAAAAAAATATAAGACAGGGTCTTATTTTTGGGGAAACACGGTACTAACCACCTATTCTTAGAAACGATATGTCTCAGTTGATACTATATTATTACATGACTCTGTGGTATCTAAAATTAATACATGCAATGGCAGTGCAATTCATTGAAAATGTTGCTCTGTTAACTATTTGAGCAGAAAGAGCCACCAATAAGAAAAACAAGGGCCAGATCAGCGGAAGACTTGAAAGAAAGCACAGAAGCAAACAGTAAATTCCTGATGGAAATAATTGTTCACAGAATATAGAATATGATATATTCTATAATACAGTGTAATAAAGCACACATACCACAAATCTACTGGATCCATTACATATAAGATCTAACATTTCCCATTAGCTTAAATTAAACATAAATTAAACAGGAATTAAACGTGATTTAATCACAGAAGAGGGGGCTGACCTGGTTTGTGTAACTGAGACCTGGCTGGGCCAAGAGGGGGGAGTTGCCCTCTCTGAGATATGCCCAGACGGGTTCTCAGTGCAGCATCTTTCCCGACCCCAGGGAAGGGGGGGAGGAGTGGCAATAATAACGCGCGAGAACCTGCATCCTCGTAGGATCCCTGCCCCGGAGATTGTTGGGTGTGAGACGCTCCTTCTGAAGTTGGACTTAGGGGTACAGGTGGGCCTTTTCTTAACGTACCTGCCTCCCAGCTACGTAAGTAAGGCCCTGCCTGAGCTGCTCGAGGCAGTAGCCGGCTTGGCGGTTGAGTTCCCTAGGCTTATGGTGCTGGGGGACTTCAACTTGCCTTCTGCTGGCGAAACCTCTGGGATAGCTCAGGAGTTCATGGATTCCATGACAACCATGGACCTGACCCAAGTAATCCAGGGTCCAACTCATGAGGGCGGTCACACGCTCGACCTAGTGTTTCTCTCGGGGCAGTGGAGAGACGATCTGAAGATAAGAGACATAGTCATCACCCCTCTGTCATGGTCAGATCATTTCCTACTGAGGTTGGATTTCGCTGCCCCACTCCTCCCCCGCAGGGAGGCGGGACCGACTAGGTGGTTCCGCCCCAGGCGCCTGATGGAGCCAGACGGATTCCAGAGGGAACTTGGGGAGATACCTGAAACCCTGGTACACAGTTCGGCTGACTCCCTGGTGGCTGCTTGGAACATCGCAGCATCAGGGGCATTAGACCGAATTGCGCCTAAGCGACCTCTCCGTGGCAGTGGATCCCGGAAAGCTCCCTGGTTCACCGAGGAGCTCCGGGAGATGAAACGCCAGAAGAGACGTCTGGAGCGCCGCTGGAGGTCCAGCAAGACCGAATCCGATCGAACACTATTAAGAATTTACATCAGATCTTATTTAGTGGCGATAAGGGCGGCAAAACGATCCCATTTTTCCGCTCTTATTGCGTCCGCAGATTCTCGCCCAGCCGCCTTGTTTAGGGTGACTCGCTCCCTCCTTGCTAAAGGGGGGAGCGAGGAACACTTGCAAGGTAGAGCTGAGGAATTTGCAGAGTTTCTGTCGGATAAAGTCGCTCGGATCCGGTCGAACCTGGACTCTGGCTGGGCAGAGTCCATGGAGTTGACTGGGGCAAGTCTTAGTCCACCGTTGTGGGAGGAGTTTGGGCCTGTTTCTCCTGATGATGTGGACAGAGCCGTGGGGGCGATGGGGGCCTCCACCTGTTTATTGGACCCGTGCCCCTCCTGGTTGGTCTCGGCCAGCAGGGAGGTGACACGCGGCTGGATCCGGGCGGTGGTCATCGCTTCTTTGGGGGAGGGATCCGTACCGCAGTCGTTAAAAACTGCGGTGGTGAGACCCCTCCTGAAGAAGCCTTCCCTGGATCCAGCTGCTTTGAAGAACTATCGTCCGGTCTCCAACTTACCTTTTTTAGGGAAAGTTGTGGAGAAGGTGGTGGCTACTCAACTTCTGCGACTTCTGGATGAAACAGAGCATCTAGATGCCTATCAGTCGGGTTTCAGGCGCGGCTACAGTACAGAAACTGCCTTGGTCGCTCTGATAGATGATCTCTGGCGGGCCCGGGATGGGGGAAACTCCTCTATCCTGGTGCTACTTGACCTCTCAGCGGCTTTCGATACCATCGACCATGGTATCCTTCTGCATCGTCTCGGTGAGTTGGGAGTGGGAGGCACCGTTTTACGGTGGTTCCCCTCTTATCTCGCCGATAGGATGCAGTCGGTGTTAACAGGAGGGCAGAGATCCTCCCCTAGGCCCCTGTTATGCAGGGTGCCTCAGGCGTCGGTTCTCTCGCCCATCCTATTTAACATTTACATGAAACCGCTGGGTGAGATCATCCGCAGACATGGGGTGCGTTACCACCAGTACGCTGATGACACCCAGCTGTACATCACCACCCCGTCTGACTTCAGTGTGGCAGTTGATGTAATGTGCCGGTGCCTGGACGACGTTAGGATCTGGATGGGGAGGAACAGACTCAGACTCAACCCCGACAAGACTGAGTGGCTTTGGGTATTGCCTCCTAAGGACTACGACAACTGTCCCTCCTTGGTTTTAGAGGGAACGAAACTGATTCCCTCGGACCAGGTCCGCAACTTGGGGGTCCTCCTAGATCCACAGCTAAAATTGGAGCATCATCTTACTGCTGTGGCTAGGGGGGCCTTTGCACAGGTTCGCCTTGTGCAACAGTTGCGGCCATACTTGGAGAAGGAGGCTCTACTCACGGTCACTCACGCCCTTGTCACCTCCCGTTTGGACTACTGCAATGCGCTCTACATGGGGCTACCCTTGAAGAGGATCCGGAGACTCCAACTGGTACAAAATGCGGCTGCGCGTGCTGTGGTGGGTGTACCAAGGTACACCCACGTGACACCTTTACTCCGCCAGCTGCATTGGTTACCCATTTGTCTCCGGGTCCAATTCAAGGTGTTGATCACCATCTTTAAAGCCCTTCATGGCTTAGGGCCGGGTTATCTCCGGGACCGCATTCTGCCTCATACTTCCCTTCGACCGGTTAGGGCCCACAGAGTTGGCCTCCTCCAGGTCCCATCGGCTAAGCAATGCCGACTGGCGGGTCCTAGGGGGAGGGCCTTCTCTGTGGCAGGCCCCGCGCTCTGGAACCAACTTTCTCCAGAGACCCGAACCATCCCCACCCTGCTGGCCTTCCGAAAAGCCGTTAAGACGTGGCTTTTCCTGCAGGCAGGGGGCAGAGCTTAACTCCAGCTGAACTCTCCCCCGGGTATGCTTGGTTGTTGCATGGTTGTTTTTATATTGCATTTTTAATTTTTATATTATGTTTTTAAATTTTGTTTATTGGTTTCTTGTATTTTCCTATGCTGTACGCCGCCCTGAGTCCTTCGGGAGTTGGGCGGCATATAAGAAAGCCAAATAAATAAATAAATAAATAAAATGACTTCCTCTTTTCCATTCAAACAGACTTCTGTCAGCATCCATTTTTCTAGTTATCCTCTCTTACAATCCAGTGTCAATAAAGTGCATCAAGATTATTGACCGATATATAAAACTATCAAACCCTCTAAGTAACTTAAGTCATAAACATAACAATAAAATAAACTCAAGATTTTGTAACAATGCTTTGGCAACATATAAAACCTCAGCTGAAAAAGAGGCAACAGCAACAACGATCCAAAAGTATCACAGCCTTAGTTTATCATTCTTCCATAGTTGTTGTTGCAGTGATATTTTCATAACAAGTTTTTAATACTCTCAAAGAGAAACCTCACTTCTTTTTAAAATAATTATTGTCCAGAAGAGGATTAGCTATTCTCAGGTCAGAATATAAAAATGAGGCCCGCAGAACATAGTTAAAGTTTTTAATATCAACATATGGACTATCTCAAAATAGGTAGGTAAAGAAAAGCACTACTACAACATACTTGTTTAGAGTCAACAGGGGCTGTAGGAGACTCCAGTTCAATGGTCACAGGTCCATCGTTCTGAATATGTACCTGCATGTATTCGCCAAATTTGCCATCTGAAAAATTAAAGTTGGATGGCAAAAAGAGAAAGGGTACTTGTCCATAAACAATATTTAATTCTCCTTTTGTTAAAATCACCATACTTCTACCATTAATTCAAATCAAAACATAATGAACAGCATTCAATCTTGACTTTTTAATACTTTCTTTTGAAATCTATAACTTCTTGAATCTATGAGATTCAAACTGTAAAAAAATTCTCAAATGATAACTTTGTATATATATATATCTCCTACTACTACATCAATCTAGATCTTACCTTTTTTTTTTTTACTGGGGACTAAATACACAGCCAGTGCCATGTTCTAGCCCAAAAAACCATTTTTTAAAAGATGTAATTATATCAAACCAAATGTAAAATGATCCGAACTACTGCATGGTTCTGACTGGCCCTAAAGTAAGCACTTGGAAATTGCAGGGCATATCTGAGGATACAGAAACATCACTGAATGGCAGGAATAAAAACATTGCTCTCTTTTTTATGAATTTTGAGGACTAGGGAGCTAAATGTAGAAATGGATGCCACTGCAGCATCCATTCCATCCTCTTTTGCCTACAGATAGAAAAAAGGCACCAATGAAAATTCCACCAGTGGTGTCCTAGTGGCCATGGAATACCTTTGGACTCAGGTTACTTACTCCTGATTTAAAACAAACTCATGGTGAACAGGGGAGGGAGAATTTGAAAAAAAAAATGGTGAAAAGAAGAAATGCCTCAAAGAAATATATACCCAGAGACAACTTTTTCTTTCACACCTTTTTTAAGTAAAAGGAATTGATTCACTCTTGAATCAAAGCAGCAGAAGAGAGAAATTAGGCTTAGAAAACACATAAACACAACTGAAAGAAATCAAGAATGGTCTTTTTGTGAGACCCTTAGATCAGAAGTCTCTCAGGCACCAAGGGGGACAAACATACTCTTCACCCTAGCTTTTAAATGGGGGAATATGCCATTTCAGAAATCCATGTATTTCTTCATATGTTTATGATCTCTCTCTTTCTCTCTTGTGATTCACATAGATTTTTTTCTTATATCTACACTCATTTTCATTCCTACATACCCAAAACCAAACACACCAGTTTATTAAAAGAATTATAATTTTAGTGTAATAAATTACAATGTAAGTATAGCAATATCTGTAGGAACCTAGCTTATTGCCTGAGAAATATTTCAATTCATCAGAAAATTTTGCCTTACCTTTAATTAATTCTGGCTTGTATGCTTTGCGAAGGTGCTCTAAGAAACTGTTGTAGAAAGATTCTGCTTGGTCAGAAGGCATTGCCATATGATAATCTGGTTTATTTCCTTTCAGGATACATTGAAGAGTAAACTGGCTAACACATAGCACTTCATACTGCTTATCCATTACACTTTTAGACCAGTGTTTCCCACTTTCATCTTCAAACACACGAAGATTTAATATCTTTCGAACCCTGTATGAAAAGTCAGAGGCCTTTATGGAACTTTTCTGAAATTAAGCTATTCAATATTCTACATATACTATATATTCTATATTATATTCTACAAATATAAAGACCAGAAAATGGGGAGTAAAGATAATATAAAGAGATTTACAGTAGATGTAGATTCTATACATAACAATTGATGCAAAAATTTAGGAAATATCGTTTAAGTAAAACATGTAAATTGCAAAGTGGAAGAAAAGTTAAATCCTTGTTATTACTTACATGTGCTCAAGCTCTTTCTGCGTGTCTTCCACAGAGATACCCAGCAGCACACAAATGCCACGTCCAATGGAACTTATTTGTTCCTCACCAACTATAAGGGATATTTTTAAGAAGTTAAATATATAGAATTTATTTTATGTCACATCCCTATAAATACACACACACATATAAAAGTTTCTTATTCCTAAATTCAGAAAGCAACTTATTCTATAGAGTTGTATTCTTATTAAGTGTCAATTCTATTCCCAGTGCAGATAGATTTTTTAAAACAATTTGTTGCAAAAACACAATATGCATAGATCCTCTTTCAAAGAAAGACAAGAAACATAAACATTGGGATGTAAAATATATGACCTCCTTAGCCGTAGGTTAATATGTAGTAGGTTTGTTGCTTTTATAATCCTTCAATCACTAACTACAACATAATTATTATATTATAAAATATAACATAGTAACACAATTGGAAATAGAAGGCAAAAACAGAATATATCTCTGAATACAAACTATTTAATAAATGCTCATACAACCAATTTACATATCATAGCATGATATCAATATTTTAGTAACTAAATACCTAAATATTTTAATACCTAAAAGGAATCTTCTTTCAGACAAAATTCTATCTTACCAGTAAACCTCTTCAATAGGAATTTTACACATATACACTTCTAAACCTGACCACACAAACTAAAATATTTCATATGCTTAGGAAATTCAGCCAATTTAAATAAATCTAGATGTTTTGTTAACAGAATTGTAAACCATGCAAAATTTAACCAGTCTTGATGTGAGAACAGAAACTAGCTTATTAAAAGATTTTAAAAAAGAAGAATTAATCTCCTGTCCCTTGGCTTTTGATAGGCATAATGGTAGCAGGATATAATTGTTTACCCAATTTAGAGTTCATACAGAAAAAGTGTTCTACTATCTCAGCTCTATTACTGCTGCAGTGGCAGAGTTGTTGTTCATAAGGTATTTTCAAATATCCATCCTTTAACACTACAGCACCGAGCTTAGGAAGTATGAGAAACCCATACTGTTTTGATAACATTCAATATAGCCAGATTTTAACCAATCTTCCCCTCTATTAGCAGGGAATAATTGTGGAAGTCGGGCAGAGGTGGGCGACTTCTGCAAAATGGAATCTTACGTTTTCTATTTAGTAACTTTTTATTAATTTTTCCCCAGTTATTTTATTTGCTCCCTTTGAACCAAAGGAAATCAACAAATTCCAAAGAAAATCTCAAATTTTAAGTTTATTTAGGAAAGTTTCATTCTTCTGGTTTTGAAATTATCAGCCAAAATTAATGGGAGTTAAGCTGGAAAAGGCTCTTTTTGGCTTATTGATTTTCTCTTTTGAATGCTATGTAACTCGCCCCACTAACCCTTGTGCACGGGGCCGGCTGTAGACCCCTTCCCTGCTAAAGAATTCTGACTGGTGTGGTCAAAAAGAGCCTTTTCCACTGTGGCCCCACCCTGTGGAACACTCTACCACCAGAAGTGAGAATTGCTTCCACTCTTTTTGCCTTCCAGAAAGATATCAAAAACAAAATATCTTATCCCTGTGACATCAGTCTCTTTGGTTCTAGTTTTATATATAGCACTTCAAATTTTGTTTGTATATTTATCTTTTTACTGTCTGTAAGCTGCCCAGGGTCACCTTATAGGTGGATGGACAGCATATCATTCTACTTATTTAACATTATTAAATTTATGTGCTCTCACTCTCACCGATAAGGCTATTCTTTATATTTATTAAATATAAATATAAATTTTATAAAATATAAAATATAAATATTAAATTTAATAAATTTAAATTAAATTAAATATAAATTTAATAAATTATAAAAAATAAAAAAACACTTCTTTAAAACTTTGCTGATATAACCAGTCTATTGAAAGGAGACTTGATAAGTAATCCTTGACTTACGGCCACAATTCAGAAGGAAATTCTTGACTGCTGAGCAAAGCGGTTAAGCGAGACATCACGTGACTGCTTCACTCAATGACCACAATCCTGGCACTCCCAACTGCAGTTGTTAAACTGATCTCACAGGTGATTAAACAATCAGAGTCTCAGGTAAAGAGTATGGGATGCCGGAGGGGGGAGAATAAATCTTGGGAGGTTCCACTCTGGAGCTGAAACCCTCCCTGCTGAAATCCAAGCAGGATTTTAAACCTGAGCAAAGAGATACTTGCATACAGCCTATGCCAGACTTCCTGGGGCCTCCCCATCTTCCTGAGGAACCCTATGCTCCTTATCTTACCACACTGCCTCTCTGCTATCTGCCTGGATTTCAGCTCTGGGGTACAGAGGCCGAAAGAGTTGCCTCCTGAAGTAATTTAACTCCTCTGGAAAGGAACCCCTCTGGCAAGGTGCAGAAACGGAGCTCAAATCCTGAAGATCTGAGCTCTGTTTTTGCAACCTGCCGAAGGACTTCAGTTCCTCTTCATGTGCAGGAGAGACTCTCTCTAGTGGACTGCAGAACAGGAGCTTAAATCTTCAAGATTTGAGCTCCATTTCTGCACCCCACTGATTCTAGGGGTCATTTCTGCACCCCTAGATTCCCTAGGCAAGCAGCTCTTTCAACCAATTCCCAAAGATGAGAGGGGGTCCTCTCAGAAGGTAGCAGCAACTTGCACCCTTCCCTCTGGCTTCCCCATTCCAACTTCTGGGGAAGTTGGCAGAGAAGATTACAGATGGTGATCACATGATTGCAGAGTACTTGAAAACCAGTTGTAAGTGCAGACAGGCTGCCAAGCACCCAAATCGCGATCAGGGGACTGCGGGAATGGTGAGCAACATTTTGTGAAGTGCTTTACAGGCCTTGTATTTGTAATTAATTTTACACTATTTTCAGGCAGTTGTAATTCATCATTAAACAATTGTAAGTCAAGGACCACCTGCACTTACAGATCTTCCTGAATCTTTTGGATTGATGGTCCACACAGAATTTTGAGCTGATATTGTGGACACTGTAACAAAATCACTGTCATAGCGGGGTGCCCATTCATGAAAATTTATTACCGTAGTGAATATGACCAATCATAAAAATAAGGATCCAGTAAAATTACACAGGCAAATATATTCTAAGCCAGTCTGCAGGACATTTAATGCTACTACTACCCTTATCCTTTGCTCTGGACAGCTAGACAGACTTCCTAACAAAGTGCTGTGCTGATCTGACCTGCCAATGTTTGTCTCTAAGAATGCTTACAGATGGGAACCACAATGGATGTGTCATGGGATATTTGTGGAAATGATACACGTTTATAAATAATATCTCCAAAATGACGGTGAGAAATGTGTATTTTGGGGAGGCAACTAACAACGCAGACATAGCTCTTAAAGTAGTGAACAGAAAAAGGCTGAACCTGTTCATCAGAAACCTAACATTAATCTCTCCAATGTTTCAATTTTGCCTGCAAAAGTAACCTCTGCATTTCAATTCTGCAGTCACCGGCAACTAATATTTTTAAAATAAAAATAGAAAGGAATCTTTAACAATCTACCCCAGAATCAACATTTTTCTGAAATTTTGCTGTTACTGCATCAAATTCCACCTAATTATGACAAAGGAAGCCAAAGCATATGGTTAACTTCCTATTTTAATCAATAGGATATTTCCACAAGTTAAAGGGGATAGGTGAATTCTAAGCTAGTTTCTGTTCAAATGTTTTCCAAATCTGGACTCGTATTAATTCTAATAATAATTCTTTTTTTTTATTGAAAAAGTTTTATTAGTACAGAGTACAACGATTTTTTAAATTTTTCTCCCCCCCCACCCCCTTCCCTCCCCCCCCCTGGACTTCCCAGAGAGAATGCAGGGCATAATATCAATACTGTAAATTTGGTGAAAAAAGAAAAAAAAACAAACCACACAAAAAAAATTAATAATAATTCTTATGGCATATAAGTAGTTCCTATTTTGTGTTTTTATTTTACCAAACATTTCACTCTTTTTCATTATTACAGTCTGGGGTGTGCTTCTCCGTTTCTATTATGTTCCCTTAACTATTTTGATTTATATATTTTTATCTTATTTTAATTTGTGAGGATTTACTCTACAATGATAAAATATTATTATTATAAATAATAAACATACAAGTTACAGACATTATGCTTTTAAAACTCTCATACTACAATAAAATGATTAAATAATATAGAATATTTTGAACATTCTACACAATCAAACCAGGATATTACTTCTGCCTAAAGAAAGATATGAATGTTGTCAAATCTGTTGTTCTGAAGACAATATATATATGTGACACTGCTGATCCTCACAAATTACCATTCTCTGTAGAGCACCTTGCGTATTGTGTAACAGGATAACTTATCAACAATTTAGGCTTCTATTCACACATCCTTTTTTTTTTGTTTCACACTTAAAAGTTGCTTCAAAGATAAAGGAAGGATGTGGACAAATGCATGATCTATATGGACACGCCACAAAGAACTGGGATTCATTCGCTGCAATGTCCAACGTGAGGATACAATTCAAGCCAAATCAGGGCTTAACGGAACATAAGACCCTTTAATAGCAAACAGGCGGTGGGTGGGTTTTGAAGGAGACCGCGGCGGGAAACGGTGAAGATGCTTAGCTCGGCTACGAGAAGACCCGCCGGCATGCCAGAGCTATAGACACGGCCTCTAAATCACCGCGTCAAGGGGCAAACGCGAGCACGCTGGCGCTGGGCAGCTGACAGAAAACGGAATCGGAACATTAACGGCCCCCGCGCACCTGACACACTGGCTCGAGTGACACGTTGGATGATGGCCTTCATCACGCCCGGCTCAGAGGGATTCGGAGAGGCTTAGCACAACTTCCGGCCTGGACCGGAAGCAAAGCAACACTGCTTCCTGCCCTTCCCACATTGAGCTATGGATATATAATAGCTGTAGAAGTGGTTTTAATCTCACGGTTCTGAGTTCCCTGAAAACTTACCGCGTCCCCCACTATATCCCCTGAATGTAATAAAAGCTTCTCATAAAAAGTAATGCTTCCCGAATCAAGTTTTCCTGGCAGCCAAAGGGAAATGCTGAAGGCTAAGGTGCCTTTTCGACTTCGTAATATATTCCTCACCCGGCGGTCTCTTTTCTATATAACTCTTCCGATTCAACCTTGTATACGATTTGGGAACCTGCCAAGGTTAACTAATAGTTGCGATGGAAATCCGCGATGTTTAACGCAGCCTCTGAGCGCGCCTGTTTTCCACGAAGCTGAATACTTAGCAATAAAAATCTGACCTTCGGTTTCTTTTAAATCCCGTCTTTCTTCAGCATCAATACTAGAAATGGCAGGACTTTTTTCAAAGGTTGTACCAGTCAAACAAATTGCACTTTCTCTTCCAGGTACTTCTCGAGTTGAAAAATCCCTCTCTTTCTGTAGATCCTCTACCAATGCTAGTTTCATCCGTATCGAAAAGCTTGAAAATACCGATAATTCTACGGGAAGGTCTCGATTCTTTCTCGCCGCAAGCTCGTGGTCTGTGTAACGGTGTGAATTCTTCTGATTTTTCTAATCTTTCCAAGAGTTATTCTAACCTAGGCCAGAATCAGGAGAATATTAGCAAACTCCTCAGAATGTGAAAAATAGCACAGATGGCTCCGCGGAAAGTAACCTACGACTAAGAATAACAGAAGATACCTTGGAGGTCTTCTAGTCCAAACCCCTGCTCAAGCAGGAAACTATACCATTTCACACTCTTCTTAAAGACTTCCAGTGTTGGAGCACCCACATTATTTGGAGGCAACCAGGTCTGCTGATTAATTGTTCTATCGAAATTTCTCCTTGGTTCGCTCCTTGATTCATTTCCATCCATTGCTTTTTGTCCTGCCTACAGGTGCTTTGGAGAAGAGGTTGACTCCCTCTTCTTTGTGGCAGCAGCTTATATATTAGAACACTGCTATCATGTCACCTCTAGTTCTTTTTATTAAACTATAGACATACCCAATTCCTGTAATCATTCTTTGTATGCTTTAGCTTAGCCTCCATAATCATCTTTGTTGTTCTTCTCTGCACTCTTTCTAGTCACATCTTCTTTATATCATGGATGCATTATGAAGTGGTATTAATACTTCATGTGATCTTGATCCTATTAATGCAGCCTAGGACTGCATTATTACTGTTAATACAGCCTAGGACTGCATTAGCTTTTTTTTTTTGGCAGCTGCAGCACATTGCTGGCTCATATTTAAGTGACTAGGATTCCAAGATCGCTCTCGCAATTACTACTATTGAGCCAGGTACACTTATGCTACACCTATGCATTTGGGTTTTCTTGCCCAAATGTAGAACCTTACTTTTCTCACCACTGAATTTCATTTTGTTAGATAGCGCCCAGTGTTCAAGTCTGTCAAGATCCTTCTGGATCTTGAGCCAGGATCTTAGAATCTCTGAAGACTTTTTAAGAGCCAATGGCTGCAGAAAATAATGTCCAACAATCATATCCATAATCACCCCCACCCTTTCACTGCAAGAGCAGTGATAAATAGAAAATGTATTATTTTTTGCCCTTATGAATATGCAACTCCCACTTTTGGAGTATCAGAATCCAAGGGCCTTCTGAAATTCTTCATTAGAGTGCCATAAAATAGGGTGTTGCGGAGCTCCTATTCCAAGTGAGAGTGCAAAATTTCAGAGTTAGGTTGCCTTTAGTCAGAGTATGAAACCAATTCCATGAAAACCTGACTCATATTAATCCTTATTCATTTTGAGATCCATTTCAATATAGTACTTGCCCACAATGCAGCAAAATATACATGGAAAATATTGAATCACAGATAGTTTACGAATGAAGGCAAATATACATGTTCCAGGATAATGTTGCAGGATCCAATTTTAGTCGGTCACTCGGACCAGAGGTTTAGTCTTCCAAGTAGGTTGGATTCTGCACAGATAGTTTCAATACTCTCACCTATATTAAAGTTGTGACCATGGCTTAAGAATCTCTAGTAAAACTAGGAAATAAATGAATCCCATTATAATTTGCTAACTATTCATCCTTTCTGTCCATGCACATTCAAGGCATCTTATACTTCAAAATACTTTAAAACAATGCTCTTAAAATCAGAGGTGTAATTAAAATAAATATCCTTAAAATCTATTTTGTGGCCAATTAAAAGTGGAGGAGATGGAGTTTTGCCATTACCTAAACAAAGGGTGGACAGGGACCCCAAACGTATTTCTTTAGGGAAGGCGTTCCATATCCTGGGAGCCAGACAGGTGAAAATCTTTTCATGGGTGCCAGAATGTGTGTTCTCAAAATGCTAATCTATGTATCCAGGCAGGAAATGGAAATCCCTCAGACTCTAAGCTGTTTATTACTTTCAAGGTCAACATCCCGTTAAAGGATGCTCAGCAATCAACTGGAAGTACAAACTTTTATTACAGGCTCTCTGTGAACCTTCTATCTTGCATTGGTTAGAAGGGTAGCTACCACATTTTGAATGATTGCAATTTCCAGTCCCTTTTAACAGCAATTCCGTATAAAGTAGGGTCTACTAGTGAAGTTACAATATAACCAAGGTGCATTTAGGCCAATTAGCTCAGTTAAGGGTTGCTGGATACCATATTTATCACTTAAGTTTAGTGATACCTGGAACATTCCCAAACTGTGAACCTGCTTCTTTCTAGGATAGTTAATCCCATTCAGAATGGCTTTACCTGAGCTTCTTCCTTAACAACAGCATGTTAGGCTTATCTTGATTTAGTTTGTTTGCTCTTTAGCCCAGGAGTCCCCAACCCCCAAGCGATGGCTCACTACTGGGCCTTGACCCTTTTGGAACCAGGCAGTGGAAGTGGTGGGCGAGTGCGTGCATGCATCCCCACTAATACAAATAGAGCTGCGCATGCGCGCTTGCGCACTGCATGCACTGAACCATCCCCTCCCCTCTCCTCCCCCCTCCGGTCTGCAAAGCCAAAAAGGTTGGGGAACTTTAGCCCATGAATGACCTTAATCTTCCAAAATACCAATAACCTCCTCAGAGTTACCAAGTGGAGATGTTTCTCCAACATACTGATGGCAATCCATTCCAATGCTCCAAATGATTTCACCTAATAATTTCACTTAGCAAAGGGGAGAAGATAAAAACCCATGTGACATTAGTAAATGACCTGGATGTCAAATAGTAATCCATACACCATCTTCTGAACACATCCAGCAAGAAGAAAAAGAAACAGTGCAAAGTACTTTTTGCATATCCCCATCAGATGGTCTCAAAGTATACCATTATTAAGGGTATTAAAAGTCACTGAGAATTAGAAAGGCTATAGTTCTTACCTCTAATTTTTGCATAGGTCATTCATCAAGGTAATCAAAGTGGACTCAGCATTATATCCTGGACAAAACCCTAATTGAAATTGATCCATACATTGTTTCATCCAGATGTACAGTAGTCCTTAACTTACATCAGTTTTAGTGACCTTCGAAGTTACAACTGCACTGAAAAAAATTACCATTTTTCACATTTATGACTGTTGCAGCATCCATGCGGTCATGTGATCAAAATTCAGACACTTGGCAACTGACCCATATTTATGATGGTTGCAGGGTATTGGGGTCACTTGATTACCTTTTGCAACCTTCTGACAAGCCATAGCGGCCGGCACGCGAGGGTTGCCCACCGGCAAACCGGAAGTGCGGAAAAACGCACTTCCGGTTTGCCGGTGTGCTGTCTTTTGCACTCCGGAGGGTTCAGGGAAGTTCCCTGAAGCTCCGGAATGCAAAAAACTACAAAACGGACAAACCGGAAGTGTGGAAAAGTGCACTTCCGGTTTGTCCGTTTTGTAGTTTTTTGCATTCCGGAGCTTCAGGGAGCTTCCCTGAACCCTCCGGAGTGCAAAAGACAGCTCACCGGCAAACCGGAAGTGCGTTTTTCCGCACTTCCGGTTTGCCGGCGGGCAACCCTCGCGTGCCGGCCGCTATGGCTCCGCGTGCCACCTGTGGTACGCGTGCCATAGGTTCGCCACCACGGGCTTAACCACTGCAATGATTCACTTAGCAACTACTGTTATGGAAAGTTCATAAAATGGGCCGAAGTTCATTTAACAAATGTCTTACTTAGCAATAGAAATTTTGGGCTCAATTATAGTCATAAGTTGAAAACTACCTGTATACAAAAAAGATGTTGAGATTGTACAGAGTGCAGAGAAGAGCAATAAAGATACTTAGGGGGCTGGAGGCTAAAACATATGGATTGCAGGAACTGGGTATGTCTAGTCCTTACTGGTTTTCCCAGTTGCAATGTATGGCTGTGAAAGTTGGACCATAAGGAAGGCTGAGCACCAAAGAATTGAGGCCTTTGAACTATGGTGCTGGAGAAGATTCCTGCGAGTCCCTTGGACTGCAAGGGGATCAAACCGGTCAGTCCTAGAGATCAACCCTCTTTAGAAGGCCAGATCCTGAATATGAAACTCAAATACTTTGGCCATCTAATGAGAAGGAAGGACTCACTGGAGAAGAGCCTAATGCTGGGAACGATTGAGGGCAAAAGAAGAAGGGGACAACAGAGAATGAGGTGGCTGGATGGAGTCACTGAAGCAGTCGGCATGAGCTTAAATGGGACTCCAGGGGATGGTCGAGAAAAAAGGAAGGCCTGGAGGAATGTTGTCCATGGGGTCACAATGGGTTGGACACAGCACCACCTTAGGCTTATTGATTTAGTTTGTTTGCTATTTAACCCAGAGGTCCCCAACCCCTGGGCCACAGCCCACTACTAGGCCTTGACCCTTTTGGAACCAGGCTATGGAAGTGATGGGCGAGTGTGTGCCTCCCCACTTGCACAAATGGAGCTGAGAAGGACTAGGGATGACACAATAGCAATCTTCCAATTAGGTTGAATAGGTCAACCTATTCTCCGAAGCATGTGAGGGCAGGATAAGAAATGACAGATGAAAACTTATCAAGGAGAACTAAGAAAATTTTTGACAGTGAGAACAATTAAGCAGTGGAACAGCTTGCCTGCAAAAGTTGTGGATGCTCCATCACTAGAGGTTTTAAAGCAGTGGTTCCCAACCTTTCTAATGCCGCGACCTCTTAATATAGTTCCTCATGTTGTGGTGACCCCCAACCATAAAATTATTTTCGTTGCTACTTCATAACTGTAATTTTGCTACTGTTATGAATCGTAATGTAAATATCTAATATGCAGGATGTATTTTCATTGTTACAAATTGAACATAATTAAAACATAGCGATTAATCACAAAAACAAAATGTAATTATGCCAGATCAGAAATTCTCAGGCCAGTCTTTGCAAGAGCACAAGGAATATCATCTTCCACAACAAGTCTACTTCTGTATTTAGACTTGATAACCAACAAGTGTACAGCAATATTTCTCAATCTCAGCAACTTTTAAGGTGCCTGGACTTCAACTCCCAGAATTCAAAGCAAAGCTGGCTAGAGAATTTTGGGAGTTGAAGTCCAGGTATATTCAAGTTGTTGAGGTTGAGAAATTGTGGCCTGCAGTGTCGAAAAACTAGAAATCAGATAAGCTTCCAGCAAAGTAATCCCTGTTTAGTAGCTTTCTCCCAGGACTCCAAAATTTCAGGAGGAAAACGGGGCAAAAAAACCCATGATTGGTCCAAAAACATTGCCAGGGTCTCCAAAGCCAATTTCCTCTTTTAAGCTCTTTCTTCTTAAAACAGCCCCATATTCCTTCCTCCCCCATGGGGCCTGCTCACCCACCCTTTCCAAAACCCCTGCAAAGACGACAATTTTAATTTGCAAGGGTCTTCTTTCAACAGTTTTCTTTACTTTCTTTCTTTCCCTCTCTCTTTTTTCTCTTCCTTCCGTCCTTCCTCCTAACCTTCCTTTCTTTTTCTTTCTTTTTCTTTCTTTCCCTCTTTTTCTCTTCTTTGCTTCCTTCCTCCCACCCTCCCACCTAACATTCTTCTTCTTCCTCTCCTTCCCTTCCTTCCTTCCTTTCATCTCTGGTCTTCCTTCCTTCCTTCTCTTTTCTCTTCTTCCCTCTCCTAGCCTCAGCACCGCAAGATCCGCGCGTGCCAAACTCTCTGGCAACCTGGACAAATAAGCGCATTGTGGTTATTCAGTCACTCCAGGAAAGCGGAGCGAGCAGGGAGGGGATCCTGCCCGCCCTGCCTACACTTGTAGCAAAGCCAGCCTGCCCCACAGAGCCGACCTTGTCCGGGGAACCAGCCAGCCAGCCAGCCCACCCCACCCTCACCTCGCCTTCTCCAAAAGGCGCCCTCCGCTTGGGGGCAACCCTTTGGAGAAAGCTCCCAGTGCAAAAAAAAAAAAAAAGGCTGACCCCAAGAGAACCGGACATACCCCGGAGAGAGCAGCCCTGGAAACCCGGCCATAATTTCCTGCTTCTCCCCCACCCCTCTGAACCCCTTCCCCAGTCCGATCCATACCCCACCGGGGAGATGGGGGGGCTGCAAATCCCCACCACCGCACAGCAATCCCGTCCAGGACAGCTGGGTCGGGCTCGTCTGTCTGCCCTATCGCCCTCAGCTGGTGTGGAGACCCAGCGAACAAAGAGGAGGAGCGAACAGGGAGGGAGGGAAGAGAGAGACTGAGAGATATTAGCACAGAGCTAGCCTGATCATACGGAGCAGGGCGGCGGTGATGGACCATGCTCCGGCACCACCTCCTTCTCCAGTTGCCTCTGGCTTAGCTCCTCCTGCATCCGGCGGTGGCGCCCTCAGCACCGAGGCTGTATGATCAGGCTAGCCCTGCGCTAATATCTCTCAGTCTCTCTCTTCCCTCCTTCCGTTTGCCTCTTTGTTTGCTGGGTCTCCGCGCCAGCTGAGGGCGAGAGGGCAGAAAGATGAGCCTGACCCAGCTCTCCTCCTTCCCACCATCGTGTGCTGTTAAACTTAAGTGGTCGTTGGCTGGCCGTTCCCTCCCGTGACTCCCTTTCCCTTCGACACCAGCGGGAAGAAACTGCCGCTGCGAGCAAGAGACAGGGGCGGCCACAGATGTCGTAAGCACCGCCTTGCACTCTCCAGCACGCAATCTTGCAACGCCACGCCCCTTAGCTGATGCCTTCAAAGCTCGGCCACAAGGCGTCACAAACGCCTCTCGCCGAATGGCACCTCTCCCGACCAATCGAAGGGCTCGGGCGAGTTGAGCAGATATGGTCAGGCTTGTGGCAGTGGGGGGGGAGCTGAGGATGCCAGGGCGACCCCTGGGAAATGGTCATTCGACCCCCAAAGGGGTCCCGACTTTAAAGGGATTGGAAAACTATTTGTCCAGAATGGTATAGGGCCGTGATGATGAATCGATGGCACGCGTGCCACAGCTGGCACGCAAAGTCCTCTCTGCAGGCACACGAGCCATCGCCTGGCTCAGCTCCACCGTGCGCGTGCCTCCCGCCGGCCAGCTGATTTTCAGGATGCGAGGGGGGGCGCATGCAGGAGATGTGCATGCATTCACGGGGGTCACGCACACATGCGCGGGGAGTGCAGGGGTGTGTGGCACACACCCCGCCCATTTTTTGTCCCAGAAGGCTGCAGGGAGGCCTGCTAGGCCCAAAACGGGGGGTAGGGGGGTTGCACGCGCATGCATGGGGGGTGGGGGAGCATGGGGGGGTCACATGCGCAGGGGTTGTGTGTGCATGTGCAGGGGGCTCATTGCATTATGGGTGCCGGCACACACATGTGCTGTTGTGCGCACGCTTGCGCGCTTTTGGCACACGACAAGAAAAAGGTTAGCCATCACTGGAGGCCTCCAAAGTCCCTTCCAACTCTGTTATTCTGTATCTGGAGTTACAAGGTCATCATTTCTCTTATCTTATTATTCAAGAGTGGAAGATTTGAGACAACTTTATGAGTTCTTTTGTATCCAAGGAAGGCGTTTTCAATAAAGGTTAAAAAGGTATCTTTCTTAATTAAGAATATAAAACATTCTTAATATATAAACATTTATAAAGATATGTAATAAAATATAAAATATTCAAGGAAACATTAATCACTGTAAGAAATGGTGGGCTAGTACCAGCTTGGCAGATTTCATTTATCAAATGTGTAAAACTCTAATTGTGTGATCTTAGGAAAAACAAGATTCAATCTCTGCTTCTTTTCTTTTTTCCCCCCAAAGTGGTAGTTTTTAAAAACTGTAAACTGTAGTTAATACAATATTAAAAACTGCTTTGAGGTCACTAGATTACACAGATAAAGTTCAGTAAAGATAGCTTATAAGCAATTGGATATTGGAGATGCAGTTCGGGGGAGCACAATATGGTTTAGGCTTGCCTTATAATGCTATACTTTGTACCATCTGTCTGCCACTGAACTAATCTTTTTTCCACAGAGCTCTGTTGATGGAGTTACAAGTAATATACGTTGTCTACAGGTCCCCAAAATTGTCATCCTTTTTAAATGTTGTAATACATAGCTTTATATTAAGATCATATTGTTTGTTAATAATTATATAACACTGAAAAATCAGTTTCACATTTCCATTTTGCTTGTATCATTGTTTAAAACAAAATGTTGTTTGAAGTCCAAAATACACTGAATACCTTTATCTTGAGGTTGATGTAAATTCTAAAAATGCCAGCTTCCATCAAATAATCAAGCAAATGCTCAAAGGCACAAAGGAGCAATACAGCTCATAAATCTATCATTAGGCAAACTTCGGATTTTTCCAGATACATTTGCTTCAGCTTTTTCTTATGCTTAATCCTTTTACATATTAATCCTGACATCAGAGTATGGCTCTTCTGTTAATAACAAGCAAAATACCTTGTACATATACAGCATACTAAACCAGTTAATGAGACTTTGGGAAAAATATTAAAGAGGAGTATCTTATTTACATTTCATACATAACATTGTTGAACTATACCGTGTCTTATTCAGACACAGAGAAAAACTATTTATAAACTGTTCCATTTCAAGTATGTTGAAAAATGATATAGGTAAGGTTGAAGAGAACAAGCCTTCTTGAAACCTATTGTATGGTAAGGAATATGCCACTTTAGTTTTTTTTTAAAAGTCCAAAATACTGCATATGCCTTTATAAACTCTGGTTCAAAAAAGTTGAATGTATTCCTTGTCATGAAACCAGCAATGCGTAGTATAGCTAGCCTGAACTGTATCTGGCAACCAGGAGGATTGCAAGATCAAAAGTTACTTCTACCATATTCAGAAACTATCTAACACCGTGGTGGCGAACCTATGGCACGCGTGCCAGAGCTGGCACGCGGAGCCATAGAAGCCGGCACGCGAGGGTTCCCACCGGCAAACCGGAAGTGTGAAAAAACGCACTTCCGGTTTGCCGGTGTGCTGTTTTTTGCACTCCGGAGGGTTCAGGGAAGCTCCCTGAAGCTCCGGAATGCAAAAAACTACAAAACGGACAAACCGGAAGTGCACTTTTCCGCACTTCCGGTTTGTCCGTTTTGTAGTTTTTTGCATTCCGGAGCTTCAGGGAGCTTCCCTGAACCCTCCGGAGTGCAAAAAACAGCATACCGGCAAACCGGAAGTGCGTTTTTTTGCACTTCCAGTTTGCCGGTTTCATCGTTCCAGGCTCCGTTTCGTCGTTCCAGGCTCCGGTAAGTGGGCCTGTGCGGGGGTGGGGGTGTGTGCGCATGCGCAGGAGGCAGCATGGGGTGGTGTTGTGCGCATGCGTGGGGGGGAGGGAATGGGTGTGGGCACGCGAGCGCGCGCGAGCGCCCCCCCCTTTTTCGGCACGCGAGCCGAAAAAGGTTCGCCACCACTGATCTAACACCTTTTCCCAACTCCAACATCAGAGATAAGTGCTACAGAAATTCTCTATCCTTGAAAACAAAGATAGCTATCATAAACACCAAACTCTATGGGAAAAATATTTATGGTTTCTGTAAGAGGAAATAAGGAATCAATCACATTTAGTCTTCTTTAGGGTTTCAAACACATGCTAGCAAAATTTCAGGAAAAAGTATTAAAATAAATTATAAACAAAAGAAAAAATATAAAATTATATTCCATATATTTAAATGCATGAAGATGAAGCAGGGTTACAGTTTCATAATAGGCTGACAGAGCACAGTACTTTCTAATTACTGTTGTTTCAAAATCAGATCTCATGCAACTCTTTAATAAGTTATAGACACTGTGATACTTCGCTTCTTTTTTTTAATATAATTTACTTTTCTTTCCCAGTATTATAATAAAAAAGTGACAGCATTCTATTATGCAAATGAGAAGAATGGAACAAAATCAGATGAAGTAGTTTTTGCTGTTAATGTGAATCCAGTTTCAGTCTTGATTTTCTGTTCCTGTCAAACACTTCTGGAATATTCGTTGTCATCTAAATGGATAAAGATAAGAATTCTAGGAGGTCAGACTATACGAGCAAGTTCTATTTTTACAAAACAAACGAAGTTTCAAAGTCTTATTAACTTCATCTGCATTGTTTTAATACAAAAATTACACATTAAAATGTACAAAAATCAATTATTCAATATACGGTATTTCTGGAATATGCTTAACCTAAAATTACAGTGGGCAAGTTTGCATATTAGTATATTTTGAGCCAATGAGATATAAACTATAATTCAAAATTCGATTTTATTTATTAAACATTTTTTCCAGGAAAAAAACAAGAGTTTGTGTAGAAATTTTAAATATAAAAATATATTAATTTCCTTACCACCATTTACTCAAGTTCGCTTTGGTACTCTTAGAACACAACAACTGCCTTATGTATACCTGGGGTTACTTAAACTTATTGTGCTTAGTATGTTAAATGTAAACATATGATTCATTGAGACACTTGGGCTTACTAATTTACCCTAGTCCATTTTAAATCTGTCAACACCAAAACTGTAAACTGCAACTGCAAAGTTAAGATCCCTTAACCCTAGAAAACACCCCGAGGCGAAAAACTGCCTCCCCATGGCAAAAGAACTATATACGGCGCTCGGGATATACCGAGAGGCGGCGGTGGCGGCGACTGCTCGCCTTTCTCCTTCTTCTCCTCCAGTGGTATCTCCCTGAAACGCACTGACCGGGAAACGAAATACCCAATAATCGTCCACACTCCCATCGCGTACAGCAGAGAGAACCGACGCGACCACAGGACGGCCCGCTGCGCCTTGAGGTCGCCACTCGACATCTCTGCGTCAAACGGTCCTTTTAGCGGCCGCCTAAGGCAACACCGAGCGAAGCAGAGAACTTCCACCCCGCTTCCGCTGCTTCCTAACCTCGTGGTTTGCTTTCTCCTCCTCCTCTGATGTCATATCCGGTCTTGAAGCTTAAGGTAGCCTTCCTTCCCCCACTCCCCGCATTTAAGAAACGCGACTCAATTTCCCTGGTAGAACTGACCTTTCTGAAGATGTTGCGGTAAACCAGAGGTTTTTAATCTTGACAACTTTAAGATGTCTGGATTTCAACTCCCAAAATTCCCACCCAGCACGGCTGCCAACCAGAACTGCGTAGCTTGAATGTCAGCGTTTTAACGGTTTCTCAAGATTGGCAAATTTAAAAACGTGTGGACTTCAACTCCCAGAATTCTCTGGCCAGCTGTTGGGGAGGAGAATTCTGAGAGTTGAAGTCCACACATCTCAACGTTACCAAGATTGAGAAACTGGTATAAACAATGGCTAAAAAACGCCCTCAGTTTCTGGCCATAATTGATTTCCATCCCGACTGAAAATCTTCAAATGTCTTTTGTGTTCAGCAGTATCAATGTTCTCATTTTGTTAACCTTTTTGCAGACAATCCCATAGTGCTTTTCCTACAACCTGCTGGAAAAGTTTGCAGACCTTTCCATTCATCAACAAGACCATATACCAATGCACTCAACAGCACACAATAAAAATACAAGTTTTAAGTTTACAAGTACTGGTGTCTTTGAACCTTTAGTTAATCTAAATAACTATGCATAGGACAGCTAATTCTGGAACCAGACTATTGTTCTTAACTATCGATAGTTGATTGTAAAAGGCAGAAGCTATCCACCACTTTGAGATCTTTGATAGCCAGTTCTAAGGCAGGCTGGCTATCCAGAACTACCTATATTTGATCAGCAGTACCTTGAATTGCATCCAGGTCATTGCCAACCAGTACAACTTGTGGAGCAGTGTTATCACATGGGCATGCCAAACCATGCAATTTTTTTAAAAAAATTATTAAATCTATATGCTACCCATTTTGCTATCCAAAGTGACTCTGGGAAGCTTACAATGCAATAGCACTTAGACATATATACCACCCCACAGTGCTTTACAGTACTCTCCAGGTGATTTACAATGAAATCATATTGCCCTGAACAATCTGGGTCCTCATTTTAGTGACCTCGTAAGGATGGGAGGCTGAGTCAACCCTGAGCCAGTCAGGATCAAACTCCTGGCTGTGGGTAGAGTTTGTGTGCAATACTTCACTCTAACCACTGTGCCACCAGAGTTCAATTCATTTCCTTCTCCACTGGATTCTTGACCAACTGTACCTTCCAAAATTGTCTTTAAGGGCAGTCTGTGTAAATCACATTGCAATGTTCCAGGTATTAGATGATATAATGAGCCATGGAGAAATATTTGGAAGTCATTACAAGGCCAAAAACTTAAAGTTTGATATTGATTAAAAAAAAAATGTTCTTGCTCTTTGCAAGGTAACAGCTGAACTAAATAAATCAGCCTCTCAAGAAAATGCTTCTCTATCTAGTATAGACTCACTCCTTTGTTATATAAAGAAATGTTCCAGATATCTTCATCTCCTTAACATTTTCTTTTGTCCATGCTTTGTTTAGCCATTGCCATTGAAGGTAAGAGACATTAGCTGCTATGAAGAGATATATCACACTATGCTATATTTTTTGGCATAAAGCTTAATAGCACGTTCAAAGAAAATATTAAATTGTAATAGCCAGGGTCACATATCAAGATGAAAAGAAGCAACCCTCATTTTGCTTACCATAATAAATGGTAATAATAATAAATGCACCATTTCCAACGTGATTACCTACTGTTAAAGAGACAAAGTATATACACTAGTTTAAAGTTTATGTAAATATAAAAAAGCTAAAATTATGATTTAAGATAATCGTCATTCAGCCATTCAGTTGGGTCTGACTCTCGGTCACTCAATGGATCAACACTCTCCATGCCCCTCTGTCTCTTAACTGCCTCCTTCAGATCCGCCATTGTCATCCCGTTATCATCTTTTACAGTGTCCAGCCAATGGGTACTAGGGTGGCCTTCTCATTTTTCCACAGATCACTCCCAGTATGATTGACTTTTCAAGTCAGCTCTCATGACATAACCAAAGTATGACAGCCTCTGTTTGGCAATTTTGGCTTCAAGAGATATTTTTGGTGAGGTTCAGTCTAGGACAGTGATAGTGAACCTATGGCACGCGTGCCACAGGTGGCACACGGAGCCATATCTGAGGGCACACGAGGCGTTGCCCTATGTCAGCTCCAGCACGCATGCGCGTGCTGGCCAGCTGATTTTCGCCCTTCTTTTTGGCCGTTTTTGCTCTCCCCAGGCTTCAGTAAAGCCTCTTGAACCCTGGGGATGGCGAAAAACGGTCCAACCAGAAGTTTGAAAACGAACTTCCAATTGGTCCGTTTAGCCGTTTTTCGCCGTCCCCAGGCTTCAGGAGTCTGGAGGCTTCAGTGAGGCCTGTGCGCATGTGCAGGGGGGCAGCATGGGGGCTGTGCGCATGCACGGGGAAGGCATGAGTGTGGGCATGCGCGCACGTGCTAGCACATGCACACACACCGTTTTGGCACCCGAGCCAAAAAAGGTTCGCCATCACTGGTCTAGGACTTTGTTATTTTTGCAGTTGGGATACACAATAGTTGCCCAGCACCACGGTTCAAAAGCATCCACCCTTTTCCTATCTGCCCTTTTTCAGAGTCCAAGTTTCACAGCCATAATTAGCAATTGAAAACATTATTGCATTAACTAATCTGTATCTGTTGTGAGACTGATGTCTTTACTTGTTCAGGTGTTATTCACTAAATGAACTGTTGTAAGTCGAGGACTACCTGTATATATAGAATGATTGTATTCACTAACTAAATCTTGTCAGTTGTGTAACCGTTTTTTGCATTTTTCTCTTTTTCTCATAGTTGAAGAATGTAATATATCTACTAAGGATATTTTATTACAAAACAGAATCTTGTGTGACTGCTGTTAGATTATTTTGCATCTTATACTACTTTAATATTCAGATAATTCCTCAATTTATCATATATTTAACCATTTTTATTAACCTGTACAAAGTACATGGATATTTTTGTAATAAACAACTATTCATAGTCTGGCAATGCTAATTCATTGCATCTATCCAAGCCAGAAAATTAGGAATGGTAAATCTTCCACCCTGCCCCCAATAAGTGGTAGAGAACATAATACACTAAGGATTAACGCTATTCTCAAATTTTATTTTGCTTAGTTGTAAGAGCAGAAAAATGAATTATGCAGGACAGTATAAATAGAGATTTTAATCTTGGTATAAGAACATGAAAATGAAGAATTTGTAGAATAAAGACAAGTATATCAATAAGTTAAATCTAAAATGTAAATTTCCCCTTTTTATATGGGTTAATTAAAACTTTGATTAAAAAAGGAATGTTATTAGTTTCTTGGTAGACTATCAGCAGCATGATTCAATAATATTGATTTTTGAGACTTTAGTATCAAAATTAGGATGCGCTTGATACAGCCAGTTTTTTTAGATGATCCATGAATACTTGTAGACTAACATCATCTGTTAGTATTGGAGCACCAGATTCCTGAAATAAGAAACTATAGTTTAGAAACAAAATCTGAGCCAACATAAAATGTGGGAAAATTGGAAAAGTACAGCATAATTTACATGATGTATAATCATATTGATTCCTATTCTACTTTTATTTATTTCCAAGTTTTAAAATTGACTTGAGTGAGTGAGTGAGTGAGTGAGTGAGTGAGTGAGTGATGAATGAATGAATGAATGAATGAATGAATGAATGAATGAATGAATAAATGAATGAATGAATGAATGTTCCAAGTCTAGTTTATGCAGTTTTGGCCCATAAACCATATAATTTATTGTCTGTCTTTCAAACACTGGAGGCTCAAAGGAATTTTTCAGTTAACAAAGCCCAACCCCCGTAAATGGTCAAAATCAATTGACAAACTCCTGCTCCTTACGTAATGCATGTCATAAATTGTGAGTGCATGCACAATAGACATAGATAGAACCAAACATATCATTACTTACTTGTCCCCATGTGTACAGATTATTATGCGTCTGAGAAGGATTCACTTTAGATAGGAGAAACCGTGCCTGTCAAAGCCAAAATAAGCAGTGTAGATGCAATATAATTAAGATTTGTCATATAAATTTGCCATTACTTGCATGTTTCCTTTTAATACAGCTCAGAATAAATTAAGTAGGATTATTTGGAAAGGAAAGAAAGTAGAAGAAAGAAAACAGGAAGCGAATTCATATTTTGAAATAATGAATGCTTAAAGAACAGTTTCTGTTATAATCAGACAGAAGCCATTATCAGTAGCTTCCAGGTTAGATAACACTCCATGTGGTCCTGAGGTTGTGACCATTCGTTCAGCAAACCCACAAAGTTATAATAGCTCCTGCTGCTTTTTACCCACCTACTCACCCCTAAGGTACTCCCTCATGGCACTTGCCCACCATAGCTCTCATCCGCAGATCTACTTGCATGAGATTCCCACTTTTTCCTACTTCTTAGTCACAAGACCCTCACTTAATGACCTACAGTCAGTGGTGGGTTGCTGATGGTTCGGACCGGTTCGCTTGAACCGGTGGCGGAAATTTTCACCCGCTCGCCGAACCGGCAGCGATGGCTGGCTGTCCACGCCCCTGAACTGGTTCTCCGGTAGCCGCAGCTGGCAAAAAAACACCTCTGCGCATGCGCAGAGGCTCATTTCCTCGACGTGATGTAGGCACGCACTTGAGTGATGCGAGCGCACGCATGCGCAAAATGCACACTTCTGTCGCGATGCAAACCGGTAGGGAAGGTAAGTGGAACCCACCCCTGCCTACAGTCCTGGGGTTATGAAAGCAATTAAGACTGCTATAACTAAGAATTGAAGTCATGTGAAACATGCTTTACAATTGCAATGGTTAGCAATGGAATTTCCAGTCCCAATTGCGATCATAACTTGAGGACTACCTGAATTCTGCCAGCAAATAACAATTGCCCCTCAAGACCAAAAAAGTGGCCAGGTTTTGATTTATTCAGAAAAGTGGTAGAAAAAAGCCTAGGATTTAAACTCTGGAGACCAATGTATACACTTGACCACTATGTACTACAGTAGACAGATACGCTGTGTATATAACTTCAGTGCTTTTGACTGCAATAAAGAAACTAGTTACGTTATTCTTTGAGCCTTTTGCCCAGTAAGCCAGTTCCTGAATAATGCATTAGTTTCTGGAGAACTGGATTTTCAGCTAAGCCAGTATAAGGCCTAATATTAACAGATATTGCAAAAATATGGATTTTTCAATATGAACAAATGTTTAACCAAGGCTGAGAGACTGCTGGACAGAGGGCATGCATTTCTAGGCTTGTAACTGTAGCCCAAGAACATTTTAATTCCTCCTGATCCTTGTCAAGTAGAACATTGCCAAGGACAAGACAGGTCAAAGTCCTGAAGCAGCTCAATAATACTAGGAGGGGAAAAAATCCTTCTCGCAGGGAAAGATTGATGAAGCATTAGTATTGGTTGTGCTTTCTTAATAATTTTGAAAAATAAATTGGGCTGAGATAATGACTGGCCCAAAATTATCCTATGAGTTTCTGTAGCTGAGGATAGTTTAGAATCCAGCTGTTCCTGGTGCCAGTCCATCATCTTAACCATTATGCCACCCTGATTCTCACCTGACATTATCTTCAGTCAACTTGTACTGGATGAAGTGAAATCTCTCCAAAAATTCAAGACTGATAGTGTGAAAACATTGATATATTACAAATATATTAAAACCAACATTAACTATAAATATAGCTATGGGACACCTTTTTTAATGCACCTAGAGTTTTTAAAGTTTTCCTTACCTGGCTGCTTCCATGTTCTGTGTTAACATAGCGTGGCATTGGGAATCTTGTTTGTAAAATTTCTTCAGCATCATCCAGTGGAGCCTGCAGTAAATGCTTGAAGTTTTCATATTCTGGAATATCTTGATAACCAGCCTTACGCCACTGGGCAATAGTCTTGTGGAAAACAATGTGGGAGTAATTAATTAAGGAACTTTCATAAATATTTGTCTTTTTATTGCCTAATTCACATCATGTGCAAAATCCTTATATGATTTATTTCACATTTTAGAAAAAAAAATCAATGAAACTAAACAAATAATGCCTAGCAATTGTTTGGTGAAAATACATTGCCTGAGAATATTTAAAAAATAATTATGTAATTGTCACTTTCATTTAATCACCAACACTTTGTGCTTGGTTCTAAGCCAATTGTGCTTTGTCTCATGCACAAAAAGAAGACAAAGAAAGGCCTTTGGAAGGAAAAGGAGCTTGTTATGATCCCAATCCACTTGTGGTTGCCATCAGTATTTGATACAGTCCCCTCATCTCCACAGCAAGGCTAATTAAATCACTTTAACCACCCAGATGGGAGGAAATCTTTAATTCTGTTCTGCTTCCTTTAATAATTTGCCATTTCAGAAGTAAATCCTTTGAAAAAACCATTCAGTATGTCATTCTGGACAAAATAAACCTGTTTGGGGGCCAAAACTCTCACACAGTATCACATCAGGTCACTTCTGATTCAGAGTATTTATTTTCAGAGTACTGAAGTGTCCTAGGAAATACTTGGTTCTGACAGAAAAAGGAACTTTCTGGAAATCCTTGGAATTAACTAAATTTGCACATCTCTAGTGAGAGATGAGATCACAGGACCTCACATCATATGAAGCCATAATAGTTGGAGTAGTTTTGAATTAGCATGATATGGAAATACAACTGTTAATAAACAATAATTTAACTTAGTGTCATTATGAACCATTTCACTATTACATGTTTTTGCCAAATCTTGGTAAAAATGATGGTTTAGCCACAGTAAAAAAAAAAGTTATTAGATAGGGATATGCAAATCATTCCATGTATGAATCTTGGTGCTTCAGATCTATGTGGACACCCATAATGTACCATTTAGAAGCTCTTTAATGAATATTAAATTAATATCCATTAAAGAGCTACAATATTCAATTAATATTTGTTTGAGTACAAGAGGAAACAGGATATAACACATTTCTGCGCTCTGGTGGTTTCCAGATTTTTTGCAGCCCAGACCAGGTATCCTTCTCTTTCTAAAATGCACACTCATGATTGACTGAGGCTTGATATTTACTGCACTAGTTTCTTCTTTTGATGCCATTAGGACAATGTAAATGGAAACATTAATTTAGATCAAGGGATAAATTGCTGATTAGTGATTTATACATACATGAAAAGCCATAAGACTTTGTCAGTGTGAATATGTCAGCAGATTCTTCGCCTTAAGATCATAGTTTGTGTTGTTCTTTTAGTAAATATATGGCTTGTATACTCTCAGTTCAGATGAAAGGTTTAATAAAAATGCAGTGGACTTGAGATATCTGAGAGACCTTGCTCTGCAAGACTCCTCTCCCTGATTATGGTTACCTGGAAAGGCTCATTTCTAATGGTGGCTGACACTCGGGAATGAGTTTTTACCATAATTGCAAAGCTTCTATGGAAGAAACTCACTAGTGCACTGACTTTTAAGGAGGCTTTAGAAACTCTGACAATTAATCTACAATACCTAATTGTTTATTTTACAAATTTTAATTTTGCCAACAAAATTATTTAATTCTATTTTAGCATAAGATTTTATAATTTTATATAGTTTAGTTTCTGATATATTTTCTGTTTTGTGCCTCACCTAGGGACTTCAGCAATGGCTGGTCTAAAAACAAAACAAATAATTTCCTTGTCATTCATAGAATTCTGTCATAACAAAGAATTCCTTATTTACCTCACCAAGATAGATAACAATCTGGAAAAAAGTATCCATCAGCAGAATCCTATCAGCAAGAATGCTGCTGCTATCCAATAGTACAGGCTACAAGACACAAAAAGGGAAAGCGTAATTTTACAAATAAGAAGGTAAATATAACACAATTTTAACCAAACTTTTGATTGCAGAATTTGAAGATGCACCCCTAACATTTCTATTTTTTTCTTCTTTGAAGGCTGTAAATTTGAAAGATTCATTCATTTGTTCATATTTAAAAATGCTGCATTTTGAACATACATCAATTTTATTAAGTTTTTTTTATTACTATTTTCAATCAACTTTCATCAAACATAGAAGGAGAATCACCTCAGGTGGTCCATAGAATGAGTAAGAATAAAGTATAGGCTGAATCATAATAAGGGACTGGGTCAAATCCTGCCTGGCAAAGTGATGACGGTAATAGGAAGATTCATCTGGACTGTTATTGAATACTTGAAGGAATGGAGATCGTCGCAAATGGAACATGAACTAAATGGAACAGAAAAAAACCAGAAGTCATACTGAGTATAATTAAAAGATCTAATCATTTCCTGTCTCTTTGCCTGTCTGAATTATTTTGATATACAAATACAAAAAAGGCATGTACCAAACATAAAACATTTTACTATTTAATACAGTCTTCTGATAACCATAGAAATGACTTGGAGGCAAACTGCTACTTCTTTCCTTTTATTAAATTGTTTTATTTCTTTTAAATTTTTTGAGATAGATCTTACCTGGGGGTACAAGGAGAATGAATCAGACAGCCTAAATGAATTTGGGTCATCTTTGCTGTATTGTCCAAACTTCTGACACTGTTGGAGAAATATACAGATCTCAATAATCCTTTGAAGACAATATAAATCATACAAAAGAACAAGGAAGGAAAATAAAGACATCACCTACAATAATTTCCCCCCCAAATTTTATTTATTTATTTGGGAATTCTTCTATGCCGCCCTACTCCCTAAGGACTTAGGGTGGCGTACAGCATTTTAAAGAACACCAAACAATAAAATCATTAAAAACAATTTTTAAAAAGTTAAAAGAAAGACCTACAACACTATGCATACATGGGGGAGACCTCAGATGTAAAACTGTCTCAGAACCCTGCCTGCAGGAAGAGCCATGTCTTAATGGCTTTTCAGAAGGCCAGCAAGGTGGGGATGATTCGGATCTCTGGGGGAAGTTGGTTCCAGAGAGCAGGGATATTGTTCATAATATCAAAGAAATAAAATTTGTCACTTTATCTCTTTTGTTTCTAATATGCCTAATAACCGAAATTACATTTTATAAAAGGATATTGTTTCAAAATTATTAGGAGAAAATTGCTTTTAAGGACATCAAATGCACAATATCATAAGCAACATGATAGACTGCAGAAGCCTAATGTAGACTTTGTCAAGCATTTGATGGTATCTGGCAAATTTATATGTAATTAATTGGGATTAAATTTAGTGGCCAGCTTTGAACAATCATATTTTGGCTTAAAACAGGCTCAGGATTTAACAATACACTAATTTATAATTTTGCGTCATCTTTCCCCTGTGTAGCTCAACAACTGCATGAACTGCTGGGAGAGACCATTGTAGTGAGGGCATGGTTAGTAGCCTTTTAGCATTTAATTCCATAATTTCTTGCCATCTGATTTCATGGAAGCAATCAGCATCCCTGAACTCGAAGACAGATGTGCTGTTGGTTAAAAAAAAAATTAATTTGAAGATTGTAGTAACACATAATGCTCAGGTGCCACTGGCTTCCTAGGTAACTGCTATGGCAAGTATCATATTTGGGCAATTATGCTTAACATCCAAGCTGTAACTATTCTTAAACCAGTCGGATTTGACAACTTTTAATTCAGGCTTTGAATACATCTTGATCTGACTACTGCAACATGGTTTTGTGAAAGTGGCCAGAAATTTCAGTGATACAGCTAGGCTCCTACTTAGAGTTTGTTACTGGTATTGCATGATGCTTATAATCGGTTTAATTATCTGAGGATCTCATTATCTTACTTATTTATGCACTTATTTATTTATTATTTTTACAAATAAGGTGGCGAACATATCAAATACTCCTTCCTCCTTTTTTGTCCACAACAACAATCCTTTGAGTGTTGGGCTGAGACAGAGTGACTGGCCCAAAGTTACCCAGCTGGTTTCCAGGGGTGATTTGAACTTATGATCTCCCATTGTCAGGAGCAAGAAACCAGGAACCAGGATAGGGATTCCATTCTGATGATGTTCTTGACCCTGCCCTCGGGCTCAGCCTAGTCCGCTCCTACACTTGCTTTCTAGCCTAGTGCCTTAATCACTAGACCAGGCCTGTCAAACTGGCGGCCCGTGGGCTGGATACATCATGCATAGGCCGCACCCACCCTGGCTCCGCAAAGGCAAAAAAGTCGCAATACATCACGATCCGGCCTATGACGTCCATGCACTAGACCAAACTGGACACCAAGAGTTATATGAGAGGCCATTCTGAAGATGACCTTGTTTTCAGAGTTATCTTTCTTAGGCAAAAGGAAGACGGTCCCCTCCAGGATCATTTCTAGGCTAACAAAGGTACTTTCTTAAGAACGGCATCTGGCTCTCGTTCCCTGTGCTTCTAGAAGAACAGCCAAAATCTTTTTCACCAAGTTTTTAATTTTTAGTTTTAGTTTTAATTAATATTTTGCATTTTAGCCATTGATAGTCAAGTTGAATATCCATATACTATTAAACTTTCATTGTCATGACCTTTAATTGGACAAAACAGTATATAATAGGGCAACCATTTTCAACCAAGGTACCTCAAATGATCTAACTTACGAAACATGTCCAAAATCAGAGAGCCATGACTCCCAAGGGAATGAAATTTGAGACAGTTGTGACAGTTTCCCAGTCCGTCTTGCATCCCTTGCCCCCTCCCTCATCCAGCAACAACCATTTGCTTGCCTGCTAAGAAGGAAAGATTGTGAAGGCTCCCTCCCAAATTCACGCAAGAATACTCAAAGGGGAAGCCAGCAGGAAGTAGGAAGTTGCTCCTGCTCCTAATGCTTCCCCGCCCCCCGCCTTTGGTCATTCTGTTTCCCCGTTTAGATAAGAAAATATATCTGAAACAATGACCTAACGGGGCATGGGTTGTCTAGTCCATCTCAGTAGTACAATGTGGCCACATAAAATGAATAGTGTCCAAGCTTATTATTTTATGAACTAGCTAAATGTCACAAAACGAATTTATATGTATTGAACCAATTATTTTCTGAAAAACAAATGGAAAAAATACTAATCAGCATTTACACTTGGAATTTTCAAGACAAGGATCAAAGCGTTTGGAATGCAGGGTGGTGAGGGGAGTATGTCTGATCAAGCAATAATCTTTTTGATTCTAAAATCCATAAGCTTACAATTGATCATACTCACAAGTCTAATTAGTTGCCTATCCAGCCATCGCAAGACATCAGGCCCTTCCTCTGATTCAGCTCTGTAGACACCCAATCGAGCCATCAGGACAGCAGCTGCTTCTTGGTCAAATGCAGCTTCAATGTGCTGCAACTGACTCTGTGCATCTGCCCAACTAATTTATGGCAAGAATTAGTAAAACGTAGATTATTAAATGCCGTAAAGAACATTCTACCAATAATTTACATAAGCTTATGTTTGTTCTAAATCATTTTTATATCAGCCACAAAAATGAACTGATGGTCCATCTCAGTTTCATAAGCTATTTTATTTTGGGTTTATACAATACACCATGGCAGTGTCCCTTAATTACAATTTCTAATCACAGATTGGTTTTGATTAGTTTATCTTAAACCATGGCTGAGCACGTCATCCAAATCCCTGGTTAGCTGACTATCAGCAACCATCACTTTATAGGCATATTTCTTTCATTTCCCATAAAGGGCAGATTAGTCAAGATCATGAAGGGGGTGGGGAAAACACAGCTGACTTTCATCTCAAATGTAAGGGTTCTGATTCCCCATAGGATTGCTGTATTTTTTTCCTTCCTTCATTTTTTAAATATTTACAAGGAAGGCTATAGAAGGCTACCACAAAGGTGGCTGGAAAGGCCAGCTTGACAACAGAGAAATCAGGTGAGATCTATTCATCTGTGGGACAATCAGCAGCTCATCCCCCCCAGTCACAATGCAGAGTATGCTATTAATGTGGCTCAAGCAATACAATTTGTGCAACAAAGAAATGCAGCCAACAGAACCAAACCTAATTATCAGAAATTATTCTCACTTTCTAGCAACTGTAGTCACACGAATGCGCCTCTGTGTACTGGAATGCTGATAATGCGTAACAAACTGGATAGCTCCTCTTCCGCCCTGAGGTATTGGAGTGCTGTGCTGAAAGTTAATGAGATAAAAGTTGTCTAAGATACACATTACATTTTAAAGACAGGCTGACATCATCATATAGGAGAAAAATGAAGTACAAGCAGTATAATATACTCATTTACAACTAACACACTGGCTTCTTGGAGGCACAGAGAATACGAATACTAAGATATAGTTTCAAGAGTAATTAGAACTAGACTGGACGTGCAATAAACAATTTCTGCCTTCAAATAAGGTTCAAATAACATAAAGCAGTTTTCTTTTTACTCTTAGTAAATCGGCCTAGAGCTGTCATTGAATAAGGTCTGAGTTCCTGAAAAGACCACCCAGAATTTTAAATGATTCTGTTTTGGGGGGGGGGGGACAAGAATGTGAGCATGCCTTTTTAGATAGGTTTGAGTCTTCTTTAAGATGACAAATTGATCTTACTGCAGCTTTTCCTTCCCAGTATTAGCTGCTCTTAATTCTAATAAAATCTTCATTAATCTCAAGTAGAGGACTTGGAACCTAGATCTTCAAACAGATAATGCTAGTGTTTCCTACTTGCATTATAGCTCAGTAATACCTCTTCTTGGTCCATACCCAGATTCTTTTAAAAATATTTTACATATTTCACACAAAAGACTTCTCTGACATCTAAACATCTACTGATCCTTAATGGCATCAAAATTTCAGCAATAAGGCTGAGGGAATAACAGCATTTTTCTGCACATGCTGTCTCCTTGGCCTCCTCATCAATGGATTCTGCACTATATACAACTTTACAAAGATTTTTAAAAAAATCTAGGCTCACCTGATTTACTACTTCAAAATAAATGGCAAGAGTCATGGTGGGGTCAAGTCCACAAATTTTCCATTGGTATGTGCCACCTATTCCAAGCTCCTGTGAGACAATTCAAAATTCAGGTTTTATTCTTAAGTCGTATGTCATGTCATGTCATGTCATGTCATGTCATATGTAGGTAGGTAGGTAGGTAGGTAGGTAGATACAGACAGACAGACAGAGAGATACACACACACACACACATACACACTCTATAGCAGTGATGGCGAACCTTTTTTGGTTCACGTGCCAAAAGGGGGGGAGCGCAGGGAGGTCGTACGTGTGCGTGCCCACCCCCATAATTCCATGTGGTTCCCCCTGCGCATGCGTGCATGACCTCCCCGCTCCCGGCACGCAATGGCACGCCCGTTTTTCGCTCTCCCCAGGCTTCAGAGCCTTTCTAGGAGCCTGGGGAGGGCAAAAACGGGCCTTCCCCACATCCTCCGGAGGCTGGAAATGGCCTGTTTCCCAACTCCCAGTGGGCCCACAAGACCCGAAAATCAGCTGGCCGGTGCGCACATGCACGCCAGACCTGACCTCACGTGCCCACCAATATGGCTACGCATGCCACTTGTAGCACGCATGCCATCGGTTCGCCATCACTGCTCTATAACTTCTACATATTATTTAGACTTTACAGCACAAATTACCAACTTATATCCTTGATAAAGAACTTGTGTATGCATTGAAAGATACAGTGAAATATATAATTATTATCTGGCAGCTACAGAGGGAATAGTAATCAGTCTGTTCTCCTCTTCCTGTTCATTGATGCTAATACATATTTATTTGTGTTCCAACAAACCCTCCATAATTCCCATATATAAACTGCATATTCAAAGGTACAATTCTCTAAATATCTTAAAGTATCAGTTAGAAATATGTAATGTGAGTCAATCACCAATCCCCATAGAAAGAATCGAGTTGAAAACGGCATTCTTTATTTTGTAATACATTAAAATTCACATTTAAAATGGACAGGGGCAGTGGAAATAAAAAAAGAAAAAACCCACAAGATATAAGTGTTTAATAAATGTAAACCTATAAAAAGAAAACTAAGTACAGCTAGAGATGTGAAGGCCTGGAAAAAAACTGGAAAAATTTGGAAAAAACCCGGGTTTTTTCCATTTTTTTCCCTGAAGGCTTTCCCCCCCCCAAAAATTGGAAAAATTGAAAAAAGAAAAAAAAACATTGTGGAATATTTTATTTTAACATGATGAATAAAATATTTTAAGACAGGGTGTTCAAATATTTTCCAAATCATTTCTAAAAAAATGTATGGTATCAGATTATTCTAATTTCTGTGCATTGAGTGAGGACAAGCAAGTCCTAGGTAACTAACTGAACAGTATGCATTTCTTCCTTTAGGAGGTGCTGCTATTGTAACAAGAAAAAAAGTTTCAGTTTTGCTTTTGCATGTTAGTGGGTGTGTTTGGTTTGTTCTGTCCTCTTCACTAGGCCTCAAAAGCATTGGAAGAAAATACAGAGCAACAAAAAGGACCTGTGCTGAATGAAGGGACTTATGAGAATGGGGTTTTTATTTTTATTTTTATTTAATACTGTGGAGAGGAAATATGAAAAATTGTTACTTTTGGTTTTGAAAATTATTTTGTGGAGGCTTTTTGGCTGTTCCACATAAACTAGTAAGCAGTTCAGGAGATTGTTGCTCCCTTTGTTACAATTACAAATAAATATTATAAAAAAGTAAATTCTGTTTGTGATAATTGTTTGGCTACACTATATTTTTAATATGCTAGTTGTGATAATTTTATGCCAAGTCAAATTGTCCATAGTCATATTTTATGTTCCTAAAGTAACAGAATGACTTTCAATCTTAAAAAGACAAAAAAGTGCTAATATAGCATTTTTTCAATTTTTCCGAAAATTTCCGGTCCCCCCCCCCCGAAAAAAACCCGGTTTTTTTCCGAGCTTCAAAATTTCCGGAAATTTTACATCTCTAAGTACAGCACCATTCCAAGTTATAACAGCACTGAAAATAAACGATTTATGACCATTTTTTACACATGACTATTGCAGCATCTCCATGGTCACATGTTCAAAATTCAGACGCTTGGCAAATGACTCATATATATGACAGTTGCACTGTCCCAGGATCATGTGATCAAATTTTGTGACCTTCTGACCAGCAAAATCAATGGGGAAGCCAGATTCACTTAACAGCCATGTTACTAACTTAACAACTGCAATGATCCATTTAACTGTGGAAAGAAAGATCATAAAATGGGGCAAAACTCACTTAATAATTGTCTTCCTTACCAATGGAAATTTTGGGCTCAATTGTGGTCATAAGTCGAGGACTACGTGTACATTAAACTACAAATAAGAAAGACCTGTTTATGCTAATAAGTAAATAGTAAATAGTGGCCTCTTTTGTATGTGTATGTTTATTCTTAAGACAGGTTATTCCTAAATAAGATTTCTGCCAAAGGTAAAGAATTTGCTACCGGTACAATTAAGTATTATTCTTTGTCACAAAAAAATAACATTTCTAGCATGTTCTCTCACCCAAATCAATCTATTTTCCAGAAAACATTTTTCTGCTACTTTTTTTCTGCACTGCTATTTTTCTTCTTTTCTTCTCTTCAGTCTGCCCTATCCACACAAAAACTTTTTGTATTTTTGCAGCCCCCATAAGTGTATCGAGAACCAAAAATTACCGTATTTTTCACACTATAAGACACACTTCCCCCCAAAAAAGTAGGTGGAAATGTCTGTGTGTCTTATAGAGCGAATATTGCAGCGGGGGAGAGGGGGGTTGGTGTCGATCCAACCGTCGATCAGCTGCTCAGCAGCGAAGGCTCCAGTGTTCCCGGGTGGCTGCAAGCAGCGGCAGCAGCTGCCGCCGTTCACCGCTGCCGGGGAACGCTGGAGCCTTTGCTGCCAAGCAGATCGGCAGTTGGATCAGCCTCCAGGAATACCGCCGATCAACTGTTCTAGGCGGTGGGGATTGCTGCCGCCGATCGCCAATGCTGTTCGCTCCCGCGGCCTAGAACAGCTGATCGGCGTTATTCTGGGAGGCCAATCCAACCGTTAATCAGCTGCTCGGCAGCGAAGGCTCCAGTGTTCCCCGGCAGCGGCAACAGCTCAGCTCAGTTGACCGGTGGCGGGCGCAACGGAGCAGAGCACCAACGAGCCATGTGCTGGGGCTGCGTTAATGTGCTAAAGCTGACCAGGATGTTTGCTGTTTGCTGCAAGGACGCTAGCCAGATGAATACCAGATGGATGCTGGAAGGCAGATTTTTCTTTTCTTGTTTTCCTCCTCTAAAGCTAATGTGCGTCTTATAGTGCGAAAAATATGGTATTCCTTCTAACCATGATTTCTTTTGCTCTTTGCATACTCTTATCTTAGTCTTTTTCCAGAAATCAGTCATTTGTCAGCAGCATAACAAATTGTCATGTATTCTAAATCAATAGTAATTCAGCTATTCAGGGATTCACTGTTTAAAGAATCTTTAAATCCAAGGAAAATTGGGGTGGAATTTTTTTATCCTTTTTGTTGTTTTGTTCTGTTTTAATAAAATAGCACTAAATTTCAATTCAATACCGTATATACTCGAGTATAGGCCGACCCGAATATAAGCCGAGGCACCTAATTTTACCACAAAAAAGTGGAAAAGTTATTGACTCGAGTATAAGCCTAGGGTGGGAAATGCAGCAGCTACCGGTAAATTTCAAAAATAAAAATAGATACCAATAATGTTTTTGAATATTTATTTCAAAGAAAAACAGTAAATATTAATTTTTTAAAAAAATATCCCAGAAGAAGGCAATGACAAGCCACTGCTGTGTTGTTGCCAAGGAAATTATTTAGATATGTCCATGGAGTTTTATTCAATTTGAATTGAAGAGAGGCATTTATTTCATCGTAAATTCAGGTTTAAACTATCTTAAGTAATTGAAATATTCTGAAATGACTTTTATTTTCATTAATCTGTTCTGATTAATCTAATAGTGGTCTATATGTTCTACATTATTTTTAATAGAGATCAATTAAGCTGTCTCTTTTAAGGAATCTGACAGAAGTGTCTCTTTTGGGATCAGTCAGATAGGATTTCTTTTGCAAGTCTATGTTTTGTTTATCTCTGGACTGAATCTTTTCTTTGTGAGTTCTGTTAATTTGCCCTAGCAAAACAATAAATCCAAATGCCTTAATTTTTTGCAATCTTACTTGTAGTGTCTTGATCGATTTTTTTTAGGTGTTATTAAATTATTTTTTATATTGATGTTTTAATTCTTAGCCACTCAGATTTGCAGATGAGATGGGCAGTCATATAATTTGAAATAAATAAATAAATAAATAAATAACCTTCACGTTAGGATGATTTAGGGTTAGGGTTAGGGTTAGGGTTAGAAGTGATGGCATTGAACTGTTGTTGGTCTGTATGATTTTAGAATCAAGGTATTTGAAAACAGTACAGTAACACTAATCATATTGTAGAACCTTACAATGCTAAATCATGTTATTGAAGGTAGTCTTCTCCCTTTCTCTAGGAAAAAAACTTGACTTACAGTATATTGTTACTTTTGTGTAGGAATTCACAAGCAATAAAATTTTGTGTAACAGTAAAGAATATCCCATTTTATACTGGGGATTTAGAAGGTTTAAGTCCTATTTAAGTCAGTGGAAAACACAAGAAGACTTGGGGGAGGCTGTGCTTTAGTTATGTAGACTTCATGAATGAGATTATTATCTGTACTCTGTAGATAGTATTTGTCTCAGGCTAATAATGGCTAATGATCCAAGCTGACATAGGGTTGGCAGGAAAACGTGATTGGGTGTGGGGAAGCTTAAATGAGTTTTGGCAAATGAACAGTGTGTTTATTGTAATAGTCCAGGGGTTCTCAATAAGCAAGTTGAAGTCCTTGCTTTATTCAATCCTTTTCCTCTAAATGATTTGGTTTCCTTTTCAGTTCCTGTTATATATGAAAGTATCTAGGACGTTCCATTTTAAAATAGACATGATGTCATTATATATATCATTGTTACAAGCAGGAATAGGAAACAATCCAGGCTGCGTTGAACCCTCCTGGGTTTGTCCATGATTGGGTGCTGTCAGTCTCATCATGATCATCCTAGCTTTTTTTTCTTAAGGCGCGTCTCGTAGCTCTCCCCGCCGCGCGCAGAGCCGAAGGGGCGGTGGGAGGCGAGGAAAGGAAGCGGCTGGCAGAGCCGAAGGGGAGGCTCTGCTCGCCGCCTCCTTTCCTTGCCTCCCGCCGCTTTTTGGCTCTGCCGTCGCCACTGCCTCCTCCTTTCCTCACCTTTCAGAAGCCCTGAAGCTCTGCCGGCAGAGCCGAAGGGGCGGTGGGAGGCGAGGAAAGGAAGCGGCTGGCAGAGCCGAAGGGGAGGCTCTGCTCGCCGCCTCCTTTCCTTGCCTCCCGCCGCTTTTTGGCTCTGCCGTCGCCACTGCCTCCTCCTTTCCTCACCTTTCAGAAGCCCTGAAGCTCTGCCGGCAGAGCCGAAGGGGCGGTGGGAGGCGAGGAAAGGAAGCGGCTGGCAGAGCCGAAGGGGAGGCTCTGCTCGCCGCCTCCTTTCCTTGCCTCCCGCCGCTTTTTGGCTCTGCCGTCGCCACTGCCTCCTCCTTTCCTCACCGTTCAGGAGCCCTGAAGCTCTGCCGGCAGAGCCGAAGGGGAGGCGGGAGGCGAGAAAAGGAGGCGGCCGGCAGAGCTTCAGGATCTGAGGTCTGGGGCTGTTGCGGCGACGGAGCCTCCCCTTCGGCTCCCACTGCTTTTCGCTGAGGAAAGGAGGAGGCAGCAGCAGCGGCAGCAAAATTTCCAAGTGAAATTTTTAACTGACTCGAGTATAAGCCGAGGCGGCTTTTTTCAGCCCAAAAAGTGGGCTGAAAAACTCGGCTTATACTCGAGTATATACGGTAATTATGAATGCATCTGCTGTTAATTAGCAATTGTTAATTATCCACCTCTGTTTTGGTAACCAATACATGCATATCAAATTTGTGTACAGATAGTCCTTGAGATACCACTGTAATGGAGCCGGCCCATTATGGTCGCATGTCCCGACGGCCATTAAGTGAAGTGCCTCACTTAATGATCTCTCCATCCCTGGTCTCCCAAGTGCAATAGTTAAATGAATATTCAGATTGTTAAGTGAAACACAAGGTTATTCAGGGGTGGGGCGAGGCCCTTGGAAGTCTAGCGCAGACCCATGCCCACCTGCCGCAGCCCTCTCAAGGCCTCCCCATTCCCTGAGGTACTCCTCACTCCGTTTCTGCCTCATGGATCCCCATAGGCCTTTTCCCACTTCCACCGTTCCACCATGCCTTTAAGCCTCATTCCCACCCCAACAAGAAAAATATTCTCCTCACTTACCTTTTGAAGAGTGGGAGTGATATTTACAATTACCAGAATGCAATTTGGCAGCTAGAAACATGGCAGCCAGTGTTTGGAATTGTACCATGTGGATAAGGGACAAAGCAACTTGTTCCGCTTCATTAACATGGTCTGCATAGCCTTTCCGAAACCTGAACAGCCTTTCAGGGCCTGAAGATTTCTGAAAGGCTGTGCTGACCATGTTAGTGAAGCAGAACTAGACTACCTATACACCATGTTTCCAGCTATTGGACTGCATTCTGGTATCGCCGCTGTTTCCGGAATCATGGCACAAACTACTCTGTGCAAACTGCATTAAGGTAGTAAAACCTTAATGCAGTTTGCACAGCTGCTTTCAGAGGTTTTCTGCAGTGCTATGCAATCTCATTAAGACAGCAAAATGAAGTGGCCACCATTTTATCCCACCTATAAGCAGGTGAGTGCAAAATGGCAGCCACTTCTGCAGCACTGCACATACCATATGAAGGCAGCAAAATGGAGTCATTTGTGCCTTGCCCATGCTGGGTGATTGCAGAATTGCACCATGTAGCTGAGCAACCCATTCCAGCACTAAGGAAAGCTTTGGAGCTCACATCTAAGTGAGGAGGAGTGTGTGGGATTTGGTGGGGTGGGAATCAGCCTTAAGGGCAGCAGGGAGCCACTGGTGGAGGGAAATGTTTGTAGACACGAGGGGGGGGAGAGAGGAGAGGACCTGCAATATCCCTGCAAATGGTCGTAAGGGTGAATGAATGTGAGGGCACTGCAATGGCCATAACTTCATAACCAGGTTATAAGTATCTTCTGGGGGGGGATTTTCCAGCATAACTTCAAATGACAATTAAGCACCTAATACAGGGGTGTCAAACTCAAGGCCCGCGGGCTGCATCCGGCCCGCGGGGTGCTTAGATCTGGCCTGCGGGGCTGCCCTGGAAACAGTGAAGGACCAGCCCACAGTGCCTCTGCCAGTGAAAACGAGCTCCATTTTCACTGGCAGAGGGTTGCAAGAGGCCACTGCGGTCAAAAATGGAGCTTGGGAGCCCATTTTCGCTGGCAGAGCGCTCGGGCCACCACAGGCACCCCTGACACGAGTGACATCGAGCTGGCCATGCCCACCCTGGCCACACCCCATGCCCCCCCCAAGGTCAAACACAACCCTGATGCAGCCCTCAATGAAATCGAGTTTGACACCCCTGACCTATTATAAGTCGAGAACTACCTGTGCTTCTTACCCATCACCAAAGAAAACTTACATTTTCAGAAACACTTTGCCCTTTGGCATTTAAGGATACACATGGTCCAATAGCTCCAGATATCTTCAGTTCTCTACAAGTCTATAATAAAAAAAAGTTCCATATTAAACTCCAATAATAACTGCCTATCTGATCTCTTGATGATACCTCAGCATGACAAATCTTTCCTTCCAAGACTCTTCATTTAGAACTGTGAGTTTCAAATAACGTAGAGATTATAAAATATTGAGATAATTCAACAATTTTGTTAGCTTCCTATTGCTGCACAGAAACTATCTTTTTCCATCATGAGAGAGTAAGTAAAAGATGGAAAATCTCTCTGAAATCAAAAGCTACAGTAAGCAATATAAATTACCAATTCTTTTGGTTAGGAAAATATTCAATTATAGGCAGTACCTGTGATACTTACTTTCACTTCTAGAGTTGCTCCAAAAGCCATTCGGAATTCTCCACTGAGATTTTTGCTAAACAATCTCTGGAAAGTTTGCTTGAAGAGAGTAGTATTAAAAGAATCTCCCATCACCATATAACCCCTGAGGGAAAAAAAGTCAGTGAAATATTGAGAATAATTGGGTTCATGAAGTGACATAGACCATAACACTGTTTCCTTGGTTTTTCTTATTGCATTAGGTGAATCTAGCCATCAGTTTGTAAAGCACGGTTTATGTCTAGAATTTTGTGGGAACCAAGCCAGTTATAGCTTGTTAAACAAACGATAACTCAGCAGGGAAATGTAATAGTATATGAACATGACCTTGGGAGACCAGGTGGAGAAATGCTGCCTAGGAAGCATAGCCCACAGCTCCATAGTGAGTGGAGGAAAAGACTCGGGAGGGACCTTCCCTAAGGCTGTAAAAGCAGCAAAATTGTTCTTTCACTTTTGCAAGATTCTGTTAATGTAGCTTTACAATAAACTAGAATTAGCTTATCTGGCATGGATTCCTGTCTGGTCTACTTGATAACACTGACAGGAAGGTCGCAAATTGCAATCATGGTAAACTCAAGCAGATTGTTGAGGACTCAGCTTGTAATTTTGTGACTGCAGGGACATTGCAGCAACCATAACTTTGAGGACTGATTGTAACTTCCACTCATTTAGTGCCATCACAAGTTTTAATAGTTGCTGAAAGAGTAGTCGTTAGATGATCTGTAATTCAGCACTATTAACTGAAATATTAATATTAACTGAAATATTAATATTAATCTTGATGACTGAAGTAGAGCAAGAGAGAAAGACCATGTGTTGCAATGATTCTAGAATAGTTTCATCTACTCTCCTCCTAATTAAGGACAGACAAACCAATGTCAAGAATGAGGAACACTTTTACTTTTTTATAACCATTTCCTCCCATCCCCTTCATTTTTCTAGAAACATTAAAGAAAATAAAAGAAAACCATGAATAATGCCTTGTAATGGGAGTTTAAATCTAACATAAAAGTTTCTCAGGAAAGTAAGTTTTTAGTTCTTTTTTTTGCTTCCAGTAAAACTCAAGTCTGTCCACATAGGCTTTTTAAAAATTCAAATTCCAATAGGCATGTTTGGAGCAATTAATATTGAATTGAATAAGATCTATTCACAAGTGAGCATTAATGTGATGCTCTTGCATAATAAACTGAAACAGACATTGCAGGTACTTGACTTATAACCATTTGTTCAGCGACCTTTGGAAGTTACAGTGACATTGAACAAAGTGACTTATGAATGGTCCCTGAATTTATGATTGTTGCAGTGCCCCCCCCCCAGTCACGTAATCAAAATTCGGTCACTTGGCCGCCACCTACACTTATGACCACAGGGGCGCTTCAATTCCCTCTACCTGCCTATCTCCCTTCATATTTATGCCCCCTGCACTCTGTGGCCCCTGCTGCCTTAAGCCATCTTGCTCCCTCTGCTGACTGAGTATGCCTGGCCTGGTTCTTAGCAGAGTCACTGAGAGAGAGTGGGTGGTCATATAAATCATCTAAATAAATAAATAAACGCAGCTGTTGACAGCATAACACTTCCTAAAGTCGCACATGGCAATTTCCTTGCAAGGCTTCGAGAAGATGGCCTTGCATGACCAGCAGCTGCCTTGCAGACATGCCTTGTTAGTAGCAGGAGCAAGTAGATAGCGAAGGTCAGCTGGGGTGGCAGAATTCAGGCTGTCAGAGGCCTCAGAGTGCAGGGAGGCTGGACTGGGCTGGACTGTGCCTCAGAGGCTTTTTGCAGCCCCAGAACTGCAGGGCACCAAGAAGCCCTGAGCTGCAGGATGATAAGCAGCCGCAGAGTCACACTAAGGCTGCATTCTACCCCACAAGACAGGGTGCAAGATGGCCAAAAGGGCAGATGTGGAAGGGGAATAGTTAATAGGGAAAAGTTGAAGGAGAGGCAGTCCCTTACTGTGGAAGAACTGAGGCTTGGGGCCAGGAGGGACCAAGCTCAGAATGGCTTTGATTGGGGTGAGTCATTGATTAACGACCAGTGGAATGTTGTCGTTAACAATGACAATGAGGAATGCAGGATTACTGTTGCTAAGCAATGTAGTCATGAGACACTGCACTTTATGATCACATCATATAGTGACAGAAATTCGAGGCCCAATTACCATTATAACATATATATGCATATGGTTTCTAAATTACCTAAAAGATAAATGCAGTGATTTCAAATCACCACTTCTTCTAAATGTACACATACATGAACAAACACACACATGACTTTTACTAAACATTTTCTCCTCAGGGTGATAGAAACAGTTTAGAACCGTGGTGGCGAACCTATGGCACGCGTGCCAGAGCTGGCACGCGGAGCCATAGAAGCCGGCACGCGAGGGTTCCCACCGGCAAACCGGAAGTGCGAAAAAACGCACTTCCGGTTTGCCGGTGTGCTGTTTTTTGCACTCCGGAGGGTTCAGGGAAGCTCCCTGAAGCTCCGGAATGCAAAAAACTACAAAACGGACAAACCGGAAGTGCACTTTTTCGCACTTCCGGTTTGTCCGTTTTGTAGTTTTTTGCATTCCGGAGCTTCAGGGAGCTTCCCTGAACCCTCCGGAGTGCAAAAAACAGCATACCGGCAAACCGGAAGTGCGAAAAAACGCACTTCCGGTTTGCCGGTTTTATCGTTCCAGGCTCCGTTTCGTCGTTCCAGGCTCCGGTAAGTGGGCCTGTGCGGGGGTGGGGGTGTGTGCGCATGCGCAGGGGGCAGCGGGGGTGTTGTTGTGCGCATGCGTGGGGGGGAGGGAATGGGTGTTGGCACGCGAGCGCGCGCGAGCGCGCCCCCCCCCCCCTTTTTCGGCACGCGAGCCGAAAAAGGTTCGCCACCACTGGTTTAGAATATCTGTGCTAATCAAGAAATGTATCTCTTCTTTCTAACAAATAACATTTTTACTCAGGATTAAGAACATACCCAGTTATATTTGTACAACACTTTATCTCCAGAAGACCAGTCTGATCAAGAGCACATGCATAAATATCAATGCAGTGTCCATTAGCAGCAGCACGATTAGACAATGCCTCATAATGCTATGGAAATATAACAGTTTTAAGTTATTTTAAATGACAGTTATGAGAAAAGATTATTCATAATTGTTTAGCATGATCTAAAGGCACATAATACAATAGTGTTGCTGACTTTAGATCTAAACTGGTAAGGGTCTGCATGTTCTATATACAAAGCTATGCACTCTGGAGAAGGGAGGTACAATTATTCAATAAACATTAACAATAATTGGCTACTGAGATCTTTCCAAACCATTTTTTCTATAACAAAAATGTCTTAAAGAAGAGAGCTGATACAACAAAACCACAAAGACTAATTTAAATGCAAGAAATGCAGTGTTACTTAAGGTGTCTGAACAGAGGTTTTATGTTAAAATTCAAAGTGAGAATAGTGCATGTCTAAAAAACTTAAATCAGGAAATAGTAGCATGAAAGGGATTCAAGAGATCAAGGAAATAAAAGAATGGCTTTAAATAATTAAATAAAAGATTAAATAATGGCACACAGAATATAAAGATTTGTAATTGTAGAAATATTGAACAAACAAGGCAGCTAAAGACAAAGTGAAAAAGCAATCAAGAATGCAAAGTTTCTGAAATTATTTGGCAGTGAAAGATAAGTTCAGCAGAAAATATGAAAGATAATGTTTATCTGATAGAATTCAAACTAGATACTAATTCTTACTTTCATAGCTTTCTTCATGAATCGTGCATTGTCTTTCTCTATATCATGCCACGAACGAATCGGAGTTTTCAGCTCATCTCCTACCACCATGCCTGGCCCTTGAGTTGGTGGCCCTCCAGTAAACAACATTATTCTAGCCCCAGTATTTGGAAATGATCCCTTGGAAGTGGGGGGGGGGGAAACAGAATAAAAAATAACAAATTATATAAATTACTAAATTAGTTGTCAAGAATGTAGTTGACGACATCTGTCTCATTTGCGAATTAGGCCAATTATAAGTTGCATTCTTTTAAAGACTGATTTCCCACAGTATCTGCCTGGCCAACCATCTATCAGGACCCCAGAAGTGCACCCTCCTCTGTTGCAGTGGCTGGAATGTTCCCCCAAGATTCGAATTGCTCTAACTCTACTATTGTTTTAAAGGACCCTGAAGATCTTGCTCTTCATCCAGGCTTTTGGGCAAGGGTGACAGTAGTCCCCATTAGATTATGTGGGTTGTTTTCTTTTGTTCCCATCTCATTTTTTCATTTTTGCCATCTTTATTCTTCATTTTTGTTGCTTTTCTTGTCCTTAATGTTTTAAGTTACTGATAGAAGCGTGGTGGCCTAATGATGAAGATGCTTGCCTCCCACTCAGAAATCTAAGAGTTCAATTCTAAGTAGCGGCAGATGTTTTTCTCCCAGGGCACAAATAAAAAATATCTGCTGCGAATTTTGCATAGTAGTCAGGAAGGGCATCCGGCCACTAAATACTCAGCTCTGTCCAGTCACCCTGACTCTACTCTGAATTAAGGGATTACAGCGTTGTAAAGTGACATTTTAAAAATGTTTTAAGCAATTTGTAAATCATTGAGAGTTGCTGCAGTCAGGTGGCATATATATTTAGTATTATAATTATTATACTATACAGAAAGATAGACAGAAATGATGCAAAAAAAGAAAAACATGTAAACCAAAGGGAAAATATAGTTTTAAAAAGATCAGTAAATTTGAGCAGTCTTCTTTCAGTATTTCAAATGATTTAAAATTTGATTTGTAACAAGCTGATCTAAAGTATTAATACCCCTATTAGCCCATAAATTCCCTATATAAAGTATATCTGTTATTTTCAAACTGGTTTTATCCCAAAGTGCATTTTTTCATTTGAATACATTTGAATTCACAGAATCATACTTACATCCCAATTCTGCCTTCTAGGCATCAAAAAATTACAAATACTATAAAACTATGATTAGAAAAGGAAAAAGTCCATTATCATGATACTGAGCTTTCTAATTGTATCCATAATATTTTTTGATTGCTTGGATTCCATGGAGAAACAAAATCGAACTTTATGCCTAGTTTCCCTAATCAGCATATGATATATGAAAAGATTAAAAAAAAACCTAAGGATTTGTCCTCCCCATAAAAATAGTCTTAACAATTTTTCAGTTTCCTTGAAATGTGTTGATGGCATAAACATGTAAATCCTATGATTTATGTCTAAATATAAGAAGCATGACTTTAAGAACAAGAAAAAAACTGCTTATGGTCAATCAACAACACTTTTCAACATTCAGCACAGTTATATGTTTTAACAAAGGTTACAAAACATTGGATGATATTTAATATAAATTTATATCTGTTATGTGAGAACTACCCAAGATAGCTTACATTGCCAGTCAGTGTCTGATTCTGAATACCCATTCACACAGAGGTAGGACCCCAAAAAGCACAGAAGGATCTCAACCCTTCCTTTTCATAGCTGGGAAAAGGCACTATTCTGTTAAAACTAGAGCAAAACTTTGAAGGAAATAAACAAATTGCTGGGCTGAGGTGGAAATAAGTGGAATTAAACACTCCTCACAGCCTCAGAATTAGCTGGTTGGAATTTCCAGGGAAAAGGGAAATCTTCAGACTCAGTTGTGCCACATCCAAAAACATGCATATTGGAAAATATAAGTTCCAGACAGTACTAGTACAGTTTAGATTACTTCTAAAGGTATTTAAGATTGTAATAAATAAATAAAGATACCTCTAGTAGTCCAACAGCAACTGACAAAGCTACTCCAGTGGATCGCAGGGGTCTCTTTCCTTGAGTAACTGGCCAAGGATCTCTTTGTAGTTCTCCTAGAAGATCTGTCATGTTCATGTCAATTTTGTGAACAGGCTGCAAAAATCTACAGGTTTTTTTTATCAAGAGAGAAGAAAGGAGACAGAAAGACATATAATATTGTGAATTATGCACTGGGTACTTGTTCATTTGGAAAATGTGTAATATTTTAATCATAGATTCAAAATGTATCTATCAAACCTCTGTAGTTGATTCACCTATTACCAGCTTTATATTTTCTCTTACATAGATGGCATGGCCTTTGATCTTAAATCTAAAAAGAAAGGCAGCTATTTCAAATAGCAAAAATAGCCTTGTTTTTTAAAAGATGTTCCTTTTGGGACTTAAGAAAAAGATTAATGCATTTGCATCATTTGAAATATTCTTTGTTCTGCAGAGCTACATACCTGCTAGAAAGGTGAGGTGATTCTTGGGATTGAGGTGGTCTCCCTTGCTGAGTAGGGACGGCAGGCCTTGAAAGACCCAACATATCCTGACAATGAAAAACATCCATTATAAAATCAGAAAAACTTATAAAAAACATGAAATAAGAACTAGGAAATCCTTTCAACTTTTCACAGAAGACAATGCAAAATGTACCTGTATTTGTTTCGCTGACAGATCTTTAGTTCCTCTAAAAACGTAACTTTTGGAGATCCCTTCACAGCTCAGTTCATGAACTTGAACCATTCGACCGAAGGTAATCAAGCCCACAAGAGCATCAGGAGGGAGCAGACTTAAAGACATTTGCAAGGATTCTTTCAAAGCTTGTAAGTCCTCCTCTTCCAAACATGTGTCTACCACATAAAGAAAGACCAGGGGTGTCTGAGGACCACGCTTGATTGGGGGGAAAAGGAATACATATCACACAAATGTACATACAGTGAAAGACTCTAATTTCCCTTACTGTAAACCATGGTTATATTACTGTAACAGGTTATATTCTTATAACCTGTTGTAGAAATGTTGAATATAGTTATGGAATTTGAGAGATAACAAAAAGGACTACCTGGACTATATATTCTATTGTAGAAAACTGGGGCATAAGTTCTGCTGGCTGATTCATTTCAGATATGCCTGCATACGCTGGAGGAAACTGAAAAATACACCAAGAATTAGAGCATGTGCCGAAAAATACATAATACTTAATAAAATGCAATGTCAGCATTTTTTTCTTTCAATTAAACATATGAATCTTAATTTCATTTTATAATGGTTTCTGGCTTCTTAACCTTTTGGTTGTAATGAAATGTAGGCATGATTTACGTTTTTTTCCAAAATCATATCCCAGGCTTGCTCACCAATTTAACTATTATCTGAGTACACTGGTCTACAAATTTTGGGAAATTATCGACCTCCGAGATAAAATGTATTAATTTTACATATTTTGATTAGATGAATTAGAAAACAGGTGATAAAGGTGCTGGTTGGCTAAAGTTTTCAAGATATTTCACAATAAAGATTTATCCAAAGGTGAGTATTTTTCCCTACAAGGGAGACACATCTAATGATCATGATGCTTCGTAACTTCTCGACAAAGTATGGTAGAAAAATGAAAATGGTAGCATATGGAAGTGTATAAATTTATCTTCACTTTGAGAACAGCAGGGCAGATGACTATGAAAAACATGTGGAAAATTTGCTTAGGTCCTATAAAGCACTTGGTGCAAACATGTCACTGAAAATTCACTACTTACACTCACATTTAGACTATTTCCCTTTGAACTGTGGGGCAACGAGTGATGAACATGGGGAGATTCCACCAGGATATCGGAGGCATGGAGAAAAGATACCAAGGGAAATGGAGTCCGTCCATGCTTGCCGATTACTGCTGGAATCTTCCCAGGGATGATCCTACTACAGTTCGTAAGAGAAAAGCCAAAAAGCGCAGTTTAGACACAGAATAAAGACGGAACCTTGTCATTTAATCTGATGTTAGAGCTTGTCAGTTTTTCATGCAAAAGACATGAAAATGTTACAGGAAAAACCAATAAATGAATGGAAAGTTATGTTATTGGTATCAATAAAAAGATAAATTTATAATGATTGGTGTGGCACCATTCTCATTGCTATATCACATTTTGCAGAAAAGTTCTGGAGCATAATCGCACATCCCCCTTGTAATTTTGAATTATTTTGATGCAATTTTGACCTAGGCTGTTATCTTGGAAACGAGCCAATTAATACTCAGGACTTAATTTTTCTTTATTAGTGACCCAATTCTGGTAAAATTCAACTACTTTACTTTCTGAGGCTTTCTCCTTGTAGACCAGTGGTATCACTTTTGCATTCAATACAAAGCCATGGGTAAGAAAAATCATTTAAGATTTGTTGTGATGTTTGGATAAGAATGGTGTGCAAATCAATGGCAAATCAAAATCAGAAATCATCCATTTTCATATCTCATGATATGATTTATTTAACAAGTACAGCTTATTAAAGGCATACATCACATCAAGCTGTCTTTCACAAACTATAATGGTTTTGTTTATAATACATGCAATGTGAAAATAAAAAAATAAGCATGAACCCAAGCAAGTGCTATCTCTGGCTTGGTATGATGTGGTAACTGAGAAACCATAATTACAGCTATTGTGTTTCATCTAGAGATTAATAAAACAGGATTTCAGGCTGCCTACTATACACAATCTCTAGCATGATTTCTAAATTATGATTAGCACGAGCCATATTTTAACATGAACTAATTGTGATTAATCTGGGCCATAAAGTAACCCAAAAGCATTGTAAAAATCCAAGTGAACTCTTTGCTTAGAAGGCTTTGGCAATAATATTAATTAAATGGAACAAATAAAAAATAAGAGTGATATGACAAACAATCATGGTATTCATTTGACCTGGAGGTACAGTAGAAAGCCAGTGGCATCACTTTAGAACCAACAATTTTTTTTTAAAATGTATTACAGTAATGTTGGAATGTAACAGTTTTACACTTACCTGGTTTCTCTGAAAGCAGAAGTTACAAGCCCAAAGCTTGGCTCTGTAATCAACTTGACTATAAAAAAGGAATATATAAAAAAAACTAAAATCAAATTTTGAGGTATTAATTTTTAAACATTTAATAAAAATTACTGCATTCTATTTCATTCTCAAGCACTTGACATTGTGGTAAGGATTAAAGTAAATGTATAACACAAATAGGACCCCTACAAATTAACAGCAAATTATTATTACAAGTGTTGCATCAAAACAATCAGATTAAATTTTCCCATTTGGTATAATTAATTCTGATAAACCAATTATATGAAGCTCAGTGGAGGGGACTGGAAAAACTTTGTTTGAAAAATATAAACCTCCAAATAACATAGGGCAAAGAAATTGATACCACTTAATTTATATACCATTTAATAAAACATATCTTATATCACTCAAGGAAATAATCATACTAATTGGGAGCTTTTCCTGTTTCATAATGGTATCTATTATTTCTTGGGAGTTTGAGTGAATTCCAGGAGATAATGGAAGATAGGGCGTCTGGCATGCTATGGTCCATGAGGTCGCAGAGTTGGACACTTTAGCAACTGAACAAATTTCTAAAGCTATAGCATATTAGGTGGCTTGATGTTAGGAAAAGCTATATTATATAAACATTGATTAAATTGTTAGTTTTAAAAAGTTTTTTTAAAAACTAAATCAAGTCATAATCTTTATATATTTTTACTTGGAGCATCCTTACTAATAGAACAGTACTATACTGCTGTAACTGTTTCAGCCAAAAGACTGAATTTCATCTCATTCTTAATATCTTTTCTTTATACAATTCAGCAAATACTCTGCTTACATAAAGGAAATGAAGATATGGTCAAGCATTTATACAAGCTTTATATAATTCAAGTTTACGTTATTTTACATATGTACTCAAATGTTCCTTAGCTTTTTCTCCTACATTTTCTTATTTAACTTTTTTCTTCTCCATGAAGTATAAGCAAAAATATAACCATATATAAAAGCTTTCAAGGTGTCTCATGCAACAAATACATTTGAAGGATATTTATAAGAAAAAAAGTCACTAACTGCATCTGTTTTATAAAAAACAGATTTATTAATATATAATAATTATATGTAAATAACATTTAGAAAAATGAGATAGGTTTCTTGTAACATTGATAATGTTAATGGGCATGATCAGGTATACCGTGTTTCCCCGAAAATAAGACATCCCCCGAAAATAAGCCCTCCTCTGAAAATAAACCCTTCCCCCAAAAATAAGCCCTCCCTGAAAATATTTAAAAGCATGCGCAGCCGGTTCCCGCCATTTCCTCTGGTTAGGGTTAGGGAGACAGAGCTGGAAATCAGGTAAGACGGCAAGAGGAGCCCCATCTTGCTCCACGCGCCTGAAAATAATAAGACCTCCCCAAAAATAAGGCCAAGCGCTTATTTCGGGGTTCAAAAAATATAAGACAGAGTCTTATTTTCGGGGAAGGGTAGCAGTAAAACAATTACATACACGCACACACACACACCTGTATCAATCCATTCAACTAAGAATCAAAAATCATCAAGTTGATATAAAAGAACATCTTTATATTTCCTTAGTTTTGCTCTGTTAGCTGACCCCTTCTCCTTAGCTGTAATTGTTTGTTTGGCTTAACGTGCAACATGAATCTGTTTTAATATGTTTCATATGTTTAAGTCTGTGGCTTAAAATATCTGAGTGCAGCAAATGTGATTTATGTAATAAATGATGTTTAAATAAAGTGTAAAACCAGAACAATGTATAAACTTAGAGAGAATGAGACTGCCCAATGGCTAAGCAATGCTTAACATTAACATATCCATTGTGCATTGAAAATGATCATGCAAACCGCAGCAGTTTGTTGATTTCCCCTGTCTGTGGGTTGTCCTATTCATTTTTCCTTTTGTTGGCTAATCCTTCTTTGTTTTTGTTTTAACAAAACAGATAAACTGTTGCCCAATTAGAGTTGGAACATTGATTACTAGATAAGGGTTAATCCTCCCCCATGGTGGCACTGTATTTTTAAAAATAATTCTAAGCATCTTCAGTGGAATATAAAGTGTCTGGAAGTCTCAGGTGAAATAGAACATTTCTGCCTTTCTTTTTTTGTCTGTAGTTGAATCATGGAATCATAATTCAGGAAATATGGAACCATTTTCTTACTTGGTATTTGAAGCCTAATCACAAATATTATGAAACGCATAAGCTAAGAGAGACTAGATTCATTCCCATCATAGCAAACTACAGATTAGAATGGCACCAGAAATGGTATCTAGGACAAAGCTATGATTCATTTAACTGCAAACTTACATTCTGATTTAATTATTTAAGGCAGGGATGGAAACATGTGGTCCTTCAAATGTTGCTACATTACCTCTACTAGTAGCCTTCACCATCAGTAACGCTGACTATCTAAATGTTTCTGCATAAACGCTGTCTAAAATGTGATCTGTTTTCTACACATCTTAAAACTAGATGAAGAGGAACCAATTATATGAACAAGTCAAAACATTATACTAGTTCATTTATTTAAAAAAATTGTGTGGGAAGCGGGCGAGCACGTGTGTGTGTGCTCCATTTATGCGTGCAGCGGGCGCACTTGCCCACCACTCATGCATATGGAACTGCACACTCACGCACATCTAAAACTGTTCACACAGAACCATCCTTTCTCCACCCACTACCAGTCTGCAAAGCCAGAAAGGTTGGGGAACTGTGATGTAAATAATTTTACTACTCCACAGCAATCAAAACAATCCACAGACAAAACTATATGTACTAAACAAATACATACCAGAGTGGATTGAGAACAGTTTTGCAGGTTGGTCTACTGCATAGAACAGGCTCATACTGGACAGGTGGTAAATCTAACCGTTCTTTCAAAGGTGTTAGAAGACAAGCCAATGGAACAACCATTCTGGTGGCCTCCAATCTGCTGGAAGGCCAAACATTCCAACTGAAGCGAACTCCATCACGTTCTTCATTTTGCTGGATAAATTCTAGGTAAGTCGCCATAGAATTGTATTTCTGCAAAACCAGAACACAAAGTTTGAGATAGGATTTTAGTGCCTTAAATAGAATGGTAGTTTCTTTCCACCCAATGAACTGAAAACCATGCACAGTATATAGCCATGATGGTGAACCTATGGCACGAGTGCCAGAGGTGGCACACAGAGCCCTCTCTGTGGGCATGTGTGCCATCACCAGCTGCTCTTCTTCTTTCCAGCGCTGGCCAGCTGGTCTTCATGGGCACCCGAGTGCCAGAAAACGGCCTGAAAATGCCCAAAAAACAGGCCATTTTCAGGCGGTTTTTTGGGCCAAACATGCCCTGAAAACAGTCCGAAAAACGCCCTGAAAATGCCCTGAAAACGGCTCGGAAAATAGCCCAGAAAACGGCCAGAAAAACGGCCAGAAAACAGCCTGAAAACAGCCCGAAAAATGGCAAAAAAAAACAGGCATGCGCGTGCCGGCCAGCTAGTCTTCAGGTTTCCGGTGCTCTGGTGCACGCGAAGACCAGCTGGCCGGTGCACATGTGCATGCCGGAAATCTGAAGACCAGCTGGCCTGCATACGCATGCGCACCGGCCAGCTGGTCTTCGGGTTTCCGGCACTCTGGCGTGCGCACATGCACACACATTCCGGTTTGGGCACTCAGTGCCGAAAAGGTTCGCCATCACTGGTATATAGTATATTATTCAGGTACTCAGAGGCTTTACTATAAAATTACTCAACCAGTGACATTCACCCGTAATATTAAGGAGGGGAGAGGGTTGTTCTAATTTGATAATATGCTACAATGGCTGGTTCACAATAAACTATAACCATGGATTTATAAGCACAAAGAATCAATTCACATATTATGAACATAATTATTTGTAATGCTACGTTTGAAAACAGTTACTATCATTTGTAACTCATTCATTCTTTCAGACAAGCAATTGTGTTCCTTTGCAAAGAAGGAGGGTAAAATAAAAATGAAATAAATCCTTTTTTCATGCCTTTCTTTTGCCATTCCCCAGATGGTATTACAAACAGTTTACAATTATAAATACTGTTTTGCCTTTTGTTTCTCTACACCTTTTTTTGTTTATTGAACAAAGTGGGTTTTTTTGCTTCTGTGCTGCATTTTTTTCTTAGTAAAAGAGGAAATTCTTCTGGAGCATCTTTGATGTTTTGAAATATTGAAAAAATTAGCTTAATACCGTAGAATAAATACTACTGATGTCTATTTTATCTGAATTATAAATTATCTTTAACTAAACTTGGCCATCACATTTTTGCCGGGGAAATACAGAAAAAAAATAAGCACACATTCAAAAAGGAAACAATAACTCTATATAATGCTACTTCATTGCTCTGGTTTAAGAAGAACAGGTATTCTTAAATAGCAGCTTATATAGCAGTGGGACTTTATGTAAAGCTAGTAGGTTAATTATAACCCACCAAAAATAGTTTTACTTCCAAAAGTCTTATCACATTTTGATTAAGATCATATTTTTCACTTTTCATAGACAATTACTTTATAATATAAAATGCTATATCTGTTTTGCATATATCTACCTCGTGCATAAATATGCTTCATAGCTCATTACTAAGTTTATGTAAAATGTAAGCTTGTGTAACAAAATCTATAATTGGGCCTCAGACTACCAAAAGATGTTTTAGGCAAATCAGGTATTCATGCAAGCAATTATCATATATCAAGGACACATTCACAGCAGCTATCAAAAACAGCTTGAAGAGTTAGTTAACACACAACTCTGATAAAAGAACAATATATTTTCAAGCTACTTAATAGAAATTTAAGGGTGCAATTCTAATTAAATTTACTGGAAGTAAATCTCATAAGCTCCAAGCTAAATCACAATTAGGCACTAATGTATGAACCAAGGCATTAAATGATACAGGACTAGATGCATGATGTAGGACAATGGGACATTGTGGATAGAGTCATAATACTACGGTAACACAGCTATGCAGGTAGTCTTCAATTTACGACCACAACTGAGCCCAAAATTTGTTGCTAAGCAAGACAGTTGTTAAGTGAGTTTTGCCCCATTTTATGACCTTTCTTGGCACAATTGTTAAGTGAACTATTACAATTGTTAAGTTAATAACATGGTTACTAGCTTAAGTAATGGTTAAGTGAACCCATTGTCTTTGCTTGTCATGTGATCATAAAAGATGATCACATGATCCCAGGACATTGCAACTGTCATAAATATGAGATAGTTGCCAAGTGTCTGAATTTTGATTACGTGATCATGGGGATGCTGCAATGTTCGTAAGTGTGAAAAACTGTCATAAGTCACTTTTTCCAGTGCTACTGTAACTTTGAACAGTCACTAAATGAACTATTGTAAGTAGAGGACTACCTATAATATATTCAAAGGGCAAATTCTTGTTGGATTTTTATAAAGAAAGAACTGAAATAAATTGGCAATATCACCATGCCTTTATATTAAATTGTGGCAGTGCCACAAACATTCATGTTACACTTTTTGAAAAAGAAATAGACCTACAAAAAGACAAGTTTCCTAAATGAAAGACTATGGATGGGCAACCATCATTCCCCAGATCACTTTTCTTGCTGCCCACCAATCTCTGTCCCATCTGATTTGTTTCAGATATTTTTAATGAAAAAATAAGAATGCAGCATATTGCAAAGCACCAACCTCCAGCACTGTACTTATTTACAAGAATGCCTTTAGGCTTCAGAAGGTTGCACTGGCAAATTTGAGAAGCATTAAGTACCCCAAAAGAAATTTTCCCACATAAAAAATTGCATACTGAACTGAAGAAGCTTCTCGGATGAAAAGCGAAACGTTTTAATGGAAAAGAAAAAAACCCAAGGAAGTCCAGTTGACTTCAGGAAAAGCACATTTGGGAGAGCCCACTAAACAGTTAATCAGCTTTAATTTACTGGTGATGATGCTCTCTGTATATATAACATACCGACGGCCAACAATTACAAACGGTTCAGTAAACGAGCGACTGCACTGACCGGCACTCTTCTGTTAACCGGCTAACGTCTCAAGAGAGGAGAGAAGGAGTCGGAAAGAAGTTCAAATCCGGGGGTTGGGGGGGGGGGCGAAAGAGGCCCAAAGGCCGAGAGGGCGCTGCCAGGCACCAGCCCTTCCTCCCCTCCCCCCCAACAGCCTTCGACACCCCCAATGGGCACCTCCGCGCAGTTCTCAAGAGGAAACATTCAGGAGAAAGAAGAGGGGGGGGGAAATCAACCTCTCGACAGCTCACAAGACACGGATTCCCCGCTTCAACGCTTCCTCTCCTCCCTTCGCCTCAAAGACAGCGGCTGCCTCTTCGCCGCCCGGACCTGCTTCCACGGCTAAGCCACGCCCACGTCGCTAAGGCCAGCTCAGCACCACCTCGCCCGGACTTAAAATGGGGGCTGTAGCATCAGTTCCTGTGGTTAACTTGCCTCCGCGAAGTCTCTCTCGCCTTCTTTCAGTTCCTGGTGATTTGTAACGCCGCGATCCGAAGGGCAGACTGTGGAGCCGGCTGCACGCGCTAACTTCAAAAGCAATCGGGAACTTTGATTTCTAAAGAGCTGGTTGTGCTGACCCAACTTTTTCTCTATTTCAATGGTTTAGAAGAGTATTTTGGCTGCTGAGAAGGTGCTGTCGCCTTTGTGCCTTTGCATCTAATTGAGTATAATATGATTCTCCCTTCAGTCTGGAGAATTGCCCTCTTCCAAAATGGCAAACGGGGGAAGGCAGGTGGGGAACAGTCATAGATGTCGGAAAAGAGGATCAGTTGCTTTTTACGTTTGTGAATATAGTTAGTACAAAGGAAGTAATTCGGGCTGTGCTGAGCTTTATCGCTGCTTCTTTCGTCCCTCCTTCCTGCTGCAATAACCGATGAAGACGAAAGTAACAGTTCATACTTCGTGTAACACGGGCTTTATTTAAGCAAATATTTTATTTTTTCTAGCTTCTTTAACGCTGATGAAAACAAGAGAGCGGTTTTATCCATGTGGCAGGCAAATTAGGATTTCGTGAATGTATCAGAGTGGCACATATTGATGCAGCAAAGGTGTTCCTTGCACTGCAGATCCTGGTGGTGTGGCCCAAGCTGAGATCTCCATCTTGATCTCCATCTCTTGGCTGAGAGGCTGTTAGTCAAAGCAAGTTTCTAGTCAAAATTGAAATAAATTTTCAACAGTTATTAACAAAAACTATAGTCCCTGTTTTCAGACACTGGTTATGTATGCTGCCTCACGTAGTAACATATCACCATGGAAGCTCCTACAGAAAGAAGCAAGAGAGTTTCATTCAAAGACTAATATAATATATAAATTATAATTTAGAATGATACATTATCCAAAAGGTATAAAATACTGGCACAGATTCTGTACTGTCACAGACAATTGAGCAGTTATCCCATTTCAATATCTGCAAGGAATGTAATAGAGCCGTGATGGCGAACCTATGGCACGCATGCCACAGGTGGCACACGGAGCCATATCTGAGGGCACGCGAGGCATTGCCCTATGTCAGCTCCAGCGTGCATGTGCGCGCTGGCCAGCTGATTTTCGGCCTTCCAGAGGGCAGGGGGAGACCGTTTTCACCCTCCCCAGGCTTCAGGAAAAGTTCTGGAGCCTGTGGATGGCAAAAAAACGGACCCAATAAGCCTACCAGAAGTTTGCTTCCGGTAGGCCCATTGGACCCATTTTTCACCATCCACAGGCTCCAGAGGCTTTCCTGAAGCCTGGGGAGGGCGAAAAACGGCCCAATGGGCCTACTGGAAGTCCGGAGGTTTCAGTGATGCCTGCGCGCATGCGCAGGGGGGGCCAGCACGGGAGTTTATGTGCGCATGCGTGGGGGAGGACATTGTATTATGGGTGTGGGCACGTGCGCCCTTTTGGCACCCAAGCAAAAAAAGGTTCGCCATCACTGTAATAGAGTCATTCAGGGACACTTATTTCTCTTAAGGTACCAAAGATAAAATTAGTTTGATTAATAGCAGTGTTGCCCAGAAATTCTTGTAAAAGGGGTACGCAGAAAAAAGTAATCTCAATATTCCACAGAAAACATCAAATCTACACAATGTACTTATTTTACACAGCCTAAAAATGGTGGGAAAGTACACTTCTCTATGTGCTTGAAATAATTTTCCAATAGATTTTTTTTGTCCTTTTTTCTTAACCTCTGAATTTTAAATCTCATAGCTTAAACATAGCTTTTATCATCCACAGTTAGGTAATTTATTAGCTCTAAAGCAGTATCAGAAAATAAACTCTGGAATACAGTTAGAAAATAAACCACAAAGGCAGCAAAATTTGAAAAGTTCTTAGTAATGAGGATAAAAATTATAAGTAACTCTAATGATAGAATGAATCCAGTGCACTTGTTAAATAGACAATCATATAATAGCATGGGACTTGCAAACAGTGGCCAAAAGTCAACAAAATTTAGAATTCTTCTTCCTTGAGGAAGAATCAAATTACGAACAACCCCTTTGTGCTGCCATTTCAATCAATACTCTGTTGATTAAACAAGGGGTTTGTGATGTATAAGGGTTGATATTTATCCTTTGGACCGTCAATAAGCATTGACTACAGATGAAATCAATAATATTTTCATTCTGGGTCTGGAACTTTTGAAACAGATGCTTGCTATATTTCCAAAGTGTATTGAGACAAATTAGCAAAGATTGTGCTAGCATAAAACTCTGGAATTAAAAACGAACAATGTTATGAATCAAGAAAAATCTTGAATGTTCCTTCAGATATAGGAGAAACAGGAGACTAGAATTAAAAAGAATTGCACATTTCAAAATAATTTGATCACCACACTGATCACAGGTAGTCCTTGACTTAACCAGTCTTTTAGCGACAATTTGAAGTTATGACAGACCTCCCCAGAGCTACTTGTGACCTGGTTTCGAAATTTTGATGGCCACTACCTCTTTCTGTGCAATTATGTGATCATATTTTGGGTGCTTGGCAACCAGCTTGCATTTACTGCCATTTACAGCATCCTTTGTTCACAGTTTACATTTTTTCTGGAAAGAGATATTTACTTCTTGTTTTTGGAAAAAACAGCCATTCAGTTTGCTTAATCACTGCCACAAAAACCTTGTAAAATTGGGCATGATGACATGGTGATGTGCTTAATGACTGGCACAACCTACAACCATAATTCCAGGCTCAATTAGAATCATAAGCAAGGACTACCTTTATCCAAAATAGATAAAATAGGAACTGATAGATATCACCCCCCCACAGACACACTTCCTCCTGCTTCTAGCCAGTTTCTCTGCTTTCAATTTCATAAGATTGATTTATTGATTGAGCGGCTGCCAAGTTAATTTGACTGTTGGCAAATTTTGTTGAAATTTAGCACCCCACAATTCTTGTGTTTTTTGAAATGAAACAATTGGGGCCACTTCTCAATTATTTTTCAAAATAGGGTTTTTCAAAGAGAAAATTATTTCAGGTTTTGAACTATCCCATAAAGAAAATGCTGGTATTGTAAATTCAAGATGAAACGCCATAGCTTTAAGAAATCACATAACAGTGTCCTTGAGAATTAACTCTTTGAATAAACAGCTTCAGATAATGACTGATAGCAAGTTTACTGAATAGCTTTTGGAAGCAGATTTAATTGACTCCTTTGGAGCTTTGCCAGGGCGCAAACAGAAGGATGCATTCGAATAGATTAGATGAACTTTGACAAATAGTGCTAGCTATGTGTATAACAGCTGCAACTTCAACCATAAATTGATTTAGTTTCTCTCACATCTCTAGATGGATGTAATAATAGCATGTTAAGCCCTCTTTTAATATATTTTAATTCAGTAGAGAATATAAACTAAAATGGGGGGGGGGAGAAACTGCTCTATTAGATCCAGGTTTTGGAGCAAAGCGTTCATATACTTCCAATGCTTTTTCTGTTCAAAACCTTGTACAAAAACTTAAAAAATAGGATATGAATAATATGCATTTTAGCTCAGATTTTACTTCATACAGTCTACTATATGCCTTAGACAAGTTTTTACTGCTTAAACAAGTTTTTACTGCTCCAAAAGCTGAATCATCAAATAAGGATAATATATTTCATGTTTCTTCAATTAATGAATGCACTTCAGTCTCTTTTAATTGCCATAGACCTGATAAGCTGCCTCTACTCTCAGAGATTCCGATAAAACCTAATTTGAGGATAGTTGAAGTATCACAGGTGGAATCTCAAACAATGAAACCTCTCTTTCACAACCCAATTGATTTTGGAAACTTTACAAACACTTTCAATTATTTAATGGAGTGTTCTGGGTGAAATTCCAAGTTAGATGACTATGCTTTTTTTAAAGTATTTAGATAAACATACTATACTTTTACAGGAAACATGAATTGCAGGAGACTCTTAGAGGACTTACAATATTAGAATTGGCTTCAATGACTATCAGCTTTATACAAAGTTTCATTGCTATTGCCCTGATTTTCCACAATGAATTCCTTATCGCCTTGCCAGTTAATAGACTCCATAACCAGTTAAAGAAACTGTATATAATGCAAATGTTGACAAGTTTAGACCTTAGGATCTTGAATGGCACATTGAATACTGACTCTGCAGTGGAATATATCCATTGGGACAGGAGAAAGCCCTCACTTGATAGATTATGCTGTGGTTTCAAAGATCTTAGTTTTCTTCCTGTAAATATTCACAATTTCCTGAGATTATTGATACTTGAATATTAGTTCTATTCAGAGGTGGGATCCTACCTCTGATTGCCGGTGCGGTTAATTGCTGAGTTCGGCGCAGAGCTGAAGACGCTGCTCGAGCCTGCTCCCGTTCGCGGAGCGGGAGCTTTCCCCGGGTGCTTTCCCCGCCCGCATGGATGCCGCCAATTGCGTTCTTTTGCCCTCTGCGCATGCCCAAAGCGTTCCGCATGCGCAGAGGGCAAAAGTACGCAATTGGCGGCATCCATGCGGGCAGGGAAAGCGCCCGGGGAAAGCTCCCGCTCCGCGAAAGGGAGCAGGCTCTGCGCCGAACTCAGCGATTAACCGCACCGGCAATCAGAGGTAGGATCCCACCTCTGGTTCTATTCCTCAAATGGACTATGAAATAGGTCCAACTCAAATAGTCACCTTACCAGGACTATCTGGTAAAAAGCATATTATAGTCTGAAGAGGGAATTCAAGTTTGCTTTGTAATTATGGAAGGTTTAGACGGATTTATTATAGAGAATTATACTAAACTCTTATCTTAATACTATCATTGATACATAGAGCATAGAGCAACACATCAACCTGCGTGCAGCTGTATTCCTTGTACTGTACCTCAACAGGATTATTGCCGGGCTGCTGCTTACTTGAGTGACCCTCAGCATCCCAACAGACTTATGGGGTTAATATGTGGGGGGGGCTGTCACAGAGGCGAGGATCAACTTATTCTCCAAAGTTCCTAAAGGTAGGACAAGAAGCAATGGATGCAAGCTTATTAAAGAGAGATCATACCTGGAACTACGAATAAAATATCTGACCGAACACTATTAAGAATTTACATCAGATCTTATTTAGTGGCGATAAGGGCGGCAAAACGATCCTATTTTTCCGCTCTTATTGCGTCCGCAGATTCTCGCCCAGCCGCCTTGTTTAGGGTGACTCGCTCCCTCCTTGCTAAAGGGGGGAGCGAGGAACACTTGCAAGGTAGAGCTGAGGAATTCGCAGAGTTTCTGTCGGATAAAGTCGCTCAGATCCGATTGAACCTGGACTCCGGCTGGGCAGAGTCCATGGAGTTGACAGGAGCGAGTCTTAGTCCACCGTTGTGGGAAGAGTTTGGGCCTGTTTCTCCCGAGGATGTGGACAGAGCCGTGGGAGTGATGGGTGCCTCCACCTGTTTATTGGACCCGTGCCCCTCCTGGTTGGCTTCGGCCAGCAGGGAAGTGACAAGTGGCTGGATCCGGGCGGTGGTCATTGCTTCTTTGGAGGAGGGATCTGTACCGCAGTCGTTAAAAGCTGCGGTGGTGAGACCCCTCCTGAAGAAGCTTTCCCTGGATCCAGCTGACTTGAAGAACTATCGTCCGGTCTCCAACTTACCTTTTTTAGGGAAAGTTGTGGAGAAGGTGGTGGCTACTCAGCTTCTGCGACTTTTGGATGAAACAGATCATCTAGATGCCTATCAGTCGGGCTTCAGGCGCGGCTACAGTACAGAAACTGCCTTGGTCGCTCTGATGGATGATCTCTGGCGGGCCCGGGATGGGGGAAGTTCCTCCATCCTGGTGCTACTTGACCTCTCAGCGGCTTTCGATACCATCGACCATGGTATCCTTCTGCATCGTCTCGGCAAGTTGGGAGTGGGAGGCACCGTTTTGCGGTGGTTCTCCTCTTATCTCGCCGATAGGATGCAGTCGGTGTTAACAGGAGGGCAGAGATCGTCCCCTAGGCCCCTGTTATGCGGGGTGCCTCAGGGGTCAGTTCTCTCGCCCATCCTGTTCAACATTTACATGAAACCGCTGGGGGAGATCATCCGCAGACATGGGGTGCGTTTTCACCAGTACGCTGATGACACCCAGCTGTACATCACCACCCCGTCTGATTTCAGTGTGGCAGTTGATGTAATGTGCCGGTGCCTGGACGACGTTAGGATCTGGATGGGGAGGAACAGACTCAGACTCAACCCCGACAAGACTGAGTGGCTGTGGATATTGCCTCCTAAGGACTATGACAACTGTCCCTCCTTGGTTCTCGAAGGAGCGAAACTGACTCCCTCGGATCAGGTCCGCAACTTGGGGGTCCTCCTAGATCCACAGCTAAAATTGGACCATCATCTTACTGCTGTGGCTAGGGGGGCCTTTGCACAGGTTCGCCTGGTGCGCCAGTTGCGGCCATACTTGGAGAAGGAGGCTCTACTCACGGTCACTCATGCCCTTGTCACCTCCCGCTTGGACTACTGCAACGCGCTCTACATGGGGCTACCCTTGAAGAGTATCCGGAGACTTCAGTTGGTGCAAAATGCGGCTGTGCGTGCTGTGGTGGGTGTGCCAAGGTACACCCACGTGACACCTATACTCCGCCAGCTGCATTGGTTGCCCATCAGTCTCCGGGTCCAATTCAAGGTGTTGATCATCATCTTTAAAGCCCTTCATGGCTTAGGACCAGGTTATCTCCGGGACCACATTCTGCCTCATACTTCCCTCCGACCGGTTAAGGCCCACAGAGTTGGCCTCCTCCAGCTCCCGTCAGCCAAGCAATGCCGGCTGGCGGGCCCTAGGGGGAGGGCCTTCTCTGTGGCGGGCCCCGCGCTCTGGAACCAACTCCCTCCAGAGACCCGAACCATCCCCACCCTGCTGGCCTTCCGAAAAGCCATTAAGACATGGCTTTTCCTGCAGGCAGGGGGCAGAGCCTAATCCATCTGAGCTCTCCCCCGGGTATGTCTGGTTGTTGGATGGTTTTTAATATTGTAGTTTTTAATTTTTTATATTTGATTTTAATTCAATGTTTATTGGTTGTTCTTGTATTTTTTCTCTGCTGTACGCCGCCCTGAGTCCCACGGGAGTTGGGCGGCATATAAGAAAACCAAATAAATAAATAAAATAAATAAATAAACTTCCTGATAACGAGAACAACTAATCAATGGAACAACTTGACTCCCAGAGTTATGGGTACAATAATTTGTTCAGGATGATATAAGGTCTCCTGCCATGGTCAGGGGGATGGATTAGAAGACTTCCGAGGTCTCTTCCAGCCCTATCATTCTATGATCTCGTAGAATCTAGGAGAGGCAGTGATGTTGCTAATGGTGTGCTAATAAATGTTTAAACAACTTTGCTGGCTCCATTGCCGTGGCCATGCCACAAACCACCAAAAAGTGGTTTGGACAGTAGACATCATGGCTTAGATCTGCTCTGAATTGGCTCTGAAAATTTCTCCCTCAAGTCAATACAAACTAGCTCTACCACACCACTGGATATTGCTCAGCATGTCATTGTGCACCATAAGTGTTGGAATATTCATGACTGGGAGAGCCATGTGATTGAGTCAGCCAATCGGGTTGAAGTGTTAATTGAGCATGTCCAGAAACTTAGCAAGAAGAAGGGCGTGGTTTACTCAGTCCACCATTATACTCCAGTATGAAAACATCTCAACATGTGATCTGAAACAAAGTGTGGTATTGTTAATGTTTTATTCTACTTATAAAGAAGTTATTTGAATCAGCAAAATGCAGTTATCTTCTGAAGCTTCTGATTTATTGCGTAACTCTGACAGGTTATGGGCCCAGGAATCGCTCAAGAAGTAAAGTTAAAACTGCATTGTAATTTAAAGCTGATAAGAAGCTGTCTGTGTTGTTAAAGGAACAGGCAGAGAAGAAAAATAAAGCAGGATGGCTGCTGCTATGGAATTTAAAGACAGTCCAATACCCAAATTGGGGAAGAAAAATTATTTAATTTGGGCTGCAAAAATGGAATGTTTTTTGAAAGCAAAAGAATTATGGGACATAGTAGCAGACCCCCCGCAAGTGCTTGGAGCAGCAGATCAAAAGGCTCATGACAAAGCTATGGCTTATCTTCTTTTAAGTCTGGGGGATGATCAATTCTTAAATGTAGCTGAATTAAAGTCTGCAAAAGAAATATGGCAAAAATTGAAAGCAGTACATGTCAATGTTTCTGCGTGTAATGTGGTCCAACTTTCAAGAAAGCTTTTCAGAATGAGTTTGCAGACAGGAGATTCTATGGAAGATCATTTAATGAAAATGCAGTCTAATTTTCTAGAATTGGAGCAACGTGGAGTAAAGTTTCCAGAGTCCCAGAAAGTTTTATTAGTGTTAAATAGTTTGGATCAGAGCTGGGAGACTGTGTCAGCTATTTTTGAAAGTAAGCCAGAAGCAGATTTGAATTTGGAGGCTTTGAAATCGTGTTTATTGAATGAATATGAGAAAAGGCTTTTCAGCCATGCTGATGGAAAATTCCACAGGCGGGGGCTCAACAAGGAGTACAGTGGAAACTTACAGCAAGTCTCCAGCAAAATTTTCCACAGGCTGCCTATCTCTAGCAACAGCCGAGGTGTTTGCAGACAAGAGGAAAGCAGAGGCAGGAGAGATCAAGTTACACAGCAACAATTCTGCAAGCAAGTTAAGAAAGCGTGTTTCATTTGTGGAGAGACAAATCATCTGCAGAAAAGCTGTACACAGAGAAGAAATATGCAAGACAAGAGACATTATTTGCAAGGACAGATTGCAGTTGCAAAAGTTTGTTATAATAACAATAGAGACAAATGGTTGATTGACAGTGGGGCTAGTCAAACAATTGTTAATAATTCTGACTTATTTTCCAGATTTTTCCCAGGAAACCATGAAGAAGTGGCCTTAGCCAATGGTCAAAAGGCTAAAATCATTGGAAGAGGCGATGTGCAAATTCCATATTTGGAATCCAGGTTTACTGATGTGTTATGTGTACCTGAAATGGAGCATAATTTGTTAAGTGTGTCTAGTTTAGACAAGCAAGGTTATGAAACCACATTTGTTAATGGGAAGTGTATCATCCAAAGAAATGGGAATGTTTGTGCACAGGGCATAAAAGAGGATAATCTTTATGTATTGCAGGGACAAAAGGTGCCACATTGTTCCCAGATATTTAAAAATGTAGCAGAACACAATTCGTGTGTTCATCTTCTACACAGACGACTTGGTCATGCTAATTTTAAGGTTGTTCAACAAATGAAAGAATTTGCAGAAGGATTAGATTTGAAGGGATGTAAGGCATATTTGGATTGTGCAGTATGCAAAGCATCGAAATCCAAAGCATTCCCAGTTAGCAAGTTTAGCACAAGACAAACCACAAAAGCTCTAGAACTGGTGCATGCTGATTTAATTGGGCCTATGCAAGCCAGTTTGGGAGGAGCAAAGTATGCGCTGGTCATTGTGGATGACTACAGCAGGTTTGGGTTTTGCTACTTACTTAAGAGTAAAACAGAGGTGCTACAGCAATTTAAGCAATGGTTAAGTTTTGTAGAGAGAAGGTACAAACAACAGGTATGTCAGTTGCAAACTGACAGAGGTTCTGAATTTATGTCAACAAATTTTCAACAATGGTTGAGACAATTGGGAATAAGACACAGGCGCACAAATCCTTACACACCGGGAGAGAACGGAGTGGCTGAAAGGAGGAATGGTGTTTTGCAAACAATGAAAGACTCATTACTGGAGGATTCTGGTATGAGCAGGTCATATTGGGGTGAAGCCATACTGACTGCCAATTATTTAGTAAATAGGCTGTGGAGTTCATCCATCAATAATACTCCATATGCAATGCTATATGGGAGAAAGCCTTCTCTAGCACATTTAAAAATATTTGGAAGTATTGCTTGGGTACATATTCCAAAGGCAATCAGAAGAAAGGGACAACAAAAGGCTAGAAAGCTCAGATTTGTGGGCTATGAGCCAGGCTCAAAAGGGTATCGCTTTAGCGATGGAAGTAAAAGGATAGTGATTTCAAGGTCTGCTAGTTTTGCAGAGCAAAATTGGAACAGAATTGATGCAAATTCTGAAAATGTCTCACTTAGCGACAGTGATCCGCTTAGCGACGGTGATCCACTTAGTGACAATAACTCATTTAATGATGGTGAATCATTTACTGAAGGTGTCAATGTTCAGGGAGGAGAGTCTGAACAAGATATGAAGCCAGAAAAGCTTGAAACACAAGAACAGGCAATGTCACGTAGGTCAGAGCGTAGGAACAGAGGGGTACCGCCAGACAGGTATTCTGCCAGTAAAGTTAAAGTGTGTAATGTGTGGTATGAGCCAAGAAACTATAAGGAAGTATTGGCATTACCAAAAGTTGAACAAGAAAAGTGGAAGGAAGCCATGGATAAAGAGATGAAATCCATGGGAGATCATGAAGTGTTCACATCTATGACTTTGCCACAGGGTACCAAGGCTGTAGGATGTAAGTGGGTATACAAGAAAAAGGTATTACCCAATAATGAAGTACAGTATAAGGCAAGGTTGGTGGCACAAGGTTTTTCTCAATTAAAGAATGTGCACTATGATGAGGTGTTCGCGCCAACTGTAAAAGGTGAGAGCATAAGACTAGCACTGGCATTAGCATCAGCATACAGGCATAGAATTTGGCATTTTGATATAACCACTGCATTCCTCAATGCTGAATTAGAGGAAGAAATTTATATGGTTCAAGCGCCAGGGTATGAAAATAAAAAGCCTAACATGGTGTATAAATTGAACAAGGCTATTTATGGGCTGAAGCAGTCAGCCAGAAATTGGAATATCTGTTTAGATACTGCATTGAAAGGTCTTGGGTTCAAGAGTTGCAAAGCTGATGGTTGCATATACACTGGAAAGTTACAAGGTGGGAATTGTCTACTATTAGCATTTGTGGATGATCTTTGTTTCATTGCAAAGGATGCATCACAAGTTGAAGAATTTGCTAATAAGTTAGAAAAGAAATTTGAATTAAAGAATTTGGGAGAAATAAAGAATTATCTTGGTGTAGAGATACAAAAAACTGAAAAGGGTTATATTCTCAGTCAAAGGAGAAAAATTGAACAATTATTAGAGAAGTATAACATGAAAGATTGTAATATTGCTCCTACACCTATGAGCACAGATTTTTACAATAGTTTGGGTGAGGACAAAAGTGAAGCCTGTGATCAGGAGATATATCACTCTGCAATAGGGAGTCTGTTATATCTGTCACAGTGGTCCAGACCAGACATAGCTTGTGCAGTGAGCATCTTAAGTCGCTTTACTGCTACACCTACAAAGTTGCATTGGATGGGTGTGAAAAGAATTCTCAGGTATTTGAAGGGAACTGTGAATTTGGGTCTTCAAATACAGGTCACTGAAGAATTAAAATTGAAATGTTACGTTGATAGTGATTATGCAAATGATGTAAAAACCAGAAAGTCTAATTCTGGAATTGTAATAATGTTTGGAGGGGCTTTAATTGGTTGGAAGTCCAGAAAACAAACAACGGTTGCTATTTCAACTGCTGAAGCAGAGTTTATTGCATTGTCTGAGTTATGTTCTGAAGTAGTTTGGTATGTACAGTTGTTACAAGATTTAAATGTAAATGTAAATGAAGCTGTAACTGTTTATGAAGATAATGCTGCTTGTATAAAAATGGCAACAGGTGACAGAGTGAAGAACAGAAGTAAACATGTGGACATTAAGTATTGTAATGTCAGGGAAGCTGTAAAAGAAAAATTAATAAGTTTACATCATTGTTCTTCAGAGGATAATTTAGCAGACATGATGACCAAACCATTGGGTGGCGTCCATTATAGGAAATGTTTAAATCCAATAGGTTTGATGTCTCTCCCAGTAATGAAGGGAGGAGTGTTGGAATATTCATGACTGGGAGAGCCATGTGATTGAGTCAGCCAATCGGGTTGAAGTGTTAATTGAGCATGTCCAGAAACTTAGCAAGAAGAAGGGCGTGGTTTACTCAGTCCACCATTATACTCCAGTATGAAAACATCTCAACATGTGATCTGAAACAAAGTGTGGTATTGTTAATGTTTTATTCTACTTATAAAGAAGTTATTTGAATCAGCAAAATGCAGTTATCTTCTGAAGCTTCTGATTTATTGCGTAACTCTGACAATAAGGCACTTGTGCTCAATTATCTTATATAGCACGTTTGTCTGGCACTTTGTCCCAGAGTGGGGAAATCCATTGAGATTCACAGCAGTCCTTTCAATTACTGATGTCAATATTTTTGTGAATGAAGTTTTCAATGAATAAATTGTTTTGATATTTTCTACGGTATGATCAATCAAATGAGGGATCCAGAAAAAAATGAAAAACTATTATTTAACAAATGTTGAAATGATTTTTAAAAATCTTTAAAAATGGAGCCTGGGAAACATCCTTGATTGATCAGTCTTTTCTACCACTGAGTAAGTCAGCTAAACTGAAAAAATAATAGAGAAAAATCAAGGAATATGGAAGGAAGACCACAGGAAAGGAATAATTGGCAGCATGGGGATGGTGGGGCTGGGGGGGGAGCTGGCTTGTCAAGTTGAGTAATTTCCCTGATTGTTCATAAGTTGAATGCAGACTGGTCAGCAGAAACACCCCAAAGTCCCTGGCACCATCAAAGCATTCCCAGCCAGCCAGAGTAGGCACAAGAGAAGATCAGAGGGCAGGAATGGAGCCAGGGAGTTGAGCACATAGAGATCATTATCAGGCACAAGGTTTGCAACAATATTCATTCCATCACATCCTGGGATGGCAAATCACAAAAAACACTAATTCCAGCACCTAATCTACTTTAAGGATAGCATAGTTGTAGTTAGTGGATGTGATCAGTTCACTGACATGCAGAAATATTCTTCCAAATGTGTAATGGGCAATCCCCATGTTGGGACAAGGAAGCTGTGTGGATTAACTCAAAGAGTAAATTGACAGAGCAACACATCTCAGCCAGCATCCCATGCTGGCCCTGTACAAAGCAGAAGGCACCTGATTTTCAACTTGTCCACGCATTGGGCACTTGGTGTGCAGCTGGAGTAAATGTGTTCAGTATTCTGATCTGGGTACCACACCAGGGACACCATTGGCTGTTACATTCCCAGGCACTTCAAGTGTCTCCAGACAGTTTGTGAATCCACTGCCAATTGATATTACATGATTTCTTCCCTTCTCCCCTTACTCCCAAACCAAAACATTAATTGAAGAACTTTAGGTGAATCATACTTTTAAGCTAGCAGCTGTTACCTATGCAAACTCACTTGCTGCTAGGAAACAGTGGCTGCATGTACTTACCAGACAACGCCCATGCATGCCAGTCTCCCTCTGCAGGATTCTGCATAGCTTCCAAAGCTAATTTCTGTTAGCAATCAGGCTTCTTCAGCACTCAGACTTCTTCATTGGCACTATCTGGGCTTTCCAGAGGCTTCTATTAAAGTGAGTGAGCATTTTCCATAAGCCTGGCCTTTTGGTCCACCATTGGACTTGAGGCTATAAGATACATGATGTATCCAAATTACAAAGGCACCAGCAATGGGACAACAGCAAAGTAGTGGTCCTATTAGAAGATGTGGGTATCCCATTTTGATCAGTCATGTCTGTGCAAAGAATGGCTTTTTGCTGGAACGAGTGCTTTAATGGGGACCTGAAGTTATGGGATGTGCCTGGGATTTTTCTAAGGGCAGGAGTTTCTATCATTAGAAGCAGAAGTATTCAAGAAATCTCCATCACAGCAGTTATCCAAAAATATCTTTCCATAAAGGTGCTGCTATTGATGCCTAAAAATAATGTGTTGGAACCACAGCATTCTCAAACACTTGTCTGGGACTTAACCATGTATGAATCTTCTGGCAACAAAAGGGACCTTAGTTTGTCTACTAAAATCTGTGTTAACTCACCAAAATCTGATCAAAATTTAAAATAAAACTTGAAATTATCTCAATTTACAATTTTATGTTGATATGAAAAATCTTGAGAACCCTTCAAAGAACCCCTTAAAGCTGTAGAGGCACTGGAAAACCTGTAGGCAGAGTGGAACGGAACGGAATGAACAGAACAACAGAACAGAACAGATTTATTGGCCAAGTGTGATTAGACATACAAGGAATTTGTCTCCCATGCGAAAGTTTTCAGTATACATGCAAAGCAGCAGAGTAATAATATTCATAACAATGATACCAATAAGAGGGGATAATAAAGAAGATGGGAAGGATAATAATACAGGAAGTCCTCAACGTAAGACCACAATTGAGCCCAACATTTCTGTTGCTAAGAGAAACATTTGTTAAGTGGATTTGCCCCATTTTACGACCTTTCTTGATACAGTTGTTAAGTGAATCTGGTTTCCCTATTGACTTTGCTTATTAGAAAGTCATAAAAGGTGATCACATGACCCCAGGACACTGCAACTGTCATAAATATGAGTCAGATGCCAAGCATCCAAATTTTAATCACATGACCATGGGAATGCTGCAACAGTCATAAGTGCAAAAATGGTCATAAGTCATTTTTTTTCAGTGTCTTCCTGGAACTGACATTTGTTATTCCATTTTTTCAGTGTCGTCGTAACTTTGAAAGGTTACTAAGTGAATTGTTATAAATCGAGGACCATCTGTAATACTACAGCCATACAACATGATAAATATACTTAGACATTACTGTGAGAGTTAAGTGTTCAACAGAGTGATGGCATGAGGGAAAAAACTGTCCCTGTGTCTAGTTGTTTTGGCATGCAATGCCCAATAGTGGCACTCAAGGAAAAGAGTTGAAACAGTTTATGTCTAGGATGTGAGGAGTCTGTAGATATTTTCTCAGCCCTCCTTCTGACCCATGCAATATACAGGTCTTCTATGGAAGGCAGGCTGGTTGCAACTGTTTTTTCTGCAGTCCTACTATCAGTTGGAGTCTGTACCTGTCCTGTTTGGTTTCTATGCCAAACCAGACATTTATAAAGGTACAAATGACAGACTTAATAATTCCTCTGTAGAACTGTATCAACAGATCCTGTGGCAGTCTGAACTTTCTGAGTTCATGCAGGAAGAACATTCTTTGTTGTGTCTTTTTAATGATGGTTCTAATACTATGTGTCCATTTCAAGTCCTGGGAGATTATAGAACCCCAAAACTCACCGGGTTCTACTGCTGATACTGTGCTATCAAATATAATAAGAGGTTGTAGAATAGAGTCAGGGATTAGGATTCTGCCCCCCTCTGCTGAGTGTGGAAACAGAAGCGGAGGGGGGGTTGAGTCCGACCCCTGGCTTGATGTGAATGGAATGCATGGCCTGTCGGGAGAGAGGGAGACCAGTGGGGAAGGGGAGGGGATCTCTGGTGGGACAGGGAGTGGGAGCATTACGGTCATAACGGGGAGAGGCAGGTATGGCGGGAGCAGAGGGGTAGGCCGCTCTCGGAGAACGAGAACTTGCTGTTTACAAGCGATTCCTTGTTCTGGCCCCTCTGGTTTGGTCCCACCTAGCTCAACCCGAGTGCCTGGTAACCAGGGATGTCAGGGCCCTGGGCTCAAGCTGCTGCTGGTAAACGCCAGGTCGATTACCAACAAGGCCCCCCTTATCCGGGATTTAATCCTAGAAGAGGGGGCTGACCTGGCATGCATCACCGAGACCTGGCTGGGCCAGGAGGGGGGGTGCCCCTTTCGGAGATATGCCCGGACGGGTTCTCGGTTCAGCATCAGCCGCGACCCCAGGGAAGGGGTGGAGGAGTGGCTATTATAGCTCGCCAGAATCTGTGTCCTCGAAGGAGCCCTGCCCCGGAGATTGTTGGGTGTGAGACTCTCCTTCTGAAGTTGGACCTAGGGGTTCAGGTGGGCCTTTTGCTAACGTACCTGCCTCCTAGCTGCGTGGCAAAGGCCCTGCCTGTTCTGCTCGAGGCGGTTGCAGGGCTGGCGATTGAGTTCCCCAGGTTGATGGTGCTGGGGGATTTTAATCTGCCATCGCCCGGCGAAGCCTCAGGGGCAGTCCAGGAGTTCATGGCTTCCATGACAACCATGGACCTGACCCAAGTAGTTCAGGGTCTGACTCATGAGGGTGGTCACACGCTTGACCTTGTGTTTCTCTCGGGACAGTGGAGAGATGATCTGAGGCTGAGGAGTTTAGTCACAGTACCCTTGTCGTGGTCAGATCATTTCCTTCTGAGGTTGGATTTCATGGCACCACTCCTCCACCGCAAGGAGGCGGGACCGATTAAGTGGTTCCGCCCCAGGCGCCTAATGGAACCCGACGGATTCCAGAGGGAACTTGGGGAAATACCTGAATCCCTGGTACACAGTTCATCCGAGACTCTGGTTGCGGCCTGGAATCAGGCAGCAGCAGGGGCTCTGGATCGGATTGCGCCTTTGCGGCCTCTCCGTGGAAGTGGATCCAGGAGGGCTCCTTGGTTTACCGAGGAACTCCGGGAGATGAAGCGCCACAAGAGACGCCTAGAGCGACGATGGAGATCTAGTAAAGCTGAGTCTGACCGGACACTTTTAAGAACTTTCATTAAGTCTTACTTAGTGGCGATAAGGGCGGCAAAATGTTCGCATTTTTCCGCTCTTATTGCGTCCGCTGACTCCCGCCCAGCCGCCCTGTTTAGGGTGACCCGCACCCTTCTTGCTAAGGAGGAAGGCGGAGATCCCTTGCAGGGTAGAGCTGAGGAATTTTCTCGGTTTCTGGCGGATAAAGTCATTCAGATTCGGACAGACCTGGACTCCGATTGGGCAGTACAGGCCGAGACGACTGGGGCAGGTCTTAGTCCGGTTATATGGGATAGGTTTGAACCGGTGACTCCTGAGGATGTAGACAAGGCCATAGGAGCGATGAGCTCAGCCACTTGTTTATTGGACCCGTGTCCTTCCTGGCTGGTTTCGGCCACCAGGGAGGTTTCACGCAGCTGGCTCCAGGCGTTGGTCAACGCTTCTCTGAGAGAGGGGTCCGTCCCGCGGCCCTTAAAAGCTGCGGTGGTGAGACCCCTCCTCAAGAAGCCTTCCCTGGACCCGGCGGATTTAAAGAACTTCCGTCCAGTCTCCAACCTTCCCTTCGCGGGGAAGGTTGTTGAGAAAGTGGTGGCGCTCCAGCTCCTACGACTGTTGGATGACACTGATTTTCTGGATCCCTTTCAATCAGGCTTCAGGCGCGGCTACAGTATGGAAACGGCTTTGGTCACCCTGATGGATGATCTCTGGCGAGCCCGGGATGGGGGTTATTCCTCCATCCTGGTGCTACTTGACCTCTCAGCGGCCTTCGATACCATTGACCATGGTATCCTTCTGCGTCGTCTCGGAGAGGTGGGGGTGGGCGGCACTGTTTTGCAGTGGTTCTCCTCCTTCCTCTCTGACAGGACGCAGTCGGTGCTGACAGGGGGGCAGAGGTCGAGCCCTAGGCCCCTACTATGTGGGGTGCCACAGGGCTCGGTCCTCTCGCCCATCCTGTTTAACATCTACATGAAGCCACTGGGTGAGATCATCCGACGACACGGGGTGAGGTATCAGCAATATGCTGATGATACCCAGTTGTACATCTCCACCCCGTCTCAATTCGGGGAAGCCGTAGACGTAATGGGCCGCTGCCTGGACGATGTTAGGGTCTGGATGGGGAAGAACCGGCTAAAACTTAACCCTGACAAGACTGAGTGGCTGTGGATATTGCCTCCTAAGGACTTGACCAACTGTCCCTCCTTGGTTCTTGGGGGGGAAAAATTAGCTCCCTCAGAACAGGTTCGCAATTTGGGTGTCCTTCTAGATCCACAGCTAAAATTAGAGCAACATCTTTCAGCTGTGGCTAGGGGGACCTTTGCACAAGTACGTCTTGTGCACCAATTGCGACCCTACTTGGAGAAGGAGGCACTTCTCACAGTCACTCATGCCCTTATCACCTCACGGCTGGATTACTGCAATGCGCTCTACATGGGGCTACCCTTGAAGAGTGTCCGGCGACTGCAATTGGTGCAAAATGCAGCTGCGCGAGCTGTGGTGGGTGCACCCAGATGCACCCACGTAACACCAATTCTCCGCCAGCTGCATTGGCCGCCCATTAGTCTCCAGATCCAATTCAAGGTGTTGGTCGTTACCTTTAAAGCCCTACATGGCTCAGGGCCAGGTTACCTTCGGGACCGCATCCTGCCGCATACCTCCCTACGACCGGTTAGGTCCCACAGAGTGGGTCTCCTCCAGGTCCCATCGACCAAGCAATGCCGGTTGGCGGGGCCGAGGGGGAGAGCCTTCTCTGTGGGAGCCCCCTCCCTTTGGAACCAACTCCCTCCAGAGATCAGGATTATCCCCACCCTGCTGGCCTTCCGTAAAGCAATAAAAACTTGGCTCTTCCGGCAGGCAGGGTATGAATGAAAGTTTTTTAATGGATAGTATTTTAATATGGCTCCTTTTAAAAATTGTTTTTTTTATGTGTTTCTATATCTGCTGTGAGCCGCCCAGAGTCCCCCGGGAGTTGGGCAGCATAGAAATTTTAATAAATAAATAAATAAATAAAATAAATAAAAGGGCTCCTCCTAAAATCCACTCTCATGTCTACAGTTTTAAGCATGTTCAACTCCAGATAACCCCTTGGATCTTCCTACCCTGGTCCCTCATCCTGCTCCTTAATGTAGCAGCTTTCCACCTCTAATTATCACTACCTAACACACACATACACACTGAATCCCAGTGTAGAAGGGATTTAGGGATCTATATCCTGTATGGTTTTCATGGCTATATTGAATCCAAATAGCAGGTTTGGTCCTTCACTTTTCAGAGTACAGACAAAATTAAATTTCATTAAAGAGAAGAAATTTTCCAGTGTGGAAATCCTTTTAACTTCAATCCTTCAAGTAACACTGAAAACAATACTTTCAGAACTGCCCAATTCATAATGGCGCAACAGCTTCTGACTGAGTCAAAAGAGGAAAATGTGTAATGCGTTGCTCTCATCAGATCACTGGTCCTCTACAGATAGGAGTGGTATTCAGATTCTCAATCAATATCAATAAAATAAAATAAAATATCTTTGATTGTAAAAATATTTTACAGAGCCTAGTCTGATTTAAGTATTTACTGCTGCAAGCTGAATGCCCATGTTTTATATATTTTACAAAGCTATTGTAGAAAGTCAGCACCTACTCCCCAGAAGAATGAAATATTTGGGGAAATATTAAAAGGGAATAATATTATATTTCTCTAAAGGAGAAATGGAGAAATATGTTTTAAAGGCAGGAAGCAGCCCCGATTTTTTCTTAATAGCCCACAGCAGATACCAGCACTTAAAGAGATAAAGAGCGTATTGAAAGAAGAAGCCAACTATCTAGATGGCTCTATTCATAAGCAAAGCAAATACTGCAGGCAGAAATCCATTCAAGACAGGATATTTCAAAACTGCTTGCACCAAGTTTGATAGCTAATAAAGCCAGAGTGATAGGATTAGAAGCAGCCCCTCACCCAAGATCCAACATAGGAGGAAAGCCATTAGCCATAATCGGAATTGGCCAACACCCTTTCAGAACACAAGCCCCTTCATTGTACCACCAGCCTTGGAACTGATAAACAATAAACCAGAGGTTGACCAGATTAGCTCAGACAAACACCTAGGATAGTGATGGCTAACCTTTTCTGGACTGAGTGCCCAAAGTGCACGTATGCGCGTGCGAATGCAAGCGCACGCACCCAAACCCCCAAAATGCAATGTGCGTGCTGCCCCTGTGCATGCGCCCCATCCCCCAATGCATGCGCACGTGGCCTTCCGCACGCACCCCCCCCACCCCTCGCATGCACGACAGAGACCCAATGACCAGCTGGCCGGCAGGAGGCATGGCGGAGCTGAACTGGGGCGACGGCTCATGTGCCTACAGAGAGGGCGCTGCGTGCAACCTGTGGCACATTTGCCATAGGTTCACCATCACGGACCTAGGATTTGCATTTCCTCTTTTGCCTATAGAGCCAGCTATGACCCCTACATAACCCCTACATGACCCCCATAGTAATCTGACAACAGCCAATAGAATATTAAAGGACATGTTCTTGCACAGGAACAGGAAGCTCAAATACAAAGCCCAAAGAAGTTATAAACCCATCCACTCTCAACTCCATTTTGTGAGCTGCCCAGAATCACATGAGGTTCTGCTGCATCAATAAACTATTTTTCCAATCAGCCTCCATGTTTCCAGTGTCTTTCTCACAGCTTGGAACTGAACCAGATGGATTTTTCTTCCAACACTATAAATAAGAGATATTAAAGCCTAACTAACATAAACAGAATACAAAGATTAAACTTAGTACAGTTCTTTTCTAATATTTTTCCTACTCCTCCATAGAATAGACTATCATTGAATCAGATTCAACAGAATGTTACCTGGGCATTCCATTTCAACCAGAGATTTCTGATAGCTTTCTCTGCCCTCTTCTTCCACCTCCCACACCCTTGGTGTACCTTCTTCCTCCTCTTCACCACAGTTCTCCCTGCAGCCTCCAAAAAACCCCCAAAGCTGCTGTCTCCCAAATAGAGCAGCAGAGTGGCAAATCTGCCTTTGATGTCTGGAAGAAAATATGTATTCAGAATGTTTGCAATCTGCCGGATGTGCAGCTGACAGGCTGAAAAATGGTAAACAAACAAGCTTCATAGCAAAAGCCTTACATTAGTATTCTATTTTGCTTCTTTTGTTTTCTTAAATTTCCTCCGGAGCTCTTACAGCATCTCCATTATTTACATCATAGTGGGCTCAGCACCTAAATTATATAAATTAGATTACAAATTGGGGGTAGTATGCATGGAGAATTTTGAATCAGGTCAGATGGTTAGAATTCATCAGGTGAATCACAATACACCCCAAATTGCCCCAATTCCATTTGACTTCCATTTTCCCTCAAGCTGAAGCTGAGCTGTGATCCATTAGCAATACGACATATTTGTATGGAACAACAGGCAGAGCTGGTAGTAACTTTCCATGGTCATGGCAGTCCTATTTTTCAGCTGGTGTTCTAGATATCTTTATGATCTCTTGCTGGTATTTTCTGATTAACAGAACACAGAATAAAAAGGCTTTGGAGGTCATCTAGTTCAACTCGCTGCTCAAGCAAGAGACCCTATACCATTCTGGACAAATGGTTGTCCAATCTTTTATTGAAATTCTCCAGTGATAGAGCACCCACAATTTCTGGAGGCAAGCCATTCCACTGATTGTTCACTGTCAGGAAATTTCTCCTTAGTTCTAGGACAGATCTCTCTTTAATGATCTTTACTCCTTGTTCTGCTCTCGGATGTTTTGGAGAATAAGTTGACCCCCTCTCCTCTGTGACAGCTCCTCTAGTACTGAAAGACAGCTATCATGTCATCCCTAATCCTTCTCTTTGTTAGACTAGGGATACCTAGTTCTTTCAATCATTCAACATATGCTGTAGCCTCCAGTCCCCTAATCATCTTTGTTGTTATTCTCTCTATTCTTTCCAGGGTCTCAGCATCTTTTTTGTATTGTGGTGACCAGAACTGGACAATATTCCAAGTGCAGTTACTCCACTGCAGTATAAATCAATGAAAGTTAATCCCAGCCCCTTTGTTTTTTAAAAAACAAACAAACAAACAAACACCACCCAACTGCAGAGAATGAAAAATTAGTAGAGTAGCAGAGTCATTGCTGCTGGGGTCTCTGCTTTGTGGCATTCATGCATTCTGCTTCAGTTTCAGGGTTAATTAATCAGCCTTCCTGGAACTGACATTTGTTATTCCATGTCCTGGTTTCTGGAGTGATTCAGAAGAAATATTGTATGGCATCAGACAAAAGGCTGCTTCATTTATCCGGCTGCAGCTATTGGCTCTTTGGCTTCTCATAAGCTACTAGAGGAAAATACTTCTTTTCCCCAGTGGGTAAAAGAACAATTACTGGACTGGATATGATTTAATAGAACTGAAAGATGGAGCATTCTCGTCCCTTCACAGCTTTGATTTGTCATCTCTTATAGCACCATTTAGCTTTTTCTATAATCTTTTATAGACGGCTTGAGTTTTCTCTTAAGCTTAACATGCTCTCAGTTGTTTAATTTTCCTATTCACCTACTTAGGAAGAAACTATTAAAATCTTGCTAATTCTTACTTTAAGTTTAAAAGGTAGTCTTGAAAGATGACATAAGATTTGAAGGGCAGCCTGTGAATATTTTTTCACAGCAATGAATGTTCATTGTTTGACAAGTCAAGACAATAGTTCTTTGAAAATGACTTTGACAGACGTTTTCATCTTTTGATATGAAGGGTGAGATATTGTATTTTTAAAATTATATTTTGCATATATTTCAAAGGTTTTATTACAATTAATACTTTCAATAGCTACAGTAATGTTTGCAATGAAAACTGCCTACTTAATAGAAGACACAAAGCTTTTTAAACCTCTTAATCTTATTTGTTGTAAGAGTCTGTTTAAAATCACTTTTATCTGCCTTTACCTGAATATTGCTACTGCCAGTGAATTGCCTATTGATTCAAGGACTTTATGCAAGCAAAATATTATAACTCTGTAGCCAGCTGTCCTTAGAACTGCTGCCATAAAAATGTGACATATGGTAGTGCTACTGTTAAATGGGAGTATAAAAAATAAAAAAGTACAAGGATAATAGCTTGTGGGAGACAAAGACAGAAGACTGCATGAGAGAGTTCTGTTTATCTGCCAAAGTCTATATGTCTTGTCCACCTGCAAAGGCAAAACTGGATCTTCTTTAAGCTGGCCAATTTTGCCCCAACTTCTCTCTATCCTGAAAGGAAGCCATCACTTCAGGGTGTTGCTTATGACTCACAGTGCTGCCACAAAACCATGCTGCTGTCCAAATGGCAAATTTGCCGTTTTTCTAGAAACTAGTTCCTGTAATTGAAGAATGGGCAAAGGGTTATCTATTCTGCTTGTAGAGTTATCACTGATTTTGATTTAGGATTTTATAGATTTGGCTAGTATTTTGTTTGATCCCCTTATTTCAGTGGGAGCATCTGAAAAAGTAGGGTTGGGAAGGGGAAATCTTGCAATAGAGATTTACAAATTTAAACTAGATCTCCTGAAATAATGCTTGAGCTCTGAAGTCAAAAACCATCTAGACTAGAGCTTTATATGATGACATAAGATGGCCCTGGGAGACAAAGATCAGCTTCCAGGAAAATGGTACGAGAGAAATAAGCTGTCTCTTTCCCAGCTCCACAACCCTAATCAAATTGGGAGGTAGGTGGATTGGAGGTCATGTGTGGAGGGAATTCCCTTGAGAGATATTAATTTGTAAGGTATAGTTCACAAATTGCCCATAGCAGGTCTACTTTGGACCTTCCTTTAAAGAAAAGTGATCTGCGTGAGCAGACTCAGGCCTATTTTAACTTCTGCATAAAATAAGAACCACCTCTATGGGATGCCAGCCAGACATGAGGCATCACCTTAATTAAAACAAGAGTTTGTGGCCTATTTGGCTTAGGAAATACTTCTAATGAAATCTTTACAAAGCATGAAACAGAAGAAAGTTTGCTAGAAATATGAACCTCAGTTAGATTCCAGACAAGGTATCAACAATAGCAGCAATTATCCAATGGGTTTGAAGTCAACTTTTATCTCTTTTTATACAGTCAGTTGGACTGAGTGGAATTTCTCCATTATTGAAGGATCTTTGGCTCCTACCTTTTTCCTACATGTTATATACCTTGGATTAGATGGATTTCTAACATTTAAACATTGTTACATTCCAAAATGACTCTGAGCAGCATACTGCTGCTCAGTAACTTACTATTTTATATAACAATTACAGCATCCTAAAGTAGAGATGAGTAATGCCCCAATTTCAATGTTGAGAAAGCTGCTTCTGTAGGTGGCCCTATAATTAGCATGTACCAGATGCAATGCAAGAAGATTTAATAAAGTTTTGAATCTTTGCCATATAAAAACCAAGTCTCTTTCAAGTCATGCTCAAGTCCTGCTGAAGTTACAGGTACACAGGTATATAATTTCCTGGGAATAAAAAAATGACTTGCTATCAAAGTATTCTGGAATGTTTCTCCTATTTATCTGAAAGATTTCCTTTCAAGACCTAACTGAGCCTGAATTTCCCAGCTTGGACAAAGTCAACCACTGTGACAACCTTCGTCAGCAGCCAAACAACTACTTTGTACTCACGCTGTAGTCTCCTGGCTAAAGTAACAATGCCATACACTAAATAAATAAACTGTGACAACCTACACAAATGCCGGGTGGAAAGATGTCCACTTGTAGCTTATCCTTCTTTTGAAATACTCTTCAGCGGGCAAAGCACAAAATGTTCTGGGAGGCTCATTGCAATCTATCAAACTATCATGTAGCTCATTTCCTTTCATTTCCTTTCATTATCACATATGTGATATGAATAAATAAATAAATTAATAAAATATTTCTGTGTTGAGTCTTTAACATTACATTCTCCTTAGATGTGATATTTGGGGGATATTTGGTTTAGGTGCCTCCTGCTGACTTATTCAGGATTCAGATTTTGGGAGACAAAATATAGGGCTTTTGTGATTGTTAGAAGAGTGGGCTATGTCAATGCTAATTATCATAACAATGCTATTTCATGTTTTATTAGAGATGTTGGATTATTGATCATGCTTAACATTATTCATCAAGCTACCCTTCATACACAAATCAGGGGTGTCAAACTGGCGGCCTGCAGGCCGGATGCATCACATGCAGGCCACGCCCACCCCAGATCTGTGAAGGGAAAAAACATCGTGCGATACGTCACATGATGACAATGTGACGCCGTAAGTTTGACACCTGTGATATAGGCTGATGAACTGTGTGAAGTTGTCATTATTAAAAGAAAGTGTTGCCAAAAAATATTCAAGGCACTCCCTGATTGTACTTGAGAGCAGATGGGGATTATATTGCTATCTAAGCTTCCTGATATGGCTGAGGGATTTTTCCTCACCTTTTCAAATCTTAAAAATGCTTTCAGCAATTACAGACTTTTCCTAGATGCTTCTTCCCAAGTGCTTCCTGGAATAGCCTGTGACCACACAGTGTCCAAACAAAATGTTAAATTTGGCCTGCTTTTGGCTTCTTAGACAGACTATTTTTATTCCTTCTATTCTAAGACTGAGAGGACTTGTCAAGAACAAATACAGCATATGCTGAAATGAAGGATATGTTTAAAATAAAAATACCCTGATAAATAGGACTAGTTTCTGAAAAAGAGTATTTATATAGAAAGCAGTGGAAAAGTGAAAAATTCATCAAAATATGTTGGAAAGAGACTTTACAGTGCAGTCCTCTTCAGAAGCAGACTCCATTGTGTTTCACAGAAGGCCATTCCAAGTTAAATGGTTAAAGAATTGTAGCTTGATAGTATTACAGTCATTAAAACATAACTTCCAAAACGTAATTTTAGTTATAGTACAATGCACATGCACAATTACTCAGAAGTGAGTTTTACTACATCCCAATAAGTTTACATACAGATCACTTATTTATTATTTATTTAAAAAATTATATAGGTGACTCTGGGCGGTTTACAAAATTTTAAAAATCCACCATATAATAAGACCCATTTAAGAAATTCCGCTACCCCCATGGCAGCAATAACACAATCAAATCAGCCACTTGGAGGCTTTTCCTCTCCATTTGTGGTTCCTAGGCCCAGTGACGAAACTGTGTTTTTAGGACCTTTCAGAAAAGCAACAGGATGGGGACCAACCATAAGGAATGATGTTCCATAAAGAAGGGGCCATCACCAAGGAGGCTCTTTTTGTGGTCTCACCAAGTGTCAATCCCTAATTGATACAACTGGGAACATGCCTTGCCTTCCCATCCTGGCGGATTGGATGGATGTAATTGGGAAGAGGCGGTCCTTCAAATAACCTGGCCCCAAGCCATGTAACCAGCACCAAGAATTGTGCCCAGAAACAAGTTGGCAGCCAATGCAGCTCCCACAGAAGAGGTGACATATGCAAGTCTAGGCTTGCGCAAAACTGTTCCGAACTAACTGAAGTTTCTGAATACTCTTCAAGGGCAGCCCCATGTAAAGTGCATTATAAGAGTCCAGATACATGGTGACCAGGATGACTGTGAGACTTAGTAGAAGTAACTAACATTGTTGCCACTGTTGCCCACGATAAAGGGAAAGGAAGAGCAGCAGGAATATAAAGGGGTAGGTGTCCAAAATTTTTGGCTAGACAGTCAAGTCCTTTTATTTCAGCTATCTAGTTAATATATGTATTTACAAATAAGGATAAATTAGTGCCAATTTTGCAACTATCATTTTTGGAGGAGTTCTTTATTCAGTATAGTAGCCACCAATCAGTTCAAAATTAATAAATGTGCTGAATTGAAGAGTCGACAGACTTGCGTTGTGGTTGTCCAGACAGGTTTGTTTTTCTGCTTGAGCGTGGGAGTAACGTGTTTGCAACACAGAGTCTGCATACTCAAGAGCTGTAGCATGTACCTTTTCAAAAATATAACAATACAGTATTTCTTTCATCTTCCTATTTTCATTGAGCCAAGGAGATTTTGCAGGAAAGACCAAGTAACTTTAAAAAATGTTTCTTTAAACATGTTCAAGGGGAGGAGAAATTGTGGATGTTACTCTATCCTACTAAATGGCTCAGCTTAAAATATCTCCAAAGGTGACTTTTCCCCCCCAAAGGGACAAAATTCCTATGATGCTGCTACAGAAACTTTACATGAAAGTTGAAAGAATGCCTTCTTCATATCTAAAAGAGAAATACTCTTTTATATTTGGTCCTCTTAAAGCATTCCTCCACTGCCACCCCAGCTGCTTAGAGCAAAGGCTTTCAAACGTCAAAGTTTTATAGACTGGGGTAACTGCCAGTTAAAAATAATTGTCAGAAAATGGCAAATATAACATTTTTTTCTGGTAGAACAACTTTAACCCTTTTTTAAAGACTAGCTCTATTTGAGAAGAGCCAGTTTTATGTAGTGGTTAAGACATTAGGGTACAAACCAGCAGACTGTGAGTCCTAGTCCTGCCTTAGGTACAAAAGCAGCTGGGTAACCTTGGGCCAGTCGTTTTCTTTAATCCCTAGGAAGGAGGCAATGGTTTCTAAAAAACCTTGCCAAAAAAACCTGCAAGGTCTTATCCCAGCAGTCATAAGGAGTCAAAACTGATAAGAAGGCCGCCCACTCCCAAAAAAGCTGCATTTGAGTGAATCCCCCCCTTCTCACAGAACACTTTCAAGTTCTCAGTTTGAAAAACTCTTAGAGCACCAAACAATATCCAGCCATTGCTGAACTGATAGAGCCTATCCCGATTACTGTTATATTGTTCCAAACATGATTGGATGACTAAAATATTTTGTATGTTACTTGTATGTTACTACTTAGGCACTCAAAGCCTGTATGTCCCATTCTCTGCTGAAGGAAGTTAGCACCCACCCCTCTCCTAGAAAAATGAAATATCCTAGGAAATATTGAAAAGGAACAATATGTTTCCCTGGATGAGAAAAGGAGAAACATGTTCTAAAGACAAAGCAGCTTCCTGCAGCTCCTTGCCCCCCCCTTCAGCTCCAGGGTGATGAGATTAAGACCTTCACCCTTAGGACATTATAGGATTAGCCCTCTACCCATCTCACCACATGGCACCTGGGAAGATTGCATCAGCCAGCAAGGCTCAAGCAAACATGGACTCAGGACAGCCTACAGAGTTGCCTCTGCATGGCCCCATGGGAGTCTGACAGCCAATCAGAGTGCATTTCTTGCACAGGAGCAGGAGGCCCCGGGGTGGGGCCCAAGAGAGGGCGTAAAACCAAGGGATCCTTAGCATCTCGCCCCTTTTCTTTTCTTCAACGTCTTCGAGGCATGTGATCCCCCTTTCCCCAGGACCTCAGACCATGTGGTCCTGCTGTCCTCCATTAAACCATCTTTCCAAGCAGTCACCATGGTTCCAGTGTCATTTTCCTCACTTGGAACAGAACCCAGAAGGATATTCCTTACAACACTGCAAACCTGCCTAGGAGCCCATCCTCATGTTCCCCCAACTGCAGCATAAAGATATTCACTAACCCTTTATAGAGGACACATACTTATCAGATCATCTTCAGCTGTGGAAGAAGCTTATACTTGTACTTACTTGTTCCAGTTTCAAAATGTGTAGCATTTTCCATCTTCTTCCAATAGAAGTCTTGCTGGGTGAACGATCTGCTGTGCTTCATTAACTATTTGGGCAATTACACAGTGAGCAACTGGGATATATATGCCCAGTTGCCTGGGTAATTTTGATCAAACATTATGCACTCTCCTTATATACATGGATTTACTGGTATTCCAGACAAGAACTAGCCTTTTTAAACATAATTAACAGTTTTTTTAGAGTGTTACTGATCTTTTAAAAAGGTCTGGTACTGGGATAATTACCTGTAAACAGGAAAGAGATTTTCATAGTCTAGCCTCCATTTCTGCACTACAGATTTTCTGCTGTTTCTGCTGATAAGGATGTTTCCATGATTCTATTTTCTACTGGTTTTATGACACTGGGGAAACATCATGTTGCATATTACAGATGTCCCTATGCCCCACTTATTGGTTTGAGGATATTCATAATCTTTGATGAAATTTACAGGCAATGCTGGATGAAATGGGCCACCAGAGGAATCCATCAGTTGGTTTTTTGCATTAAAACTGTAAAAAGTTTCCAGTTTTATCACTGGGGCAAAGTAGAGCTTGACTGTGGGAACAGCACAAATTGTACCAGGGATGGAAGGAATGCATGATAATGTGGGCATCAGATGTGCCAGGTACACAGGTTAAAAATGTAGTTGTAAATCCCCACCAGACAAGAGAATTTTGGAGAGAATACAATTTTATTTTAAATTTAATTACTGAAAGAGGAGGAGAGGATTGTCTGATCTTTCTGAAACTATCCAAACTCATACTATTTTGCCTGTACTTATAGTGAATCACTGCATGTTCCATGTATTGTTCTGTACAGAAAGTACCTTTGTATTCTTTATGTCATCATTCAAGACTGCTTCTGATTTAGGACAACTTCCCATCTGATAAATAGTTCTTGTACTCTGCCTGATAGACTTGCAAAGAAGCCTTCTGAATTGTCACAGGACTGGGCCTTAATACCATAAATCAGTGATATCTGCAGCTGATTAATTCAGGGCTGGTGTTTCTTAGCCTAAAAAAGTTAGCTTTAAAAGTGAACATTATGGAACACTTGTTTTCTGATAATACATTATATATCTTTCCCAATGTGCTTGTTATTTTATTGGTTCATAGTGTTGATACCCATTGTGAAGTCTTTAAAATGTTTTTTATTTGGGTTTTTTTTTAATGGAACTTTTATGTTGACCTTGGAAATTACTTTTCACATTTTGATTATGTGCCACCAAATTGGTATTGACTTTTAAAAACCATATAAGTTTTCCAGGATGATCCCCAACCTGGCCCTTTAGATCTTCCAAAAATGCACCCTTCACTTCTGTTCCTGAATCTATCCACCTTGCTGTTAATTGTCCTCTTCCCTCCATTTCCCCCAGCTTTTCTTAAGGGAGTTGATTTTTCACATTATGTGCCCAAAATATAACATTTGAGGCTGGTCATTTGTACTTCAAATGAGAACTCTGGATTAATTTGTTGTATGATCCAATTTTTGTTTTCTTGCAGTGTTCTTAAGAGTCTTTTCCAACACCACATCTCAAAAACTTCAATACCCTTTTTATCCTGCTTCCTTGGTCTATAGAAAGTCATAGGAAAAACAACTGCCTACACAATTCCGATTTTTGTAGATATAGACATATCATGGCATCAGAATATCTTTTCAAAAGTATTCATTGCTATCCTACTAAGTATTAGTCTACTAGTTCCTTTAATGTTGAAAGTTAATTCTAAAAGACAGAATCAATCCACAACTTGTCAATCTTAAGGCTGGTTGCTGTAACTGAGGGATCCCCAACCTTTTTGGTTCTGGGGACTGGCGACAGTGGCTTTAGCGACGGGGGGGGGGAAGGGTTTCACACACGCAACTTAAATCCTATGCATGTACAAATGAAGCTTCGCACACCGTCCCACTGCTTCAACAGCCCAGTTCCCAACAGGCCGTGGGCCATTAGTGGGCCATGGCCCCAGGGTTGGGAACTCCTGCTGTAACTGTTGTCATTAGTTTGTTGTTCATTATATTTAACAGTAGTCCCTTCTTTTTTACTATGGTTCTTGACTTTCCTTACTAAAGCTTGTATTTACGTTTTCCACTATCAGAAGAGTGCCATCAACACAGCACAGGTTATTGATGTTTCTTTAGAGGGGAAAAAACATGAATTGTTTCTTTTTAAATCCAAGTTCATCTTCTTCAAATCTAGCCACCCTCAATATATATTCAGCATATAGACTAAATAAATAAGAAGAGAGTATACATTTTTTTCCACTTCTTTGCTATTTCTTTTTCTACACCAGTGGTGTCAAACTGGCGGCCCGCGGGCTGGATACGTCACGCGCAGGCCACACCCACCCCAGCTCTGCGAAGGGAAAAAAACGTTGCAAAAGTCATGTGATAGCAATGTGACACTGCAAATTTGACACCTGGGCTCTAGACAATGGCTTCCAGTCCTGTATATAGGTTTTGCATGAGGATGGTGAGATGTTCTGGGATACCCATTTTCCTAAGCTTGACATGTTGACACATTCAAAGGCCTTTATACTCAGTGAAGCACATACTAGATTCTTTTTGGTATTTTAGTTTTAGTGTCTTTTAAAAATTATAATAATTGAAATGCAAATCAGAAACATTTATGTTTCAAATCCTGGTTATTTTTCACTGCAAATTAATACATGTGTGCATGGACATAAAACTAGTATACATTTATTTTTAAAGAAATAAGCATGGGCTCAGTGTCTATGACAATGTTTTCTAGACTACATATATGTATATGTTTCAATTAAAAATGCTTTCTTGAAAAACATGCCCTATTTCTTGGTAAATCTGTCATAAAACTGATATATGGTAACAGGGAGAAGGCAATGTTTTTAAGAAACTCTTTGATGTGTTGTTTGCATGGAAATCCATCAAGATTCCAATTTATTTGCTGTTACCTTGTCATCCTCCTCCTCATATGAATAAATGTTAAAGAAAGAAGATATATTTTTTATCATCAGGTATGTTGGATGGAAATTTTTAAACTATTGAGCATTCAGCAAAATACTTCAAAGTATAAGAATAAACTTATACTTTGGCCAATGAGAGGAGTGAAGTTTCTCTTCAGGAGACTTTTGTTTCAAAATTCACCTCTTCTATGGACTTTATACAGTATATTGCCTAGGGCAGGTCACTTTCTTTGTCAGCCCCATGTACAAACATGGCATCTTACTTCATGGTGTTGTGAGAATACTAGATAATATTATAATGATTATAATTTGATCAAATCAGCATATCCCGGAACAGCATTGTTTCCACAATATGCTAATGTCAATTTCTAATTATACTCAGCCAACAGCTGTTAGACATTTCAAACCACCTGTAGTATAGGAGCAACATTACTTTTAAGGTGACTATGGAAGCAATGCAGTTCTTTCTCGATGATAGATCACTGAAGAAACACAATATAATAGCTATCAGCAGCCAGTAGTGCTACTAGCATCAAAAGTTACCATCACCAGTCAGAGGTCTACTATCTGACTTTCCTTCACCTGTTTGGCCCCCCCAGGTAGGATCTGTAACTATATGAACTGGCAGATCCATCCAAGGTATTTCCATTAGTTGAGTTTAAGAACTGATACCAAACAATTTATTTATTGGGAAAAAGCTAAGATTGATTAAACCGAGCTGTTAGTAAAGCCCAAATTTTGAAAAGAATTTATATTGGTATCTTTTGACTTGATTTGGTATTTGGACAAGATTTCCTTGAAACTTCAACCACTCACTTTGTTTTTCCCAATCTAAATTACAATCTAATAGCAGTTTTCACTCATAGGCTTAGGAGCTTTTACAGAAAATATATTAATCCCAAAGTAAACAAATTTTAAACATCCTCAAATGTTGAAAATACCTTGGATTGATAATGTTGATAAAAATCAAGACAGATAATACCTTATCTCATTGCAGTGAATGGTTTTATAAGATTCTGTAAAATGCCACATGAAAAGATTGCTTCAAGAGAGCAAAAGGCCATTAGAAGAGATATGTCATATCATGATTTTTAAACAAATTTTAATATTAAGTACATTCTTTACAATATGACCATTGCTTATTCATGTTTTGTACCAAGAGACATTTCCCAACATATTCCAGCGTTACTCAGATGTGAGTCTGTAAGCTAAGAAAACATTTTTGTGCCAGTAAGCTGGTTTCTCAGTGATAAATACTTCATGCCTTGCCATGACATTTATGGATGGGTTTCTTATATTTACTTGCTGAAAAAAATCCTCTCTGGAAAAGAGATGCTGCCAGAAAGAATAGCATGCTTTGTAAGCGAGGTTGTTTTTTGTTTTGGATAGGAGCAGGGCCAACCAGCACAAGATGCTTTGACTTCAAAGCTGTTCAACGAATTCATTTATGAACCATCCGTGTAGAAATATTCCTGTGTCAAAGAACAGGGTTGTACAAGACCACTGTTATGTGTTGTACAGCTTCTGTGTATTCCAGTGCAGTTTATGCAAAGTATGTAACATCTTTATACTATAACTGGAACCCTCACTTTCCCATTCTGCTCTTCCTTAAAACACCAAAATCTGCCACCTCAGCTACTGCGTTTCATTTGGCTCAGGGGTGGCCCTTTTCTGATTGTGATTGAATAAAAGAACTGACAGTCCCTTGCTATTCCTACATTACATCGATTCTGCAGCTTCGTTTGTATTTTAGTCATGGATAAGCACTAATCCAGTTACTAGTTTTTGGTCATCCAAAATCCAGAATTAGCTTTCTGGGATAACAAAACCACTTTCAGACCCTCCATCTTTAAGTTTGTAACTTCAGATGACTTGTCACTTTTTGACAAGTGATCCCAAATTTGGAGTTGAGTCTAATTTAGACCAGAAACAAATTACAAACAAGGTGTGAAGCTACCTTTTGATATTTGGAAATGCCCATGGTTTTCTTGCAATAACCATTTTGCCAATACTAAAAATAAATCAGAAAAGTAAAAAAGATCCAGAACATTTTTCTTCGGAATTCAGATTGTATAAATTTATGACAGCCCTTCTCACTCTAGAAACTATTTATATTTGAAAGGTACGATATCATTCCTCTATAGCTTTCCGTAGCAGTCTAATTTGTCAAATTTCATATGTGGTTGTTTTTGGATAGATAAGCTATGAGTGCTACAGCAACTCCTACATAGATGCCTGTTCCAATGGTGATGGATAGCACAGCCAAGAAGAGAGCTCTCCGTGAACTGGAGCTTGCTTGGTGGAAATTTCCTTTAGCAATGGCTTTGTTTGTCTGCAAGAATAGATAAAATGTGCATTAGTGAGTGTGGAGATGGCAGTCACTTAACAGGAAATAGCATGAAGAAATTTGAAAAAAAAGTATTTGGGGGTTTAGTGGCCATTATTTTGTCTCAAACACCCAAAGTTTTTTCTCATTTTTTTCTGCAATTCATGGATGAAACTGTCTTTCATATACTTCATGGAATAAAATAAGTGTTTGCTTTTAAGTCCAACATTTTCAAGGGGCATAACATCTGTTATTTGCATCTTTACCTTGGAGACAATAACAGCTGATCTTTTGTGAGTATGACCAGAAATGTGTTTCTTCCACCATTTGCCCTCTAAGATAACTCTTTATTAACTCTTTTCTTATCTATTATCCCCTCCAACACAATTACTATTAAAATCAATTTCATTCCACATTTTCAGAATCAAAAAGGCCACTATTGTTATCAAATAGCAATAGAAAAGCCCACAGAGACCACAGTCCACAAAATATTTTACAGTTTATCCCAACAGAATGAAATTGTACATATACAGTATTTGCATAGCACTTTATGGCTAAGTTAGAGAAATTTGTGATTAGGTTCTTTCTTTTTCCCCTAGTAGCAACTTGGTTGAAATTACAGGACTATAGAACAGGACTAACATTTTTATCCCATACCATTTGTTCAACTGAAATTATTTTTCTGAAATTGCCGTTGATTTTTAAAAAGTATGATTCCAAAAGGAAGTGGTCTTCCTTAAAAGATATTATAGCAGGGGTGAAATAGCAGGGGTGAAATGCTCCCGGTTCGGACTGGTTCGTGCGTACCAGTAGCGGCTGCCACCAATGGTTCGCTGAGCCGGTAGCGATGGCTGGCTGGCTGGCTACACCCCCAAACCAGTCCGCTGCTCACCACTCGCTCATCCTACCCCACCAGTCTCTGCTCTGCAGCTTTCCTGCCTGAAGCGCTGCACCCCTGATCTGCCTGCCAGGTAAGCCTGCGAAGTCTCGGCCTACCTAGCTGCCCCTGCCCCCACCATCCCAGCCTGCCTTCCCTACTCCACTCACCGCAGCCCACAGCCCCGACATGCTTTCCTGCCTTCCACGCAGTCTTCCCGGTTTCCCCATGGCCAGCTTGCGAAGGCAGGCAAGCGGAAGGCCACGTGGAAGGCAGGAAAGCATGTCGGGGCGGCGGGGAAGGGAGGTAGCAGCTTACTCCATTCCCCACAGCCCTGCCATGCTTTCCTGCCTTCCACGCAGCCTTCCTGGCAGTCCCCCATGCCCGCTTGCCTTCTGAAGTCAGCATCCAGCTCGTGACAGGAGAAGTGCCGCTTCTTGCCAGGCCCGGCCAGTGGGTGGGTGGGAGGCCCTTGGGGAGATGCAGCTGCTGCATTGGGGCTAAGTGGGTGGTAGCAGGAGAAGGAAGAAAGTGAACAGCAGCTGTGGTGCTCTGGGAGGGCGGGCGGTGAGGGTCCTTCACAGCCATGCGCTGCCTCCATCAGGGAGAGGGCCAGGCCTGCGCTTGGAAGTGGATGCTACTCTTGCTGACTGCTTTCTTCCTTCTCCCACCACAAAACAAAAGCAAACGGTGGCAGCACTGCTTTCAGGAGGGCAGGCAGACATCTGCAGCCAGGCAGGGAGTGAGGGCAGCGAGAGAGGCGGCCCTTTCCAAGCACAGGCCTGGCCCTCTCCCCTCCCCACGCAGGGGGCTCCCACCCACCCGGCCACCAGTGGCTTCCGTGCCGCACTTGTCGCGTGGCCAGCCGGATTAACAGGTGTGCTGGGGATACCTTGCCCGCTACCTCCATGCATTGCGCTTGGCAGGGGCTGCCACCACCTCTCTCGCTGCCCTCCCTCCCCACCTGGCAGGAGGAGGAGGAAGGTGAGGCGGGAGGCAGAGGGGCACGCGGGGCTCAGCTGGAGCATGTGGGGGGGCCTGCAGAAACTACAGAAACCATCCTTGAGGAAGGACGGGACTCACCAGCCCCTCCTATATGGGGGTCTATTTGGAGCAAGGGGGCTCCAGAGAGTCCCCCCACCCCCACCCCACCTTCTTTTATCTCCCTGCAAAAAACCTCAAAAGGAGGGTTTCTGCAAATCCAGGGAGAATTTCATTTCAATTCTCCTGCTTCCATTTAACCCAGCAGTCGGTGGAAAGGGGAGAACCTTCCACGTCCCCCCTTTTATTTGCCCAAATGTAACTCTCTTTCCAAAGCTATTCTGGCCTTCTTGATTTGCAGGCCGCAGAGGTACGGCACGATGCAGCCTCTGTGTTCACACAAGCGTTTTTCCAGGCGGTTTAATATTCCATGCTGTTTTTTGGTGGGGGGTTTTGGGGTTGGTGAGTGGAAAAACAACGATCTGTGTCTTTTCTGTGCCAGATTTGAACCTGCATGTGTTGCAATAAAACTCTGGAAAATAGATAGATAGATAGATAGATAGATAGATAGATAGATAGATAGATAGATAGATAGATAGATAGATAGATAGATAGATAGATAGATAGATAGATAGATAGATATGATGATATAGATATAGATGATGATTATATAGATATAGATTAGATATACTGTAGATATAGATATTGATAGATGATAGATATATAAGGAAGGAAAGGAGGAAAGGAAAGAAGGAGAGGAGAGGAGAGGAGAGGAAAAGAAAGAAAGAAAGAAAGAAAGAAAGAAAGAAAGAAAGAAAGAAAGAAAGAAAGAAAGAAAGAAAGAAAGAAAGAAAGAAAAGAAAGAAAGAAAGAAAGAAAGAAAGACATGACCACACTTGAGCACAAAATTTTGGTTGCTAAGCAAGAGCGTTGTTAAATGAGTTTCACCACATTTTACAAGTTGGCCATGCCCACCTGGTCACCTGACCACCAAGCCATGCCCACCTGAAGCCACGCCCACCTGACCTCCAAGCCACGCCCACAAAACAAGCCACGCCCACAGAGCCAGTAGGGGAAATTTTTACATTTCACCACTGTATTATAGTCACTAGAAAACCCTTCAGCACTCTTTTGCATAAAACAGAAAAAAGTGAATTATGATTTATAATTTTGATGATTTGACAGGATAAATTATAGAAAGAAAAGAGTCATGTTACAACAGCCTAGAGTAAAAGGTGAATTTATAATTTCACTTATAACTGCTGTAAAAAAGATTGGAAGCCATTTCTTTGTGGTTTTCTTTCTTTTCTACTTTTCTTTTTTTTCTCCTTTCTTGCACTTTTTGCTTTCTTTCTGATTTTTTCTCTTTCTTTTTTTTCCTCGGACTTTATATTAGTTTGAGTCTATATATTAGTCAATACAACCAAATTAGTCCTAAAAAGCGCACACTCAAATGCTGAGTCCTTTCTTAAGTACTGGCAAGGGACATGATCCTACAAAAAAACTCTGCATAATGGTCACCAAATGAAAAAAAAAACTGCATAAGAGCATGGGTGGGTGGGTGGGGGTTGGTAGAACAAATAAATTATTTGCTTCACCTAATTAGACAGTGAAATTTGAAGGAAGGAGGGGTGAATTTTGTATAAAAAAGCTGTGAGCAAAGCAATGCTGAAACTGAAAATAAATCTAAGATTAGAATACGTTCAGCTATACACACACAAAATAAAATTAATGAGTAATCTGGCTTCACTTAGGGAATGTTAAATTTTTGTTATTAAAATTAATTCTTTCTGAGGAATTCAAAGACAGCAAAATCTTGGTCCAGAATATGCTGTAACACTGAAGTAGCCCAGCTTAATGCAAATTCTCCCACCTGAGACATGCATTTCATATGGATGAAGTAAAACCCCAATTCCTTTTTCTTTGCTGTCCTGAAGGGCATTTCTGCAATAATTGCATTTCAACTCTTTCCTCTTTTAAAAAAAAACATAGTAAGACTATGGTTTGCATCAAAATGACTGATGAGCCAATTTAAAAACCTCTCCAGGCTGAAATGTTTTCAATAGCAGACTAAGAACTTTAATAAACAGAAGTCACAGCAAGCACAAGAATGCTAAGTTGAGAACTCCTCATCGTTAACAGCAAAGGGCAAGCTAACTTGTTCAGCAGGAGATACTAGTAGAGATAACGGTGCAATTCCCTTGTAAAGGTTTTAAGATCCTTCAGCACTGATCATTCTTCATTGTCTTTATTATTCTCATCTGTCTGCATAGGATGTCTCTGTGATTCTATAGGTTTCTCTGCACTACTGCACTGTACACTATTTGCGTGTACAGAAAATATATTCTGCTGTGAAATCACAATATCAAGGTTGAGTGCAATTCAGAAAAAATTAAGCGTTAAATGCTTGCACAGGCTAAATGACCTCATGAGTGAATTTCTGCAGTGCATTAGCAGAAGGAAGCTAATTGCTTAACAAGTGGCAAAAATATACTAACCAATTGCACTTCTCTCACATGCTAGTAAGATAATGTACAAAATTTTGCAAATTTTGCATTATTTTGCAATAATGTACAAAAATTTCAAGAATACATAGAACAAAAATTGCCAAACAGGATTCAGAAGAGGCAGGGAGGGATCAGAAACCACATTGTTAACATTCAGTGGATAGCAGAGAAGGGAAGGGACCTGTTCCCCTTTATTGAATATACAAGCGTGTTTACTTTGTAGACCACAGCATACTGTGGATAGCCTTTAAATTTCTGCTGTTTATTTATTTATTTATTTATTTATTTATTTATTTATTTATTTATTTATTTATTTATTTATTTATTTATTTATTTATTTATTTGCCGCCCAATTCCCTAGGGACTCTAATTAACAATTAGAAAAGAATATGGAACAACTAAACTTTGGTCCAAAAATGGAAAAAACACTAAGACTGCATACTGTCACCTTGTGTTTTAATTTATATGTAGACTATATCATGAGAAATTATGGACTAAAAGGCAGAAAATGGAATTAAAATTGCTGGGGAAAACATCAACTTCAGATATGCTAATGATACTTTGATAGATGTTTTAGATAATGTCTTGCTGAAAATAAAAGAGTGCAAAAATTGATTGCTGCTTAAAAAGATTATTTCAGCAGACAATTGAATGCAAATATACACAGAAATTGATTTTTTCCTGCTAGGCTTAAAATTTTACAGGAATCGTTGCTGCAACCATCAAATAAAGAGGTGTCTACTACTTGGGAGATAGTCTGCAACAAATTTAGACAAAATATTGAAGGCATCACATTGACAGCAAAGGTATGCACAAGATATGGCTGTGAAAGCTGGGCCATGAGAAAGGTTGAATAAAGAAAAATTATGACTTTGAATCATGATGCTGGGAAAATATCCTGCACTGCAGAAGAATAAATCATTCAATATTACATGAAATAAACTAGACTGCTCATTGGAAACTAATAACGAAGCAAACACTTAGATATGTTGGAACCTAATGTGAGGTTGAGAATCATTGGAGAAGACCTTGATGTTTAGAAAAAGCCAGTTGAACTAGACACTGACAAAAAAACAAGGTAAATAGATACTATCACACAAGGTTAAACTTATGATTCTTTGATTATATGAAGAATTCAAGGCAATAATATCCATTAGGTCAAAAAAATAAAGAAGTCACTGAATAATAATAATTTGAGGATACAAAAAACTTCAGTGTAAGAGGAAAGGTAAGTTAATTGCAAATTTACTCATATACCAACAAGGATGGAAAATACATTATCAAAATACGCATGTATGTGATACATATGTTATTAAAGCATGACTACAACTATTCCTCCCTGTTTCATATCCCCCAAATGGGTTAAGACCAATTCTCAGAATTACCTGGGAACTGCTAGAGTTTTGTTCCCAACACATCAGAACAGATCATATTGGGAAGGCTATTTTTCAATCTTGTATATCACAGGTTAGCCTCCAAAGGGTTCACAATTTTGCTGGTGCTTTCTTGTGCACATTTAATCAGAAGTAAAACTAGCAATGCAAATCAATATTTGTGAAGATTTGGTGAGCTGCCCAGATTTGTGACATATAAGATGACATATAATACCTGTACAGGTATTTTAAATTCATACAGTATATAGAAACATACAAATTTCTTGCATATTTGTGAACATGTGGCAGTTTGATTGGGAATAAAAGGATTGTTCAACTGTGAGCTTTTCTCACAGTTAAATAACTTTTGGTATTATAAAATAATTCTATCTATCCATTTTTTATCATAGTATCATCTCTATACTAATGGGACATTGCCTATCTGCCATACAAAGCTAAATGGAATAATAAAATTGTACAAATACCTCATGTGACAAATAGAAAGCAGCTATTCCCAATGGCCAGAAACAACACAGCATGGAGAACACACTGAGTCCAAGATGATCCCTGGGAGGCATCATAAGGAAATGGTCTTCACTGTCAGTGTCACTTGAGTAATCACTCTGAAACAGCAAGAGAAAAGGACCATGAAGCAGATAAGTTACTGGCAAGACTAGCCCTTTCTCTCTGCATCGGGCATACCTATGATCCATTTTCTTCAAGGCAACATAGAATTTTCTGGCTGAAATTATGGATAAGAGATATTTGTACTCTCCTGCAATGAAAGAACATTTTAGAAGAATCATATTTTTTAAAAAAATTCTGATAGGATGACATTATTAGAAATTACTACAGAAAAGGTAACTTTTCATTTCTTAAAATTATGATGAAGGAGGGTCATCCTATTCTGCAACATAGAATAGAATTTTTATTGGCCAAGTGTGATTGGACACACAAGGAATTTGTCTTGGTGCATATGCTCTCGATGTACATAAAAGAAAAAGAAAAAAATAGTGACCACAGGGAGAACACAACATCTTGCAGCAACAGCTTTTAAAAAGAGGGAAATCACCATGAGTGTCATAATGGTAAAAAGTCATCCCTACACTATTTAAGAACACTGAAACATATCCCCACTATCAGTATATAAGGGTTGATTTGTGATGGTCTGAATCGGCATGAGACCATGGCTACATGGGTTCACATTAAGGAACATGTCTACTTGAATATATGCCTTGGCACACACTCTTGTATGTGTGAAGCAGAGGTGGGTTCCTGCTGGAGCTGCCTGGTGCGCAGCTCCGGTAGGGAGCGGCGGATTGTGCAACCGTTCTGGAGCCCTCTCTGCCGGTCCACCCGGCACGTCGCCATTTTTTTCGGGTGATTTTCGGGTGATTTTGCTTCTGTGCATGCGCGGAAGCAAAATTGCGCTGAAATCTCATGTGCATGCGCGTTTCCTCGCGAGATTTCGGTGTGATTTTGCTTCTGTGCATGCGCAGAAGCAAAATCACATGAGGGGGGCGCGCGTAGTGAGCACACACGCCCCTGAAGAGTGGAGATGCGCGCGCATGGCTCCGGCAGCAAGGTAAGTGAGCAATAAGGTGTGAAGCCTTTCATCTTGTATGCATTCTCTGTATATACAAAAACAATAAATTGGACTTTGTCATTAGAATTACTTACTTGGCTCTGCTCACATTTTAAAGTCTGAATGAATATTCTGAAGATGGTTAAAATACAACTCATAACAAAAGGCCAAATGCCAAACAACATTTAATTTGCTATGGGGAAGATTAAAATACCAGATGCCACTCATCAACCAAATAAAATTCTTTCCCAGCTTTGTCAGCTGGCAACTACAGAAAAAGAATCTATTAAAAATCAAATAGACTAAATGAGTAAAACATAAAATATATGTTGGCCAACAGCCCAAACGCTTGAAATAGTAACCTTACAGTGTATGTGAGGTTCAGATAATAATACATCTGTGTAACATGGAATACTCTTACGTTCAAAACAATGTTTTAATGAAATCCTTGCACTGTGGCTATAGCAGTGTTTGATCAGTTATTGCGGTAGATGAGATTGGAAGCAGATGACAGTGAGACAGTGAGAAACTCAGATATTTGAATTCATTTCAACCTGACTGATGATTAGTAGCTAAAAAGACATTAGCAAAACAAATAAGGCTAGGGAAAAGTCAGAGAAACTAGATCTAAACTGGAAATACAGCAGTCTTCCCTTATTTAAGAGAAAAGCAGTAATATAAAATAGTGATGATACAAATCCAACCATCATATAGACTACATACCCTCTTATCTCTACTCCTACTTCTATTGGCCAACTATACAATTTCACTCAGTGTATTTAATTTCATTTCACCCCAAGGAGCATCCGGGAGGAATACCTTGAGTTTAATATTCTTACAACTCCACAAAACTGTGAGACTCTAGGCACTTTATAGTAATAAATATACAATAATACTAATGTAATTAAAATATAAGCTAATTTCAATGTTGGTGGCTCTGTAATCAATTCAAAGGTCCTTCAGAAGAGCCAGGTCTTCAGAAGAGCCAGCAATTGGTAATTGCTGGAAAGCAGTAAGAATGGAAACCAGAGGACAGAGGGCCTAGAGGGCAGGTTGTTACATAAAAGGGGAGCCTTCAAAAAAGAGTGCCCATCATCAGCTCCCCCCCTTCTATAGAACCTTCTGTTAGGTGATAACCCTTGCATGTGAATTCAGGCCATCCTAGCCAAGAAAGGTCCTTTTATTTCTGAAGATCCAAGCCATATAGTTTTAAAGGTGGTAGTCAGCAGATTTTATACTGAACCTGGACTGGAACCCAGTTCCTATCCCCAATCTAGGGTCAACAATGACAAGTACTTTTGCCCATTCCTTATTGTGTTTATGCATTATAAATATTAATAAAATGCCTTGGAATGCATAGAACTGCTTTGCTTTCAAATGCAGTTGTTCTATATCTCCTATAATCCCAAGGTTTAAGGTTAATTGATTTGATTAATATTATGGATATTGGGGATACCAAATTGGGGAAGGCTAATGAAGAACAATCTGTAAGATTTTGGTTTAGATTAATAAATCATGGGAATATCTAATAGACTTGCCAAGAGGGAATCTTAGAAGATATCTGAGTGTCATTAAGAAAAAAAACTCCTTTTACGACCCTGTAATCTCTTATTTTGAGATAGAGTCAGGGCGACTAAATGGAGCTCAGCGTTTACTGGCTAGATGCCCTTCCTGACGCCATGTGGAGTTTGAAGCAGATATTTTCTCTTTGTGCCAAGAGAGAAATATTTGCCACTACCTAGGATTGAACTCTCAACCTTACAAGTGGGAGGTGAGTGTCTTCACCACAAGGACACCATGCCACTAGAATTGGGGGGGAGAAGAATGCAAAACAGATGTATCAAATAAATTCCAATAAGAAGGAAATTTGAAGTACAAGTTAAGAGTTCTGATCAATATTTCAAAATGATACGGCTCCTGGGACACACTGCTGACAATGACAATGTCAAACCCAGCATCTTTCTTTAAAAAAAGTGACTTGGAGCTATACATTAAGTGCCAACAGACAGGGGGGGAAACATTATTTTAAAAATGTCCTTGGACTCCAGAGTGAAATTAATGGTAGTATTGCCAAATAGGCAGTTGAGAGACAGCTAAATGAAGGGAAAAACTTGAATATTTTCTTAATTTGAAGTGATTTGAAATTTAGCCACAATTAACTGTGGTTTTTTTTTTAAGTGAAGCTATAGACAGGAACAATGAAAAAGGAAAGCAATTTCATTAATTGACCCCTTGATTACTTCAGTTTAAATAAGCAAACTGCATCCAGTTTGAATGTAGCACTTCATTCTAGCATTTCAGCAATACCTGCGTCCCTTCAGGATATATTCAACAATTGGCTTATCACAAGCTAACCACCTCTCCCAGAGACATCCAATAAAATCTATCTATTTTTATTACAGTTATAGTTCAGCGTTACAAATAAAAGCGTTATAAACAACAACAACAATAATAATAAAAATAAATAAATGTCTGCCTAATTTTGCACACAGCGTAACAGAATTTGGCCACATTCAGAGAAATTACTTCGTACTGGTCTGATAACAGTTGTATGTAGAAGAGATCAGTATTTCCCGGATATTTTATTCAGTGAGGTATTATAAATTGAGCCTGTAAGTCCTTATAAAGCCAATACAAGCCACAATGAGCCACACCTTTATTGCTGCAATCAACACTGCAGCACAAAGCCCAGCCTTTTACGCTTGTGCCAACATACAATGCAAGTATGTAAGTCATATGGTTTCCATCATGAAGTTGTCACTCTTTTGTGAACACTTATCCTTTTATTAAACAGCTACCAGGAAGCATCAATGTATCTTATTTCTTAACGTTTATTTTCATTTTCATTTTAAAAATATTATTTGACTGTATTTTATTTGATTGTATGTCCCACATAGAGAGACAAAGCTGGCTTCCACTCCGGGTGCCTCCCTGCGACATTTTACCGTCTTTAAAGACAAGAGCTTAAGTGATAGGGATGTCCTTGTATGCTTGAATGCAAATTCCCTAATCAATGAAGAACTGGAACAGAATATTTTTCAGTTTCATGTGAACTTCATTTTTTTCCCTTTTAATTATAATATTAGCAGGATTGCATCCACATAATGCATATTACCTTTGTATTAGTAAAAAAAAAGTAGTTTGGGGGTTTATTTTTGCTACTGCAAAAATATTAAAATGGAAATCCAGAAAGCACACAGACCTACAGTACTTATTTTTGTTTTGTTACATGTTGTAAATTGCTCCTTTTTCGGTATTGAATTTTTTATTGGTTGGGCACTAAATATATTGCTGGAACAGAAAAAGATCCTTGGTGCAGCTGCATAACAAAATTATTGATCAAGAAACTTGCATCTGAATAATGTTCTGGAAATAAATTGGTATTTAGGTAAAATATCAAGTCTGAAATCAAGGTTCAGATATTGTTGAATAACATCAGCCCCCCCCCCCAGAACGGTTAATGGTAAGGGACCCCAAGAATTGCAATGCATCAATACAGCTATCAGATTACAAATAAGAATCACTTAAACACTCAGATGGTAAACAAGCGTTTACATTTTCCTGTTAGCCCATTACAAGAAAAATAATATTCTCATCATACCTTAAAGTCCAACAAATATATTACAGCATATCTTTCATAAGCATCACAAAAAACATGCAGGCATATATCACAATAAATACTTTAGGAACAATACATCAATTTATTTACTAAATGCCCTCAATTGAAATCAATTGATGTCTAGGGCATTAACTGACTTGGATTGTTCTTTAAGAGCAGGAGAGGACAAAAAAAATCAGGATAAAATAATAAATGATTTTTCAGGTCACATTTACTATCTACAATCTTGTCAAGATGGGATAAATCTATTGGGACAGAGCTGATAAACTGCTTTGGAAAGCCACAATCCTTTAGAATATGCTGGCAATGGTAGAGCCAAACTCAACAATGGGCATGGCCAGAATATAAGGCAAGAAAGCCACTTCTCTTTATTTCATCCTAACCCATCAGACTGCCAGGGTTGAGATTAATTACTCCTGCTTGAATTTTTGACATAAGGTCAACAAGCATGCTTAACACTTGAATGGTTTCCCACTAATTTAGGTGTTTCCACATATATTTCAAAACCCAAATAAAGGATTTAGATTTTAAAAACAGCTGTTAGAGAAACATCTAATAATATTTTACTTTACAGTATACTGTACACAGTACTAGTTACTCACAGCCTATAGATGAATATACAGGTAGTCCTCAACTTACGTTCACAATTGAGCACAAAATTTCCATTGCTAAGTGAGACATCTGTTAAGTGAGTTTTGCCCCATTTTACATCCTTTCTTACCAAAGTTGTTAAGTGAATTACTGCAGTTGCTAAATTAGTAACATGGTTGTTAAATGAATCTGGCTTCCCCATTGACTTTGCTTGTCGGAAGGTCACAAAATGGGATCACATCATCCTGGGACACTGCAGCCATCATAAATATGAGTCTGTTGGCAAGCATCTGAATTTTAATTATGTTACCATGGGGATGCTGCAACAGTTATAAGTGTGAAAAATGATCATGTCACTTTTTTCAGTGCTGTTGTAACTTCGAATTTACAATGAACTGTTGTAAATTGAGGACTGTATAAGGCTACAATTTGTCACAAAAGCAAGATGGTACTCCTTATGCTGCTCTTGTCTGACTCTTTCTATTCTATTCCATATTGTGCTCTGAATTGTACAATTTATTCTTTTTACCTTTTTGGACTTTATTTTGGTATATAATTTTTGCTGTTTTAAAAAGCGAACCAACTAAATAAACCAACAGTTTTGGAGATCTTAAAGCTGATTCAAACTTGTGAGCATATCAACTGACTTACTTTAGTTTCTTCCTATGAACCATGTAGTACATAATAATCTTCTGATAGATTGGTCAATTTCTTCTATTAGCTGCAGAAACCTCCTAAAATCTTGAACCCAGAAAGCATTTCTTAAGTTCTAAGTATCTGTATATCTCAGAATTATTTCAGAGAGATTAGATTTCGCCCATCTATACTGATTTTATACATTTCCATGAAAACAGTCACATAAACATAAACATGCAAGAAACCTATCCAGATGCAGTTTTTAGAGGATGAAAGTTATAGCTTATCATGTACCTGCTGCATTTTTTATATACAGTATACAATCAAAGTTACAGGAGCTCTGCACTTTTCACATTGGTCACGGTATGTGTTAAAAACAACTTTCTCACCTTTATTTCTGCTCTAACCATCAGCCCAGCAAATAGGGCAATATTTCCTGAACTTCTACAATCAGAAGAACCCTTTCTTTCTGAATTAACACTGTCTACACAATGGATTCTTTGTTGGGATGAGAATAAAATCTCATAGAGGCGATTTAGATCTTTTCTTGGAATTCAGACAGTTAGAAATAAAACCGAGATTAAAAGTCTAACAGAAAATATTTATTTCAGTACAAAAACAATAAATCCTGAATAATTACATCTTTGCTAAGAAACACGACCGTTCAGGTCAACAGCTAAGGCAGAAGAAAAAAATGGTGACTTAGGAATGTAGACATGCGTAGAAAGCATATCACGTGTTCTGCTTGTATTGGAATATACCATAATATTAGATAGGGGTGCATCACCCTGCATAGACATACAACTGACAATATTCACACCGTGACATTCTTGCATCCTAAAAGGTTCCGCCTGGACAAAAACACCTTGTTAATTAGGGTTTCCTGCCCACAGCTCCCAATTCTGAACTTGGCTTCTGATGGAAATGAAGTCAACCAAACAAAGTGGGAATCATCTTTGTACATGGATCCTCTTTCTTTCTGCTTTGGGACTATTTGAATGATGCTGTTACATCTGTTGCAGCAAAGGAAATGAAAAGGAAGACAGTAACAGTGATTTATCTAATTTAACAAGCCGTTTCTGTGGGTGGGCATTATTTCATTATTTAACTAATGCTAACACGGTTAGCATGTTTTAAAACAGAATGTATCCTACCACAATTTATCCTAGCATATTATTTGCAATTGACAATATACCAAGAAAACTTTCCTGACCTCTAGTTCTTGGAAGTCGTCGTCGTCGTCATCATCTTCTTCGTCTTCCACATCATAGGAGAGGGTCTGGATCTTAATTTCATCTGTGGATAGACTGACAAATTTGCCTTCAGGATAATCCAGGCAGCCTTTGATGGGTGACTTGTCCTCAATAAAGGTTGTTTCACAGCATTCTGCACTCAGGCTTTCTCCCCATGATCGTAGCATGCTTTCTGAATAGAGGATGATGTTTGGATGATAGCGGGATTCTACTGTTTGTGGCAGAGTACTGGGGTCAAGAAGCTGTTGTATTGGGTCATTTGGGGGATAGAGAGTCCCAACTGGCTGACCCTGATACTGAGCAGTTGGATACACAGATACCAACCCCTCCCTGTTTTCAGCCATTAAGTTCCTTGTGTTAATCAACCCATTCTTCTTCTTCTTAGTGTCAATTGCCTTATTATGCTTTTTAAGCACACCTTTCTGTTTAACTAAGCCATCCATCCTGGATTCCTTTTCCTCTGTTGTCTCAATGAATTGTCAGTTGTCTGACAAAAATCACACAGAAAAAAATTATTCCATTTTCCTGAGGCAGAGAGAGAAAGAGAAAGAGAGAGAAAGAAGGCTCATTATAGAAGGGAAATAAGCATCCACCTTTATGCTGATCTAATGCCAGCTCTTAAGAGTTGAAAGTAAATTTAGCCCTTGCAGATGCAAATCATATTTCTAAAGCATTTGGTACAAATGTTCCTTGTTAATGAACTGAAGATAGTGCTGAAAATTATTTTACAACAGAGATGTTTTTACATCGTTGGACAGTTAATGCAGCGTACGGTCCAAGAGCCAGAGAGATGATCCATGAAGCATCTGGCTCAAATCACCTCTCTGAACTAGGCCTTAGATAAGCTAATATTGTTCAGACATTCTTACATATACAAAATAATACTCACATTTAGAGATATTATATGATATAAAATAAATTGGAAAGGAATATATTTGCAAAAGGTAGAATACAAGCATTCCATCAAACGCTGTCCTCCTTTTAAAAAAATGTAATATTTCAATTCACTAATTCATTTTACAGATTTAACACTATTAATAATTTGGACAAAACAGGTTAAACAGATGACTTTTACAGTTATTTTATGAATAATTACAATCAAAGAGTTCAAGTGCAATGATGGGACCAATATTCTCCAACATTATTACAACAAATCCCTTTGAGGTTTTCTAATTATAGTGTTTCAGAAGTGACTACTTAAATGCTTAAGTCCTTGTCTTCAAGAAAAAAAACCAATTTTAATTTAATTGGTTAAAAACTCATTCCACTTAAAAGAGTGAGCATTAATTGTACCTCCGATGATATCACTGCTGGAAGAATCGGTGTGCTAGGCTTTGGTCTGGAGCATCTAATAAATACAGAAGCCAAAGACAGCATCCTGTCAATCCTACACAGTTTGATACACTTTGTTCAGCACGCACAGCACTCCCCCATCCATGCTGTAGTACAGCCAACACATCATTTAATATAAAAAAGCTTACTTGTTCACATTTATATAAAAAGAGAATCACGCAAATATGGTAAAGAAGTAGTGCTTATATTGAATTAAGATCATATTTCGTGGGCACAGATTTGGTACTACAACTATGTAATCTACCCAGAATTAAAAATTAATTTTTAGGCTTAGGAGCTGTCTGAGTCCCAATTTGGAGTACCTTTCCTTTCCTCCATTTTTCAGAGAAACCAACTTAGCTCTGTTTGCAATCAACCCGAATAGTTTTACTCCTCCATAGAGCTGGAGAACTGCCCTTTGCTTTTCAGAGTAGGGCTTTTTTTAAAAAAAAAAAAAATTCAAACATCACAATATTTTGACATAGGTCCACATCCGTTATAATACATTAGTAATATCAAATAATATACAATCCTTATTTACATAACTTCCTCGTTTTTCTCACGTTGTATCACAATTTTTTATTTTTCCTTTTTTGTTCTTCATTTTCTCTTCTCCTTTTTGTCCAGTTATAAATTGGTCCATATCTCATAATAGTCCTAATTACTTTGTCCTTTAAGCTCCATCGTTAGTTTGTCCATTTCTGCACATCTGTAAATTTTGTCAATCAATATATTTTCAGGTGGTATTTGACAATTTTTCCAGTACTGGGCATAAGCTATTCTTGCTGCCGTAATGATATGCAAAGCTAGGTATTGTATATTTTTAGGGTATTATTTCTTCATTATTCCTAGCAGAAAAAATTCCGGGTTGAATTCTATTGTTCTTTCCATGATTTCCTGTAGCCATTTATGAACCTTATTCCAGAAAACTTTAGCTTCGGGGCATGTCCACCACATATGAAAGAAGGTGAGAGTAGGGCTTTTTTCTGTTGACTTCCAGGATGTCCTGAGGTCATGTTTCTCCATTTCCAGGTACATCTTCCAGTGATTTCCCCCCCCCTCCGTCCAATCCCTCTTACATGTCTCAAGATAAGGCCTTATAAATAGGAACAGTATTCTGAAATAGGATTATGAAATGATTAAACTTTTCTTCTCCTAGCCATAAAAGAGGGTGTTTTGGTTTATGTTCTATGAGGCATGTCCTACTCAGGAAGCAAAGATATTTTTTTGGCCATCTGGGATGAGTGTGTCAGGAAGTGCACTACCTAGCTGGTCAATGTCTGGCAGATCATGGAGTGCCCCTTTAATACAAAGAGAGATTGCAGTTAACTGTTAACTGTTAAGAAAAAAAATCTAACAGTAATCAACCGTGGGGCCAATAAATCAGAGAGGTGATGGGCCGCCCTTTGCAAATGTGTTCAAATGGGAACCATCATCGCTGATGCTTTTGTATGAATTCAAGTACTACATTGGAGGAAGGTGGAGTTGAATTATAGCCACCCTCCTAAACTAACTCAGAAATATTGTCTTTTTGTTCAGTATTCCCCGTCAACTAACTTACGCTTCGCACAAAATTATTTTCTTAGCCCAGGAATAAGCAGCTGTTTATGAGATGCAGGAAATAATCAGACCTAAAGTTTATGGCTTTCAGAAAAGAAATGTAACTTTCAAAAGCAGATGGAGCTAAAAGTAAAACATGGATAGGGCCACAGTAAAAAGATGAGCTCATAAACTAAATAAATTGGCTGTTTCTGGAAGTTGCCAGATAGAACTTCCAAGAGATTAGGCAGAAGATCTTTTAAGTTTTAAGAAATAATTATTTCATTTCAATTTTACCTCTGTAATATTGAGCAAAAAACAGTAATGAATTATATATTCCATTGCCAAAATTAAAAGTAAATAATGGTACTGATAATAAAGTGTTCTAACAGCTTTATTAAAATTATTAATAGCTTTCTCCATAGGTAATATATAATATTTATTTTTCATTTTCATTTTCAGACTTCACAAGTCCTGGTACAGGTCTTACTGATAACGATCATCATTAGAAATGGACAAACTTATTAAAAGATTTATAAGCAGGCTGTAGAAGTTCAAAAGTTTAAATATTAAAAATTCCAGTTGAAAATATATTTTCCAAGAATTTGTATGGCTACAAAACAACTATAAGGGGTACTTGAGTAACTCTTTATTTTCTTTTGTGGGGAGATTATCCTAATTCAGGATCGTGTCTGGTTAAATGTGATAGAGATTAATAGCCTTACTGATACGGTAATAAAAATTAAAACATATATAAATACTAAAGCAAATATATGTTATTTCCTCTGTTTAACTTAATTAACATTTACAAACTATTTTAATTGCTTTAAATATACACATGAGAAGAAAAAATTCTATTATAATATGTAAATGACAATGGATTTCATAATCAGTTTTAATCAATATTCAATGAACAAATAGCAACATTGTTAATTTTAGACTATGTTGAGATTGACTACCAAGATATATTTGTAGCATCCATGACCAATATTACTGTGTTACAAGTACCTTAAAAGGCAATTCAGCTATACAATTTTTATGTTACATTTATGCAACTTTAAACCTCTGCTGTATCAGAGCAAAGAGACTTGCCAGATGTCTCGAAAACACAACGCACCATTGTTGTTACCCCCACTGTCTGGGATTCACAGGCATTCTGCTTTAGAAGTCCCAGTCTCAGGTATTAGCTACTGATAGGTTTACTCTCCATTATTTTTTTTCTCAATCCCCATTTCCATCATAACCTTGCAGTAATACTTTCAACAAACGTATTGTGTATGTCATGAAGAACATTATTGTCTGTTCTGTATTTACTACCAAAGTAGATGATGAAAGACAGAAATACTAGTATAATTCTCTATCTTACACAGAAGGCAAATAAAGAACAAATTGGAGATTATACTTAGATACTGGGGAAGCTATTTCCAATTTATAAATATAAATAAATAAAATATTTTCAAAAATGTTCATTTTGAACATTTTAGAATTGCTTAAGCCGGCATTGAGATCAAGGAAAAACAGAAGCCAAAGAATTTTACTACGCTACATCTTTAACAACCTGTCTTTCATTTTCTTCCATGCTAGAATAAAAGCTTTAAAACAAAACAAAAATATCAAAGAATAGAAAGCTAAGATTTTCTAGATCTTATTGAGTCAGAAGTGGTACAATGTTCTGTTGTATAATAATTTACCTAAATGATTTACCTAATACACATTGAAATAGTGCAGCCATTAGTGCCATTAAAATGTCCCATTTTATTTTTATAATATCTCACCAAGTAGATGTTGCAAGGTATTTCTAAAACGTACCATCCATACACCACCCAGCATTAATAACATTTCATATATTTTTGTCACTCATTCATTTTTGGTGAACTAATACTGCAAATTTAGATACATCTACACGAATTTAATTCAAATAATAAGGATTCTTTGTTAAATAATTGGTCAACCACAAATTATCAATTTCTGTTCTATTTATGCAAGAAATAAAATTTAACATGCTCAGCTGTTAATTCTGCACAGAACAGTGTGTACATGACTGTGAACCATTCAGGAGCTGCTGAATATTTACATCTCACTCTTTTTATGTATCCAAGGTACATTTATGCAGAATACAGTATGTTGGTTTCAAATAAAGACACTTAAATTCTCAGTATATTTGCGACAGAATCTTAGCTATTCCTTTATTTGTACATGATATGGTGCCTGGTTACTTGAGGGACATCCTGTCTCCCATAACATTTACCTTGTGAGTTTGATCTTGCTGAGTTGGCCCGATCCAGGTTCCTTTGATTAAACAATATCATCTCTCAGGATCTCAGAAGCATGCCTCCTGTGTAATGGTGCCTGCCCTGTGGAACAAGGTTCCCCCCCTCCAAGATCTGGATAGCACCCCACTCTGCTGTTGTTTAAAAGATCCAGGAAAACCTGGCTCTCCACCCAGAGCTTTGGCCAGGGAGAGTGAAATCCTTCATTTCATTGTCCTTACCATCTTTATTGTTTATGTTTTATTGCAAGTTCTTTGTTTTATTATTATTATTATTATTATTATGAGCCATCCAGGGTCATTGAGAGTTGGGCAGCATACAAGTTTAATAAATCATCTGCACAATTATCACCTACTGGTACATAGCAACCATAGGGCTCACGATTTTTGCTTAATTATCAAAAACAAAGGGACATTATTAAAACATTTCATTTGCCTATTGAGGAAAGTCATTTTTGAGTTCAGGCTTGTTCAGAATTCTGTAAAAGAGTTTGTGTTTCATTTACAGCCAATAAAAGCAGAAGCCTCTCTGACTAGCCTACCCCACACATCTTTTTTTTAAAAGAACCTATCCTTTTAAGGCATTTTCCTTTTATTTACCGCACCAACACCGCCCATCACAGACTGTCTATGCCAAAAATCCTCTTCTAAGAGAGACGACTTTTGGGAAAGGCCTAAGTGTGCAAAAATTCACTACTGGACTTTCCCCCTTTTCATCCCCTCATTCCACATTTGTAGAGCTCTTCTGAGATACAGAGGTTTAGACTATAGCAATATAGAATTTCCTTTATGCAAATATTCTTGTTTACACCTCACTGATCACATCCCAATAACACTTTTATTATGTTATAGAAACAAGTGAAGAAAGGACTATTACTTTTCTGAAGAAGCCCAGATCATAGCAGCAACAAGATCTGAATGTACTATTTCTCGTTCAGTTTAATTGTTTTGTCACTAAGTTATGCTGATTCCCATGCACTAAAAAAGGAAAGTCAGATTTTCTTTACTAATCAACTACTATAATCCAGTAGATAAAAGGGAGGAAAGATATTGATACTGACATCAGTCAATAGACAAGTTGTCACTTTGAATAATTTTACCAAATCTGAGTACTATTTTTAAGTTTCTCTTATGGGCCAAAACATGCAAAATGGTTTGCATTTATAAAAGGACTAAAGATTAATAAAACAGGTATTAAAATTAACATACTAAAATTAAAATATTCTTACGATTAAATTAATCTGGGGGTCTAATATTAAAATACTGTAATATTTTATTTATTTGTTTATTTATTTATTTAGGATTCTTATATGCCGCCCTACTCCCTGGGGACTCAGGGTGGCGTACAACATATTAAACCCAATATTGTTGTCTACATTGATTCCCTAATCAACTATATCAGAATTATTATCTCAAACCTGAAAACAAATCAATCAATCTAGATATGTAGTAAACACTGTAAAATATGAATTAAAAATCTCCAATTTGGAAGCTAGTTCCTGAATGTTACGAATTCAATTCTAATAGCTATCTTTACAGAAATATAGAAATGACAGACAGAGAGGTCCCTCATTTAAATCTACATCAAAATATTTATTTTTGAGCATTTGTTTATTTTAAAACATACTTACAAATTGCCACACTCTTGGCATATATCACAATAAATATCCTCTGTGCCCCAGGAATGCAATGAAGCTCCAAGGGGACAGCCCTGAGAGCCTATCCAAAAGCTGCTAGTGAGATAAATTTCAATTTGAGAGAAATAGTTTAAATTTATGAGAGAAATAATATTAAGTATATTGAATTTTTAATTCAATTCAATCTGTTGTTTCTGGAACGGTCCCCCAGCCAAAAGTTAAGTGTGTTTTCTTCAGCCAGCCCTCAAGCCACTCCACATTTCTTTCTTATATTGCCTATGTACAGCTTCCGAAATGTACACTATGAGTTATTTGGATAAACTGGTAGGACATACTGAGGACCAAGAGGAAGGAAAGAACCTAACGTGCGTCTCCTGCATTGTTTCTCTAAGCATGTCCTCCACATGCTAAATGCAATGCAATGCAGAACTGGCGCATCAAGGCAACAAAGTCTGTGCGTACAAAAGACCACAAGCGCAAGCAACTTTATGTGACTGGACGAGCGCTCAGGTCCAGACGCACCTACTCGCTCTTACGCCAGGAGAGGCAAGATGGGGCTGAGAGTCCGGAACTCCACGGGCGCCGCGCACGTGCCTGGCATGCAGAGTCCCAGGTATGACGATCCCGAAAGATCGAGAGCGAAGCCCAACGGGGACAGCCTCTTTCTCCGAAAATCTGGCGACGGGCTACAAATCGAAGGTGGGCAGCTCCCTAACCCCGTAGAAAGGAAGGCGAGTCCGCGCCTTATCCCCACCGCATTTCCGACGACATTCAAGTCCCAGGCTAAGGTCCACCCCGAGAACGACCTCTTGCCCTCCGTCCTTGCTTACGCCACTTATAAATCGCCCCAACGCGGGATAAAATAGCTCCTTCCCCGCGTTTGGAGACGTTTGGCGGACTGTGCCTCGTCGCTTTATCTTGCCCTCCTCCCTCCGCCACTATTCTGCGCTGGGACTCACCTCCGGACGACGCAGCAGTATAGGCAGGAGGAAGGTGACCTCCGGCGTCTCCGTCGAATTTGGGACGGCGGCAGGACCTCCGGAAAGCGGCTGTTTTTCCAAGTTCGCCTGCCTGCCTTCCTCCCTCCTCGCTGGCCTCTTACCTAAAACGCCCTGGATACAAATCAAAGCAGCGAGTTTGGGACGCGGAGGGAAAAGGGGCAGCAGCAACAGACGGCGATTCCACGGAGGGGTGGGCTGTAGCCGGCGAGGTCTCGCCTCGTGGTGGCGGCAAAAATACACGGAAGGTCAGGAAAAGCGGCAGAGAGTACGAATCGTACCATCGGCGGTTGCTGCTGCCGCCGTCGCCGGCCCACCATGGTGCGGACCGAGACAGGGAGCCGGTGCCAGGCGCTACAGCACTAGGCGATCGAACAGCAGCGGGTCTCCCAAGCTTCTGCTGTCACTGCAATCGCGGCTGGGCTGCCTTGACAGAAGGAATTTACAACCCTGCACAGAGAACGGGGGACACACAACACAAAGCTCCCCCCAGGTCCTAAAGAGAGCTGAGATACGCTACTGCGTACTGCGGAAGAGAAGCCGACAGCCTTTTTCGCGCTCTGTAAGAGGCATCCCACCTCCTACTCAGACCGAGGCGGGGAAGACCGAGGCGGGGGCTCTTGTGAATCAGTACCAAGTAGCAGCGACACTCGACATACTTGTCGTCTTCAGTGTTTACACCTACTTTTTTTTTATTTACTGCCTCAAGACGACTAGAAACAAACAAACGTGATTAAGTGATTCCAGGGTCATTATGATGATTATTAAAACGGTTGTTTGTATTAAAGTCACAGCATTTTCAAAACCTGTAACAATGAATCTAGCAAGCCAAAGTCAAAACCAGGAAACAGATGGGCAACCTATGTAAGACAGAGAATAAAGATGCAACACATATGAAAGGCTTATGAATAAAGTAGAGTCCTTCTTCCCAAAAGTAGCATGAAACAACCTGAATGTGCTTCCTTGTCTAGGGCCTGGGTCATCCTAGATAGGCTAATTCAACTGAAAGGTGATACTGCATATCAAAGCAACTTGGTATTATTTAGTAACAGTTTAATTGGGAACTGTAAATTGCCCCTTTGCTGCTGCCATCAAGTTACCTATGCCTAAATATAAATCAGGTGTATCCAACCCACAGCCTGTGGGCTGCATGTGGCACTGGACAGCTAGTAATGCAGCTCCACGAGATCATAAACTTGTAACATTATTTGTTAAAATACAGAATAACAGAGTTAGAAGGGACTTCGGAGGTCTTCTAGTTCAGTCCCCAAATAGGAGACTTATACCATTCTGGACAAATGGCTGTCTAGTCTCTTTTTAAAAACCTCCAGTGATGGAGCACCCACAACTTTTGGAGGCAAGCCGTTCCATTGATTAATTGTTCTTACTGACAGGAAGTTTCTCCTTAGTTCTAGGTTTGATCTCTCTTTGCTAAGCTTCTATCCATTACTTTTTGTCCTTCCTTCAGGTGCTTTGGAGAATAGGTCAATCTCCTGTTTTCTGTGACAATGTTTCAAATATTGGAAGGCTGCTATCATGTCACCTTTGGTCCTTCTAGACTAGACAAACCCAATTCCTGCAACCGTTCTTCACATGCTTTCATTTTCAGTTCCCCAATCATTTTTGTGGCTCTTCTCTGTACTCTTTGTAGTTTCAACATCTTTTTTGTATTGCGATGACCAAAAATGGATGCAGTATTTCAAGTGTGGTCTTATCAGTGCAGTCTTAAGCAGTATTAGCACTTCACACACACACATATATATACATATATGTACATTAACTATCGCATTTTTGGAGTATAAGATGCACCTTTTTGCCCCCAAAAAGAGGGTGGAAATGTCGGTGTGTCTTATACACCCAATACAGCCATTTTTGGCCTCCTGAAGCCCCACCCCCACATCCCATTTTTGCGAAAAATGGGGCATTTTTGCCTTCCCCCACCCCCTAGGAGTGCTCTGCAGGCTTCCCAAACCCTCTGCATGCCCTGTTTTTGCAAAAAAAAAAAAAAAAAGAGCAAAAAACGAGCCGTTTTTTGCAAAAACTGGAGTGTTTTTGCCTTCTAATTACCCCATCTAGCATGACTGGGGGAAGAATTCTGGGAGTTGAAGTCCACTAGTTTTAAAGCTGTCAAATTTGAAGACCCCTGGGTTATAGGATGCAAGGGTCTTCAAACTTGGCAAGTTTAAGACTTGTGGACTTCAACTCCCATTCCTGAGCTAGCATGACTGGAGGAGGAATTCTGGGAGTTGAAGTTCACTAGTCTTAAAGCTGTCAAGTTTGAAGTTTGTAAAAAGTGTACATGGTTGTAAAAAGTATACATGGTTGTAAAAAGTATTCTGCTACACTGGTATTTTATTAAATAATATATTACTACACCATTTGGTTCAGAATACTTTTTTCCTTGTTTTCCTCCTCTAAAATCTCGGTGCGTCTTATACTCTGGTGCGTCTTATACTCCGAAAAATATGGGTATGTTATGTATTTTATATGCAACCCCAAACAATTCCTCTTCACTCAATGCAGCCCCTGGAAAGCCAAAAGCCTGATCTAAAGCCACCCTTCACCTCTTTTCCATATTATGTGAGAGGTAGTGAATAGAAGACAGTTACTATGTAAGGATCTTGCTGTTGCTGTGCTCTGCCTTCTAATCATTATAGGTCAGTGTCAAACTGGAATGGGCTATGTTGGAGCATGCAGTTTTAAAATGCAAACTGATGCTAGGAAGGCTGAAATGGTAGAGATGGAGAACTATAATCCTCTACTACCATTACTACATCAATGGTTTTCAACTTATGGTCTGCAGATCCATGGAGGGGGCATGATGTCATCACAGGTGGCCTGCAGAAGCTTGAAGAAATATTATGATTTAAATTTGAGTTAGGTTTTGGGAGTCCATGGTCATGGTCCATGGTCACAAAAGATATTTAAAGGGGATCTGTGATGACAACCACTGCTTGAAATAGTATGTATCTCTAAATCATATAGAACAAGGCAGAACTGCCCACCCAATATTTTCTATTTCCCAGTCAGCCAAGCACCCAAAATTATCAGTCATGTAGGCTTAGGAAGCTTGAAAAACTTCCACCATTGTTACCTTCTGCCACTAATTCAAAAATAGTTCTTCTAAAGACCTTCCCAAATCAATGTAAACTAATCTATATGTAATGTTTACATTCACTCTTTCCACTGTCCCCTTTGTATAGACTTTCTTTAAATGTCATGTATAGATATAGTCTCCATGTACATAAAATTGTCACCTTGCAACTCCAGAAGCAAACTATATCAAAATATTATAACATTTGCAAAATATATACTTGTAGCCATTCTTTAACAATGTGTATTCTGACAGCATTTTTACTCTTTATTATTTTATTTATATGCAGTACAGTATTGCTATCATCACAATTAGTAATTTTGCTAATATTACTAATATTAGAGCATTTATTTTAGTTTTATTCTTCATTGTGTCAGTATCATTCTCATACAAATGTCTAAAAGACTTTTTCCAGTATTTCTGCAGTTCTGTTTCATCAGAAACCATTTTGTATCTAATCTAAACCACTCTAATGTATTTTTAATTCCATTACTCTACTGGAAGCTTCTTGGTTAGCCCTTGGTTAGCCCCTCACTTCTAAAACACTACGCGGCCTAAAACCTTCTCTGTCAATCGGACCTGATGGACTATGTGCATACTTCCTAAAAAAGCTCTCCACAGTCATAGCTGAACCACTAAGCATAATCTTTGAAAAATTCTACAGGACCAGTTCCCTACCAAACCTATGGTCATTAGCCACGGTCATCCCCATCTTCAAAAAGGGTGATCCCAGTCTAGTAGAAAACTACAGACCAATCTCTCTATGCTGCGTCACATGCAAAGTCATGGAATCAATCATAAACCAATCCATTACCCTCGATCTAGAAACTAACAACCTACTTTCAAACAAACAATTTGGTTTCAGGAAAAAATTATCCTGCAATCTACAACTACTACACTGCAAAAACATATGGACCTCAAAACTTGACCAGGGCAAAACAATGGACGCAGTTTACATAGACTTCTGTAAAGCCTTCGACTCAGTGGTTCATGATAAACTACTTCTGAAATTGAAATCCTACGGCATCTCTGGACCCCTACATGACTGGATAACTGCATTCCTGTCAAACAGACAATAAGTGGTCAAAGTAGGGAGCTCCCTAACAAATCCCATTCCTGTTAACAGCGGTGTACCTCAAGGCAGCGTACTAGGACCAACACTCTTTATACTCTATATAAATGACCTTTGCGAAGCGACTGCGTTCTCTTCGCTGATGATGTAAAATTCTTCAACACCACCGACAACACTGCTATCCTCCAAAAAGACCTTGACTTTGTGTCAGAATGGTCAAACATCTGGCAACTCCAAATCTCAACCAACAAATGCTCTGTCCTACACATTGGCAAAAAAAATCAGAACACCCAATACAAGCTGAATAGAAAAGACCTTGCAGACGACCCTCCCTCTGTCAAAGACCTTGGAATACTCACATCAAATGACCTAAGTGCCAAAGCCCATTGCAATAACATCGCCAAAAAGTCTTCAAGAGTTGTTAACCTAATCTTACATAGCTTCTTCTCTGGTAATATCACACTACTAACCAGAGCATACAAAACATTCGCCAGACCAATCCTAGAATACAACTGATCTGTCTGGAACCCACACCACATATCTGACATAAATACATTAGAAAGTGTCCAGAGATACTTTACGAGAAGAGTCCTCCACTCCTCTACTCGCAAGAGAATACTTTACGTAACCAGACTTGAAATCCTGGGCTTAGAAAGCTTAGAACTACGTCGCCTTCGGCATGACCTAAGCATAGCTCATAAAATTATCTGCTACAACATCCTTCCTGTCAATGACTACTTCAGCTTCAACCACAATACACGAGCACACAACAGATACAAACTCAAAGTGAACTGCTCCAAACTTGACTGTAGAAAATACGACTTTAGCAACAGAGTGGTAAATGCCTGGAACTCACTACCTGACTCTGTGGTTTCATCACCAAACCCCCAAAACTTTAGCCTTAGACTGTCCACTGTTGACCTCACCCAATTCCTAAGAGGTCAGTAAGGGGCGTGCATAAGCACACCAGCGTGCCTACCGTCCCTGTCCTAATGTTTCCTCTTATCAGTATCCATCTTATGTACTGTATATAAACAATATTATATCTATGTATATTACCAACACATACTTGACAAAAATAAAATAAAATAAAAATAAAAAATAAAAAAACCCACTCTGTAGATGGAGAGTTAAATCTGACTAGTTATATTAACTGGACTCATCAATCATACCAGGCTAAACAATCTTGATGAGATAAAACTGAAACATTCTACAGAAATCTTACTTTGGTGTTCATTTCAGGGAAAATTCTTCTTTGGGGATTTGGCCAATAGGTACCTGCCAGTAAATCAGACCAACTTCTCTTGTCAAGTCAAACTGGAAGGACTTGATTAAATAATGTTGAAGCCCTTCATGACTATCATACTCTATTAGTCATTGCAGGCAGAAGTCAGTCTAATGGATGCCTCTATTAATGCAAGCTCCAACTGGGGCTCTTGGATCAGATATGCAGTTGGCCTGTAGATTAGTCCTCTCTGTCTTGCCCAAGAAGTCTCTCCCCCCTTGAGGTGAGTGGAGTAGTGAGGGAAGGGTCTGTTGAATATTTTTCCTTTTCCTTTTTTCCCTTGAATTCCTGGAAAGCCGGTTTCAACTCAAAAAATGTATGCACATACCAGATGATGAGGTGTTATCTTGCAGGACTAAAGAAGGATTTCAATATATCCAAATTTCTAGATATAGTGCACTTGAATGTTCATTTATGATCATTGTGATCAAAGCTTTGTCTAATCTCTTTTAAAGCTATTTTTCAATGAGGCTGTTCCCATTTTAGATGAGCAGCATACCCATTGTTCCTTCTATACTTTTATTGTTTTTTTTTAAGTAAATCCTATTTTTTTTCCCTGAGCCTAGCACTCACCCATTTCTTTGTTGCTTTGTGTTTCTAATTGTAACAGACATTTTAGTGAGGCTTTAGTCTTGGATATTAATTTGATAACATACCTTAGAAGTTACCTATGCCTCTACAAATTGACTACCAGACACTGACCTAAGGAATTTTCAATTAACAGAAAGGGAAAGGTATTTTCCTTCTTTTAGTCCTGTTCTAATAGCCTTGGTTGAGGGGAAGACAGTGGAAGGCAATAACAGCTGCATCACCTTGGATTATTCTGCTTGGTGGCAGAAGATATTTATGAACTTTCAAAACTGTGCCAAAACATTCACATCTTTCTCATCAGTCAAGCAAACCAAACTCCTGAATCAATCTTAACTAGAGAGAAAATCCACACAAAATTAATGCACATGCAAATCTTCAGAAAGGGGACAAAAGCTTATTATTTGCATTTCTTTGACTCCATGGTGAATTTCAGTATACAAATGCTCACAGAATGCACTTTATTTTTTAAAACAAAATCGCATTTACAGTATGCTTTTTCATGTCTGATAAATTACATATTTTAGCCATGTCTGAATAATTTACTGTATCAGGATGTAATGACTGCAGTCATCCCATATAGTACTCTGAAATACATTTAAACAAATAAAAATGTCTAAATGCAAATATTGTATATACATCTTCTCTAGAAGTATTTGTTCCCAAACTGGCCCTTCGGATTTCCCAACAGGGCATCTATTTTTGCTACAACTGAGTCCATGTACTTTGTTGTTACTCATCCTGTTTTCAAGGGAGGTAGGACTTGATTTAATGTGTCCAAAATATGATAGTTTGAGTCTAATGATTTGTGCTTCAAATGAGAACTCTGGATTGATGAGAACTCTTGGCTAACCTATGCTAATCTTAGGAGTCCTTTCCATTATCAAAGTTCAAAAGCATCAGTACTTTTCTATCTTAGCTCTTCAAAATCCAATTTTTACTTCCATAGCATGTCACAGGGCAAAACCATTGCATGCACAATTCGAATCTTTGTACATCTAGATAAAGAACAATTTCTGAACACCTTTTCAAAGACCATTATTGCTACCCTACCAGGTTTCTTTATTGCTTTATAAGCTTCTCTTATAGCTAATAGTTCATCAACAGCTACCAGTTCATCTGTCCTAATATTGGTTGCTGTATATCTTGTCATTAGTTTGACCTTCTTAATCATATCCAATTATTTCACTGTGCTCTTTACTTTCATTACTAGAGCTTGCAGATTATTTGCATCTTCAGCTATCAGAGTAATGTCATTAGCATGGTGCAGAATATTTATGGTTCATAAATATCATACTAGTATCTAGCATCACTCAGTGTAAATTCAGCATAAAGGTTAAATAAAAAGAAGAGATTACAGATAATCCTCAATTTATGACCACAATTGAGCCCAAAATTTCTGTTGTTAAGTGAGACATTTGTTAAGTGAATTTTACCCCATTTTACAACTTTTCTTACCACAAGTAACCAAAGGTTGTTAAGTGAATTGCTGCAGTTCTTAAATTAGTAACACAAGAAGGGAATATAAAAAATATATAAAATTAAAGAAAAAAAGTTTTGCCATTTCAATCTGGTCAGAACTCGAGTTGGTTGCCAAAAGTCATAACACAGTAATATTTTGGCACTCTGTAGCAAGTGTCCTAAAGGAATGGAGATTTGCATTCGATATACCAATCTCTGCTGAGGACTGGGAGAATTATTATCAGTGTTTGTTTGCTTCCACGGAACCTGCAGAGAAATTGTCTTTAAGCAGTGATCTAGTAAACCCTAGAACTCCTCCTCCTTGGCCACCAGTCTCGGAAAAGGAGATACAATCTATCATTAAAAGCTTAAAAAGCAATAAAGCCTCAGGTGAGGATTTTTTACCAGCAGAATTATTCAATAAATTTCCCAATTGGTGGGGTCCAGTATGGCAGATCTTTTTACACATATAAATAACACCTGCCATATATCAGATGGGTGGAAGATGGCAATATTTGTTCCCATATATAAAAAAGGAAATAAAAAGGATCCTAGTAATTATAGGCCCATTAGCTTGATTGACATTGCAGCAAAAATATATGCTAGGTTCCTTTTAAATACGTAGATTTGAAATCTGGGTAGAGGAAAACCATAACCATAACAAGCAGGTTTTAGACAAAGCTGATCCACTATTGATAACTGCTTTGTCTTGAACTACTTAATTGCCAAATATGCCTATAAGAGGAGACCCCTGTTTGTTGCTTTTATAGACCTTACAGCAGCATTTGATATGGTAAACAGAGAAGTACTATGGAGTAAACTGACATCTCTTAAAATAGAACCTAGACTGCTGGCTTTGATTAAAGCCCTTTACACAAGTACCTGTGTGAGGGTGCGGTATGGGGTTAATGGGGCTCTGACCAACACAAATTCACACAAATAAAGGGGTAAGGCAAGGGTGCATCCTGGTCCCATTATTATTTAGTTTATATATCAATGACTTGCCAGGGTTAATGAAGGATCCCATAGTACACATGCCAATGATCCTAAATATTTACTGTAACAGCTTGCTCTATGCTGATGATATGATTTTATTATCGTATTCACAAATAGGATTACGTAGGCTATTAAGAAGATTCAGCTCTTATTGCCAGGATAACTCCCTAACCATTAGTAAAACTAATCAAAAATCAAAAATAATGGTGTTTGGAAAACAACATCAGAGACATAGGTAGCAATTAGACGGTGAACCAATTGAACAGGTTAACACTTTTGTATATTTAGGCATAACTTTTTCCAAGACTGGATCTTGGCCTTGCCATCATCAATGGAGTACAGTTAGAGCAAAAGCCCATTTGAATTTACTGCTTAAACTAAAGAACCATAGTTATCCAGGGTCCCTAGCCCCATTAATTAAAGTATATAAAACTAAGGTTACCCCTATGCTCTTGTATGGAGCAGAAGTTTGTGGTCTATACTGAACCACAGTCCCAGAACAAACACAGTCCCAGCATTTGAGATGTATTTTGGATGTAGATCCAAGAACATCTGTTGCAGCAGTTAGAGCTGAATTGGGAATTCATACAATTCATGGACTGTCCAAAATTAGAGCATATAACTACTGGTGCAAAGTCAATGAAATGGAGACTGAGAGATTCCCCAAGTTATGTCTATTAGAGCAAATAAAATTACAATCACAAATCTCCTGGATCACCAAACTAACAAATTTTGTAAAAAGCTGTGGCCTTCCTGTCTCTTGTGTAACAGGAGAACAATTCAAAAAAAGAGATGCCCAAAGAATTAAGGATATAGAAGCACAACATTTAGATTTAGATTTAGATTTATTATTAGAGTTGGAAGGGACCTTGCAGGTCATCTAGGCCAACCCCCTGCTCAAGCAGGAGTTCCTACACCATTTGAGACAGATGGCAGTCCAGTCTCCCCTATATCTTCTCCTAAGGATATAGCTATCCTTAGTAAGGTGGGTAACTTGAAATGGCTGAGCAAATACAAACATACTTTTCAAGTAGACAGCTATTTGAAGTTACAACTGCCAAAACATCTTAGGGAAATATTTACGCGTGCGAGATTCAAACAGCTTGACACAATGGTCAGATATGGGAGATTCCATTCTATACCCTACAACGCGTGTCTCTGCATTTGCGGAGCGGCAGAGGTAGAAGACCTGGCTCACATCCTATTTGATTGTTGCTTGTATAAGAGGGTGAGAGACAGGTACCTTGGTCTATATACCAAACGAATGACCCATTGGGATCCCCATATCAAAACAACTTACTTTATGTCCGGCCAGAACCTGAAAATAACATTTAACACAGCACAATAAACAAAGTGGTTCGGTTGAGATCTGCATATGTGGGACTGCTTGGGGTAGATTGTAAGGGTGACACCGAAATATAATTTTATGTCATTTTATTCTATTTTACATATTCATATATTAAATTATATTGTATCTTATCCTATAACTATTGTATTTTACCCTGCTCTTATTTTAAATTGTTTGTATAGGATTTTATTGGTGATATGTGTTTGAACCCTGTGCTTTGATATGGCCTATAGCAGTGATGGCGAACCTATGGCACGGGTGCCACAGGTGGCACGCGGAGCCATATCTGCCGGCACGCGAGCCATTGCCCTAACTCAGCTCCAGCGCTTGTGCGTGCACGCCAGCTGGTTTTTGGCTATAATAATAATAACTGCAGTTCTTAAGTTAGTAACATGGTTGTTAAGTGAATCTGGCTTCCCCATTGACTTTGCTTGTCAGAAGGCTGCAAAAGGGGATCATGCGATCCCAGGACACTGCAACCTTTATAAATATGAGTGCAGTTGCCAAGAGTCTGATATTTTGATCACGTGACGATGGGGATGCTACACGGTTGTAAGTGTGAAAACAACAGAAGTCACTTTTTTCAGTGTCGTAACTTCAAACAGTCACTAAATGAATTGTTGTAAATCGAGGACTACCTGTACACAGCTGTGTTTCACTCCCTTGCTGACCTGGAGCCGATGTGTTTCATTATGTTCCATCCAAACTGTAACTTTTTTGGACTCCCTGAGGACAATGAGATGGTCTGGCATTTCCATTTACGCACAGCTTGAGATTGCTGACACAACCAAAAATCTTTCTGTACTTAATAAACTATGTATTCATTTTTTCTAATTTATCAGCATGCCGCAGCGATAATGTCTCTTGTTTTGAAACCTTTCCAAAACCAGCTTGAATATTTACCATCCCCCTTTTTCAGTAGAATCCAAATCTATGCTGAATGATTTTCAGCATTACTTTGCTCGCATGAGAAATTAAAGATATTGTATGCTATTCTGCACACTCAATTAAGTTTCTTTTCTTTGGTATTAATATGCAGACAAGTGTTTCCCCAGTGCTGGCTGGGGAGTTCTAAGTTCACCCATTTTAAAGTTGCCAGGTTTGAAAAACAGTGGTGTGAACTGATTTCTTCCAATCTGTTGGTCTTTATGTTAGTCTCCATATTTATTGGCATAATTTGGTTAGAATCTTTATTGATTCGTCCGCTGCTTGCCACACACCTGAAGATGGTCAGTCAATTTCTGTAGCCTTTGACCAGAAAGCTTCATCTTCAAATGCTAGACATTCTTGTAAATAGAGAAAATCTTAGTTGTTGACATCTTTACTGTAAAGAATTTCAATATATTCCTTCCATCTCTATTTGATTTTTTTGAATCAGTTACTATTTGTCCATCAAGTAAATGCCTTTATGGAAGCTGCTATAATACTGTTTCTTACATCTTCTAACAATTCTCAGACTTTGTTAAGATCCTTGCTGGGATCTTTGTCTTACTTCTTGACAATTGTCACTTTTTGTTTTGACATCCAGCATGTTTTTTCTGTTTTTTTGGTCTTTGATCGTCTCTCTTCAAATTAATTCTTAAGAACATTTTTAATTTCATTTCACTATTCCTCTGGTTCCATGTGAATAAGGTTCAGGACTCCAAAGCAATTCATAATGTTCTCCTTAACTTTTTTTCAGTTACCAGTACAATCTTCAAAGTGATTGTTTTACATTACACAAGACCACATAATCATATTGATCACTTTATCAAAATCTCTTTTTGTTTCTTGTTTTTAATAATGAAAATATTCTGGTCTGTCACAAATTCTTCATTTACCACAGATCTTTGACAATTTGTATATGTCACATGGAAATTCATTTAGTGCAAGGCAGGATAAATTAGTCTTAACATAACAGTGGCCCAGAATTGCTAAGTCTTTGTTGATTTTTCTGTACATATAACCTATTAAGCACAAAGCCAAGATGAAATGTCATATTCTTGCATTGTGTAGCATTGTGTAACAGAGAATAATCTTTCTGGAGCATTTCTGGAAACTAGACTACTGAATTTTTTAATGACTTTCTGATTTATTTTTCTGTATGTTATCCATGAGTTCAACTTGGTTATTAAGTCTTTCTCTCTCTCTCTCTCTTTTCCCCAGTGAAGTTCAGTAGCAATCCAATACTGTAATGGAGTAATACCTGTTGGGAAAAAGGAAAACACAAAAAGGTCACAGTTGCAGAACTCATTCTAAATGTATGTTAGATGCCGCTTACGTCTAATGGTGAAATTGGACAGCATTTCTTTAAATGTTTGCAGCATTTAGAATAGAGATAAAGTAGGCATTCTCCAATTGTGACATACGATTTTTCAGCGGATCTTGAACTACTTAGAGGTAGGTGCTATTTCTTTCAAGCTTTATCAAGCTTGTGCAATCAAAGTGGGAGCATGGTCAGTATTTGCTTTAGACTCTACTTCCTGCTCTCTCCATGTAATCTGGCTGCGGTCTTATCCAGATAATAGAAACTTTTCCAAATCACATCCTGTGCTTTACTCCTCACTTTGCCTAGGCCAGGGGTGGGCAAACTATGGCTCTTTGAGGACCTGTGGACTTCAACTTCAGCATGCATGGCTGGCTCAGGAATTCTGGGAGTTGAAGTCCACAGGTCCTCAAAGAGCCATAGTTTGCCCACCCCTGGCCTAGGCAAATCCCAGCAAACATGTATGATAACATAAAGTTTGAGAACTCCTGTAATGTATAAATTAAATTTTAATTATTAAAAGAAAGTGATATATTTATTGCTTGCTCGACCCTCAGCCAAATTACATCATTCATTTTATTCAGGGCAAGGGCAATTCAAATTCATTTATCATTTCAGCAGATTGAGGTAGCACTAATTTGAGAACCTCTGAGATGTAGCATAATAAATCAGAACTGTGCACATTGACAGAAATGAGCCAGATGTCCTTCATGGTAATGTATGACTTTATTCTACAAATATGAATATTTGTGTACTGATCAGGTTCCATGGATCGCATTTCCACATCTATCTTGATAATGGTGAAAAAGGATAATGAACTTCAATTATCAACATTTATTTGAACTTTTCCTAATACCCTACGTATCAGGTACCATATAGGTAGTCCTCACTTACTGACTTCTTGTCCAATGTCTTTTCAAAGGAATAGTGGCACTGGAAAAGGAGATTCATGAACAATTCTCAAACTTGCAACTGTCGCAGAAGCTCATGGTCACATGATTGCAAGTCAGGAGCTTGGCAACTGGTGTACATTTACAATGATCACAGTGTCCCACAGTTGCTTGATTGCAGTCAAATTCCAAGTAGCAAATTCAATGGGGAAGCACCAAGAATTTGAAAGTCGCAGTCCTATGTCATTGCACTTAATGACCATGGGTGATCTGGTTCACAACGGCAGCAAAAACTGATATCATAAGTTGGGCACAATCATGCAATGTTTCGCTTTATGACCATGTTGCTTGCTGAGTTGTTGCTTCCTGACCTAGTTGCTGGTCCCAGTTACAGTTGGGAAGTGGGGACAACCTGAACATGCATTCATGGAAACATAGTCTGTTGCAGCCAATTAAGTTAGCTTTTGACTTGGTTTCTGTCTGCTACAATTTCCTTTTTATCTATTTTATCCTGAGTTTTCTTCAGAGAAAACATTAATTTTATCCTGATGAAGACAATTTTTAACAGATTTCTATGCTGCTATTTTGTGATACTTTTATTACACAAAATGTGTACTTTAATTTAGGAAGGCCAAAAAAATTAACAAACAAAAAAATCTGAAAGCCAAAAGTTTTAAACAAATATTTGCATAAAATATGGTATACTGAGATTAACTGCTAAATAAATAAAGTCAATAAAGAATAAAGAATTCTAAATAATATTAATACTAATAGTGATAGAACTAAAGTTAGGAATTCTTCTGAAAATATCTGATGACTTGTCAGCTAAAAGGAAGACGGTACTGTAACTCTCCTCTCCAGACCTGGCCCGAGAGTGGTAAAAAATTATTAAATTAGCTCACCACGTCATATATAAAGGACAGAGAAGAAGCAGTTTCCATTTCTTCCAGTGAGTAGTGGCAGAGTCTCGCCGGTGAAGAGATAGTGCTATATCTTCCTTCTAACAATAAAGATGACAATACTTTATAACAAGTAAGAGAAAAGGTTCTTCTATGGGATGGATAAAGAATATTTCCTAGGTATTTTTAGCATGGAAGAATTGCCTCTTTATAAAGGAGGGAGTTGGGCTTAGATCTAGTTGATTATTGATGTTGATCTCTTTGTTCCCACTCTGATTATGGTCACTGAGGGAAAGCAAAGAAAGATAATGAGCTGGTAACAAATACTGAGGATGCCTGTCTTCCGCAAAAACTTAAAGTTGTCCTCTGGGGCCAAGGGAGGTGAGAGTATACACTCCAAAAATGTAATTTAAACCTATCTTTTCTATATTTCAGGTGGCAAAGCAACATTCAGATCCCCACAAAGAATTTAATATATACTTGGGCATTTGCAATAAACTCAAGAATTTAGATTGTTCTACCACTATTGGGATTAAATTGTAATAGGTTACCATGTATTAAGTGACTAACAACTTGGCTCTGCAAATTTTGTAGCAGCTGGAATGCGGTTATTGCTGTTATGGTTAGCAAAACATAACATTTCATTTGCAAATTTATGGCTCCTAGGAATGACCTCCCTTTGTTGATGATTCCAAGTTGCCAATGCTTATAAAGATGTGCTCCAATGTTTAAGGACCTTAATTTAATAGATACTAAAACTGCAATTTCCCCCCGAAGTGGCAATGGTTTGGTTTTTTTAGGGGAAAAAAATACCAGTTCCATTTCTTATAGCTAATTACTCCTTTCTATAGTAAAGGACAGGACATAAAGACTGCATTTCAAGTTCATGTATGTGAAGGAAAGAATTGCTGCATGCTGCATTGTCTACATATTGAGAGAGATAGTGTTGTATATTGCATATGAAGGTAAAAAGCATGCTTGGACCAGCATATTGATATAAAAATACAAAAAGGATAAGCATTAAAATGCAACCTTATTTCACCCTATATAACCATGAAAAATGGCACCCCAAAGCACAATACTGAAGTAGCATCACATTGTTTTTATGTTGTTTCATAATAGCAACAATAGGTGTCAGTCAATGGAAGAAACAATCATTTCCCCCCAGAACCTACCGGTAGTTCTAGGGATTGCCTTAAAGTTCCCCTGTAAATCAATAAAAAAACATACATAGTTTTGCATAGGCAACTAGCCTATAATCTGATTTTTTAATCAGATTATGATGGATAAAAGACTCAAGCACTATCCACTGAGCTTACTAGCTTTCTATAGAGGTGCCTATCATTGACCTTGCTAATTGAACTTAACAGGCTGATGGGCAAATCCTTCCTATCTCCTTTTTTGCAATTACTGGAGTCAATACAGTAGTAATTGGAATAATGAATCTATTCTGGTTTTCAGGCATTTGGAAAGAAGGGGCTGTAAAACAGCAATATCACATGTCCTCAGCATTTCTGCTAGGATCAGGTTATTTTCAACTGCTTTACTATTTTTGAATTGTGAGATAAACTGGACTATCTCAAGAGACAACACTAGGGCAGAGGGTAGTGGCATTTTATTACATACTTCGACAAAATCCTCTGAAGAGAAAATAGCCTGATTGTGCTTGTAATAATATGTGGCTTTGCTTTAGTATAAAATCCACTAAACTACCCATAAACTTTGATTGAGTGCCTCTTCTCTGATGATGAGACATCTCTCTGCATCTTTCTCTAGTGTATAAAATGAATAATCTCATCCAAACAAATATATTTATTAGAAACCATAATATCAGGGCTGATGTTCTTCTATAATGTTCCAAAAATTGTCAATCTTTTCCTAATCTGTATTCTCATATAATTTTCTTTTTGGTAGAGTGTATGGTGAAAATATAAAACTAGGGCTATTCCATCCATATTCCATTTCTTCTTATTACTATACACAGCCCCTTAACGTAGTGCTTTCTGATAAATACCACTGCTTTTTAAATATACTCTATTTTTTCTTGAAGAGTGATCTACCATTGTTTGTCATGATGACTTTTCACACACACACACACACACACACACACACACACACACACACACACACACACACACACACAAAGTTTTCAAGGAATTCTGCATTCCACTTTACCTTTAATTCCCCCAGTAATTTAAAATTTAAAATTAGTAATTTAAAAACTCATTTTCCCTCTCATCATTCAGCAGCTGAAGAATATTATTTGGTATAAACATTCTAATCAACCTTTCTCTTTCATAGTCTGATATATAAAATTCTACTTCTTTTATACAGAGGAGATGGATCAATTTTCTCTATAGAATGAACAATAGCGATTTATCTGGGATATTATGGAAACATTATTGAACTTGGAATGATTGTTTTCTTACAAATCAAAAGTCTCACAAATTTTCTTTGTGGTTATCATGCCTCCATATGGATAAATGATTGCTGAATTCTCCCCTCAGAATTTAGGGGAAGGGGATACATAAAAATCTGCAAGCTGAGCCTTGGGTCAATAGAAACAAAAATGTGCTCGGCTTGAGCATTTGAACTTCTTCAAGTATACAAAGACTATTTTCCCTCTTTGCTTTCAGATGATATGGTATATTTGATTTTGATTTTGTCTATCCATGAGTAAAGTAATCTCTGGGGTTGTTAGAAAAAGGTATTTTCTATAAAGATTTAACATTTTTGCCCAAGCATTAATGTATGCCGTTTCACTTAGTTTTTAAGGGCAAATTTTTATTTTGTTAGAGATGCTATTTTCTTTTAACATTCCAGTTTATTGTAATTAGTATAATATCTTTATGAATGTCAATAAGGTGTTGCAAGCTGCCATAGAATTGTTTAGCTTCCTCTTCTTCTGCATCTGTGGTTAGAGCATACCGTTGGATCACTCTAATATTGATTGGTTTAAACTGAGATCATATTCAGTTTTTGAAGTTGTACCCTATATTCTTTAATACTCTTTGTTCCACTTGGCTATAATCCATTAATAAGCCATATTACTTATTATATTTCTAATCACTGGAATTGAAATCATATTTCAATCATATATCTCAACTATTCAAATTGAACTGAAAGATTATTTATAATATTATAGACTTTAAAAATTGAAACCAAAGATTCCACTTATGCATATGTCCAATTAGTTATTCTTAAAGGTTATGTTGTTATTAGCAACTTAAAGTGCAAATTGCTGATAAACTATTTTAATGCCAATATGAAAAGTTGATTAATGGCTAAATTATAGTGCTGATAAATTCAATATACAGAAATTATGTGATTGTAAAAATAGAACTTTTAAAAAGTATTTGGTGAGATGGCAAATGATACAAATTTGATTAATAAATACTTAAATAAATATCAATTTTAAAAAGCTTTTAGAGAAAACAATTTTTGTACAAAAATTAATAATGGAATCAAAGTCAGGTATAGTACTGCAGTGAGAAAACTTGGCAAAAAGTTAATTATTAGTGATGTTGTTACTTCTAACCAAGAACAGATATCAATGTACAGTATCTTATTCTACAACATTGGATAGTTTTTAAAATTTAAATGCATTCAAATAACTAAATATTTTATTATGTTACTTTTTGAAAACAGAATAAGATAGATAGAATAACCCACCAAGTGGCTTTGTATGGACAAAAAAAAAAGAATGGAAAGAATGGAACACTGAAGCACCCTGCAAAGCAAAATTCAAGGCTAACCTTTCTCCACCAACAACATTGACTGGAACCAACTTTGAAGGATGAAGGAGATCCACTGCAATACTGTACCTCCCACTCCAAATCCCATGAGGTGTTCCAGAAGGAACAATGGTACTGAAAACTACTGAGAGAACAGCATGATGTATTTCCTCATCCCATGCTTGCCATTGCTCATCGAGTATGACTGACTGCTCTGAACTCAGAATGAAAGAGGTCCACGGAATTAGTTTCTTCCAGGCCCCTTTGGAGTTACAAGATGACCATCTTCTCTGCAACCTTCTTTTAAAAATGTCCAACTGTGAGATGCAGCAATGGCTTGTTAAGGAGAGGATGGACTCCAAGGACCCTACTTCCTCAGCACTATCACTCTTAAACTCATCTCAGATAATCAGGCAAAATCAACTCCTTAGGACTTGCATAGCTGGAATCCAATGCAGAATCTATTAACCTGATATCAAGAATAATCCTTAGAGTGGCCCTGAAAATGCTTACCTGGAAGGAACTGGGTCTCCCTGAATATGGTCCCTGGCCAGCAGAAGGAAGGTTGAAGGTTCAAAACCCAATGAATATAAGAATTGTATTCATTTTTGAATTATGATCTTTTTGGAGTAAGTAATTTCCCCCCTCTGCTTTCATTAATAACCACTGATTCTGTTTTTACTGTATTTTGTTCTAAATGAAAGTTGAAAATTACATCTCTAGGTGTTTAATAAGCTTTCTGGAATTTTCTTTTTCCTGCATTGATTAGATATATTGGAGCTGTTTAATTAAAAAGTAGCTAGATTGTTAGTAGATTCAAGATCTATTTTATCAAGTTGCTACTTGGGTCTTCTCGAAGCACCCCACTCGCCATGCTGTTGAATAATTTAGGCCCTTCTCCCACAGTGCAAAACAGGTCTTCAACCCCTGTCAGCTCTTAAGGTTGTTCGGATATTATTTTCATTTGGAGTTTGGGAAACAATGTTCCTGCTGCTAGCAAATAACACTGTAGCCCCAGGGAGTTTGTTCATCTCGATCAATCTCTTTAGGGCGCAAGATACAGGATGTGTGATCCAGTAGAAAGAAAAAGGACAAGTAAATAAAATTTACACAGCACATTATTAAAAAGAATCCTTGCCCACTGAAATATATAGACACTAGAATATTTATAATATTGTTTGCTAAACAGAAATTCCTTACCTTCCTGCTTTTGGAGTATAGTTCTCCCTTCACAAAGCACATATGCAACATTTTCTTAAGCAAGGAGTCTTGAGCATTGTTCTAACAGCTGCTGTCACATATTTTAAGTTCTCTGCAAAGCCTGTATTGCAAAGAAAACAAAGTATAAGACTAAAATAATCACAGGTTTTTACTACATCACATTTCACTGCTCCTTTTGGAAGAAATCCTAACCTGATTTTAGTCTTAAAGTAATGAAAGAGAATAAAAGAGAAACATGGGGATCTCTCTTGTAAAAATACTTTCATCGTTCTTGAAATAAAATAAAAATTTATTTAATATCTGATAATAAATACTTTTCCACAATTCCTAAAATCATTGAACTTGACTTCTGCACACATTATCTCACTGACTGAAAGAATGGCAGAATAGTGTTGTTTAACAAATTTAGGAAATGCCAGGAGGGAAAGGTTTGCTCAAACTTATGAAGTACAATGGGTGGTGTTACGTACTGATGTACAGAGTATAAATTTGCATAGCCGCCGCTGATAGGCTAATCTAGCGGCGGCAGAAATAAACTGCTGTCAATGGCTAGCAGGCTTCAGGGAAGCCCTTAAAAGCAGTTTCCCTGCAGCCTGCCGGCAGTCCGTATTAGTTCTAGCTAATAGACAATAAAGGTGCTGAACTGTTCCTACGGCTCAACTCTTCATTCCCGCGTGAATCTAACAGGTGTAACAGAGAATGCCTGACAGCTGATCCATATCCCCTCTCCTTATACAAAGTGGGAACTCTAAGCAGCCTTTCTCATGATGTCCTTACAGAATGAGCAGATTCAAACTCTTAAAGCTGTGCCTAATGTTGTCTGATGCTATAAGGCTGTGTGGGGCATCACTGGCACTTTGAAATAGGGCCGGCAATCTACTTGGTAACCAGTGGTGTTACGCTACTAAGATGGGGTTATCCTGTCGGCAATCAAGCAGCCACAACTGGGACCATTCACAGAGACATACACCATTCTGCCTCACATAAACGTAGGCACATGCAGGTAGATGATTGCCTGTAATATCCAAAATAGTCACTTTACTTCAAGCTATCCAAAAATAAATAGGCCAGTAAAAAGAACGTTGAAGGGAAATGTTAAGTGGTCAGTTATCTTCTGAATTCTTAGAGATTATTCAATACTAAAATGATAGTTCATCTAAAATGCAAACCTCAGATCACACAATGTGTTGCTACGCCCAAAACACATCAGAATTAGCAGGATCAAATAAACTATTTTTATTTGAAGCAAGAATAATAAGGGAAGTCCCATCAAATAAGGTGAACAAAAAAAGAATTGGAAAAAATGGCAAAATTGAATTTTCTTTGAAATGAAAATTCTTTGTACACACTGTGTAACATATGGAAAAGCATTCAGTACAGCAACAAAAATTAAATAAATATATTTGAAACAAGAAAATGAATAAAGACGACTCTGGAACACTGGATGGCAATTATTAAAGGTTGGCTAAGGGAGGAAAAGGAAATTGGAGAAAAACTCAATTAATTCTTCTCATCTGTCTTTGTTGTGGTAGATGTAATGCAGATGCTGATGACTGAATTTGCCCTAGAATGACAAATGTAGCTCCTTGGAAGCAAAAGCTTAATTATGCATGCTGGTACAAAATCCCCTCCCCTTCAACTTTTCTAAATTGGCAAAACAGATTGTGTGGGTATGAGCTCATTGAAAATATCAGGGCACGGGGGGGGGGCAGTTGCTTTTAAAAAGGCAAAATCCCTACTAGGAATGGTTAGGAAGGAAACTGAAAATAAACCTCCCATAAATCTTCCGTGTAAATCTATAGTGCAACTGCAGCTGAAATGCTATGTGCATAGCCTAATCACTGTGTCTCATAAAGGACATTGTAATGCTGGAAATGCTGCAAAAGTGCAACCAAAGTAATTAAAGAGCCAAAGAGCTTCGCTATGAAAAAACAGTAAAAAAAAATCTTTAAAGTGAAGGTGAATAAAAGGAAGTGCAAAAAACTCATATAAAATTATGATGTAGAAAATATATGGATAAGCTTTTCTCACCGGAATGTTTTGCTTCTTTTGAAATGAAGACAAGTCTTTGCTTTTTTTTTAAAGAGGAGATTTTGGTACTTTTAATCCACTCATCTTTTCAATTATAAATTTGAATTTTTAGAAAGATTGCTTTCCTTCAATGTCAATATGAACCCCAAAAGACTCTTCAGTCTTTGCTTCACTTGCCCTTTTCAAGTGAAACGACACAAAAGTTTACTTCTGACAATGACTCAATGATCAACCTTTTTTTATTTCCCCAGTAGTTGCTTTTAAAAATATGTAAGAAAACTCTCACTGTCTGAAATTAAAATTTATTTTAAGCTTCATTTAAGTACCAAACACCTCACGGCTGTGGCTAGGGGGGCCTATGCACAGGTTCGCCTGGTGCACCAATTGCGGCCATACTTGGAGAAGGAGGCTCTACTCACGGTCACTCATGCCCTTGTCACCTCCCGACTGGACTACTGCAATGCGCTCTACATGGGGCTACCCTTGAAGAGTATCCGGAGACTTCAGTTGGTGCAAAATGCGGCTGCGCGTGCTGTGGTGGGTGTGCCAAGGTACACCCACGTGACACCTATACTCCGCCAGCTGCATTGGTTGCCCATCGGTCTCCGGGTACAATTCAAGGTGTTATCATCTTTAAAGCCCTTCATGGCTTAGGACCAGGTTACCTTCGGGACCGCATTCTGCCTCATACTTCCCTTCGTCCGGTTAAGGCCCACAGAGTGGCCTCCTCCAGGTCCCGTCAGCCAAACAATGCCGACTGGCGGGCCCTAGGGGGAGGGCCTACTCTGTGGGGGGCCCCGTGCTCTAGAACCAACTTCCCCCAGAGATCCGAACTATCCCCACCCTGCTGGCCTTCCAAAAAGCCGTTAAGACATGGCTCTTCCTGCAGGCAGGGGGTGAGACTAGTCCCACCTGAGCTCCCCCCGGCATGGCTGATGGTGAATATTTTTTTTAACTTTTTGTAAATTTTTAATTGCTGTTTTAAACTGTTGTTTATTATTAGTGTTCTCGTATAATTGCTGTACGCCGCCCTGAGTCCCTCAGGAGTAGGGCGGCATAGAAGAACCAATAATAAATTAAATAAATAAATAAATAAATAAATAAATAAATAAATAAATAAATAAATAAATAAATAAATAAATAAATAAATAAATAAATAAATAAATATGAAGTATTTCATTCTTCTATTCTCAATTCTGTCAGCCATGTTGATGATGCCTGTTGATGGCTACAAATATTTAAAATCAAGTATTTATAATTCCAGTGGAGATATTTATGCAGAGAGCACAACACAGAAATTAGGTATAGAATATTTCCATAACAGTTAACAGTTTGAGAGAATAATTAAACATTGTTTAAAAATGTTATGAAAGAAAATGTGGGCATTGCTCTGGTGTGATTCATAAACAACTGCACAGGAAGCTTGCCATATGTCCAGGGAATCTCCTTATCTCATCTCTACAATTCTGTGGGAGCCATGTAGAAAGACAACTATACATTGAGAATGATCCTGCCAATGCTATCTTCTATATTCTGATTTGCCCTTTTAATTGTGTACCAGTGGCAGTGCTGAACTAGGAAAGGGAGATCCAGATTCAAGTCCACTCACAGGCATGACAGTTTACTGGGAGACATAGGACCAGCCACACTATCTCAGAGTGGAAGAAATTTCAGAATAGAATGCTATGTATACCACCTTGAACTCCTGGAGGGAAGGTGGAATATAAAACTTATAAATACTGTAGTAAACAAAATAATTCAGAGAATGCTCTTAAGTGATTTATAAAGGTATTCCAACAGTCATGCTTCCAATAGCAAACTAGAGAAACTCTTGCCACTATCAAGGTCCACTCAGTGAGAGAAGGAGAAGCTACAGAGAGATGGAACATTTCCCTCTGGGTAGGAGCACCCCTGTTTAAAAAGATTAAACAAGTTAAAGTACAAGAACAAGAGGGAGAGTTAAGGAAACGGAAATAAAACATGGAATGAAAGAAATGTGTGTCTTATAGGGAATGGTGTCTTACTGAACAGTGCAGGGTAAATTAGATCTCTTGCCACCTGAAGAGTCCAATGTCTTTTTAAATGTACTTGTTAAAACAAATGGGAAGCAGTAAGAAGAAGCATCCAAATGCTTCAGTCAAGGACCTATTGCCCATCTGTTCCATTCACAGCCTCCCAGTAAATTAGTAGCCTTAGTTGCAGAAACAATATTGGATGATGACATGCAGAGCAAATCAGACTTCAGCAAGAGGTTCAACAGATCTGCTGGAGTTGCTTCAATGCATCTGGCCCTACCTAAATGATTAGCAAATAAAAAATAGATAGATATGGGAGGCGCAAAGGCCAGCATTTGGAACCATGACCAGTTTTAGAATTGAAACTGAACAGTCCTCCATTTATGTTAAACTGACATCTTTCCTTTTATCCTAAGCAGGAATTATGTCAGACCATAGAGTACGTATGTATTCCCCAGGAGACTGGATTATCAAAATCCTAGCAAGGATCAAAAACTGCAAATTCTAAGTCAGTGATGGCGAACCTTTTTTTGCTCTGGTATCAAAAGGGTGCGCGTGCGTGCGATAGCGCACGTGTGCGTGCCCACACCCATAATGCAATGCACTCCCCCCCATGCATGCGTGCACAACCCCCCCACGCTGCCATCCCCACGCATGCGCGCAGAGCTCACTGAAACCTCCGGAGCCTGTGGATGGCGAAAAATGGATTCCAGCTGATTTTCAGCCTTCTGGAGGGCGGGGGGAGGTCGTTTTCGCCTTCCCCAGGCTTCAGGAAAGCCTCCTGAAGCCTGGGGAGGGTGAAAAAGGGCCCAACGGCCCTTCCGGTAGGCCCATTGTGTCACGGTGTGATTATTGCCTGTTACATGTATATGCAGGGAGATGCATCCCTATTCAATATAATGGTTTATTCTTGAGCACGTGATTGATATGTTCTTGTACGCATGTGTGCATTCCATTCTCCGCTCTACCCTTCTTGCTCTGTCTTCCATTGAGAGAAGACGCACATTTTTATATCAGAGATGTAAACAAATGAGGACTTATTGTTTTGTACTGAAATAAATATTTTTACTTAGACTTTTAAATTGCGGTTTCATTTCTAATGTCTGATGTCCGGGAAAAGATCAAACATCACCTCTGTGAGATTAATTCTCACATCTGTCACATTGGGTCTGTTTTTCGCCATCCACAGGCTCCAGAGGCTTTCCTAAAGCCTGGGGAAGGCGAAAATGACCTCCCCCCGCCCACCGGAAGGCCGAAAATCAGCTGGCCAGCGCGCACATGCATGCTGGAGCTGACATAGGGCAACGCCTCACGTGCCCTCAGATATGGCTCCTTTGCCATCACGGTTCTAGGTAATTGGACACTAAAGCAGACATTAGTGGGAAAAAGCAGAACAAAATATCAAGGAGCAGATATCGATTTGTTTGCAAATAAAGCTACTTCTTCATTGTATGTAGAATTTCTAGCTGTTGAAACTTCTACCTGAAATATTGAGCTTAACCTTTAATCTTATTATCCCTTAAATAGCACTGAGTATGTTCTGATATAAAGGTCTATGTATCTTGTGTTTGAAGATCATTCTTTTGTTAATCCTGCCTTGTTTCCTTCTTGGAACAGCACAAAAGAAACTAGATGCCAGACCAGGGGTGAAATTCAAAATTTTTCCCTACCGGTTCTGTGGGCGTGACAGGGGAAGGATACTGCAAAATCTCCATTCCCTCCCCACTCTGGGACCAGCCAGAGGTGGTATTTGCCGGTTCTCTGAACTATTCAAAATTTCCACTACAGGTTCTCCAGAACCTGTCAGAACCTGCTGGATTTCACCCCTGTTGCCAGACCCATCTTTATCTCTGTCCTGATGGTGTCTCTTCAATGTATTTTATTTCCCTGATATTCTAAGGCAGTGGTTCCCAACCTTTTTGTGATCGAGTACCACTTGGAGGTCCCGTACAGTCGCCGCGTACCACCTGGTTCCAGAGAAACTAAATTCGATCAGATATCACTTTATTTCCATAATTGTACCGTTCCTTTTTTGGCCCCGCGCATCCGGCAACTGGATTCTTGGGCCGCTGGGACCAGGTGGGTGGCGTGTGGCAACAGTTGCAAATCGTTGCCAGATTATCTTGTGTTAGGCAGTAAACATTTTTGTGAAGTAAAAAATAACTAACTAAAAATCGTTCATGACCCCGAAAGTGTTCGCATACCACCTGTAAGGCCCTCGCGTACCACTAGTGGTACACGTACCACAGGTTGGGAACCACTGTTCTAAGGGAAAAGGAACCAAATACAACCAGCTAGCAGATAAAATTTCAACCACAAAACTCCAGGAGAAGCAGCTGTATATTGATTGTTAATATTTCTGTATCTTGAGTTTGCAGGAAGAGAAACCCAGAAAGGAAGTAACTTGCCAGTTCTGATTCCTATTTAAGCATAACATTAGGGAATAACTTCTTCCCTTAGATTTTTTTTAAAGAGAATAATGATCCCAAAACAAATACTAGCTGGCAAGAGTCTTGCAAATGAATTTTAGTCTACTGTTGGTGGTTGATGTTGTGTGGCTTCTGGAAATGCATCTTTTTTCTCTCAAGACACATACGCCAGGGGTAACAAATGCTTCCCTGTTGCCAGAATTAATTTTCCTGCCTTTTAATCCAAAGAGTGGATTGTAAAATCAATTGATTTATCCCTTTACTCATACCTGGTTGGAATCCAGGGCTTCTCTGCTCTTTTGTACAACTTCCCTAGTTTTTACTGAATTCTTTTTAGAGACAGGGAGCGATAGCAAGAGGGAATGTCACATCTGTAAACTCCAGACTAGGAAACATAGGAAGCAATGGAAGAAAGGATTTGTTTGAGAGGAAGGGGGAACTGGACAGCAGGCTCTCAACAAACCAATTCACTTTCCTCAGGAGAAAGAAAAGGAGAGGGGAGGGGAGGGGAGAAGATGAGGCAAGGAACAAGAACCACACTAGCTGCTACATACTGTACATGTTTTTCCTAACTATTATTTTAACTTACCTGTTTAGATACCCTCATCCCCTCAGTGTCAAGTATTTGAAAGAACGAATCTTTCAGCAAATTTTCTGAATAGAGACACTTTATCTAGAGTCCAAGCTCAGTTTACCTGAGCAGACTTCAAGAAAGAGTTCTTTCTGCGTATATAAATATCATTATGGAGGCCAAGCACATCTTTCCCACCAAAGAGCTCCTCAGAGAAAGGATTGGACTAAATATCCAGCTGTATTTTATGTTTGGTATAAGGACATTCTAAAAACATTTAAGAAAGCTGAGGCTGCAGAGCAATTTCTCTCTGGCATGTATCCAGTTCTATCTGAAAAATTAGGAAAGTGCAGAAATGTATATTGCAGCACAGGGGAGATGTAGCATTCAATTTTAATTAAATAACTGGCAGGAGGTTTTGGAAAGAACACAGCTCTGCTCACAGTTATCCAATTGGAACAAAAGCATTTTAATGAGGGGGATAAATTTGAGATTTCTTGATCTTTGCTTCACATATCTTGAGTGTTGTCAGTATATTGCATATGCCTCTTAGTTGATGGGATATTGGCAACAATATGTTGGTTTGCAAAGAAGGTCTAGAGTAGATATTCTAGCTTCCATAGAATAATCTGAAAATGCTTGAGCTTTAGTTATACTTGTGAAATACTTTAGAAAATATGTCAAACCTGAACAGCACCATCCTTACCCTTAGCAGAGTATTCTGTTTAGGACATGTATAAGAAGATCTTTGCTAGTTTATGATAGCCCACAAAATCTTTTTTTCTTCTATGTAACATGTAAAATATTATGTATGTCCTTCTGCTTTCCCCTCATGTTACATAAATTAACCAATAAAGAAAAAAAAGATGTGTGTTACTGAACCTAGGAGAATGAGGTAGGATTAACAGATCTGAATGAAGGTGACTTGATCCTGTAGAGTGAAACCGATGACTATATGTGGAAAAAGAAAAGTAGGTTTCATTATGAAAAAAATAGCCAGAATGAATGGTAGAACTGATTTACAAATTGGTGTCATCTTCTAGGCTGTTTGGATATATATGAGAGTTGGACTTCATGGTTATGTTATGTTCCAGTGAATGGTGAAAATGGAAGAACCAAATATGTATTTTGGGAAGATGTGATGTGTGTGTGTGTGTGTGTGTGTGTGTGTGTGTGTGTGTGTGTGTGTGTGTGTGTGTGTGTGTGTGATTTTGTTAGCTAACAGATGGATTGATGAGACCAGGATTGAAGAGAAAGTGATCTGGATAATTAAAGACCTAAGAATGAATGAAAATGGTGACAAGGGATCATCTACACACACAAAAATTATTTGTTTAGAATACAGTGTTTAAACATGAAGCTATTTCTGCTTTCATATGAAAAACAAATAGAGAAACTTTAAAGTATGGACAATTTTGTAAGACAATGCCTCCAGTGTTGTTAGTTGCAAATAGAAGCCAGGACTGATGGGCTAAAAGTTCTGATGTTTTCTTTAGATCTGTTATTTCATTTTAGTTGGTGGGAAGTTACAGTTAGGAAAAGGTTGTATTGCTATAGTTTATGAAAAGGAAGCTTGTAGTGAATAATCATCACTTTTAAGCTACTGTATGTTCCATGATTGAATTTGTGATTTTAGAACGAGTCCCTCCAATTTAAATTCACCACCAAATATAGGTAGCTTATGGTGATGATTGTGTTGACAAGTGTACTATACATTGCTGAGGCAATAAATAAATAAATAAATAAAGTTGGTGAACTGGAAAAAACTAATTTGGGTGAAAGTGACCATCAAGAGGTTTGGGCAAGAGACTGGTCAAACTTTTTTCGTATTGAATTAAAGCAACTTAAAGTTTTATGCCAATGATTCAATATGATCTATCATCTATCTACCTATCATCCATCCATCCATCATCTACCTACCTATCTACCTATCTACCTATCTACCTATCTACCTATCTACCTGTCTGTCTGTCTGTCTATCTATCTATCTATCTATCTATCTATCTATCTATCTATCTATCTATCTATCTATCTATCTATCTATCTATCTATCTATCTATCTATCTATCTATCTATCTATCTATCTTCTATATATCATATCTGAATAATATTATAAATTCAATAATTCCATTTAACCCTTATTGAACAGGTCAGGATTTGGTGGAAAATAATGTAAATGTTTTTTTAACTTTGTGGTTTTTCATTCTGTTATTCTGCTGCCCTCTGCTGAGCAAATGATATAATCATATTCATTTAATGTTTTTAAATCATTTGCTGAACAAATAATGTAATTAAGTATTTCCAAATCTTTCCTAGCTATTTCATTTCTCCTTCTTTTAAAGAAATTGTAAGAAATTTAAGTTTATTGGCCTCAACGGCATCACAAATTTTGGTGGAATATAATCTATTTTATCAGATGCTTTACAAGTCATTGTATATGTTTTCATCTGTAAATCTGAAAACCGGAAAAGCTTCAAAACTCCATTCTTTTTCATTTATTATAATATCTTACCATTCCTTAAGTTGTATATGTCACCATAAATGTATTATGAGAGCAAACTTGTAGGTCTCAAAAGCAGATAAATGTTTAAGACCTCCATTTAGTTTTACTGAAACTCAGTAAACAGGAAATAAATATTTAGCTAGCTGTATATCTCAGCTTGGAGAAAATTAGATTTTGTAGATATCTTTCTGAGCCCTTATTTGTACAATTTCCGTCACATTGGGGCAGCCCATTAACTTCAGCCTGAAACTCTATTCCCCTTATTATTTGAGTGAGCAGTTGTTTGGCTTGGTAATATCTCTTTAAAAACCTTAGGAATGGCACAAGAAGGCCATATAAGGCCAAATTCTGCTCTACAACCTTTTCCAGGGAGAATTTTCTATTAAAACTAAAAGGGTCAGTCCAACTGGGAAGAATTGGATTTTCAGGCAGTAGTAATCCTCTTCCCAGTCCTTAGCCATATTGGAGGCATTCTTGTGTCAAGCCTTAACTGGGCATTTGCTGTTCCATTGGGTGCAGCAAAGTTTGATCTGAAAAATGTTTTTGTACTGTTTCCAGTGCATTCTTCTTCACACAAAATCCCTACTTGTGCCCCATAAAGAATTTGGGCCAATGGTTTGGCCTCAAAAAGTTTTAATACCACTGGGATTAATTGTCCTCTACTTATATAAAGGAAGCAATTAATAGCACTTTTAGTTCTAAGAGCTAGGTGTACTACATCATTCTGGTGCATTTTCCAGGTGCCTTTTTAGAATAAAATACCATCCCAAGGTATTTAAATGCAGTAATCTGCTCTAATCCACTCTTTAGGACGGCCAAGTAGCTCTCTTAAAAAATACCAGAATTTTAGATTTATCAAAAGAACCAGGTGGTTTGTCTGCATTATCAAAATATATTGCTGCTATTGCTTTTTTCAGATGTACAGGGATTTCTGAAATGATGGCTATATCATCTGTGTAAAAGATTTTAGGGAGTTTGCACCCTGCTAATTTAGGTGAATTCCAGATTATGAAATCCAGATTATGAAATAATTTTGCAACTGCATATGTCATTTTAGGGACTCCAACAGATAATGGATATAAAATCCATCATAGTGACCTTGTCGACTTTTAAATAGAGCTGAATTAATCTTATCCAACTTAACTTAAAAGACCATGTTGAATTGTTTCAACTTCCCCACTTTACAAGATATTCTTTGAGGAGCTGATGCATTATTCTACCTTCCCTCTACAATTACTGAGGAAAAAACATTGAAACAGGCTGTGGTGAATGCCCAAAGAAATTTGGAATAAATAAGTGTAGATAGTCTGCAGGCAAGTATCTTAGGGGATTTGTTAAGGACCAGTAAATCCTTATCTGTCTTAGCTCATTTTGGATTTTCATATCCTCAATCCACTGCAACTTCTAGATGGCATAGCAAAAGTACTTATAATTATGTGGGGACCACAACATCAGATAGGGACGTAAGCAATCAAGTGGGTGTATCAGGGGTGGGTTCTGGTTTCTCCCATTGCTGGTTCACTCAGGGAAGTGCTGCGGGGGCACGCACGCATACGCAGTACTTAAAAAAAGCTTCTGCGCATGCGCAGAAACAAAAATCAAGATGGCGGCACCTATGGTGCTGCTGAGAGAACCGGCTCGGGAGTGTGGCAGGCCTGGGTCGCTGCCGGTTCCAGCGGTCCGAACCGGGAGGAACTCACCTCTGGGGTGTATGCTTTATTGTCTATGTAGGTAAACAACAATGCCTGCCCTTGTACTACCAGATTATACTGGCCTTTAATCTCTCTATGGAATAAAATTATTACCAAATGTCTTGGTTTAACTGATCAATTCCCTTCACAGTGACCCAGCAATGAAGACATTTAGTTAAAAGTTCTAATGAAAGGTCGTCGGCACAGGGTTCCCCTTACATTATATACATCTTTGCAGGAATACACTGAGTCATGTGAGAGAAGCCTTTGCTTAATCCATTAGAAAGATGAGGACTCTTTGGCTTTTATAGTATAAACATAAATACCTCTTGTCAAGTGGATTCAGAATAACAGAATACACTGTACTGTAATAGAGTTGGAAGAGACCTTAGAGGTCTTCTAGTCCAACCTCCACTCAAACAGGAGACCCTATCAGCCATTTGTCTGAAATTGTATAGGCCCTATACTAGGGGTCAGCAACCTTAAAAACTCAGAGAGCCATTTGGACCCATTTCCCACAGAAAAGAAAACACCGGGAGCCACAAAACTCTTCCTGTGCCTGACTATTTCCTGAGCAGCCACAAAACTAGCATATATAGTTGAATTAAAGATTCTGTTTTCTTCTGAAACTTTTCTTTTCTTGGATTTATCCATGGTTGGCCTACTGGGGATCGAAAAGCTTAATAAATTGTGCATCGGTGGGTGTCGCATATTGGCAGTTGTGACACATATTTTGAGTTACAGGGAGCTGCAGCAGAGGGATAAAAGAGCCACAAGCGGCTCCAGAGCCACGGGTTGCTGACCCCTGCCCTATACCATTTCAGACAAATGGCTGTCCAATCTCTTCAGTGATGGAGAATCCACAAGTTCTAAAGAATAGGGTTTGAGACACAACAGGGAACTTAAAAGAATATGTTCCGGAGAAAATTGGTCTTAACTTTTTCTAAGGGACCAAAGGAGTACATGGGCCTAAATTGGGCACCATATAGCAGTTGAAGTAAAACTACTCCTTTTACGACAATACTATAGAACAATACTAACTAATACTAACTATACTAACAATACTAACAATACTAATACTATAGACAATACTATAGAACATACTAGCAATTTATTATTTTTACTCAGAGATTTCAGGCTCATAAATTATTGATTGGCAGTTCCAAGTCCTTATTTATTTAAAGGATGTATTCTTTCCCAAATATGTATTACTATTATAATTTAAGACAGGATATTTGGTATGATTAAAGGAAGGAAAGAAAGAATAGTATAACAGTTATACTTGTGAACTGTTTTGTGATCCCGAACTCAACTTACTCAATTTTCTTTGTGCTTATGAGAAATATCCTTGAGACATTTAAATGTTTATCAACCAATTTGCATCCCACGAAAAGAATGTTTGCTGGCAATAGCTATGTTGCTGATTTCATTAGAGCACTGTGGCTCAAACATTTGCAATGCTGGACCAATAAAATCAGAAATGCATGGACTATCCAATTAGACAAATACCTCTCCCTATGATTTCATCTTTAAAAACATGGGAGTTCACATTTTTTTGATAAACAAGACAATGATTTGTATAAATCCCTTCCAATCCACTTCATAATCTTTACTTGCTGTTACGAAAGGGTTTCACCAGGGGTTGCTGTGCCCCTTTGTCAGCCAATTTACCAGAGACCAACACTCATCCTACTCTGAGGTTCGCATGGACGCTGGCTGCTAGGGTTGGGTCACATCTGGCAGACACAGGAAACTGAGTTCTTGCAGATGTTCCTGGAGTGGACAGAACATGACAGGGAGGCTGTAACTTAAACGCCAGTCCTTGTGGTTCCATGACATAGGGAAGATGTGTGTGGCTAGTGGGAGATCACATTGGGAGGTGTTTTACTTGGCTGATCTATCTCCCTCATGTCCTGTCCTCATGACTATGTGTTACTATCCCAGTTTATACACTTCCTATCCCTTATGCTGCATCAGAGTAGCTGTAGTTACAGTACTGAAGCATGAATCAAAAGACCTGAAATATCATCCTCCTTTTGATACAGAAAGTGAAAGGGTGATGTTGAACCATTCATTCTCACCTGGCCTGATATTAGTGTGCTTCTGTAGGGGCAAAACAAAGAGGGGGAGGACAGGAGAAGTATTTAATGCCAGCTAGCGGCAAGGATTGAAAGGTAAGAAATTGGGCAAGCAAGTTAAAAAACTGTTGTATGAAAGTGTGTGATGCATACTCTGAAAGGATGAAATACGATTCATCTCAGTGCAGAGGGTACATTTCTGTCAGGAATGTAATTCTGGATTGTACATATAAACTGTTTGCATTCCAGGCAATTCCTGACGGTTAATATATCTGGGGTTTGGCAGCTTGTAGTACTGTAATCAAGCAAAGTGTATAAAGCAATTCAGATAAAATTCTATACTCTGACAATCTGTTCTGTTGACCCACGTGGACGGTAGAGTGAAGCAGTTATTTTAACAGTCATGAATTGCATGAGTGCACTTTGAAAATACCCAAATAGGTTCTAGGAGTGGACAAAGGGAGTGGCACTTTCCCCCACTTAGATGCAGCTATGTGTGAGAGGTATGTATTTGGTCAGAAAACAACACATTGCTGGTTGCATGACCACCTCTCTGCATGAACCTACCAGTAGTGTATATGAGCAATGACTGCTCAAAGAAGAATAGCAGGTGTCACCACTCTCAACTCACCGCTCAGGATCAAAACAGGCAGGATAAGAAGCTCACCCATAAGCTTTGATTGCATTCTGGGATCAGACGCATGCAGATACAGAACACCACCAGTTCAACAGGGGCAGTCTGTAGTATCAGAGATTAGGTTTAAAAAGGACCCATAAGTTTATCACATGCTAAGGTCTGCACAATGCATAAGGAGTAAACATGGGCAGTACGCGTGTGCACACAGATGGATTCAGGACTGCTGACCAATCAGGGATGTTTACCATGCTCTTCCTCAAGGAGAGATACTTTCATCATGGCATTGGACCAGGCAGAAGTTAGAGGAACAGACAAAGCATTTGTCTACATTACTGCCTGGAGTTTTCCCGTATTGAAAGCTATGCACTTCTGTCATCAAAATGCTTCGGAATTCACCATCTCTGTCTTTTCCTGCCATGCAATGCAAGGCGCCTTTAAACTTTTTTGTTCCTTTGTTCCCTTCCTCCAACTTTTCCTCATGTGATTTCTTTTTTCATCTCACACATAAACAATCTTGCAGCAATGTCTGGTTGGCAAAGTTGTGTAGAAAGAAATGGCAGTAGCCCTGCACTGAGAGAAGAGTCTTTTATGCACCATACAGAAGAGAAACAAATTATATTGCTGAAGGAGATTGTTGCTGAAAATGCCAACACTGCCATTGTTTGCAGCAGCCGAAGTATAAGGTTTTTGAACAGGTACCAATAAAGTCATATAATTGCTCAACAATCACCCATGGAACATAGCAGCCCCGAGCGCACAAGGTCAATATTTCTACTGTTTCTACTGTTGCCATTTAAAATATGTTGTTGCCTGTCAAAAAAAAAAGAGGTGGGGACACACACATGGCAAGAGCTGTACTGTCTCCAGCATTGTCTCATTGTCATCCCAGCAGTTCCTCTTTGACAAATGCCCCTTCAATTCACTGAAGATGCTTCTTGGATGAGAAGCAAAATGGCTTCAAGAGAAAAAACAAAGAAAGTCCAGTTGCCTTTTGAAAAAGCATATTTTGGACAACCATGACATAGATGACAGAGAATCTCCACAGACATTTGAAGGTTCAGGTGACCAACAACCATTGCCTCTTGATGTAGATATGAATTTGCATGATCCAATGCTCTTGTTGCCTTTGTTCAGGAAAAGATGCACATCACACACAAGCATAGGGTGAAAAATAATGAAAAAGGAAAGCAGAAAGAAAGCTTGGTTGCATAACTTTCCCAATCATATAACTTAGTGAAATAGCCATTTGCATGGCATTTCCTCTTCCAGATCTCCTCTCAGGAGAGGAGAGTTGGATGAGGAACTTAAAGTAGCAGTTCAATTGGCTAGATAGGGTTAAACTCCTGTGAGACTGAGGAGTGTGTTTGAAGAAAACCCCACTTTTGCTGTGGAAGACAAGAACCATTCTCAAGGATGCCTCTATTGTAGGCTAATCCTGGGATAAGTTTTGCAGACCTGTGTTCTTGAAATGGAAGATGAATTATGGCATTGTGAGGTAATTGTATGGATTAGTCTTCTCTCAACTGAGATTAGAAGAGCTTTGTGACTGTTTACATCTAATTTTTCATCTTTAGGCCCTGCTTCACTGTTCAGCTATTACATTATACATATTTTTGTGATTTCCCGTCGCCTCAAAGGTAGAACTTCCATTTTTTCACCCTAAAATCTCCACTATTAATGGGTTATCAAAATGACTACTTTTATTATAGTTGTACTTTCTGTAGTATACAAAAGAATGCTTTTTATGGTAAATTTGGGAGGAGTTTGGGAGGAGTTTGAGCCTATCACTCCTGAGGATGTGGACAAGGCCATAGGAGCGATGAGCGCCTCCACTTGTTTATTGGACCCGTGTCCCTCCTGGCTGGTTTCGGCTAGCAGGGAGGTGACACGCGGCTGGCTCCAGGCGGTTGTGATCGCATCTTTGAGAGAGGGGTCCATCCCACAGCCCTTAAAAGCTGCGGTGGTGAGGCCCCTCCTCAAGAAGCCTTCCCTGGACCCAGCGGATTTAAAGAACTTCCGTCCAGTCTCCAACTTACCCTTCGTGGGTAAAGTTGTCGAGAAAGTGGTGTCGCTCCAACTCCTGCGGTTATTGGAGGAAACGGATTATCTGGATCCCTTTCAATCGGGTTTCAGGCGCGGCTACAGTACGGAGACTGCTTTGGTCGCTCTGATGGATGATCTCTGGCGAGCCCGAGATGGAGGTCATTCCTCCATCTTGGTGTTACTTGACCTCTCAGCGGCTTTCGATACTATCGACCATGGTATCCTTCTGCGTCGTCTCGGGGAGATGGGAGTGGGGGGCACCGTTCTTCGGTGGTTCTCCTCCTTTCTCTCCGACAGGACGCAGTCGGTGTTGACAGGAGGGCAGAGGTCAGCCCCTAGGCCCCTGCTTTGCGGGGTGCCACAGGGCTCGGTCCTCTCTCCTATCCTGTTCAACATTTACATGAAACCGTTGGGTGAGATCATCCGACGACACGGGGTGAGGTATCAGCAGTATGCTGATGATACCCAGTTGTACATCTCCACTCCGTGTCAGTTCAGTGAAGCAGTTAATGTAATGTGCCGCTGCCTGGACGATGTAAGGGTCTGGATGGGAGTGAATAGACTCAGGCTCAACCCAGACAAGACTGAGTGGCTTTGGATATTGCCTCCCAAGGATTATGTCGACTGTCCCTCCTTGGTTCTTGGGGGAGAAAAATTGACTCCCTCAGAACGGGTCCGCAATTTGGGTGTCCTCCTAGATCCACAGCTTAAATTGGAGCAACATCTTTCAGCTGTGGCTAGGGGGACCTTTGCACAGGTGCGTCTTGTGCACCAATTGCGACCCTACTTGGAGAGGGAGGCTTTGCTCACAGTCACTCATGCCCTTGTCACCTCACGGCTTGACTACTGTAACGGGCTCTACATGGGGCTACCCTCGAAGAGCATCCGGAGACTACAATTGGTACAGAATGCAGCTGCGCGAGCTGTGGTGGGTGTACCGAGATACACCCACGTAACACCCATCCTCCGCCAGCTGCATTGGCTACCCATTGGTCTCCGGTCGCAATTCAAGGTGTTGGTTTTGACCTTTAAAGCCCTACATGGCTCAGGGCCAGGTTATCTTCGGGACCGCATCCTGCCACATTCCTCCCTACGACCAGTGAGGTCCCACAGAGAGGGCCTCCTCCAGGTCCCGTCTGCCAAACAATGCCGGCTGGCGGGCCCACGGGGGAGGGCCTTCTCTGTGGGAGCCCCATCTCTCTGGAACCAACTCCCGCCAGAGATCCGGACTATCCCCACCCTACTGGCCTTCCGCAAGGCAGTAAAAACGTGGCTCTTCCGGCAGGCGGGGTGAAGAGATGATTCCCCCAAGGATGAATGGCTTTTTATATCGTAATATGATGTTTTTAAATGCCTTTTTTAATCTGTAGTTCTAATCTCTGCTGTAAGCCGCCCTGAGTCCCAAGGGATTGGGCGGCCTATAAGAACTCTTAATAAATAAATAAATAAATAAATAAATTCCTCTTTTATATGCCAGCTTTTTTTCTAGCCAATTTTATATATTTATTGAATTGCAATAGTGGCAAATATCTGTAGGATGAGGGTAAATGGATTTATTGGATTCATACCCTACTCCAAGCTCCTTAACTTTTTCTAGGATATAGCAAGTCATATTTCATCTGAAATTCACATGAATGTACATTGACAGCAACTATTGGCAGAGCTAGAGGTTCATGCTTCACTATCACTCAGCATCTTTAGAAGATATATACCTGAATTACAGAGGTTGCTATTCCGTTGATGGCAACAGAACAGAACAACCTTGTCCATTCCTCCTGACCTTAAGGCTTTAGCCAGCCATTTCCACACTAAAGCCAAATTTATCAAAAGGTGTGGGTTTAATGATGGTGGGTAAACCGGGTAGGGGAACTGGAAAGCAGCTGCTAATGGGGAAATCCTTTGTTTTACCTAACTTCCTCAGGCAAGAACATAAAACTATTCAAAAAATAAAATAAAATAAAAATCAAGCATTTCTGCCTAAAGGAGGCTTCGAGCAATCAGGAAAATTCTGGCGGCTACTTCATTTAGGACACATTTAAATCAAGGAGGGATTTGACAAGTTGTGTAGGTGAAAAGGGGGCAGATGTGTAACCCCCATCTGCGAACAAGTTTGGAAGCTTTGGACAAATAGAGATGCAGCCGATCAGTGCTTGGAATAGTTTGCCGATTTTTTACATTACTTCTGTCATTTCAGTAGCGAGACTGAAAGGCAACCTCTTCTCCCAACATCTACTCTGGTTGAATTTCTAGCTCCCACCTCAGTTTCGGATCATGCTGCAAGTCAAGGCAGCGCAGCAGCTTCTAACTAAGCGAAAACCACTGGAGATGTCAGGACTGCCTGAGTTTCGGAGCCATGCTTGCGTCTCGCTCCCGGTTTCCTGGGCCCGTTGCAGGGGTTAGGAGCCCCCCTCGCCTTGAGGAGGGGGCACGGCGCGGCGGCCGCATCCCAGGCAACGTCTAGCGCTTGGAGGGCGTATCCAGTCTCCGTGTGGATGGAGGAGGGCTGTACCGAAGACCCACCACCACTTTTTCTTCAGGGCTACCCCCTCCCTCCTTTGTTCTCTCGGCTCCGCCCCTCCCTCAATTTAGCTTGGCCATTGGCTCATGCAGCTTTCACTCGGGGTGGGGGGACCCGCTTGGTCCCGCTCCCCGACCCTGGGTGAAATTGCCGAAGCGGTGAGCCCCAGCGCTGCCTTTATTCCATTTTGTCTCGTCCCGGGCTACGGCAGCAGCGCCAGACAGGCACCAGGTAAGGGCTTGCGCGCTCCGACCTCAGCGCGTCTGATCCCTCAAGTCATGGCCGAGCAAGGAAGGAGAGAGGTGCTGCCCGGGAGCCTTCCAGCCCGGAGACAAAAGGCGGCCTCTGACGGCCGCGGCCGGGTGCCTTACTTCTGAATGCCTGACGAGACCCCCGAGGTCGAAGGCTGCCCGCTTGTGGCGCTGAGTCTCTGGGATATGGGCCGAAAGCAAGATGGGGTCTGCCCAAAATCTTGCCTTCGGCCTGAGAGGGAGATTGCATCATGTAACCGTTCCAGACTGGGCGCGGAAGGCTCTTTGCTAAATTCTCCAGGCCTAAGAAAGCCTCCCGCCTCTTGCCCTGGTAGGTTGGATTGGCTGGCGGGGGATTTGGAAGGCTGACCGACCAAAGAAATACGAAATAGTCCTTGGAGCGGAACTTCCGAGCGGCCGGGAAGAGGGTGCTTTGAAGCGGGAGAGGTTTGGGGAGAAACTGTTCGCAAGCAGCGGTCTCCAGACTTCAGTAGGATGGTACCTATGCTCCGGCTTTGTGTTGAGTGTCTAGGATACGTTGCACAAATCTGTGCGTTACACGCTTGTACAGTAATGCAGCATAGTCAGATTCATAATTAAGAGCCGCAAAATATATGTCTCCTTGGTCTGTTTACGGCAATGTTGAATAGAGAAAGCAAAAGCTTGCTGTTAATTACATTGGTAGACGTGGAAAGGGGCGTATTTATGCAACTTTAGTCAACGATAGATATAAGTCAATCAGTCCTGTGTATGTTTGAAATAAGTAAGAATTCAGCATACTAGAAAAAGAAATACTGTTAACTTCTTTTAAAAACTGGTTGAAAACCTTTAGAATTATTTTAATTAATGTACTTTCAAAGAATTGCTAGCTTGTGCTAAAGACTGCCAAGTATGGTGGTTGTAGTTTTTGCGCCTAATAAAAAACCATAGCCTTCATAACCTAGTATGGTAAAATTAATTGAGATCAAATGTTAATCTTTTCTGGGAAAATTTATTTTAATCTTTGGCTTTAATGTGAAATGCTATATTAACATTTTGTAAAAATTATTGAAGAACAAAGTAGCAACACTAGGCTAATGAATAAATATAATACAAACACTACTTCATCAGGTGCATAAATGGACAGGATCAAGGTAGGCAGATATACAGGAAACATTCCACATCCATAGTCTAAATAGCTAGAAAATAGCAACAAAAGGTATGTGTTTTTTAGTGTGCAAAGTACCTGCAATATCTGAGATTACTGTAATAGAATAAAATTTTAGTAGGATTTCCTATTCCTCAAATTCCATTCAATTTGTATTGGTTCCCAACTAAAGGGAATAATTTCAACCTAAAGGGAACAAATGAATTTCCATTTCAAAAGGCAATAATAAATGGAGTAATTCAAGATAATATTGCTAGTAAAAACAATTATATAAAATATTACAGTGAATAAAACTTCAAATGAAGAGAGAAGCCTAATAAGTAGAAACCCGTTACCTTCATTTCACTTACATTATCTGTGCTAAAAATTCAATAATTGATTCCAACTTTCACATATGATATCTTTGAAGCTGAACTTTCTTTATTACAGGTAGTCCTCAACTTTCAACCATTTGTTTAGTAACCCTTGAAGTTACAACAGTGCTGAAAAAAGTGACATGACTGGTCCTCAAATTTACAACCTTCACGGCATTCCCACTGGCAGCAGAGCAAAGTCTGGGCACTTTGGAACCTGCATCTATTTAAAACGATTGCAGTGTCCCTGGATCAGGTGATCACCATTTGTGACCTTCCCAGCTGGCTGCAGTGATTCGCTTAACAATCACGGCAAAAAGGTCATAAAATTGGGTGCAACCATCTTGCACCCAATTTAACAACCATCTTGCTTAGCAATGGAAAGTCTGCTCCCAGTTGGAGTCATAAGTTGAGGATTACCTGTATAGACTTTAACCTCCATTACAAATAAAAGGAAAATAAATTGCTATAGAAAATCCGTTATCCAAAAAATTATCATGCAACAGTAGGACAGCAAGCTAAGTCAACCTTTGCACATTTGTATGTCTTAATAAAGGTATTTTGAAACCCAGAATGTGAGTGAAGAGTTAACATCCCTTAAAAAATAAACATAAAATGTACCTATATCACCCTCAAATCTGGAAACAATTGTGGTGAACAAATAAGAGAAATAATCATAAATTGGGATATTATTTAAGGATCATGTAGGAATACATGGGCAAGAGTTTCTACCTCCCAAGAACCTGAATCCTCTCCCAAGAATCCTCTTTTATATATTCATCATTTTTTTTCTACTTTTAACCAAACTGGTCAGATTAGATTCTTTTTAGTCAAGCAAATGTAAATCAATAGTCAAGATGATTCAACTTATCTTATTTTTCGGAGTATAAGACGCACCGAAGTATAAGACGCACCTTAATTTTGGGGGAGGAAAACAAGGGAAAAAGGCCTCTGCCTCCAAGCAATTTGCCAAACAGCAAACAGCACAGATGATATACACTGTTTGCTGTGTATTTCTGTGCATTTGTGCTTGACCCATAGAAATAGCAAAGAATTGGAGAAATGTACATTATGCCAGAAAGTTTTCTTAAATGTAGTCACACTAACTGCTCCCAATTATTTAAATAGATCTACTCCAAGGTAACTAAACTCTAATACTAAACAGGACAATGTTACATTTCATACTATACTTGTACAGAGCTGTTAAAATTAATTAAAATTTCTGGAAGTATACATTATTCTCTATTTAAAAGAAGATACAATAGCATTGAGCCTCTTCAGAGCAAGCATTTATTTTAAAAAGCTTCTTTATTTTGTTAAGTTGTCTAGATTTACAGGGATCTCCAACCTTGGCAACTTTAAGACTTGTGGACTTCAACTCCCAGAATTCCACAGCCAGCAAAGCTAACAAAGCTGGCTGTGGAATTCTGGGAGTTGAAGTCCACAAATCTTAAAATTGCCCCTGGCTCTAGAACAATAATAAAGCAGTCTTTAAAAAATAAGTCTAATAATTTGAACATTCTACAGACATTTAGTTATTCACTTACCCCCTTCCATCCAGTTCAGCAAAAAATAAAAATCTGCCTGTCTCTCCCAGCTATTTGCCTTTGTAGTTAGTTTCACTTTCATTTTCCCACCTGGCAAACCTAATCAGCTGTCGATCGGGAAACTCCTACTGACTTGCTTGGCTTTACAGGCTCTTCCCTCTTTCCTGCAAGCAGGTAAATAGCTGGAAGACAGAGGCCAAAGGGTGGGGGTGACTGGGTGAGTGGGGCTGCATTCAGTGTATAAGACGCACCCAAGTTTTCACCCTCTTTTGGGGGGTAAAAAGGTGCGTCTTATACTCCGAAAAATACGGTAATGTTATAAGTTGTTATGATATTACATTCATTTGTAACTGAAGAGTATTCTTGCTGTAGCAGGTTGAATACATGTAGGTACTCCTTGGATTGCAGTGGCAATTGGGATTGGAATTACTCTGAATTACTCTTGCTAAATGATACACTCATAATGCCACATCAAATGGCCATTTTGGGTAGCAACAATAATCCCAGCAGCCCTGATTACCATTGTTAAGGACTGTTTGGATTGTTAAGTGAGGATTTTGTGATCTTGACTTCCTGCTGCTTCCACATTGACATTGCTTGTGGGAAGCTGGCATGGAATATCGGAAAGTGTGATCACATAACTGCAATTTGCTGCAATCTCATAATTGCAAGTCAAGCACTCCAATTATAGTCATGCGATCACATCTCTGTTTCTTTATCTTGATCTCCATAGTTTGCTGATATTCACAATTTACATAACTTTTGTTAGAGATGAGTGAATCACATATGAGTAGATTTATCTTTCCTTTGCTGTTACTGACCAGTGTGCCAGCCATCTTCATTGAACAGCTGGTATACTGATTTTTTTCTTTTCCTCTTCTTTTGAACAAAACTAAATATTTTTTCATATTTGTATCATCCTTCAAGTCTCAATTTTAATTTTTCCTTTTCTGACCCAAGCTCTGCAGTGTCAAGCTACCAGTCTGTAGTCTTCCTTTATTAACCTGACAATCTAGATCCCTGGATAGTCTCACTTGCAGATAATTCTGAAACCATGGGCACCGATGATGGTATTGTAGATAGCACAGATGGACCAAATCAACATCTTGATTTGTAAATTCTTGTAAATAAAAGTAAAAAAAAGGTTACTAACTGCTTAACTGATTATTACTGAGTTTATGCACTAAAAAAGTGAGGATTCAATGAATATCTACCTGTTTTGCTTAACTGTAACTAAACTGTCATAATATAGTAAAACTTTAATTTTAAGGAATTTGAAGTATTGCATGCTATTTGTGTAATTATGTGAAATATTACATCACATCAATTATTCAGAGTTCTGGAAACCATCAGTTTGTTATTTCGGGATAAAATTTGAATTATTGACTGTAGGAGTTGAATTATCTGTAAATCATCAGCATACCAATTATATTTTTGTTCATTTATGGGAATACCCATAGTAACTTCAGAATCCCATTCAAAATCTATGACCAGAAAAGCCACAGTCCTTGAAAAAAAGGAACAATGATGCTCAAGGATTATTTACTGACATTCAGCACCTTCAAAATCAAAGCAGTTCTCTTGATGATGCTTCCTTTAGGCAATAAGACCTTCATTTCTTTATCACACCATTTTCATCTTTAATTTTGGCTGTTTTACATACAAGTGTAGTAACTTCATTAAAATGTTCCTGTGCAAGATCTTTTATATTTGGTGGCCACTGAGAGGTTTAGCCAACAAAAAGGACAATACTTTTAATATACTGGCTGTTATTTGAGGGTTGTGAGTGCCATCTAATCAGTGCTGACTCCAGGTGATTGTCTGGACAAGTCCCTGTAGTTTTCTTAGCAAGATTTCAAAAGTGCCATTGCCTCTTTTCTAGGGCTGAGAGAGAGTGACTGGTCCAAGATTACTCAGCTGGCTTTGTACTTATGGCAGGACTAGAACTTAAAGCCTCCTGGTTTCTAGCCTTATTCCTAACCACAGCACCAAACAGTTGTTCTATAATTGGCTATTATCTTGTAATATTGGTTATATTTTTATTTATTTCTATGGCAAACACTTTATTAAATAACATGATGGAAGAAAAAATATCTACCCTTTGTAAAAAGAACAAACAACTGAGAAAACAATTTTTCGTTTTGTTTTTTATGAAGGGTAGATATTTTTGCTTCCATAATGTTATTTAAGAAAGTATTTACCATAGAAATAAACAAAAATATAGACAGAAATAGCATAAAGCATTGTACTGTGAGACAAATTATACTAATATTTACTTAGCAGTTTTATGATTTTTATAATCTGGTGAGATTATGTATTAATTCTGATGATTTCCAACAATGCTGATTTGATGCTTTAATCCTATGCATATTAAGTGTTCATATATTTTCATCATTAGTATCTGAAAGTGGATAGCTTTTTAAAATATATGTCCCTTCCTTGGATTAGAATTAGATACAGTATAACAAATCTGAGGTCAACAGGAGGGCTACCCCAAATTCTTGGCAAATGACAGTTATCTCAGTCAATAAAGAGGAAGAAGAGCTTTGCATTTTTGCTTTTGCTTTTCAGTATCCCTTTTAAATTTATCTTACATCTTCCTATCATCTGAGAAAGAAGATATAATTATTACTGCTGCTTCTTAATTAGAAGTATGCATGTTTCAGAAATGCTTAGGAAAATGTGCTTCAGCCCTTAGAGAGCCATAGCACATGTGTGCTATTTGATAAAGCAGTCTGTTTTTTCTTAGATTTCTGTGATTGAAAAAAGGATGCAGCTGCTTTAAGAATCACATTAATGAGTTAAAGTATTCATGCTATCACATCTTTTTATAGACTCACAGGAGAGAAAAAAGTAGGCTGTTGAAGATGTGTAGCAAATTCCGAAGTACTTACCGTATTTTTCGGAGTATAAGACGCACTGGAGTATAAGACGCACCTTAGTTTTTGGGGAGGAAAATAGGGGGGGAAATCTGCCTACCAGGTATTCATCTGGCTAGTGTCCTTAGTCTGGTCAGCTTCAGCACATTATTTTATCCCCTGGTTAGGACTTAAAAAAACCTTCTTCGGAGAGAGTAACAATGAAAGAGCCTGCAAGCCAGTAAGAGCTGGGAAGATAGATAGCACCTGGTTACGGCTAGAAAAAAACTTATTCGGAGCAAGTAGAGCAATGAAAAAAACCCTGCAAAGACTTGGGGCTGGAAAAACATTCTTCAGAGAGAGTAACAATGAAAGAGCCTGCAAGCCAGTAAGAGCTGGGAAGATAGATAGCACCTGGTTACGGCTAGAAAAAAACTTATTCGGAGCAAGTAGAACAATGAAAAAAACCCTGCAAAGACTTGGGGCTGGAAAAACATTCTTCAGAGAGAGTAACAATGAAAGAGCCTGCAAGCCAGTAAGAGCTGGGAAGATAGATAGCATCTGGTTACGGCTAGAAAAAAACTTATTCGGAGCAAGTAGAGCAATGAAAAAAACCCTGCAAAGACTTGGGGCTGGAAAAACATTCTTCAGAGAGAGTAACAATGAAAAAGCCTGCAAGCCAGTAAGAGCTGGGAAGATAGTTAGCACCTGGTTAGGGCTGGAAAAAAAACTTATTTGGAGCAAGTAGAGCAATGAAAAAAACCCTGCAAAGACTTAGGGCTGGAAAAACATTCTTTGGAGAGAGTAACAATGAAAAAGCCTGCAAGGTAAGAGCTGGGAAGATCTGTTAGCACCTAGTTAGGGCTAGAAAAAAAAGAGCTACATTCGAAGTATAAGACGCACCCAAATTTTCAGCCACTTTTAGGGAGGAAAAAGGTGCGTCTTATACTCTGAAAAATACGGTATTTCAAATTATTTGTGGAGAATGTACAGGCTTAACAATTGCAACATTTTATTGAAAAAAATAGATGTGATGTTTTAGAATTAGTTCTGCTTAAATAACTACTGGTATATTTAAAAATAATTTTACTAAATTCAGAATTGAGATATTTTATTTTTGGGAAAGTTTGTTTTCATTGAAGTGTTAACTGCTTCAAAGACAACTTTGTCAAAAAAAAAATATTAAGAGCAGAACCTAGTTTTGAATAGAAGATACATTTCCAGCTGGGATCTGTAATTGAAATGTTAAAAGAGGGGGCAGTCCTTATTAGGTCATTCACATTTATGAACAATACAGATAAAATCCCAAATGAATTGGCAGGAATATTCAAGTTTGCTTACACTTGGCAAGCATGCTTATTCTGGCAGAAGCCTCTGTCTTTCTTTTGAGTCTGAAAAAGACAGGCTATTTCTCTGACCTCACACTTAGCTGTGGTTACAGTTGTTTAAACAATAGGACTTCTTTCAGCTCCCCAAGGGACTCCAAAGTAAGCACAGGATCAGAGAGACACGCCCTTCTATGGGTTCCAGAAAAGGCAAACACATTTGTGCTGAATCTGTCTTTTAGTCTGCAATGTCCTAAATTTTAAATGGAAAGTATCATTTACAGAACACATACCGTATTTTTCAGAGTATAAGACACACCTAGATTTTAGAGGAGGAAAACAAGGAAAAAAGTATTCTGAACCAAATGGTGTAGTAATATATTATTTCATAAAATACCAGTGTAGCAGAATACTTTTTACAACCATGTACACTTTTTACAACCATGTATACTTTTTACAAACTTCAAACTTGACAGCTTTAAGACTAGTGGACTTCAACTCCCAGAATTCCTCCTCCAGTCATGCTAGATGGGGTAATTAGAACGCAAAAACACCCTAGTTTTTGCAAAAAACGGCCCGTTTTTCGCTCATTTTTTTTGCAAAAACAGGGCATGCAGAGGGTTTGGGAAGCCTGCAGAGCAGTCCTAGGGGGTGGGGGAAGGCAAAAACGCCCCCATTTTTGCAAAAAATGGCCCGTTTTTGCAAAAATGGGATGTCGGGGCAGGGCTTCGGGAGGCCAAAAAATTGCTGTATTCAGTGTATAAGACACACTGACATTTCCACCCTCTTTTGGGGGGCAAAAAGGTGCATCTTATACTCCGAAAAATACGGTATTTAGCAAATAATTTTCATGTAATAAAAATGGCTCAAAATACTTAAACTTTGGAAGAGGTGAACCTAGTACACTATTTCAAACCATGAAAAGGGATTTATCTAGGAATACAAAACAATCAACCTGTTTGCTATCAGAATATATACACACATTATTTTTATTTAAGATGAAGGCTTGAGCAGTGGGCTGGCAAATTAGTGGGGGATTTTCTGAAGAGAAAGGTTCCCTGTGTGTGTGTGTGTGTGTGTGTGTGTGTGTGTGTGTGTGTGTATTCCCCTTCAGATTTCCCTTTTCTACACAGAAAGGGTTCAAAGGAAGTACATTTAGGAGATAACATGCTTTATTGTCTATACTTTTTGAACTTTATTCATGCTTTGGAACATTTGAAAAAGCCCTTTCTGGCTTAGCAGGAAGAACTTGAGATAGTAGGGATTGACAGTCATTTTCTACTGTGAATTCTTCTACAGGTAATCCTTGACTTACAGCAGTTCATTTAGTGACCGTTCAAAGTTACAACGGCACTGAAAAATGTGACTTATGACTGTTTTTCACACTTACGACCCTTGCAGCATTTCCATGGTCACAAGATCAAAATTCAGATGCTTGGCAACTGACTCATATCTATGATGGTTACGGTGTCCCAGGATCATGTGATCACCTTTTGTGACCTGACAAAGTCAATGGAGAAGACATATTCATTTAACAGCCGTATTACTAATTTAACAACTGCAGTGATTCACTTAACAAACGTGGCAAGAAAAGTCGTAAAATGGGGCAAAACTCACTTAACAAATTTCTCACTTAGCAACATAAATTCTGGGTTCAATTGTGGTTGTAAGTTGAGGACTACCTGTACTGCTAGATGTGTTTGTATCTCTTTGGGGATGGAAATAAATTAAAATTTGCTGGCATCTGTTTTTGGAGTGGACAGAAAGACCAGTTTCCACTGGGATTGATAGGTTAAAATTGGTCAAAAATACGGTATGTGTATCTAACTTATGATTTAGTCACCACACTTGAATGACATTAAATAAACAAAACATACAACAATTTCTTAACATTTGAATGACATTAACAATTTTTTACTTTGATTCAGTGTCTGTGCTGTTATATTTAACTTGGAAGGAAGTTAAAAATTATCTTGGAAGGAAGGACTTCCAATATTTAGGGCTTTAGATGGTGGCACTGATAGATTACCATACTGATTTCTTTTCTGCAGTCCTTGAAGAAACTTGACTCTAATCAGAGCAAGCCCTGTTAGAGAGGTCTTTCCTAAATTGAAATTGTAAGGAGAAAAAAAATTAAGGTACAGAGAGATAATATTTTAAAAAGGAAAACTAAACTTAATTTTAGAACAACATACTTAAAAACGTATGCATTTTCCCTGAATTTCTGTAGGGTGTTCTAACTCTTTATAATTTTAAGACCAATCAACTTAATAAAGAACATAATTCATCTATCTCTTTGTGAGGTTTTTTTTAATGCTGATGTTCAGTACACGGGGAGTTGATCTGATCACATCTACATGTGCAGATGGGCTACTTCAAAACCTTTCTCTTCAGATGTTTACTTTATGACATTTTCCCTCTTTTTGATGGTATGAGTTGTTCAGAGTAGTAATGCTCCCACAGAAGTTTGCAAGAAGAGGCTGGATGGCCAATTATCAGGAATGTTATATAGTAGATTTCTTATAACTGCAGGGAATTAAACTAGATGACCTATAGCACACATTCCTGTTCTTTGATTAATAAATTTTATTTACTAAGTTAGATTACCAATTCTGATTGATTTTGTGGCATCAAATTTTTGTTGGCTTTTAACAACCACACAGATTGTGGTAGGGGGCTGTTTCTGAGAGGTGTGCATCAGGGGTGGGTTCCAATGTTTTTACTATTGGTTCTGTGGGTGTGGCTTGGAGGTCAGGTGGGTGTGGCTTCAGGTGGGCATGGCTTGGAGGTCAGGTGACAGGGTGGGCATGGCCAACTTGTAAAATATGGTGAAACTCACTTAACAACGCTCATGCATGGCGTGGATGGTGGTTTCGGGTACTCTTTTTGGCAGTCCCCGGTAGCTACCTTTCCCTGGTGTTTGCTGACTCTCATATTTCTCGTTGGGAGAGGGAGCTGATGAAGAAACTCCACTTGCTAGGTTTTATGGGGGATGCTCTGGGAGATTATGGTCTCAAGGATGCCCAGTTTAGGGTAGTCCAATGGCTTGTGGACATAGATGTGCAATATTTAAGATCCAGAGCGAACAAAACCTGCTCCCCTTTGATTTTCAGCCATTCTAATAATTATGGATTGAGGATGGCTTCATATTTCTATACTTTAACCATCCCCAAGTATAGAAGAGTCTTTTCCCTAGCCAGTTTTAATGTTTTGCCCTCAGCACTACTCGACGGGCGATTCAAGAGGATCCCAATTAGCGAGCGACTATACCCCTGTGATAGGGCTGAGGTTGAAACTGTGGAGCATGTCTTATCATACTGCCCTATGTATAACACAGCCAGAATTAAATTATTGTCTCTTCTTGGAATTGATCCCTCTGGTTCTAATGCTAGTAATTTGGCTTTATATTGTCTAGGGGATGACTCCTCCTATATTACTTCTCAGGTTTCAAAAAAAATTTTAAGAGCTGTAACGATTAGAGGAGAACGTTGTAATTCCCTTTAGCCAAGGCTTCTGGTGTTAATTGTTTGTGATTGTATTTTTCTCTTTTTGTTTTGTTTTTGTTGCATTTGTATTTTGGTCTGTGACTGTAAATAAAAATTATTATTATTATTATTATTATTATTATTATTATTATTATTATTATTATTATTATTATTATTATTATTATTATTATTATTATTATTATTATTATTATTATTATTATTATTATTATTATTATTATTACTTAACAACACTCTTGCTTAACAACCAAAATTTTGGGTTCAATTATAGTCATAAGTCTTTCTTTCTTTTCGGCCGTTTTCACTCTCCCCATGGCGAAAACGGCCCAACGGGCCAACCAGAAGTTCACTTGTGTGCTCACCCTCAGCCTCCTGTCAGAGGTCTTCAGGAACTTCTTCGGCTTTGGATAGTTGCAGCCAGGCCTCTCACATCTTGGCCTATTCCTTCTGCAGCCGGGAAGGCTTTCCTGAAGGCCTGTGTAGCTGATAATAGAGCGCCGGATCAATCCGGAGCTCTGTTATCGGCTAGAGAGGCCTTCAGGAAAGGCCTTTAGGAAAAGCCTCTGCAGCTGATAACAGAGCTCCGGATCAATCAGGAGCTCTGTTATTGGCCTTACCAGCTGCGGAAGAAATGGGTCGAGATGTGCGAGGCCTGGTTGCAACTATCTGAAGGTAAGTAGTAGGGCAGCTCCACTTCCTTTCGTTTCCGAACTTCTAATTGGCCCATTGGGCCATTTTTTGTCATCCCCAGGCTTCAGGAGGCTTTCCTGAACCCTGGGGAGAGCAAAAAACAGCCCAGAGCTTCAGTGAGGCCTGTGCACATGCGTGGGTGGGGGGGCAGTGCAGGGGGAGTTTGTGCACATGCGCAGGGTATTGCATTATGGGTGTGGGCTCACGCGTGCCCCTTTTGGCACCCGAGCCGAAAAAGGTTCGCCATCACTGATATAGAAGAAGGCAATGGTAAACCACTCTTGAATTTTTATGAAGAAGACCACATGGATAGGCCAAATCTAGTCACATAAATGAATTATAATCTCATTTTCAAGATCTAGCCAGGCTTGATTCTGCTTAACATCTGAACCCTGATATGGGAAGGTAGATGCTGTCACCTGCTGATATGGTATTTGAAGGCTATAACTAGGCTTTAAGTGAAACTGTTTCCAAACTCAGTGAGATTCCCATCTGGGTAATGGCCACGCTGATCTTAAAAAAATTAAACAGTATCTCATCTGGTTAGAATGTGAATCTGAGACCACTAGGTTAAGGTGACCAGACGTCCCGATTTTGGCGGGACAGACCCGCTTTTTCACCATTTGTCCCGCGTCCCGCCCGTCCTTTAAAAAGTCCCGATTTTTTGAAAGAATGCCCGACGAAACAGCGGGACGTCTGGTCACCTTAGCAGTGCTCCCCAACCGGTGTGCCACGGCACACTGGTGTGCCTTGAGGCCATGCCAAGTGTGCCGCGGCAAAAGGGGCGGGGCAGGGCGGGGCGCACGTCCTACCTGGGACTTTTCCTGGTAGCTCCAATCGCGTTCCTTGCTAATAGCGCCCAGAGAAGAGCAGCCCCTTCCAAAAGATCGCGAGACGTTATCTTTTGGAAGGGGCTGCTCTGCTCTGGGCGCTTAGCAAGGAACGCGACTGGAGCTACTGGGGAAAGTCCAGGTAGGACGCGCGTCTCTTGCTGGGGGTTGGGCGGGCAGGGCAGGACTGGCGGGCGGGACGGGGCGCGCGTCCTACCTGGGACTTTTCCTGGTAGCTCCAATCGCGTTCCTTGCTAATAGCGCCCAGAGCAGAGCAGCCCCTTCCAAAAGATCGCGAGACGTTATCTTTTGGAAGGGGCTGCTCTGCTCTGGGCGCTTAGCAAGGAACGCGACTGGAGCTACTGGGGAAAGTCCAGGTAGGACGCGCGTCTCTTGCTGGGGGTTGGGCGGGCAGGACTGGCGGGCGGGACGGGGCGCGCGTCCTACCTGGGACTTTTCCTGGTAGCTCCAATCGCGTTCCTTGCTAATAGCGCCCAGAGCAGAGCAGCCCCTTCCAAAAGATCGCGAGACGTTATCTTTTGGAAGGGGCTGCTCTGCTCTGGGCGCTTAGCAAGGAACGCGACTGGAACTACTGGGGAAAGTCCAGGTAGGACGCGCATCTCTCGCTGGGGGTTGGGCGGGCGGGGCAGGACTGGTGGGCGGGACAGGGCGCGTGTCCTACCTGGGACTTTTCCTGGTAGCTCCAATCGCGTTCCTTGCTAATAGCGCCCAGAGCAGAGCAGCCCCTTCCAAAAGATCGCGAGACGTTATCTTTTGGAAGGGGCTGCTCTGCTCTGGGCGCTTAGCAAGGAACGCGACTGGAGCTACTGGGGAAAGTCCAGGTAGGACGCGCGTCTCTTGCTGGGGGTTGGGCGGGCAGGGCAGGACTGGCGGGCGGGACGGGGCGCGCGTCCTACCTGGGACTTTTCCTGGTAGCTCCAATCGCGTTCCTTGCTAATAGCGCCCAGAGCAGAGCAGCCCCTTCCAAAAGATCGCGAGACGTTATCTTTTGGAAGGGGCTGCTCTGCTCTGGGCGCTTAGCAAGGAACGCGACTGGAGCTACTGGAGAAAGTCCAGGTAGGACGCGCGTCTCTTGCTGGGGGTTGGGCGGGCAGGGCAGGACTGGCGGGCGGGACGGGGCGCGCGTCCTACCTGGGACTTTTCCTGGTAGCTCCAATCGCGTTCCTTGCTAATAGCGCCCAGAGCAGAGCAGCCCCTTCCAAAAGATCGCGAGACGTTATCTTTTGGAAGGGGCTGCTCTGCTCTGGGCGCTTAGCAAGGAACGCGACTGGAACTACTGGGGAAAGTCCAGGTAGGACGCGCGTCTCTCGCTGGGGGTTGGGCGGGCGGGGCAGGACTGGCGGGCGGGACGGGGCGCGCGTCCTACTTGGGACTTTTCCCAGTAGTTCCAGTCGCGTTCCTTGCTAAGCGCCCAGAGCAGAGCAGCCCCTTCCAAAAGATCGCCAGAATGATGGGATTTGCAAATGCCAGAGATCACCATGGCAACCACAAACGGTTGGGGGCGACGCACCCCTTCTAAAGGGCCGGGCCGGGCATCATCTCCGAAGCCTCCCTCCTTCCCACCCCCCACCCCCCACTACCTGAGCGATGGAGGCGCGGCAGCCGGTTTGGGGCTCGGGGCGGACCCCGGAGGCCCCACCACCCCCGCCGGATCGCACAGAGCAGACATGCAGGCACCGGCCGAGACGCCTAGAAACGGCTAAAAACCCCTTTCCGCGCCCCCCCCGCCACTTGTTTTCCTCTTTTGTGCCTGCGCACGCTGGGCCCGAGCATGGGGGAAGAACTAAAACAGCGCACCGAGAGCGTCACCTGACGATTGTAAGGATCTAGCCAGCCAGCCGAAGGGGAGGCGGGAGGCGAGGAAAGGCCTCCCGCCTCCCCCCCCATCTGGACGCCAACATTTGCCTTCTTTTGCCCTCTGCGCATGCGCAGAGGGCAAAACTCAAATGGAGAAACCCACCCCCGTCAATGGTGTCCCGCTTGAAGAAAAAAAAAATCTGGTCACTTTACACTAGGTAAACCCAGGGTTGTAGGTTAGCCTGGGAAGTAAAAAAAAAGACATTAGCAAACAAGTTCTGTGATTTTGCTAAGAAAACTTAATGACTGTATCACCAGGATTCAACCTTGACTCAGAGGAATCTTTACCTTATAAGAACGAAGGGAGCTAGCTTGGTAACAAAAGTAGACATTTAGTGATACATGGAATTATGCAAACATTTTTGTGATGGAAAAGAAAGGGATATTTGGTCTTGATTATGTTGACTGATGTAATGCGCTGTTCAAGTTGTTCATATATAAACTACACCCGATTGCATTTGGCATATGAACAGTAGGTCAACTTGGTTCAGTTAGGTGTGGCTTTCATACTTGAAGTACTGTGCCAAAGAACCTCTTAGCATTTAATTTCTTTTATATGTTGTAAATGAATGCAGAAAAGGAACATTGCGTACTTGTAGTTTTATGGTGTTTCAAACACTTTTCAGAATTCTGAATCATTTTTATTTTATAGAGTATTGAATAATTTGGTAAATAAACATTTTCAATTAAAAATCATGTATAACTGAAGAGCAGCTTTATGAATTTTACATACATACATACATACATACATACATATATATATATATATACATACACACATATACATACATACATACATACATACATACATACATACATACATACATACATACATACATACATATATATATATATATATATATATATATATATATATATATATATATATATATATATACCATGTTTCCCCGAAAATAAGACAGGCTTATATTTTTTTGACCTCCCAAAAATGCCCCTGGCCTTATTATCGGGGGGTGGCTTATTATTTTCGGGGTGCAGTAGGCAGCAAGTGTGGGACTGGATGTCTCATCGCTGCCGCCTCCCCTCCCTGTTCTTGGTGCCAGCCAAGCAACTGGCCCACCGCCTCACGGAGCAGGACTCTGCAAGGCTTGTTGTCCTGTTGCATGCACGAACTGCAGGACTGCCTCGCGGTAGTGCTGCCGTTCATGCATGCAACGGCACAAGCCTTGCAGAGTCCTGTTCCATGAGGCAGCGGTGGTGGCGTGACGAGTCTCACAGAGACTCATTTCTGGCAGGTGGGATGTGTTGGGCTGTGAGACGTGCATCCTACCTGACACTTGTAGCTCCATCGCGTTCCTCGGCGTTCTGTCCATAGAAGCCCATTGTAAAAGAAAACTTCTCGCGAGTTCGAGAAGTTTGATTGAACTCACGAGAAGTTTTCTTTTACAATGGGCTTCTCTGGACAGAACGCCGAGGAATGCCAAGAGCTACAAGTGTCAGGTAGGACGAGCGTCTCGCCGCCCAGCACATCCCACCCCGACCCAATTGCAACAGCAGCCTGGCTGCTTCCCTTCCCTTCGCCAGCCTCTCTTGTGCGAAGTTTGCCAGCCAAATACCGGGGAGGGGCTGTAGTATCCCTGCCATCGCTTAGGTGGAGACACCAAAGCTTTTCCTAAAAATAGAGAGCAAGCCAACTGCGGGCGGCATCAGCTGCAGGGCATACCTGCCACAAACACAAATATTCTGAGGTTAAAAGCCGGGGCAGCGAAGCGGCAAACGTTTCAGCTGTGGGATCACTGTCCCCGGGGACCACGCCTCAGCCACAGGTTTTCAGGCGCACGAACCCCCTGGGCTCAGAACTGCCCAACTTTGTGACCTTGAGGGCAACGGTGGCCAGAGTTGCCCTTCTCCACTCCGCCTGTGCCATGCCATTGACCCCAAGCTGATGCTCCCTATTTTTAGGAAAGTTTCGGTGTCTCCGCCTAAGCGGTGGCAGGGATACTACAGCCCCTCCCCGGTATTCAGCTGGCAAACTTCGTGCAAGGGAGGCTGGCGAAGGTAAAGAGAAAAAAAGACAAGTGGCTCTTCTTGCTTTTCTGGGCTGTCGTGCAGAATTAACTTCAGTGGGGGAGCGCGCCGTCACTGCTGAGTTGCCACTTTTCTCTCTCCAGGGATCCTGCTCAGCTTCGTGCTTCAGAGGACGCGCGAGCCTCTTTAGAAGCCCTCTCCTTCTAAACTTTGCAAGGATAAGCCTGCCGCTTGGTTTGGGGGAGACGGTGCCTGACAGGCCCAGGTGCGGTGGATGGGCAGGCGGGTGGAGCAGCTGCGTGGCTCACTTGGGTTGTGAGGATTTGGGCAGCATTTACATGGCTGAGATGCCTGCAGGATCCCTGGCTTCTGAGGTAGGCGAGGCCCAGAGAGGAGGCGCTGCGAGGGAGCCCATTTCTCACATTGGCTGTGTGAGGCCCCACCCTGAGCAGGCAACGAGCTGGAGGCGGGGGAGGGTCAGTCTCCTTACCCGGTTGCCTGCCCTTCACCGTTTTCATCAAGAGTGTGTGTGTGTTTCAGAGAGAGAGAGAAAGAGAAATGGCGGAGAGGAAACGCTTTCAAACAGCATTGCCTGCAATTCTTGTTACTCCACTCCGTCATTTCTCTCTCTCTCTCTCATTCTCTCACACACAGAGAGACATTTGATCGCTGAAAGGGACAGGCTGCACTTTACTTCTATTGTAAGCACGTGCTTCCCACAATCGCCTGTCCTTTTCTCTATCAGCAGCAGCCGGGTAGAGGGGGGCAAGGAAGGCGGCGGTGGCGGAAGGCAGAGCCAAAGGGGTGGTGACAGGAACGTGCGCAGGCTAGAGAGCGAGCAAGGGAGGAGGAGGCGGAAACAGGAACGGGCTGGATGCGCCCATCTGCTGCTCAAGCCCTGCGCTTTTGGGCTCGCTGTACCCGGCCGGCCTCAGAGACAGGAGACAGCCCCTCTGCCGAGAGAGAGGGGGCACGTTTGGAAGAGACAAGCGTGTGCCCGATTCCTTCTGCTGCTGAGCCCAGGTGGAAGTTTGGCTTCAAGTCGGGCTCAGGCCAGGACTGGGTGGCTGTTTCTGCTGGGGATTCCCATGCCACTCTTTTGGCCAGGGGAGAGAGCGAGAGCAAACGAGAGGCAGCTACCTGCACATCCCATGGGACTGGCTCGGCTGCTCTGGGCTGCCTCCGGCAGCATTTTGAAACGTGCTCCTGCCTGCCCGGAGGCAGGGATTGATGCTCGCCCCCTCTTCTTCGCTGGCAGAAGCGTGTTTTAAATTGCCGTAGGCAGAGCCCAGAGGAGCTGAGCTAGTCCCACACACACCCATCTCTCTCTCTCTCTCTCTCTCTCCCTCCCTCCCTCCCTCCCTCCCTCTCCCTCTCTCTCTCTCCCCCCAGGCCAAAAGAGTGGCTGCTGCAAAAACAGCGGTTCCCGGCATGTCCCCCCTTTCCCCGGAAGTAGTTGGGGGGGCTTATTTTTTGGGGGGGCTTATTTCAACGCATGTCCCGAAAAGCCCTGTGGGGCTTATTATCGGGACATGTCTTATTATCGGGGAAACACTGTGTGTGTGTGTGTGTGTGTGTGTGTGTGTGTGTGTGTTTCCGTCGAATCACCCTGGTATACCCAAAAATGGGAGGGAGCATACTGCTTCCTTTTTGCCTTTCGGCCCCTCCAAGAGCCATCCAGGCAGTTGCTATAGGCGACAAACTATTTTCTCTATGTGTCACACATTTTTACTGATAATGAAAATGAAGGGAGACTAATTTCAAGCTATTTAGCTCTCATCAGCTAGCCATACCCTTACTGGGATTTGAACCTGGGCAGCCTGCCTGTAAGGCAGTACTTTTAACCTCTAAGCCACAGGCTCTCCTCCTGTATCAGCTTGTACCAGGGAAGGGTTATATGTTTTTTTTTCTGTCGAATCACCCTGGTATACCCAAATATGGGAGGGAGCATACTGCATACATCTAAATAGCTTGAAATAAATCTATACTAGTCTCCCTTCATTTTCATTATCAGTAAAAATGTGATACAGAGAGAGAAAATAGTTTGTTGTCTATAGCAACTGCCTGGAGGGCCCCTGGAGGGGCCGAAAGGCAAAAAGGAAGCAGTATGCTCCCTCCCATATATATATATATACCGTATGTTCCGGCGTATAAGACGACCCCCAACTTTTCCAGTTAAAATATAGAGTTTGGGATATACCCCGAGCCGAGGTGGCGTAGTGGTTAAAAACAGCACTGCGACCTTCAGCTGATTGCTAGTTCAGCAGTTCAGCTGTTCAAATCTCACCAGGCTCAAGGTTGACTCAGCCTTCCATCCTTCCGAGGTGGGTAAAATGAGGACCCAGATTGTTGGGGGCAATATGCTGAACTCTGTAAACCGCTTAGAGAGGCCTGTAAAGCACTATGAAGCGGTATATAAGTCTAAGTGCTATTGCTATATACTCGCCGTATAAGACTACCCCTCCTACCATCTTTCTTTTTCTTTCTGTCTTCCTTCCTAACATCTTTCTTTCTTTCTTTCTTTCTTTCTTTCTTTCTTTCTTTCTTTCTTTCTGTCTGTCTGTCTGTCTGTCTGTCTGTCTGTCTGTCTGTCTGTCTGACTGACTGACTGACTGACTGACTGTCTGTCTGACTGTCTGTCTGTCTGTCTGTCTGTCTTCCTTCCTAACTTCTTTCTTTCTTTCTTTCTTTCTTTCTTTCTTTCTTTCTTTCTTTCTTTCTTTCTTTCTTTCTGTTTATCTGTCTCTCTCTCTCCCTCCCTCCCTCCTTCCTTCCTTCCTTCCTTCCTTCCTTCCTTCCTTCCTTCCTTCCTTCTTTCTCCCTGCAAACCAATCCCCACCGTGGCTCCTTTCTCCCTCGCCCAGCCCTCTTCCAAGACGCCAAGTGGAAGCAAGGAAGGTGGGTGGGTTGCTCCCCTCCCCTGCCCTCGGAGGAAGAAGGAGCCTCTGTTGCCGTCTCCCGCGGGACTACAGCCACCCGACTGAGTCCCCGACCGTGGCGCCGGCAGGGTTAACGCGCAGGGGAGGGAAGGAGAGTGCGCGCTACCGCCGCCGCCACTGCTATCGTACTGAAACTTCTGAGCGGGGGGAGCTCAAAAATGGCCACGGCTGCATCCCTGCCATTCTCCAGCCAAGCGTCCGAAGGAGCGCCAGAGCCCTGACACTGCCCTGCGTCTCGGTCTCCTGCCGCCACCGCCAGCTGCAGCCTTCCCAGCAGGTGGGCGCGTGCGGGAGGGACCACGGAGCAGAGGCGCCCAGCGAGCAGTGCGAGAGGCGCAGGGATGCCAGAAGTGGCATCGGGGCAGCAGGCTCCTGCCCGCGTCTCCCGCCTGCCTCTTGCCTTAAGCCGCCGGGCGCCTCTGCTCCGCGGTCCCTCCTGCGCGCGCCCACCTGCTGGGAAGGCTGCAGCTGGCGGTGGCGGCAGGAGACTGAGACGCAGGGCAGCGTCGGGGCTCCGGGACTCCTTCGGTCGCTTGGCTGGAGAATGGCAGGGATGCAGCCGCGGCCGTTTTTGAGCTCCCCCCGGCTCGGAAATTTCAGTACCTGGCGTATAAGATGACCCCCAACTTTTGAGAAGATTTTTATGGGGTAAAAAGTTGTCTTATACGCCGGAATATACGGTATATACATTTGAACAGAAAGTCTCCGTCTGAAAATTTATATTATAATAACTTTACATAAAATAGTTACTTGATTTTTCTGTAACAAATCAAGATATTTGTCTCTCTGTATATTGCCTACACTTTTGAAAAGTGAATTTGGAGAAGAAGTTTTAATTTCAATAAAAGAACTTTTTATTTTAAAAAAAACCCTTATGTGAAACAGATTCCTTGGGCCTGTGATATTTTGGTGCTATTGTCAATATGTTTTGGACTGAGGTGATAGGATGTGACAAATCCTACTTTGACAATTTCCAGGCATATCTTGATCAAATCTTGATAATAATGTGGATACTTCTTTTTCTTATCTTTAGGGCTAGAAGAATTATATGGGTAACTTTTTGCTGTGTATATTCTGACATATTTTATCTGTCACTAGATGTAAACACACTTAAATGCAATATTTAATAATGAAGTTAAGTATGCGATAAATTAAAAATACAACAAATTAGTATTAAACATTTCAAACTGAAAACACTTGATAGTTGAAGTCTTTATTTATGAAGCATTCTGTTGGGATAAAACAGTTTCCATGTTGGCAATATACAGCATGCTGTGAGATTATTAAATTTACATGACTTTGTCTTAAACAGATGGTGGCAGTAGCTACTTAATTCTGAAAGAAATCTTTTTAATTTACAAGTTATTAATGAGGTTATTGGCAAAATAAGTAAAGCATTCTCAATTTTGCTCATGAAGCTTATGTGAATGAATGATTTTTATTACTTGAACTAAAGGTTCAGCAGATTAGAGCCCTCGTGACAAACTTTTATCTGGATATGAAATTTGTATTCAGGAACTCATGAGTCTTTAATGAATGCTTCATTGTTTGTAAACTTACCAGCAGGACATAGAGATAATTCTCATTACCAGCATATTGTCTTTTGAATGTAGAGATTTCATTTTGCTAAAGCAAGCAGCCATAAGTTTTTCCTCTATTCATACTTTTAATTTTGTTAAAAGCATCTGAGCCTGACTGAGGGTTATCAGAATTCATACCCTTTAATTAAAGAATATATAATTATCACTTTGAATTTATAAAATACAACATGTAAATAATCTGTAGAACATAGGTATCTCTTCAGCTCCTCATATATGATTGCCAAGCATAAATAAATAATGCTTCTGAGACTCACCAGCACACATTTCTCCTGTGTTTAGCTTCTTTTACTTACTAAGATTATTCTTTTTTGGCACCTTGTATAATGTTGTGTACTTCAAAAAACAATATTATGATGGATTTATGTGTGTGTGTGTGTGTTGTGTGTATGATTAGACAGCTGTTAATTTTAATGTTAATACATTACAATAGTAATATTTGTTTATAGAGCTCATAGGTTATAATTTTTTTTGTTTTAGGTTCAATTTAGATTTTTTTTAATCTTTTAGCCATGGAAGAATTAATAGTTGAACTGCAGCTGTTTCTTCAACTTCTGGACCATGAATACTTGACGTCTACAGTCAGGGAAAAGAAAGCAGTTTTAAATAACATTCTTCTAAGGATACAGGCAACAAAAGGTTAGTGTCATTCTCATACTGTTTACATACATGCAGAGATAGAAAGAAAACAACCGAAATCCTCACCTCTGCCATTAGGTACACTGATTCTGTATTTATACAAAACACCTTAGAAGTTTTTGGGGCTGTTTTTCCTGTCTCCCTATGAGGAGGCTCTGTGGGAGCTGCCTGAAAGATAGTGGGATGTCTTCATTACCATTTCATTATTTTCTGTTTAAGGTATTGAACTAGGAGCAGGGAGAAACCCAGTGCCTTTCTCTCAGGCCAACCTATCTCATAAGATTCTTGTGGGGAAAAATGTAGTGGGGGAACTCTACACACTGCCTTAGAGTTCTGGAGGAAAGGCAAAATATATAACTAACAAACCCCTAAACAAATGTACTGGACCTTATACTAGCTGGGAATTTAAGGAGCTATACCCAACAGCTCTGGCGGACATTAGACTGGGAAAGGCTGCCTTCTAATATAGATTAATGGTTTTGTGTATTGGGGACTAGTCCTTTCCAGCTTTTGTTTTTCATTTGCTGAGATATTCTGGGTTTTTTTTTCATTTGTTTTTTCATATGTACATATGTTTGTATCGGCAGATATTGTGGAAAGTTCCATTTAATATTTTCTGTTGTAAATGCATTTTCCCCTTTCCATTAGACTTTGAGGTAAAGGAAAATGTGCAGAGACAAGAGATTGCCATCAATTTACCTGCACCACCTCAGATGCCTTTGCCAGAAATCCCACAACAATGGCTTGTAAGTCTGTCATAAGAGATCTCTCATTTCCTCAGTTTTTAAATCAAGCTACACATTTATCTGAATTGATTTCTTCTAAATTATTGTATAAAGACCGTTACACTTTTTTCAAGTAATTATTTAATTACAAGCAAATATTATTCCATCACAAATTGATGTCTTACACTCATTCAAAATTCATTTAAGATCTCATCTAAATATTCACTATTTTGTTTATTTTATGAAACATTTCAGCAGATAAATAGTTTTCTTTACAGATTATTTACACAAGTTATTTATCTGCTCTGTTAACTAGTATCACTGAAATAAATTTGCATGCAAAATGTTTTTCAAATTATAACTGGATATTAGGTGATTATTTGTAATGTACTTAGTTCTGTAAAGAAAGGTGAAGATTTCCCCTGTCCAGTTGTGTCCAACTCTAGGGAACGATGCTTATCTCCGTTTTTTAGCCAAGAGAGCCAGCATTGTCTGAAGACATTTCCGTGGTCAGGTGGCCAGCATGACAATACCCCAAAGCGTACAGAATGCTGTTACCTTCCCACCGAAGTGGTACCTATTTATCTACTCGCATTTGTTGGCTTTTGAATTGCTAGTGGGCAGGAGCTCACCCTGTTGTGTGGTCCTCAGGTTTTGAACTTTCCAGCTGACCAGCTCAGCATCTTTAACTGCTGAGCCATCGCACCCCCCAGCAGTTATGTAGTATATGATTTTTATCTGAGATTGATGCAAAGTAATCCATTATGTTTTATTTTCATTAGTTTATTGGATAATTATTAGTATACAACTGTTGATATTTTGCAGTATTTAACAGTTAATATGCAAATTATAACAAAGGTGATTTTTCAGATTTTCTACTTTTCAGGAATAATGTGTATATCATACCAAATGGCTTTTAGCTATCTTCCAATACTGTAAAACAAACACACAAGAAAAAATGATGGGCTCATTCTAAAAATGCAAATGTTCGCAATAGCAGAAGGTGGTGGCAACACGGACATTTGCATTTTTAGAAAGATTCAGAAAGAGAGGAAATGTTGGTACTCATTAAACTTTGACACTCTAGGCTGGTACCTACTTGGCTTTAGTCTAAAAGAGGCCCCATTCTAGGAAACAGAATTAGAATTAGAATTAGAATTAGAATTAGTATTAGAAATAGAATAGAATAGAATAGAATAGAATAGAATAGAATAGAATAGAATAGAATAGAATAGAATAGAATAGAATAGAATAGAATAGAATAGAATAGAATTCTTTATTGGCCAAGTGTGATTGGACACACAAGGAATTTGTCTTTGATGCATATGCTCTCAGTGTACATAAAGAAAAATAAAATACATTCATCAAGAATCATAAGATACAACACTCAGTGATAGTCATAGGTTACTAAATAAGCAATCAAATCATACTAGGAAACAAATAAAACAATATAAATCGTAGAGATACAAGCAACAAAGTTATTGTCATAAGTGGGAGGAGATAGGTAATAGGAAGGATGAAAATAATAATAATAATACAGTCTTAGTAAATAGTTTGACAGTGTTGTGGGAATTAGTTGTTAAGCAAAGTGATGGCGTTTGGGGAAAAACTGTCTTTGTGTCTAGTTGTTTTGGTGTGCAGTGCTCTATAGCGTCGTTTTGAGGGTAGAAGTTGAAACAATTTATGTCCAGGATGTGAGGGGTCTGTAGATATTTTCACAGCCCTCTTTTTGACTCGTGCAGTATACAGGTCCTCAATGGAAGGCAGGTTGGTAGCAATTGTTTTTTCTGCAGTTCTATTTATCCTCTGAAGTCTGTCTCTCTTGTTTGGTTGCAGAGCCAAATCAGACAGTTATAGACGTGCAGATGACTGACTCAATTGTGTAAAATATTGTGTAAAAACCACAATGAATCTTAATTATTAAAATTATTATTTTTAATTACTATTAAAATCTGGCCATTAAATCAGGGACAGGCAGCCTGTGACCCCTGGCTTAATGGTATGTGTGCCAAAATATGTTTCCCTTCATGCAATTTTCTGGTTTGGGAGAAAAAAGAAACAGTCCAAAAGAGAACGAAAGAAAGATATAAAGGCCTGTTAGAAAAAAATATGTATCCGGAGGGAATGGTGTTTTTCAACCCTTCCTGAGTCTTGAAGCACCCAATTTTTATTTCATCGCTATGTATTACACACCCTCCCCAAAAGATTACCTTAATGAGTGTTGACCTTAATAATATATACTCATGTTTTGAAATGGCAGGTATTAGTTGTAAATATTTTACATATATTTTCTTGGTCCCAGCCCTTTAATAAGTTCATGTATAGAAATAGCACTTAGAGCAGTGGTTCTCAACCTTCCTAATGCCGCGCCCCGCCCCACACCCCCACCAAGCCACGCCCCACCGCCGCGCCCCCCACGCCGCCATTTGGTGTTTTTTTACCTTCTGCGCATGCGCGAAGCGTTCTGCGCATGCGCAGAGGGTAAAAGAACCCAAATGGCAGCAGTCCGGGCAAAGTCTCCAGACCCCTGTGAAAGGGTCGTTTGACCCCCAAAGGGGTCGCGACCCCCAGGTTGAGAACCGCTGACTTAGAGTTATATACCGCTTCACAATGCTTTATACTCTCTAAGCAGTTTACAGAGTCAGTATATTGCCCCCAACAATCTGGGTCCTTATTTTACCAACCTCTGAAAGATAGAAGTCAACCTTGAACCAGTGAGAATCGAACTGCCGAACTGAATTAATTAGTACTGCAGTACTGCATTCTAACCACTGTGCCAAACACATTTCAGCTTAATTGACGTTGCTACATTAAAAAATGAAAAAGATTGTTTTTGGAATAATATTTGTTAAGTTGTATAGAATTACAGTAAAGATTCAAGGTTTTACAACAGATCAATAAGATTTGAATAAAAGATCAAACAACCATTCTTTATATTAATGCTTTTCTTTGATTGGTGAATTTGCCTAATTTTTTCCTCCCATTTAGCCACCAGATAATGGTCCTCCTCCGTTGCCTTCCTCTTCTCTTCCTGAAGGTTACTATGAAGAGGCTGTGCCGCTCAGCCCAGGGAAAACTCCTGAATACATTACATCCAGTAAGTAAAATATACCTTTAAAGGGATGCAAGACTATTCACGAGTATCTCTGACTATAGCATACTTTATTAAAATGGTATTCCTTTCCCCTTAACCAGATCCTAATGAACACGTGACAGTGTTTCTAAATAATATTAAGATAATGCAGAACTTACCAGAAATAGTGCTATTGATTTTGTTACATATTTATTGTGTAATTAGTCTGCTTTTACTGTTACTAAATAATGTTCATCTTCTCTTGAATATATTCCTAATACAGTCAAAACGGATCAGATAATGCTGGTCTAAGATAGGTAACAGGTGAAGGTCAAAGAAGTATGAATTTGAAGCAGAAATCAGTGAAGTAAAACACTGAAATATTAGAGCCATGATTCCTGTACAGGACTTCTTGCTGAACTTCTTCAAGCAAGAATTTCTTGAGTAACTTCATGGCAATTTACTATATAATTAATTACAAAAATATAAATAGGAGATTACAAACCATAGATTATTATAGCTTCATTGTTTAGATATATATATATTCCACCTTTCATTCAGAAGCTGAAGGTTGCTTACCAGGGTTTCCCTTTATTTTATCCTCATACTAGTTTTAAAGGGAGGTTGGGCTGAGTGAGAGTGACTGACCCAAAGTCACCCAGTGAGTTTTCATGGCTGAAGGCAGAGAAAAACCTGGATCTTCCCCATTCCTGGTCCAGTATGCTATTGCTACACCCAACTGGCTCCAAAAGCATCCTGGTGCCAGGCACTTGAAACATTGGGTTCCTTTCTCTGGGGAACTGTCCATCACAATGGCAGAGTTAACTTGTGGGGGACAACTGGACCAGTTCTCCAGGGCCCCCCAGTTTAGGGCCTCCAAAACCATTCATCTTTCTTCATGGGTGAAGATGTAACAACCTCTCATGAAACATGTTTAAGTATTATTTCTCGCAATTTCTGTTCTGTCCCCACGGGTATGCCCCCCAAAATAAGATGCACGGGAATGAATTGGGAACAATAAACTTTTACTTCCAAGAAAGTCTTAGCAAGAGTTAAATCTTTTCAAAAGAATATCAGGTATTAATGAGTTATTTAAACGGAGGCCTTCTCAGTAGTTGGCTAGAGTCCCAGAGAAACAGGCAGATAGTTCTATCTCAAACTCACGGAGATTTGGCGGAAACCCAAGTCCAATTAGCACAGGAAAAATGTTCACGTTTAAAATCCAAGCCGAAGACACAAGAGAAAGCGAGATCGAGATCAAGATGCTGGAAACACAGAAAGGGTTGTTCTCTGCAATGAAGCCCCTCGTGACAGACCCTTAAATACCCTCAGGGCGTGGTCAAGACCTGCAGTACTACTCACGAGGAAGCCTCCTCCTGATTAGCCACTCATGTCTCTTTGAGGACCTCTTTGAGAGGGCTCTGACATCAAGAAGAGGCTCCTCCTCTTCTCCTGAGTTACTAATCTCAGGAGATGCATCAGGCTCTAATTGTTCGCCAGCCTCTGACCCCCACATCCTCTTCACTCTCCGTTTCTGGTGCCAGGAACACCGGTCTTCTGTACTGCACCCCCACTACCTCCGAATCCTTGGGATCGGCTGTTAATTGCACCGGACTCGACCTGGCCACAACAATTTCCTTTGCATTCATAAAGTTTACTTTTCATTTCTGAAAGAGAAGATCTTATTACTGTAGTGATATATGGAACATTGCTTAAATGTTTTTGTAACTTTCAGGAGAAAACATGTTCCCACAACCACCTCTCAGGCAATCATGAGAGTTAGTTACAAGTAGTCCTTGACTTAATGACCGTAAGTAACCCCAGAATTATAGTCATAAATTATACTGGTCGTTAAACAGGTTATCATGTGACTGATCTGATTTTATGATGTTTTTTCGGCAGTTAAGTGAATCACCATGGTTGTTAAGCAAAACTGTGGTCATTAAACAAATGCCATGGTCGTTAAGCAAACCTAATGTTTGCAATGGTGGGTTTTGGGGTTTGTTTGTTTGTTTTGCTGAAAACTGGAAGTAAATGCCACTTTCCTGCAAAAATGTAGTAAGTTGCTGTCACGTGACTGCAAATAATCATAAATGCAGGCTGATTGCCGAGTGCCCAAAATGCGATCATGTGACTGCAGGGGAGGACTGGTCATTGGACCTTTGATCCTGGGTCATAATTACCATTTTGGATATAGTGACCATTCTGTTATAACTGAATGGTCACTAAGCCACCAGTCATAAGTCAAGGACCACCTGTAGTTAACTTTTCAGTTGTCAACTTTTAGGTTTATATGTCATGTTTTCCCGAAAATAAGACCCTGTCAATTTTTTTTGAACTCTGAAATAAGCGCTTGGCCTTATTGCCATGCACTCAAAAGCCCGACTGGGCTTATTATCAGGGGATGTCTTATTTTGGGGGAAATAGGGTAGTTATTTTTTTATGTATAAAGAAAATGTTGCCAGTCAAATATTTTATCATTCATATTATAAGAATATACAGTATAATCATAAGGAAAGATCAGCCATAATTGCTTTATTATTTACACTTTTTTAGCTTTGGTATTATTTATGACTTCAAAGTTAGCTATTTTGCTTGTAAAAATATTTTAATATACATATCCATAGAATTAAACTTATGGAGTATATAATTCTCTGTTGTTAACTTTTAAGGCAAAAGTGCATTTTATTAAATAAACAGCACCAACTGCTTAATTCCAGATGTGACTGTGTTTGTTTGTTATATGCAGATTTTATTTTAATATAACTTTTTTTGCCTCGTTAAGATTATGATTCTGATGCAATGAGTAGTTCGTATGAATCTTATGATGAAGAAGATGAAGATGGAAAAGGGAAAAAAATGAGACATCAATGGCCTTCTGAGGAAGCATCGATGGACCTTGTTAAGGATGCTAAAATCTGTGCCTTCCTTTTACGAAAAAAACGATTTGGACAGTGGACCAAACTATTGTGTGTGATCAAAGAAAACAAACTGTTGGTAACTAAGCCTTATGGATTTTATTGAAATGCCAGTTGCAGTGCAGTTGCAGTCCAGAATTAGTCCAGAGAGCCACGGTGGCACAGTGGTTAGAATGCACTACTGCAGACTACTACTGCTGCCTGCCAGCTGCCTGCAATTTGGCAGTTCGAATTTCACCAGGCTGAAGGTTGACTCAGCCTTCCATCCTTCCGAGGTTGGTAAAATGAGGACCCAGATTGTTGGGGGCAGTATGCTGACTCTATAAACCACTTAGAGAGGGCTAAGCACTATGAAGCAGTATATAAATCTAAGTTATTAGACTTTTATGCTATTATGCTGGAAAGTCATCCGTATGATTCAGATGCATTTGCTTAAGTATGATTTAATTTGTCTTTTCATGGCTTAGATCAGGGGTGTCAAACTCGATTTCATTGAGGGCCGCATCAGGGTTGTGTTTGACCTTGGGGGGGCGGGGGTTTGTGGCCAGGGTGGGCGTGGCCAGCTCGACGTCACTCGGGGCTTCCAAGTTGCATTTTTGACTGCAACAGCCTCCTGCAACCCTCTGCCAGCAAAAATGGAGTTTGCAAGGGCCGCACACAGTCCTCCTGAGCTCCATTTTAGCTGGCAGAGGCACCATGGGCCGGTCCTTTGCTGTTTCCAGGGTGATCCTGCGGCCAGATCTAAGCACCCCATGGGCCAGATCTGTTCCCCTGGCCTTGAGTTTGACACCCCTGGCTTACATAGTTGTTCTGAATAAAAAAGGAGGTAGCTAGTACCTAGCTTCTGCAATATATCCTTGTTTTGTTTTTTTCTTGAAGTATGGTTATTTACTGGGATAGCATGGGCAGCCAAGAGTGCAAACAATATTTGAATTCTGACTGAATTATAATTAATGGTAAAAGTTTGCAGGAGATTTAGGCAGGTTGAAAAAGATGTACAGAATAATTAGATTGAAGAATAAGTAAGAATGCTGTGCATACAGTGCTGGTACTTGGAAGGCATCTTGACATTCAGATATGCAAGTCTTGATTTTGCCCTTTTGCCCAAATCCAGCCCCAATTTAGAATAATTTAAATAATCATTCTATAATAATGGACAGTGCTACATTGGAAGAATAATATAATAATTGTCAAAAGCTGGCTGCTTTTGACAATTGGTTGCCAAAAATTGATCTTGAAGAAATTTCTATATTGAGAACCTTGATACTGTTGACATGTTCATTAAAAATGTATTGGAAAAGCATAATCCTGGAACATGTCAGAAATAATTTTTATTTATATATTAAATTTACATAGCCACCCAACTCACACTTGTCTATGGGCAGTGTGCAATAAAACAAGCAATTAAAAACAATTTCTGGGGAGAAATTATGTTTCAGAGGATGGGTGCCATGGCAGAAAAGGCTCATCTCCTGAATCCCATCAGATGAAACTCCTTTATCAGCTGGAACCCATAACATTCCTCTTCTGCTGGACCTGATGGGATGAGGACATGTAACTAGGGAGAAGCAGATCTCTCAAATAATCTCATCCCATGCCATGTGGAGCTTTAAAGCTCAAATATAGGACCTTGAATTGAACCAAGAAACAAACTAGCAATGGATGCATGGAGCACAGGTATAACGTGCCATTCTAGGAGCATATATAATAACTCCCTGCACTACCACATCCAGTTGAAGTCTCCAGATGCTTCAAAGTAGCCCCATGTAGAGTGCATTACAGTAGTCCATTCGGGAGGTGACCAGGCTATGAGTAACTGTGAGTAGAATCTTATGGTACACAACATTTCCTACTTAGGATTGTGCTTTGAGCGGGAGTCATGAGCCCAGAAGTCCCACTAAATGTGCACTGGGGATATTTGGGGCATTGCAACTTCATCTAATACCAAATATGGTGAAGTCCCAGAACTGGAAAACTCTAAAACAAAAGCCAAACAGTCTTGATACAGTTTAGTTGAAGCCTGTTCTCCATCCAAACCCCAACAGTTTCTAGACACAGAGACAGGGCATCAAAAGCATAATTTACTTTGCCAGGAGCAGAGAGATATAATCAAGTATCATCAGAATATTGAGGTTACCTCACCCCATGGTGACAGATGATCTCATCCAGTGGTTTCATGTAGATGTTAAACAAGTGGAGAGAGCACCAAACCATGTGGAACCCCACATAGTAAGAGACCGAGAGTGGGGTCTCACCCCCAATCAATATTGATTGTTATCAACCTCATAGAAAAGAAAAGAACCAGCCCAGTTGCTGCCCACTCTCACTCTACAGAGCAGATCCAGAAGAATACTATGGTCAATGATATTGAAGCCTGCTGTCAAGTAGAGATACGATGGATGCACTATCTACACCCTGCTCCTTCCAGAGATATCCAAAAGTACGAGCGATGCCATTTCCGTCCCATGCCCAGATCTAAATCCTGGCAAAAAGGGGTCTCTAGATAATCCATTTGATCCAAGGTCTATTGAAACTGCTGGGTAAACCACATTTCCCACAGCGTTTCCTTAAAAAGGGGAGATTGGAACTGGATAAAAATTGTCCAGTGATATGGTTCATATTTCAGTTGAGATTAATGCTGTTTTTTAAATGACAATTTTTGTCATTTATTGTAACTATAATATTATTACCAAATGGGTTTTTTGCCATTGTTAATTTGTGAATAATGGAAAGATGATGTGAATGGAATTATTTAATGTGAAGTTGATGTTTGCTGACTGAAGTTTGATTCTCATCTCCTTATTTTTGCCTTTAGTGCTATAAAAGTTCCAAGGAGCAACAGCCTCAGATGGAACTGTTATTGTGTGACTGCAGTATTACATATATCCCCAAAGACAGTAAAAAGAAGAAGCATGAACTAAAAATTGCACACCAAGGTCAGGATGCTCTAGTCCTTGCGGTACAGAGCAAGGAACAGGCAGATCAGTGGCTGAAGGTTTGTCATGTTGTAATCAATTCCATTGCTCACCCTTCCATTGATTAAGGCCAAGTGGTGATTGATAAAAATGTATTTAAAATATATGTAACCTTAGCATAAAATTGAACATGTAAAACATTACTCCCTTGCATGCAGATAACAACGTTGTCTGCATAAAAAGAAATTAATCCCCAGAACAGTTTTTTTCACTCTAACATATTATTTATTTGTTTTGATTGATCGCCAATTTTGTACCATTCGGAGGGAAATAAACATACAGGGGGAAAAAAGAAAATACCCATTACAGAATTAAATTATTCTGCCTTAATTCATCTTTTTAGAAATTAGTCCAAATAAGGTTCATCTAGAAAACATTCTCAACTCAAACCTCTCCCGAACAAAGAAGAAAATTTCACAACTGTGAGTGAAGCAACTCTAGAGATTCTCTTTTTGTGCCTTTGGGCCATGCAGCAGTAAAAAAAAAATCTAATTTAAATCATACTTAAGGATAATAATATCCTGAAAAAGTAACCACAAAGTTCTGTAGAATTCAAGCTCTATAGGCATTTGAAGCTCAAACTGGGATGGGATTCGGTAGGAAACTAGTGCTATAGAGCTACTGGTAGAATAATACTTAATTTTAGAATATTAATGTGTTTTTTCTTGTTTTTAATTTGACAATTTGCAAACCTCTTAACCTTCTCTTCAGGTATTGGACAGAAGGGTAGACTCGCAGCAGACACATATCTCTCCTTGCTCTGTTAAAACGTCCCTTGTTCTTAATTATGTAGCAAACAGTTTGGGATGAAAATAGCTACCCTGATAACAGTGAGGGGCCTGAATTCTGTCTTGCTGGAATGATGAAATCTATCTTTTGAAAGAATGCATGATTTCATAGGCACAGCTCATGGCCAAATTATTCTCTCTGTCCTCTCTCTGACTTCTATATCTTGTGTAGCCAAAACTAATTCCCTCTGGGATAAACAGATGCTGAAAACATGAGCAATATCCTAAGGGTCACTGAAGAGGCAGAAGCAAAAATACAGAATACAGAAATATTTACACAACTAAAAGGGATACTTAAATTGAAATACAAATCACATCAGGTTGTTTTTTTTTAATCCATATAGGTATGCTGTTTAATGTATTAAAGCAACAGCGGGGGGTTTTAAGCTTATATTGGGGGGAGAATGAGCAGGTTAGGTTAGGATTTTTTTGATAAAGGAAAAACAGGAAGAAGCAACTGAAATGTTTCAGTCAAATTCTGTAATAAAATAAATACCAAAAAATATTTTGGTTTTGTAGGAATTATGCATTTTATCTTATTAATAGTCCAACAGCTGTAGTCTTGGCCAAGAACTGTAACTTAGAAATTAGGTGTAAGCATATTGTTCTGCTTAAGCAGTAGAACAGCATATTTTCTTCCATGCCTCAAACAAATCCCTTGGAACATGCATTCTTCTTCTAATTTTCAAATATCTCAAAAGAGGGCCTGGAAGAGGAAGCTTTTTGCTTACAGTTTGTCCCAGAATTAGTAGTGCTTATAGAATTCCCACAGTGGGTGTGTGATAGCAATTTTCAAAAGAATTTTGGAACATTATAACTTTGAAGGCAACAATAATAGGCACATGCTGGAAGATTAACTAATCTCTCTGTGCTTTTGAGGAGAAGGGTAAGGGTTTTTCTTTGACCGCTACCATCAGCTTTATTTGAAAGCAGATTCCACTGCATCTCAAACACTTTGAGTGTTTGTGCAGTCAATGCAGGGGAGATGGGGAATAACATTACCTGTATTATAACGTTTGTGTTATAAAGGGTCATCTTAAGAATTTACTGCCTTTCAGTAAATGTCTCTGGTAGACCCAAAGAATTTTGTGGGAAGTAACTCCTTGCTGCTATTACCCATAGAGAACTCTCATTGTGGCTGAGCTTTGCTACATTTGTTAATAGTGGTTATATGTTGGATTGCTTACAGTGGAAGTTAAATAAAAGTGGATATATGGAAATGCTGGTTCCAGTTAGGATTGTTAATCACTGTATACTACACTGTATAATCACTGTGATTTTCAGCAGCATCTCATCTTCAGTCCATCAGTGAGATCAGTTGCAAGTAAAATAACAGGAAATATGCTATCTCTTTTTCCCCCCAATACAATATTTTATAGTAAAATTAAATTCTTAGTATTTTGTTATTTATGATATTGTATGTAAAGAAGAAAATAAAAATACATATTCTATCCATATTCATTACAATTTAGGATATTAGTGTTAGGAGCAGTATAGCATTGATTATAATAGGATTTATTTCAGACAAAATTAAATTTAACATTGAAAAGGAAGGGATAAAAGAACACACTGTGACATCATCAGTGTATTTGTTATTTACCGTAATAAATGTTTCAGTCTTAAGCTAAGTTACTTCTAAGTTACTTTTGCCCATCTTTTAATTCATATTAATATTCTTTTCATTGTTTATTTTTATTGTTTCATTGCTTCGCTATTGTTATGTTTACATTTTTTAATCATTATTTTTCTGTTTTATTGTTGTAAGCCGCCCAGAGAGCCCCCAGCGGGATGGTGTAGCAAATAAATTTAAGCAAACAAATAAATAAATATTTGTTATTGAAGCTCCATTATATTGTTACTTGATATAAGTATGTGAGTGTGACTGTATGTGTGTAATATTTATACAGGTAGTCCTTGACTTACAACAGTTCATTTAATGACTTTTCAAAGTTATAATAGCACTGAGAAAAGTAACCTAAGACCGTTTTTCAAACTTATAACCGTTACAGTATCCTCATGATCAAAATTCAGATGCTTGACAACTGACTTTTATTTATGACCGCTGCAGTATCCTGGGGTCATGTGATCCCCTTTTCCCACCTTCTGACAAGCAAAGTAAGTGGGGAAGCCAGATTCAATTAACAAGCGTGTTACTAACTTAGCAACTACAGTGATTCACTTAACAACTGGGGCAAGAAAGGTCATAAAATGAGGCAAAGCTTATTTAACAAATATCTCACTTAACAATGGAAATTGTCGTAAGTCAAGGACTACCTGTACATGTCAATAAAAAGAAAACATAAATAGACAAAGTCACAAAATTAAAATACTAAGAGTAAATAAGATAAGATAATTGCATTTTAAAACAGCTATTATACCTCTTTTCAGTTTAAACTTGAGTTGAAAATTTCAATTTGAATTTAATCTGCCTAGCATTTTTCTAGGTACATATGCATATAAAAGAGGAAGAATTGGCTGTAAGTAGGAGATGAAAAGAAGGAATGTTAAATCTAATAAGAAACAGAAGGAGGTCATATATAAGTATTCCTTTGTCCAGCATGAGAAGCTTCAGATCTGGAATCAAACCTTTTATCTGTAGTTTTAATGCCTTTTTCATGTCATGCATAAGATGCTAACTGAGTAAATGGCAGATATTTATAAGATACTTTCTGGTTTACTACTCTAGCAAATTCTCATTCTCTAATTATCAAGATTGTAACTACTCATTTGTTTTTTAATACTATCTTTTCTGTTTCAGTATAAGTTTTTAAAGTTTGAAGCAAGATACCAATGAACTTTCCCCCCCCCTCTCCATTTTTAAAGGTAATAAAGGAAGTTTGCAGCACCTATGTTGGCACAGTAGATTCAGATGGACCATCATCTAATTCTGTGTATAAGACTGATCTGGAAAAGGTAATTAAATTGCAAAAAACAAAACACCGTATGGTGGTTTCAGGTTGTTCAGAAATCATTTTGAGCCAAGAGTCTTGAATTATTAAATCTCCAAGGAGATGAACAATAGTGTGTTGGTTCATGTAGTCCATTCCTCTTTGCTTTAGTCTTCTGTCCATGTGAGTAGCCAAACAAATTTAGCAGGAGTGAAGTTGGGATTGTGGTTTGTTTATTTGTTTTAGTATTTAAGCAAGGCAAGATTGTAAACTAATTACAAACTAGAGTTTATTGTGTGGCCCATAAATATACATTATACTCTGGTGTCTCCTCAGATTATATATACACCGTGGCTTAATAAAGTATCTGTAGATTTAAGTGATGTACAGTCATGGCCAATGAATCAAATGTCACTAGTTTCTATAACATTTAAAGTAAAATGCTAAATTTCATTGTCACTATTAGAAATCAAGATGTATCAATTTTGCTAATTTCTGTGCCTATGTATAATTTTCCTATTCTGTATTATAGATATCAATAAATGCTTTTTCTTCAAGACAGGCAGTGTATTTGAATAATGGGAAAGACAATTGATATTGTTTAGCTTCATTTAGTTTATTTTTAAAATATCTATTAACATTTTTGGTTGGCTTATACTGTATATATCAAAAATGTTAACATATGATGTGATTATTTGTGGATTAAATCTAAATAACAAATGTCCTTATGCTATGTGTCAGAGCATAAAGTGTAGGATAGATAGTTTATAGTGGTATGGGATATGGAAAATACAGTACTACTGAAAAGTAAAATGATACACTATGATCTATTGCAATGGAAAAAAGTTGCCCATGCCATTGCTGCTTCTTGCAAAATAAAAGTGGGGATGAAGATGTCTAAGTTACAGACTTTGGAGAGTTACCTAGAATAGTAAGAATTGCAAGAACACTTCTGAGGCTTCTCTTGTCTCAGTGGTTTTCTTTTATTTATTCTTTTAAATTTTATTGGAATTCTACTCTCTCTTAGTAGTATCTTAAATATTCGCAGGCACTTACTGTCAGAAATATAAGGTAGACTAGTCTAAGAAATACACAGAAATACACAGCAGATCTAAAGCTACTTTTATTAGAACAGCTATAGTAACAGAATTTTGCAAGTCTGAACTTCCTTCCCCCTTTTAATTTAAGGAGGGAGGCTGCCTGAGGCATTTTTGCACTTGCTCGTTCTAGGCTCACTTATCTGACCATTGCCTCGGTAACAGATCTTTGCTATGTCCTTGAAGGCTACCCTCTATTTCCACAGCACTTATATTTTAGAACCACATGGGATGATGATGGTGCTGATTGTGGTGGTGATGATGATGATTTTTTAAAAATTTCTAAACCATTCAATAACTAACATTTTCTGGGGGATTAAAAACAATAAAAGAAGAAAATACAACTAATAAAATATCTAAATTTAGCATAGTTATTGTCTTTATTCTTACTTTTTTTTAGTATGTCTATTAAGGTGTGTCTGTGGGGGTGGTTAAAAAAAACCACAACTCTGCAATCGGAAGATATAGATAGATAATTAGAATAATGCAAACCTATTATTCAACAATATGCCATTTCCCTTATGTAGTGTGGTTAATTTAAAAAAATATTTTCATATTCAGATCAGAAGAAACATTTATTTTAAAAAAAGAATTAAACAAAACATAAAAGACATTTTTTAAACTGCTACTGTGAATGTTATTTCTGGCCTAACATTTGCCAAAGGGATCTCTGCATATTTGTGCATGCAAGTATTTTAAGAACAGGCAACTCCATTAATCAAACATTATTTGGAATTGAGTACAGTGAAGGAAAGCTATTTTTTTCTTGAATAAAGGAATCAATGATTAAAAAGGATGTACGGGTAGTCCTTGTCTTACAACCACAATTGAGTCCAAAATTTATGTTGCTAAGAATGGCAGTTACTTAAGTCAAGAAATACTGCATGCATTTCTACTGAGTGGAATGTCTATGGCAGTGATGGCGAACCTATGGCACGGGTGCCACAGGTGGCACGCGGAGCCATATCTGCCGGCACGCGAGCCGTTGCCCTAGCTCAGCTCTTGCGCCCACCAGCTAATTTTTGGCTCGTGCGGAGGCTCTGGGAGGGCGATTTCGGCCTCTGGAGGACCTCCGGGGTGGCAGGGAGAACGTTTTCGCCCTCCCCAAGCTCCAAGAAAGCCTCTGGAGCCTGGGGAGGGCAAAAAACAGGCCTACCGGGCCCACTGGAAGTCGAAAAATGGGGGAGTGGGGGGGGTCACGCACGCATGCACAGGGGGTGGGCGAGTGGGGAACTTTGAATTATGGGTATGGGCACGCACGCACGTACGATAGCGTGCGCGCGCACTATTTCGGCACCCGAGGAAAAAAAGGTTCGCCATCACTGGTCTATGGAGATTCTTAATCATCCAGGTCATGGTTGTCCCAAAAATGCTTTTCAGAAAAAGCACCTTTGGGAGTGAGTGGAATGAAATAAAGGGTAATTAGAGAAACAACTTTTTATTTTCCTTATAAATAACTTGCTATTGTTACGTATAGTATCATAAATACATAAAAATCTGCCATTTTCTTTAGTGCACTTTGGATATTACGGACAAATTGTGCATGGTCATGAAAATCGGTTTTGCTATTTTACACATGCTTAAAATTCAGTTTGGATTTAATAGATGATCTCATTTAACCAGTATTTCTTTAGACAGTTAACTGGGGAGTTTACTTAATGTTACAGTAAAAAGGATCCTGAGCCTTTAAAGTTATAATGACAACAGAATGCCAAGAAGTGATTACAGCCTTCACACATTATTCCCTGTGAACATTGTGTATATCAGTATTATGTTGAACATAAGATGTAACACTTGAATTGTAAAAAACATAATTCCTGACAAAATAATTCTTGGATGTGTTGTGTTTGCCTCATGGTAGATGATGTTTTGCCATTTGATTCAAAACAGATTATTTCCAGTGTAACTATATTAATAATTCTTTTTCCATCCAGAAGCTGTCCTTAGAAAGACCAAGTTCTGATGGAGAAGGTGTGGTAGAAAATGGCATAATCAATGTTTGTAATGGGAAAGAACATGGTAAGATGCTAATAGTATTCAAGTCAAAAATCATAATATTTACAAACATTGTATGCTGAGAAAAGGTCAATAATACATTTTCATAGGCATAGCCCTGGAAGGAAATGAAAGGTCAGTTCACTGAATGTAAAACCTCTTATTGGCAATAATGGTTGTATCAAGGTAGTAGCCAGTCCTAAGGATACTTTTAAAAAATGAAGACTTAAAACAATTATTTAAATTTAATTTTCTTAATTAACTTTAATTTTCTAGACTTTGCCAGAAATTTAGAAGGAAACAAAAACATGAAAAATCAATCAGTTGATCTGAAAGAAACCGGAACCTGAACTTATGAGAAAACATTATGAAGGGGGGAAAAATGAAAAATATCAAGCTGCTTAGCACTTCTTAGAACTCTTTTGCCCCAAGCAAACTAATAGGTATAGTCTTGACCTTTTAAATGTGGTGAGGGTATGAATAATGAATACAAGTTTAACTGTTTTTTAGTGGCATTATTCAAAAAAGTTAGGGGGAAATAAATAGAAATTTTAGAAAATTGCTTAAAAGTGTCTTCTTCTTAAATATTGGTACATGAAAGGAAATCACAAATATGAGAGGATAAGGAAATTTAGAAAATGAAAGAGAAAAGGAAGCTAATTACAAAGTTAATCCAAAGATTTAAAAGACACTTAATTGGATATATTGTTTTAAAGTACTTCATTAGCAGCTTTCTTTTAAAAACTCAAAATCCCTGACCAATCTAAAAACCAGCAATTCATATATGAGAGAGAATTCCCTGCAAGTAATTAAAAGTGAAATGAGGATGCTCCTGGGTTACCCTTCGCCACAATAAATTTGTGATTTAATTAATGCTTTATTGGAGGATGACATGGATGGGACACTACAGCCTTCCTGGTGTCAGTATTGTTCCTAATAGCAGCAGTCAACATTGTCAGTAGTGTGGAACTAGTGCCCAGTCAACAAGATCGAGAAGCCCAGAATTCAGTTCAGAGTAGGTTTTTTGAGGCATAAAAGACCATAAGACTCTGAGATCAATTTTCAGTTCCTGAGTATTTTGTTTAATAATAGAAAAATAATGCTTTGGAATTCAAGTATGCAAAATTCAGGTATATGTTATGCAAAACAAAAAATATCGCAAGGATTGCCCAGATGGTGCTCTGACCGGTTACTCTATATTGAGAATGTAATCACTTTAAGTTTGGTCAATTTAGAGGTGTCTTGTGAAATGGCCAGTTGGATAGCCAGCTTTGCATTCAATTCACTACTGAGCCTTTTGCTCTTTTGTTTCTAAAACAAAAAGGACTTTAAATCAAAATGTGAAGTTGATGTAATTAAGAATATCAAGTATAAATGTGCAGAAAGTCAGGTTATCATAAACACCTGCTAATAATTGTTGGGTTAAATGTGTGTGCAAATTTTGCATTTACCTAACTTAATTTTCTTTCACATGTTTGAATATTTTAAATAGGAAAATTTATGATAAATATATTCAAATTTAAATTGATTAGTTTCGTTTGGAGATTGACAATCCATTTAGATAAAACTAGGTTGTAGCCCCTTTAAATCCACAAACAGGTTTAAAAAAAATCAAGATGGTGGTTGCAGTGATGCAATTGAAACCCTTTGTATGTGAGTGCCACAATGACATGTAGAAAAAAGATGGGGCTTCAATCACACAGGCAATCACATGGCTTTTTTGAACATACTCCTTCCTCTGGGACTTCACTGAGATGGCCCCTTAATAGAATTTCCAAGAAAGAAATTGATGAAATTTATCAACAGTATCTTCCATTGCAGCTAGGTTCAGTGATTGCCTAGCACCTTGAGCAATACCAGAGGCTGGATTAAATTATTTTTTTAAAAAATGGTCACAATTCCCAGACCTCGTGTTGTCTGGGGTATAGCTAGAAGGCTGGAAAGGTATCTTCCTGAAGTTATCTAACTTGGCTTGAAAAATTGTAATCTCAGACAGTTGGAACTGCCAGTACTGGTTTTCCCTGAGACACTTTGCCCAGAACATCCTTAAAACTGGAAAGTTGGGCAAGACTATTGAGCAGAAGTATAGTTGCAATGAATGGCAACATAACCACTATGCTAACCCTATGGCACTGCTTTTCTGGTGGTTTCATTAATTTCAAGTAGGTTGCCTATATCACACCTTTTTAGCACATTTTGGGAGGGTGCCATTTTTAGAAGGTAATAGATGTATAATAATGTGATTTGGGTTGCACATCATTTTTTCACATGATTTCCAATCCTTATTTGCTTTTATAGGCGCACTGACAATATTGTTATCTGCATATTAAGTGTTCTAACCCAGCTCCCCAAACACGACAAACCTTCTGAAGTTAACTCAAAGATTCCTTTATTAGGAGTGCCAGCAGCGCCTGCAAAAAGTTTCTCTCTCACCACAGGCTAACAAGTCTGTCCGGCAGGGAGATGAATAGTTGTTTGCTACATCTATTTGTCTCCTCCCCCTGCCTTTTATCCCCAGAGCTAGGGTGGGGTTTCGCTAGCAGCAATGACTCTTCCTTCCAAGGATCAGCCCACAGATTTCCACTGCTCTCCTCTCCCCTGCCTTCTGCACATCCACACGTCAGGCACCGGATCCAGCTGTTCGTCTTACTCATCAGTCACCTCCAGACCTGGGGGCTTTTGACTCTCCATCTGAGGGCTGACAGATGGCCCAGGCTCTGCCTCTGTTTTTCACTCTGCCAGCTCCCTTCCCTCAGAGCTCTCAGGTTGCCTTGATGCTGATCCTGACTCCCACTCTGCCTCCTCATCTGATTCGGCTGCTGGAGGGGCCAGTGGCTGACAGGTCACAACATTAAGTTCTAGTGCAGTTGCCTTTGCATATTTTTAAAATCTGGCTTGGAATTACTTTTATAAATATAATAACATTGCCAATTATTGTATTCTTTTTCATTTTTAGATGGTGAAATATAAGTCAAATGTCTCACCTATGACAGTCATTAAGTGTTGTACCTTATGATTCTTGACGAATGTATCTTGACTTTTTATGTACACTGAGAGCATATGCACCAAAGACAAATTCCTTGTGTGTCCAATCACACTTGGCCAATAAAGAATTCTATTCTATTCAAATAAAACAAAATAAGCTTTATTACAGTCTTAGACCAGAATAGCCATAGCAATAGCACTTAAATACCACTCCATAGTGCTTTATAGCCCTTTCTAAGTGGTTTACAGAGTTGGCATATTGCCCCTAACAACCTGGGTCCTCATTTTACCATTTATCAGAATACAACCAGAGATACAAAGAATTTTTTAAAAAAGTATAAAAAGTCATGATTTCAGCTTCGCCCAATAAAAGTCCATTCAAGTTCTAATGAAGATGCAATGATTCAATAAGTACTCATTACCCAAAAGTAGAATTTTGCAACTGTCTGTCTATATCACTTCAGGAACTCTTTCTGCCAGTAAAAAGTTTATATAAAATTCCTCAGCATGCACGGAAGCAAAATCTTGCCAAAATCTCACACGCGCGTGCATCCCCTCATGAGATTTCGGCGCGATTTTGCTTCCGCGCATGCGCAGAAGCAAAATTGTGCGAGGGGGCGCGCGCGCATAGCTCGCTTGTCCCCCCCGAAGCATGGAGATGCGCGCGCATGGCTCCGGCAGCGAGGTAAGTGAGCAACCCGCCCCTGGGAGTATACCTTTAATTTTATGTCCTGCAATTCTTCAGCATTGTGGAAGAGCTATAGTATGAGTAAAAGAGAACTGTTCTATATCTGCATTAAATGAAGAACAAGCATTGCACTGGCACAAACCATTTGGCACTTTTACTGCTTGTTGCTATTTAAAAACCAAGTACTGGGATAATGTATTACCTGTGCCAGATTCTAAAAGTGACATCCAAACTAAGAATTCAAGTTTAAGTTTTAGATTTTTTAAAAAGTGACGTTCTACCTCAATGATTTGTCATGAATGAGACAATGAATTTGGGATTCTGAATTGATTTTCAGTAAAGGCAACTCAGCTGCTTCTGAGGTGAAATGTTTTTTGTGCCACAGTTTCTGCTATTTGATAAAAGTTTCTTTTAAAAACGTAGAAGACTTAGCTATCTGTGTGTATGTGTTTGGTTGATAGTAAAGAGGAAAAAGAGCTCAAAGGTGGACTCCAAAGGCACTGTACCTAAAGTAACAGGAAAGAAGATAACAAAGATAATTGGGTTAGGGAAAAAAAAGCCATCTACTGATGAACAGACCTCATCTGCTGAAGAAGATATACCAACATGTGGTAAGTGACTTCTTACGATCTCTTATAGAAACAACTTATTGGTGGAAAAAGTTATTCGATTTCATTTCTAAAAAATGCCACTCTTCAAAACCAGATTTTTCTTGTTCCCAGTCTCCATGCACACTGCTTTGTTTTTCTAAAAGTTTTCACTGTACAAATATGTTGTCAGACTGCTTTAAACACCGTAGTCCACTAAAGAATTCCATTCAAATTACCTGGTTTTCCATTTTTTAATCTGAACCATTTAAACTACCGGTATGCCTAATGGCTCCGGTTACTGTCTGGAGGATGTTTACCCACACACCAGTGTGTCGGTGATAAACAACTAGTCATCTCCTAGCAACTCTCACTCCTCAGGTTAACATTGCCCAATGTTTCCACTTTACTGATCTCACACTCCCTGTAACACCCCGCCGCCACACACACACACACACACACACACACACACACACACACACACACACACACACACACACACACACACACTCCAAATGATCTGAACAGTTTTATGATTCAGGATTATGCAGTATCATGTATCTGTGCAAATACCTTTGTAAGCGTCTCTGTTTCTGATTTTCACCACCCCAGTTGGCAACTAACTCCCATGGCTTTCAGTCTTCTCCATTTTTCTGTTATAGTCCCACCTATCTCCTAGAGTAGAAACCTTTTATTCAGCATCTACCCTCTCCTATCCTCCTTCATAATTTTCTCTAATGTTATATTCGTCTTTGCTTTTTGGCAATAGTGAATGGTCATTTATATAGTGTCCCAAGATTGTGTGATTTTTTTCCTCCCTATAAAATAGTTGTCTTGTACAGGCAATCCTCGACTTAGCAACTGGGTGCTTAGCAGGGGTGGGTTTCTCTTGCCTTCCCTACCGGTTTGGAAGTGCGTGTGTTGCATCGGAACGCGCACGTGTTATATCCGGGTACTGACCCTCTGTGCATGCGCAGAAGCCTTTGCGCATGCACAGAGGGTTCGTTGCCAGCTGCTTTCAAGCAGCGGCGACCGGGGAACTGGTTCGGGGGCATGGCAAGCCGGCCATCACTATCGGTTCGGCGAGCGGAGCCAAATTTCCACCATCGGCTCGCGCGAACTGGTCCGAACCCGCCACTGCCACTTAGCAACTGTTCGAAGTTACAACAGACCCACAAAAAGGTACTTACGACTTGGATTTGAAGTTACAATGCCTCCCTCATGATTGCATTTTGGGTGCTCTGCAACCAGCTCACTTTTATGGCTATTTGCAGCATTCTGTGGTCATGTGATTGCAATTTGTGGTGTTTTTTGGCTGGAAATGAGACAATCGGTTCACTTAACTACTGCAAAAAAAAGTCAATTCAAGTCAGTTATGTCATAAATCACTTAACAACTGCCATGATTTACAACTGTAATTCTGGGCTCAGTTCTGGTCTCAAATGAAGGCAAATATATGTGTCCCAGGATAATATTGCAGGATCCAGTCAGGTCAGGACCAGGGGTTTAGTCTTCTGAGCTTTCGGACTTGTGCTGGAGCTCATCCTTAGGAAATCAATTATGATCGTAAGTCGAGGACTACCTGGTAAATTCTTCCATAATAAGTTTCTTTTGCATTTGCAATGCACAAATAGCATTTCTAATCTACTATTTTAAATAAAGGGAAGAAAATTCTGATAATTAAGAAATTTTCCACTGTGTGGTCGAGAGGTAATTCATGTTCTTACCATAAAAATATGTAAGACAACCATTGCCATATATCTAACTCTAGCCAGGCATCGACTGTTAGCTGAGGGAATTCCTATACATAGGCTTGAACATTAAATCACTTTAATTGACCCTTGTGTGGTCCTGGTCTTTTGTGCCTGACAATAAATTGTGAATATACATTAGAAAACTTTAAGAAACTTGTTTTTATGTTTTGCAGGATATCTTAATGTGCTCTCAAATAACCGTTGGCGTGAGCGCTGGTGCAGAGTGAAAGATAATAAGCTTATACTCCACAAAGACAGGACAGATCTAAAGACTCATATTGTTTCTATCCCTCTCCGTGGCTGTGAAGTTATTCCAGGATTGGATTCCAAACATCTCCTGACATTCCGCTTGCTTCGAAATGGTCAGGAGGTTGCAGTATTAGAGGTATTTTGCAAAGAAATAACATAAACAGAATCTAAGAATCCTGCTTCTAAAATAAGAAATCTATCCTGTAATTAATGCTTTGAATGCATAATATTCACTTGTCCTTGCCCATGACAGGAGCCCTTAGCTAGATATAAGCTAATATATATCAATATTAACTTATTAATTAGACTTTTGAAAAACTTTCAAAACTCTCTTTCCAGAAATTCTCAAACTCAAGACATTTAAGAAGGCAGTAAACAATGCTCTCTCTCCCTCTCCCTCCCTCCCTCCCTCCCTCCCTCCCTCTCTCTCTCTCTCTCTCTCTCTCTCTCTCTCTCTCTCACACGCAGACACGCGCATGCACGCGCACACACACACACTTAATGTACACACATTGAAATCCATAGAAAAGAGACATTTGGAATGTATGATAAAGGCTTTAGCCAAATGGGAATGGAGTCCATGTCTGGAGGATACAAGCATGGAGCAGCCTCTACTGTTGCCAGCATGAGCCTCCCCTTGTCCTTAGGGCAGATTTGGAAGTGCCATGTATCTCAGGCAGGGGTGCAGAATTTATGTCTCCTTAAGGATCACTCTAGGCTTGGCATAATGCATTAAGAGTGTCTGGACAGAGTACTTTTGGAAGGAGGAAAAAGTATTTTAAGCATCAAAACCTAAGATATTCATGTTATCTCTTAATGACCTGAGAGAGAGCCCAAATGTTGGGCTCTAGAATGTGGGTGGGAATGGGGGGATATCTCTGGCCACTGCAAAAGGAAATTTGGAACGGGCTTCTGGAACTTCTGTATTCATCAGAATGCTAAAAGCAGTGTTGTGGTATTGTGCTACAAGTTCCATGTGAAACCTGCAGAGGCATTGTCATTCTGCCCCCACGTAGGAACTGCTGAAAGCTGATCTTTGCTGTGTTTGCATCCTGAGGAGTAGGGTTATATGTTTTAGCAAGATTTTTGACAGCCATCATGGAAATGTTTTAAAAATGAAATTCAAGAACTCCTTCACTATATAAGTAAATGTATACTTGAACTAAAATAGATATATATTAGTGAAAGTCTCAGTGTTCGCCTGTGATTTTTCTTCGGTTTGTGTAGGCTTCATCTTCAGAAGATATGGGCAGGTGGATTGGGATTCTGCTGGCTGAGAGTGGGTCATCTGCAGATCCTGGCACTCTGCACTATGACTACATAGATGTGGATGTGACAGCCAGTGTCATTCAAGCTGCAAAGCAAACATTCTGGTAGGAGGACTTAATCAGTTAAGAGCATTTTCAAGAACTCTGGCTTTTTCAGTGCTTTTGTTTTGGAGTTGAGAAATCTGAATTCTTATTTATTATTAAACCAAAAACCTGAGATGGTGAGAGGCAGCATGCAATATGCTTCATATATTGTATAGTACCATGTGCCCACATATGGATATGCTTGCTCAAAGCTGAAAGGCAAAATATATCAACAAATGCCCCTACACATCATTTAGCAATTCATCAAGTAGTTTTGCTAGACATGCTTGAATAGGGAATCTGTGACCAATCTGTGGGGCAACACTGTATTTTCATCAGTTCCTTCATGATCATAGTTGGGGATAATCAAATTTAAAATCTAGCAACATCTGGATAACTAGATTCTTTATACATACATATTTCTGCTGGTTTGATCTGTGCTTGGAATGAAACGGTGTGTTTTTTTAACTGGGCAGAAGTGACTCAGAATGGGGTGGGGAAGAAGAAAGGAACAAGTGAAGGACAATAGTAGCCAAGGGAAGACAGAGAAGCCTCTGATGTCAGAACTACTTTGTTTTTTGTTGATTCAAAACTTAATAATATGGCCATGTAGGAAATAGATAAGATGTTTAGTTTGTAAAGCAAAGCATTGCACTCTGGAAGACCTTATGGACCAGCCACAAGTTCTACAAAAGTGAAACCTGTAATGCTTTGACTTTTCTGTGGTTTGGATAACACAAGATCTGCACAAGGACAAGACTGGAGCATGTTCCATCTCTCTAAGCCACACCACAGCAAGTCCCAGCATGGCATATCCTCTGGAATCCTAATCCATTTCCCATGGTTTCCCTTCCTTGCCTCCCTGCCTCTCCTTGCAGTGGCAGTTCCAACAGTATTGGTTGCCATTGTGAAGCAAGGAGTGCAAAGGCTATTAAGGGAGAATTTCACAATACTGCAATTTCTGATTTCCTGCTGGCTTCCCCATTGACTTTGCTTATGGGAAATGGCAGGGAATGTTGGAAATCATGTAACTGCAGCTCGCTCTGACTTCAAAATTGCAAGCTGGGTGCTAAATGCTCAGATTACAATCCCATGACCATAGGAACACTGATGGCTGGAATTCCAAGGGCTAGTGGTAACTATCACTTGTTTAGCGCTATTGTAAGTATGAACAGTTGCTGGATGAATAGTTATAACTCGATGACTACCTGTAGTTCTGCTGCAACCAGAGAAAGGAATTAATTGCAACAATAGGGCTGACATTAACATATGCAGAAGACATGGAGAATTTAAGATTCTGTGATAAAAGGTGCTTCTTGATTTACCTCTGTGATACCATCTTTCTTTCTAGTGGCAGATGAACTATGATAACGGAGATGATGATTATTATTTTACTACAGATGGAACTTTCCCATAAAACTCACTCCCATGGTGTTATTCCCCTAATCAGCCCTTGAACTTTAAAATGAGCTTGTCTAATCAATTGATTCAAGGCTGAAGCCCTTCAATAACTTATGGCCCATTTAAATTCCCATTATGTTTCCCAGTTTGTTAAAAGAGATTGTGTTGGAAACTACAGAAGGTAATAATCTTTCAGTAGCAGTTTTTCGAGAAATATAATGGTATACAATATAAGAAAATGCACTGTTGTATTTAGTAACTCAGGAAAACTAAAAACCAGATACAAAAACAAATCTTACATTTCTCTTAGGATTGTGTTACATAAATAATTGGATTTGGTTATCAGTGCCAAAATAACATTTTGGAAATGTGCCTTCAAAATATAATGCTTCTGAAAGTTAGTTTTCAAATCTTTACCTAGAACTTAATAATAGTTCATAATAGTTATTTATTGTATTCAACTGGTAATTCTTATATTTTTTTTGAACAATGTGATTTGCCCAAGGCAGCACTAAATGAAAATTTAAAATATGTATACTGAGGGAAGGACAGTCTTCCTAAAAGAAAACACAAGTGGGTTTAAACTTGTTTATCTTTCTTACCACAGATAGAAACAGGCAATGCCTGTCCTAAAACATTACAAAATCCCTCAAGAATAAGGAAAACGTTTAAAGTCTCCTCTGCCAGACTTCTCTTTTTTTCTTTTGCCAAATTCAAGCTATATATCTTCTTTTATTCTCAGCTAAAAGCTAAAGCCTGACTTTTATGCTGTCTCAGACTAATCACACAAAGCTCTTGGCTCCAGGAAAAGATTGCTTGTGTAAAATCAAAGGGAGTCTGTGCATTACTGTGCTTTATTACTGTAATTGTCCCATCTCCTATTCTGTGTAGTTTGTCTCTCTTTGCAGTTATACATTGTGATTAGAAAACCTAAAGCCATTTCCTGATAGGAACAGATTCATTTCCATAACTACAGGTTCCTTCCTGAGAAGTTTTTCTATTGAGTAAGCCTAAACCTTCAGCTTTGCCCTTTAAATCAATTGTCTGTCTTTTGATTTAACAATTTATGCCCCTCCCCACACACAAGTAAGTAAAAATTGAAGCTTTCTCACAACTTCAGGCTGTAGTGCCATTCAGCATGTATTCTAGAAGAAATTCCTTAAGAGGCAGAGACTTGTAAAACGATTTATGGAAAAGTGTGTTTACTTTATGAAAAGACATGTACTTTCAAAGTGAGCTCATTATTTGTTGTCCTGCTTGTTTTTGTATTTCAGTTTTATGAACAGACGGGTTCTTTCTACTAATCCTTACAGAGGAAATGCTGCTAATGGCTATGCATGTCCCAGTGGGATGGCACTTCATTATGATGATGTTCCTTGCATAAATGGATCAGTAAGAATTGATTTTTGTGTAGGTCAAATAATTTATGTCTGTTGAACCTTCATATTTTGTTTATTATCACAAGGATATTATCACAAGGTTGTGTCTCAACCAGAAAAGTGGGGGAAATTAGTTCAGTATATCTGCATGTGTATGCCAGCACAAATATGTCTCCTCCTTGATTCATTAAGTTAAACCTAAACATAATAGAACTCTCTCTGGAGAAAAATAAAAGCAACGGTTTGACTAAGCAAGTTCTATAGCTAAAATAGGGGGAGGGGAGTAAAGGAAAATGTTCATGGATTTGCCTTCATGCAGTTTTTATCCTATATCTCCTAGCCATATACAGGTAGATCTCACTTAACTACTACCCTGTTTAGTTACAATGGTGCTGACACTTAAGAATCAGTTGTTGCATTTACAACTGCCACCGTATCCTGTGATCACATGAACTCCATTTGCATGCTTTACAGCCAGCTTCTGAGAAGCAGACTCAATGGAGAAGCTGGCAGTAAAATCTCCAGTCATGGTCACATGATGTCTCACCTGATGATCCACATTGACTTGCTTAATGGCTGCAATAGATGTAAAATGATAAGCTGTTGCAGTCACATGATGCTTCACTTAGCAACTGTACCACTGAGACAGAGTTGGTGGTCCCCAATTGTGGTCACTAAATGAGGATTACATCTAATCACAAATATTTCAAAAATTGGAATGACTGGGATAGATTTTTATGCAGATTGGCATGAGATCATGCCTTCCTTTAATTCAGCAGTTCTTCTGTTATAGAATTATGTTATAGTTGTCCCAGCTGAATGCCTTTCAAACATGCTCCTGACTATCCAGTGATCATTCCAATGGAAGAATTCTGAATGATTTATGGTTCACCATATCTAGAGTAAATCTGTTTGGGAAAGGCTGGTATAAAGGTTTAGGAAGGTAGTTTAGGAGAAATTGATTGACTATGATTGCCCATGTATATCCTATAAGTGTAACTTTACCATATGATAGTTTCCTCTTTCCAATATAATTACATTTCTTACAGTACTTATCCATCCATCTTTAGGAGACAGTCAAAAAGACAAAAGTTCATTTTAAAATATCAACAATATATTGTTACGTGTAGTTACCATAAATAGTGGCTGAAATTGCTTCTGATTTCTTTCTAACTCTGTATTTTATACAGCTCACTCTATATTTTATCTTTCAATGAATGCATTAGATCCTAAAAATTATTAGAAGCTGCATCTATTCTCAGATAATTCTTGGCAAAGTAGACAAATGTTACTAACACATTAATCATTCTTGATACATTGACACAAGAATAAGAAGTTCTCCAACAACATGACTTATGGGGCTATGCTTATTTACTTATTTACTTCTTTGCTTGCATTCCTTTGCTTGTATCCTTCTGTTAGGCAATCCCCTGTAGTTATGGTTTCTTGGTTTCTAAATAATCTTTTTATTGTGATATCCAAACAAGGGTCCCAATATTTAAAAATTGTTTATGAATCAGTATAAGAACCTAGTTTGAAACTCTAATTTGTAGGAATTTCTTAAATCAAAATGATAAAAATTAAACCAAGGAATCAAAAGACTGCTTTGCACCAAGACATGTTAGAAAAGAGGGATGCTCTATCAAATGTTTTGTATGGGAAAGGCCAAAATTTGCCTCTTGTTAATTTGTGGTTTCAACTCAATAGTCAGATGGTTGGCATATCTTATTGAAACTTATCTTATAGACTATATAAGATAGACCAGTGATGGCGAACCTATGGCACGCGGAGGCTCTAGGAGGGCATTTTCGCCTTCCCCAGGCTCCAGGGAAGCCTCTGGAGCCTGGGAGGGCGAAAAACAGGCCTATCGGGACCACCAGAAGTCGGGAAATGGGCTGTTTCTGGCCTCCAGAGGACCTCTGTGGGGGCGGGGGAGGCCGTTTTTGCCCTCCCCAGGCATTGAATTATGGGTGTGGGCACTCGCACGTGCATGATAGCGCACGCGCACGCACTTTCGGCACCCGAGGGAAAAAAGATTCGCCATCACTGAGATAGACAATAAGGATATTGAATGGCATTATTCCTCACTATCCTTTTCAGCAGTGTGTTTAGAAATCTTAACTTTGGAATTTGCAAGATTTCCATTTTGATATAGGTAGTTACTGTAAAATAAAAGCACATTTTAGAATAAAAATACAGTGGTACCTCAGTACTCTGTTAACTGATTCTGATAGATGCAATGAGTACTAAAAATGATGAGAACCAAACAAATCATGGGACTTACAGCCCTTTGTTTTAGCTGGGAAGAACTTCCTATCTGTCCCTTTTCCTATGTCAGCGACCTTCCCAGCATGGCCAACTTCTTGTCCACCCTTTGCAGCCGTTGCCTGCTTATTTTTGAGCAACCTTCCTACCATGACCAATTTCCTGTCTGTTCTCCCTGGATGTTTCCCTCTTCCTACTGCAGTGCGTCGAGTATCAAACAAATAATGAGCAACGCGATAACATTTTCGCATCAAAATGCATCACGTACCAAATTTGACGAGTTTTGAAGCAGTCTAGTATCAAAGTACTATTGCCTAGAACTAGTAGAGAAGGAACTCCTGCTGAGGGTTGGAGGGATTTTCTTAATTTCTCAGTTAACTTTCAAATTATTTTGGTTTTTTCAGTGCATGAAGTTATGCTAATTTACTAAGTATGTGTATTGCAGTGGGAACCAGAAGATGGCTTTCCTACTTCTTCTAGCAAAAACACAGGAGAAGATGGGCTTTATGATAACATGGGCCTGTATGATAATTTGCCATCCCCGAAAATTTTTGCACGTTGTCCACCAGCAGAGCGAAAAGCCAATAGGTTATCTACTGACAAACTGTCATCTAACCATTATAAACAACCTATCTCATCCAATCTGTCTTCTGCTCAGTCTGTCACTAATACCTCTGCTGTGGGTAAGGGATCTGTTGCACAGGTACTAAAATGCTTAATTCTTTTAATCATATTTCTGTTCTTGCTTTTGTGTACTGATCATTAAATGTTACAGTTAATTAAAGCTAAATAATATAATACCACATAAATTGTTTAGAAACACTGGATATGAGAATAACATCTTAGAAACCTATGCATTTTTCTTTTTAGAATTCTTAGCTTAACTTAGCTTGCTCCAACCTGACCAGACTAACACTACAACTCAGGACTCCCAACTATCCTTGAAGATTCTGGGAATTCCACCTGTACCATTTCTGAAAGGCATCAATTTAAATAAAACTCTCTTGGATTTTACACAGAGCAAATTTCAGAAGATACATATTAGCAATATCATTGCTTCAACAGCTGAAATTATGTCCTTGGTAATGATCAACTTCACAGCCTACAACGTTCTGTACTTTTCTGTACTATCTGTGTGCAGTTACGTGTGAGTAGTTGAATATACTGTAACTGCAGTTAGTGCGTTGAGTATGGATCATTATTGTGGCTTGTGTAATTCCTACTGTTCTGTGTTATGCAGATGGTTCTGCTTCATTCTAAAAGAAACAAATTGACTTACTTGAGTACAAAATTGTTTCAAATAAATATGCTTCATTCAATTTTGTGTTCACTTTCAAATCTTTGGAGATGTGGTCTTTCCAAAGCTTAAAACATTTTGCAAACTTATTTCACATTCGGAAATATTGGAGAGTTGATGCAGTTCCCATAAGTAATGGGAGGATGGGAGAAGTTTTTGACAAATTAGCCATATACTTGTGCCCTGTTATAGTCTTAGGTTTTACAGCTTTTTCATTTTGGGAGTGGAACAGTCATTCCCCTGCAGTCAGTGACCACCGTACTGTATGCTGTATATATAGAAAACCAGTTTCAAATTTGCCCAAAAGATTTGTTCTAAGAATAAGATCTGCTAAAATTTAAAATAATAGTGAAATGAGTTGCTGGAGGAATCTTTTTTTTTTATCAGTTCATTTTATTGCATACCTGCAAAATAATGATTGTTGCTTCTTTCAAAAGAATGTTATGCAACATTGTTCCAAGAGTGTTTTTTTAATTGAAATGAGTAATTGAAGATTCTGAAAAATCAGATGAACACAGATAGTGCCTCCTTCAATCATTTTAATGACTCACAGAAGCCAATGTTATTCTGAGGCAAAATAGTATAAAATATAAATCAAACATTCCTTCACATTTCAACTTTCCATATTTGAACCATAAACAAACAACTTGTAAATAATAAATCCAAATAATGTAAGCCTAAATGTTGAAGTTCTGCTCTTGTCAAATTAAAAGCAGATGTCTTTTCACTCTTTGCAAAATGTTCCATTGTCCCAGACATTACAACTTGGTTCTGAACATTCTGCAGTTCTAATAAACGTTGATTTTAAGATTTTATTGTCAGTTTATTTCCTAACCCCTTAGAGATGGGCCTAAGTTTTCTGAAGCTTCTGGGCACATCTTTCATTGATTATTTTGTGAAGTGGCCCTTTCTCAAACATTTGTTTTAATTCTATGTTGTCTCATCTATTATATACAGTTAGTCCTCAACTTATGACCACAATTGAGCTCAAAATTTCTGCTGCTAAATGAAACATTTGTTAAGTGAATTTTACAACCTTTCTTGCCACAGTTGTTAAGTGAATCTGGATTCCCCATTGAATTTGCTTGTAAGAAAGTTGCGAAAGGGGATCACATGACCCTGGGATAGTGCAACTGTCATAAATATGAGTCAGTTGCCAAGTGTCTGAATTTTGATCAATGACCACGAGAATGCTGCAAGTCATAAGTCTGAAAAACGGTCATAAATCACTTTTTTTCAGTGCCGTTCTAACTTTGAACAGTCACTAAATGAACTGTTGTAAGTTGAGGACTTCCTGTATTTTCAAAAAGCACAATGGATGCCTTTGGTTGCTTCAGAAGCATGGTTTTCTAACTACCTTGATTTTAAACTTTTAACCAAAATTTGCCTCTTTTTGTTCCCACTTACGTAAAACAACTGTACTTAATGTTTAGCAATACATGCATTCTTGATTTTCCTTACAGTTTAAAGGAAAGAAAATGCCAGTAGCTGCAAATGGGATTTCAGGAAAAGGGAGAACATTAAGTAATTCACCAAAAAAATCAGAATTTGCTTCAAATGTGAAACGTAGCAGCTCTAGTGAGTATTCTTTATTTCTTCTGGCTTTGAAATATCTTATTCTTTTAAACTATCTGAAATTATTAGGAAAAATAATTCTTTGCGCATGATAGATAAGTATTTATCTACTGTATTTATTTATTTATCTATTATCCATGCATCTGTCTATTGTCCATGAGATAAATGACTGCTCACACAGAAATGACATTGCCAAAACCAAGGTCATTCATCACAATCATCCGTGTTCTAAGTGGGAGATTCAAGTTGATAGATTATAAGTAATTTCTGAAGATCTGTATTCAGTTTTCTCGTTGTCTTCTATTTCTACTTTGCTTAATACATAGTCACTTTTTCCTACTCTATTATTATAATTTATTTTAGAAATAAAAGAAAATACAAATTTGGACCACATTTGCATCCTATGCCTAAAGTATATGGGTATACGTAGATCATTGTTTCAAGGAAGCAGTCAGTATTTAGTTTGTACAAGACCAAATGATTGGTTCTTTTTGCAGCCTCTGATACTCTCCAAAATCTGTAATTTTCACTATTTCACAATGTCCAGTTTTCATGGTTGTACATTGTCAGTGGAAAATAATTGTTTTGATTGTTCTGCTACCAGTTGTCATAAAAATGCCCTTATCTTTCTTTTTTTATGAACAAGGTTTTTATTATCTTACTGTCTTATTTACTTTTCTAGCATAATATGGGAGGAACAAATAGAAAATTTGAGTTAAGTTCTTCCTTTTTCAATACTACTCTTTAAAGCTTTGGAATTTTTGGATACTTTTTCTGTGTAATTTGGCTGGTATGGTTGCTACCATTACCTTGATAATTGCTCAGGTGCAGCAGGCGGTGTATAAGACATACTTTTAGCTATTTGAAGAATTTTTTGTTTGGATTAAAGCTGGAGTGATTGAAGATGTAACAGCAACCATAGAGGTAGAGGTGTCAACTCTGCCATCTTCAGCTTGGCACCTCACTAACAGCTGCCATCAACAGTTAGTGGGGAGGGGAAGAAGAGCAAATGGGCAATCAACATGTATAGGTTAGAGATGGGTATTAGGGAGGGGGGATGACATTTTGACGGAGACCAGAGATGCAAGAAACCAGCCTGTGGCAGTCTTCAAGGCCATGAAGCTTGGGAAAACAACGTGAATTGCTCCAAATTCAGTTCCCAAAACACCTATGTGGCTCGCCATTGGCCGAAGACAAATTGGTTGTGGGGGAGGGCCAGGATGAAGGAAAAGTGTGTAACTTTTGGCACGGAAACTTTAATTCTAGCCTGCTTTTACTTCAGCCAGTAACCCTTAGTAAAAGAACCTGTCACTTCAACCAAATGGAGTTGGGGGTCTTTCTTTCCTAAGGGATCTGACTGTGGCAGGTCTGACAAGAGGTATGTTGTCAAATACATAATAATAGTAAAACAAATCTTTGTTAAAACATTTGATTGTAAGTGGACATACAAGTAAATGGGATGCCTAGATTTGGCTTAGTCTTTCATTCTGACATAAGTTTCCTAGTTCAGATATCTTATAATTAACCTTTTGTGTAGATGCAGATCAGTACAAGTATGGAAAGAATCGTGTTGAAGCAGATGCAAAGAGATTACAAACAAAAGAGGAGGAACTATTAAAGAAAAAAGAAATCCTGAGGAATCACTTGGCTCAGTTACGAAAGGAAAGGAAAGACCTCCGGGCAGCTCTTGAAATGAATCCTGGTATGCTAGGCACTTTTTGTTTATAATCAAAGTATCAGGAAATAATGTCTCTAGCATCAAAAGTAGCTTTTTAAATTATTTTGAAAAGATACAAGCTTAGAAACACAGTAGTTATACAGAGGAAGTCCCCTCCTGTTTATAACTTAAGGGAATTTGCATTACAAAGATGAGACCAATACATAAACTGCTACTCCATGCCAAGTTTCTGTCCCTTTGTAATATTCAATTACATTTGAGTATGCTGATGAAATAATGAGACAGAGTGTTTCCATATTCTTTTCAATGACAGTGAATGTTATGAAGAGGGTGGCAGAGATCCTTATTTGTTTCTTTGTTTTACAGCAGTTTGTGTTGTAGTTGTGTATATGATGTTACAGAAGAGGAGGCAACTGTTCTAGCATTAAGGTGCCACTTTCAAGGTAGTTCTGTGTTATAGATAGCATTTTTACACTATTTTATTTGCCAGGCTGGATCATTTCAATGAAGTTAAATGCTAAGGACTAGTTTATACTGTTGAATAACCATAGCGCTAGATATAACCTACTTTGGCAATAATTTGCTGATGCAGTCTTAATTATTGTCTTTTAATTATAGTATATTTCATCCAACCAGAGTGATATTGAGGTGGATGGCTATAACCATTGAAATTATAAGTAAAAAAGCAAACCAACAAACTTGGCTACATTAATGTAGCTGATCAGATTACAGTAACTTGTATTTGATGAATGATGATGACTCACTTCTGAAGCTGCCTGCTGTGAAGTGTATTCACTTTCCAACTTCTCAGCCCTTGGTTTAAGAATAGAGTGTACAATTTTATCACAGCCTCAAAGATCATTTCTCTCCTCTGGATTTCAGGCAAGAAATCCCTAATAATTCTTGAAGATAAATTAAAGAAGTTGGAAGAAGAGTGTAAGTTGAAAGAGTCTGAGCGTGTGTCTCTGGAACTAGAGTTGACAGAAGTGAAAGAGAATTTGAAAAAGGCTTTGGCTGGAGGCATCACACTAGGATTGGCAATTGAGCCTAAATCACGGAGTTTAACTGCACAGGTATTTTAATTTAAATAAATTTAATTTAATTTAAACTTAAATAGATTCTACTGTAAAGTATATTTTATATATCATTTAAGTATTTCGCTATTTTTAAATAATTACTATCTGTCATGCTCCACATATGAGATTCAGCACTCAACTCTGTCATTTGTCTGCACACTTTTGCTTGTTTAGATCTGTTACTACCTGGGGAATTATTATGCCATCTGAGGGTTACCTTGGCCCAGAGATGGGTTGCTCCTGGTTCGGACCAGTTTTTTAGAACCGGTAGCGGGAATTTCCCCCCACTCGCCAAACCGGGAGTGATTACCAGTTGGTCACACCCCCAAACCGGCGCCAGCGCCATCTTGCGCAGAATCTGTTTTTTGCTTCTGCACATGCGCAGAAGCTTGGTTTTTTGGCACTGCGCATGCACGGGCGCGCAATGAGCATGCGTCCACGTGGCATGGGTGGAAGCGAACCAGCAGTGAGGTAAGTTAGAACCCACCCCGGCCTTGGCCTTATGTAGCATATTGAGCACCACAGTTGACAAGATTGTATGAAAACATGGATGGAGATAAAATGTATTTTAAAAATTAAACAACATCAGAAATTCTGGAACTTCTAACTCAAACATGCACCCTGTTTGTACACTTACCTCTGTAGTTGAAGATTGGAAGGTAGTCAACGTAATTGAGCCGAGGTGGCGTAGTGGTTAAATGCAGCACTGCAGGCTGCTAGTTCAGCTGTTCAAATCTCACCGGCTCAAGGTTGACTCAGCCTTCCATCCTTCCGAGGTGGGTAAAATGAGGACCCAGATTGTTGGGGGCAATATGCTGAACTCTGTAAACCGCTTGGAGAGGGCTGTAAAGCACTATGAAGCGGTATATAAGTCTAAGTGCTAAGTGCTATAAGTGCTAATTAATTTTTTAGAAGGAGTCACAGAGAGATCCAGAAAACCATAAGTATGTCAGGTTAATGTCTCTTCTGAGGAAGATAGTAGAAACTGCTGTTAAAGATAAAATTAGCAAACATTTGGAGACAAAGGCCTTGGTTAAGGACACCCAACATGGCTTCACTAAGTGAAGGTCCTATCTTAGCTAATCTACCCAAGTATTTGAGGGTATTGATAAGCATGTAGATAAGGGCAAACCTTATCTACCTAAGTAGACATCAACTGGTCTGCTGGTGTTTCAAAAAGTGTTTGATAAAGTCCAAAATCAAAGACTTCACAGTAAGCTTAACAGCCATGGGATAAAAAGGCAGGTTCTCTTATGGGTAAGCAACCTGACAATAGCAAACAGAATTGTAACACATTTACAGTAGGAGTAAATGGGCATTGCTTACAATGGAGGGATAAAATTAGTGGAGTCCTCCTAGGACCAGTGCTTTTTATAAATGATCTGGAATCAGGCATGAGCCATGTTTGCTGATGAGAGATATACATTTCTTCGCCACGCCTAGATTTCAAGTTATATGGCTCTGAAATTATTAACTCATTTAAAGGACTGCAGAGATTCCTGACTGTGTATCTGCCAATCTTACACTGTTATCTTGTTCTTTCAAACCAATCTTCACATTTGTCCAATAGGATAATATTCTCTTTTCAGAGAGTCAGGATAGTTTAACTGCTGATACAACTATTGACACTTTTTAATAACTCTGGTTTCAAGTTGTTTTCTATTTATTATTTAGTCCCCAGTTCTAAAGCATCAGGCTCTGGAGAATTCACCCATCTCCAGTTGTGATACAAGTGATACAGAATGTTCTATGCCTGTGAATAGTGCAATTGTCCTGAAAAGACATTCCTCCTCAAGCACCTCTCCATGCCGAGGCCACGTGCTTCAGAAGGCAAAGGTGAGATTCACACGGTTGTTACATATTCTCCTCCTATTACTAAGTGGCTTGGTTTATTTATTCTTTCTCTATAGTAGAGAAGCTAGTTTGCTGTCTTGCTTTGCTTCGAATGAAGATTGTACGGTCTTGCCTCTCTAATCTTCCCAAGAAAGCAGGACTCTTGAAACTGCAGTTGTTCCAAAAGGAGCTTTTATTGGAAGGTTTGTGATAACAAGAGATCTAGGCAAGAACTGAAGCTTCTCACTTACAACCAACTATTTAAAGCAATGCTAACCAAACCCCTCCCACACTACATTATTGCAGGGAAACAGAAACAGAGACTTCATATAGAGATTAACACAGTAATGCAAAAAACAGGAAACTTCATATAGAGATTAGCACAGTAATGCAGGAAACAGAACTGGAAACAGAAACTTCATATACAGACCACTCCATTCCTCGCCCCCCTTCCTCCCCCCAAAATGCCAGCATCCCTGTAGAAATATCTGGGACCTGACAAAGATACTGTTGCTCAGAAAAAAAGCTCTTGGTAACTCTATTACCCTTTAAAAGTTTGTTCTTTTAATTCAAGTGAGAGAGAACATGTGGAAAAATAGTTCTCCAGTTGCAATATGATTCTGTAAAAAAAATTGGATTTTTTCGTATGTCTGCTTAGCTTTGCTATGAACGTTATCAGAACATTGAGTCTTACATATAAAGAAAGTCCACCAGAACAAATGACACTAAAATTTGGTTCTTGCTTCATTATTTCATAAACAGATTCATCCAACTTACAGTATGTGAGGATAAAAATGTAATAATCCCCCTATTTCAATCAATTTGATAAAAGAATTGGCTATTTATTCAACAATAAAAGCTTATTTGGGCCAGCCCTGCCTCACATAAACTTCAAACATTGACTTCCCTTATTGCAGTAAAATCTTCCCACATAAGCAATCAAAAGAAATTTCTGTAGACTTCTGTAAAAATAGGCATTGAAAAGATGAAGAAAAATATTCATGAAGCTCTACACCTAAACTAGCGCCCACTCAGAAAAATAGTCTTGAAATAGAGAAGGTTTGGGACAGTTATGTAGTTTCCAAAGTATGGACTGTGCTGTCAAAATCACTACAAGAATTAAGAGTGAAATTATTCAGGTGATCACAAACAATCTCACAGTAAACAATATCAAGATTTGCAAATATCTCTCATGTTAGCTAAAGTCGAGGTTTATGATTTTATCGTAGCTTGTAGCTGAATTCAACATAGTTTCACTACCAACCTAACACTGCTGATCTACAGAGGGAAATGAGGAATGGGCCTCCAGAAGCCCCAAAACCTTGAGATAGGAGCAAATATTGGCCATAAATTGCCTATCCTTGATTCATATTAACTGCTTCATGAAGGAGAACAAGCAAGGTCTAGCAATTGGATCTGTGTGAGAATTACATCCACCTACCAACCACCTATTGTGTTTGTCTGAAGCCAAGTCTCAAAGGAAGCTCTTAAGCTTGTCAGATGCCCAAATACAGAATCACATTATACTAGATTGCACTTTAGTTTTTGCTTAGCAACTGCCTCATTAAGCAACCATTCAAAGGTACAATGGTGCTGAAAAAACTAATCTTAGTACCAATGTTTGCATTTATGACCTTTGCAGCACCTCCCACTCACAAGATTACCATTATAATTAGTACATGTTGTCCTGTGCCTGACTTGTTATTTTTCTTTCCCCACCCCCTTGCAAAGGTGAGAGATTGGGAAGAATTATAAAAGAGTAAGCAGGCACACCATAGGAAATGCACAATGAAAAGAATGTGGTGGCATCAGCAGTCCTGAGCATGCTATAAAAATAGTCCAGTGTATTCCCCATAGTGTGCCTGCTTACTCTCTTTCTCCAATCTTTCCACACAGTGGGTAGGAGACGAATAAGGCACAAGAGAGATTGCCTACAGAAACAGCTTTTTCTTCCCCTCCCCCTTTGCAGAGCACAAATTATTTCTGTAGGCAATCTCTCCTGGCCTGATCTAGCCCCCTCCTCCTCACAGGATACTTTGAAAGGGAGGGGTTACTCTTTTTTTGAGAATTTTTGGGCTTTTTTGCTTCTGCGCATGCGCAAAAGCAAAATCTCGCCAAAATCTCACACGCGTGTGCGTCTCCTCACGAGATTTTGGTGAGATTTTGCTTCCACGCATGCGCAGAAGCAAAAAAGCCCAAAAATTCTCAAAAAAGATGGCAACACGTGCAACGGACCAGCGAAGACAGCACCGGAGCGGTCACGCGCAAATTGCGCAATTGGCCGTTCCCTACGGGAGCTACGCACTGTACCGTACCGGTAGGAACCCACCACTGATTATACAGGTTCTGATTTCATCATTATCATTATTTTTTGAGTCAGTAAGATTCTGAAGCTGTACAATGGGGCATCCCAGCTTTACTGGATGGCCATGCTGGCTGAGCAATTATTAGTTGAAGCCCAGACCCTTAGAAGTTGCAAAAGTTTGGAATTTCTGGAATTGTCTTGTTTTTTAATCCAATTGGTGCATAATATTTAACTCCGCTGATATGAATATATGTGTATTTGTAATTATATTTACATTTTCTTTTTCACTCTTTCTAGGAGTGGGAGATGAAAAATGGAACATAAAGAAGTACAATTGCTATTAGAATTCTGCTTTGGGACTCTTGACTCAAGATGGACTAAGGAAGATTAATCTGCACAGGGGTATTAATGGGGGTTGTCAGTTCTGTTTAGTGAATGGTCAGTATGCTTAGTGCAGCTTAAAAGGGGGGCCTTCTTAAATGTGTCATTTCAAATGCAGCGATTATTTACTCAAAATATGAAAGGAACAGTTTAAATTATTACAGTAGATGGATCAGGTAAAACTAGCACTAGCAATTGTGTTGGATGGAAATGGAGATTGGCATGTTTCAGTACCCATTTGGAATAGTGTTAGATACATTTTAATTATTAGATATGAATAATATCTAATATCATAATTAGGGAATCTTGACTCCCTAAAACCTTGCTGTATGAATGTGGAGATTCACAGACTTGTAATATTAATTCAAGGCTTATGAATTTTATACAAGAGAAGAATGGAAAGCTGTAGACTTTGCAGAAATTACACAACTGCTGTTTTCCATGGTGACTAGAGATCAGAGAAGGACTAAATTCTCAACTAGGAAGGGAGATTAGAGCAAATAGAAAGACATCTTCCAACCCCAAGTAATAATACTGGTCTGTTTTAAACTTTTTTTAAAAAAATGTATTTATTTACTAGCTTGTTTTGAAATGTTTTAGGGATTTTATTTTATTTTCAAAAATTAAATAGCAATGGGTACCACTTTACAGATACAAAAAAGCTCCACAACATAAAAGCTGATGTTTTGAAGCAACTTTATGAAAGAATCAGAATAACAAATAAGCCATCATTGTATTCTAAAACTTTTCAAAACAAAAGATAAATTTGGATTAAAAAATCCAAAATACTAATTTTTTTAATTTTAAATTAAAGATCCTTAAAATTGCTACTTTAATAAAATAAATTAAAAGCAGCAATGAATGTTTCCCCCCGCCCAAAAAATGGCAGTGTTATTTCTAAAATCTGTTGTCTATTAAAAAAGAGACAGAGTATTTAAGGCAACAATGTAAAATTTGTTTTAAAAAGACATTCTTTTCCTGCTGTAACTGTGGTTTAGGACACGAATCTGAATTGTGAGTTAGGAAGCGCCCAGCTGGGAAGCATTGGGGAACCCAGGGTGGCTCTGGGTCTTAGTTTCCAAACACCATTTTCAGCACAGGAACTCCACCATTGCAGAATTATTGAGATAGTATTTGTGAAGTACTTAACAATGCCTGAGATAGTCTATATACCTTTTCATTATTGTCTTTCCATCTTCAAAGAAAATGTAAAATGTCTCTTCAGGTAGAGTTCCACTATTCCCTTCTGTGCATATGGGCTGGCATAGGATGCAACACAGCTGGACAGAGAAATCCTCCATCGGATAGTAAATAGATTTGCAATGTTTTTGCGTCCCTTTCTCCCCTTTTCAGTTCTGTTTCTTATCTAAGAGCTGTGACAAAAATCTTGGCTGGAGATGCTCAGTGTTTTTTCCTTTGTTCCCCACCCTGTCATATTGAAGTAGAAAGTCCTTACAAGAAGCTGCTGCTGATAGGAAGTTCTGAGTAAGTGACAAAATAGCCAGAGTTGGCTCTGTGCCCTCTGTTTCTCCAACCATCTCTTGTGTTTGAGTTAGAGTAGGTAGAAACTTTCAAAATGGCAGGATCCACAACTAACATTACTTGTGAGAACAAAGACCAAAGCACTCTAAACTAGTGACTATTTCTTTATGCACCTGTACCTCTCACTTTATAACACAGGTGACAACTTGAAGAATCAAAGTCTAACTCTAAAATGCATTTATTTTTAAAGCACCTAGCTTTTTGCTAACTAGAAAGCCAGGAAGGAAGAATTGTGGTGGGAGAGAACTGCTTGGGGAAGGCAGAATGCTTTGGGCATCAATCCCTTTTTATAGTTTAATCTCCAACTCTGCATTTGGATATGGCATTTATTCTTTGTATTGCCTGCGTTCTTCATGTCCAAAAACTGCAGGTCATAGTAGAACTTAAGATTTTCAGCTTGCCATGTCCAGCCACAGCTTCTGGATGGAGGTAGCTTTTTTTAATCCTGGAATGATCTTGCTAAGTCTGTAATAAGTTGCTTTTTTAAAATATATATATATATTCTGAGATGCCTGTTCTTTAGAATGCTCTCCTCCTCTGCTGGTATTGGGTTTCGTAAACCTTTGCTGAAGACCTACAAATGCTTTCAGGCCTTTCCTGTACAAATACAGTTATTCTTTAGATGATTATTTTTTAATTTATTATAATTTAATTGTGGAGAGCTACTTTGGTGTAGTGGTTAAGACATCAGACCATGAACTGGGAGACTGTGAATTTTATTTTGCCATAGGCACAAAGCCTTGGGCCCGTCACTCTCCAATGACTGACCTTGGGTCTGTCGCACTCTCAGCCTTAAGAAGGAAGCAGTGGCAAACCACTTCTGAAAAACATTGCCAAGGAAACCGCAGAGACTAGTCCAGGCAATCATGGACTAGTCAAAAAATGACTCAAAGGCACCCAAGCTATTTTGAGAAAATTGCATGGGAAAACAGCATACAGTTAAAATAAACAAATACTGGGCTGCCATGAAATTCATCTGCCTGAATTTAGGAAAATTTAGCATATTAAAATGTCCTTGGATGATAACCACCATATCTGAGAAGATTCATCTTGCCTTTGGTGACTTTTATTAAGGATTAATGTCTGCATTTAAGTTCCAGATGTTACAGACATCCATAAATTATTCTAGCTTCCATAATGCTCATGGGCTGTTTGTAAAAATATTACAGATCTTTACACATCTTGATGATAGATTGACTTTTTCATTTTCTACAAGAAAGGCTGTGGCAGGAAGATGGATTAGCAACTGATCTTTGGGAGTCCAGTCATAATCAAAAGTAAACAATTTTCCAGAGTTGTAGGGACAGCTGATTTCATGTACATCAGTTATCTCAAACTGTTTGCTCACACAGAGAATGAGATCAACATGGGATACACAGCACAGTGTCAGTAGGCATAGTGTGCTCATACATCACTTCTTTGGTATTAAGTTTCCTTGAAGATTTAATTTATAAAGATACATTTAGTTTTAAATAGCATGTGCCCAGCTTTATTTTCAAAAATGTATGTGACTGTATCAGTAGTGGGTTCTAAAACCTGTTGCTACCGGTTTGTGCACGGGCTTGCGCATGCGACGCTTCTGCGCATGCGCAGAAGCGTCCTGGGCAGGTGGGCAAGGAGTCCCGGGCAGGTGGGCGGAGCCTCTCCCCGCCGCCACTAACGGTTCACAGAACCGGGAGCAACCCACCACTGCTCTGTATCTGACTGAAAAATCCATCCAAAGTGTAGCCCTGCTTACTAGCTGTCTTGAATCTTCTGACCAGGCTAGGGGTAATTCCCAATGAATCCGTGTTTCCATTTTATCAAAAAATTGAGAGCAGCGCTATGCTTGGGAAGGAATTGGCATAGAAAACAGCCTATATTTGTGTGTGCCAGTGACGAACTCTATATGCAATTGGTTGTAGCACCTCTTCTTGTTTATGCCAGAAAGATGAAGGGGGTTAAACATTCCATAAATGGGGTGTACTTTTGAAGCCCTGAATTTACATGCTTAATAATACAATTTTTCCACTGTTGCTTCTTCTAATAGTTGTCTGGATATTTTGTCTATTTGACAGGGTTGGCAAAGTGCAGTGTGCTGAAATACCTTCAATAGCCCATTGATCTTTACTGAAAAGAAGTTTTAAACAAAGTTATTTTGTTTAGGCAAATTATTTGAAACTAATTTATTTATTTGTTTGAATAATTGTTTAATTTATGGATGTAACATATTTATGAATCTAGATTTAGTTCTAATCAACAAATGTTTAGTAAGGAAGTGATTTCTTTTATGTCTACCACATACAGCATAACAAAGAGAATAATTACTGTGTTTCCCCGAAAATACGATCTACCCCGAAAACAAACCCTAGTCCAATTTTCCCGCCTGCACCTAATATAAGCCGTATCCCAAAAATAAGCCCTAGTTAAGCCCCACCCACTGTCTGGTTGTACGAGGTGGGATGAGGTGCAAGCTAGGGCAGGGGTGAGGGGTGGAGCTGCCCCATGCACCCCGCACCTGCTTAACTTAGGACCGCCGCAGCCAGGCCTCCCATGCCCTGACACCTGTTGTGCTGCTGCCTGACTTCTGCAGCCGCTTGCAGCTGGATGCCACATGGCACATTGTGCTGGTGCCACCGCTCACGACAAGACACGAGACTCATCGCGCCAATGCCACTGCTCGCATGCACAACAGCACAACATGCCATGCAGCCTCCTGCCGCAAGCAGCGCCACCGGCACAACAAGCCTCATGGCATCCTGCTGCGAGCAGCACCACTGGCGCAACAGGCCACACGGTGCCTAGCTGCGAGCGGCTGCAGAAGAAGTCAGGCAGCATCGTGACAGGTGTCAGGGCATGGGAGACATGGCTGCGGTGGTCCTAAGGTAAGTGGGTAAGACATCCCCTGAAAATAAGACCTGGTGCTTATTTTGGGGCCAAAAAGAAAAGACTGGGTCTTATTTTTGGGGAAGCACGGTAGAATAATTTTATCAGATATGTGCAATTTTATCTTTATGAATATTATTTTGAGCATAGGGTGCATTTTGAATGGTAGTTGCTATCATTTCACCGTTTTTTAAGCTGGCAACACCATGGCTGGGGAACCTGTGACTCTCCAGATGTTGCCGACCTTCAGCTTCCAGGAACTCTAGCTAGCCTTGTAGTTAGTTTTTTAGTTCAGTAGCATCAGAAGATAGTTGATTCCCCAGGCCTGCACTAAATTTAACCCCAAGGCTGACAGACCCAGCAGGAGAGATGAGCCTGTTATGTTGCTCCAGTGGCCTTACTCTAGAACAGTTGTATACATTTTAACTTTCACTTGTTGGAATCGTATTTAATGCTCTTGCTTGCTAAGCATTTCCAGAAGACCTTTAAAATTGAATTAAATTTGTAATCTAGTTTCTCTTTCTTTGTTGTATTGCTTGTTTGGTTTCAATTTTGTGTGTGTTTACATTTTGTTGTTCTAAGAAATTAAGGCATTTTGGAATATGTTTATTGAAGAAAAATTGGCACAGAACATTTTAATATTGAGACCAGAGGAGCAATATAGCATCTTCTAGGGCAGTGCTGTCAAACTCGCGGCCCATGGGCCAGATGTGTCACGTGCTGGCCACGCCCATGCCCGATTTAGCAAAGGGAGAAAAAGTTGTGATATATGACGACATGAGTTTGACACCCTGTTCTAGGGGTAAAGGTGTGGTGTATACATAAAATATATTTCACTGGTCCATTCTTTTTTCCCATCATGCATTTCACTATCCTTTTGCAGGCTTCTGTTCATAAATAGAAAAGCTTTATGAACTCATTCATCAGGCTGCCTTGGCAATAGTGCTCCCAGCTTTTTAAAAAAAGTTTTATATACATTTCTACAATACTATACAGGGACATTTTACAGATTTAAATTGCAATGGTATTGTTTAAATTTTTGTTAGGAAATCATATTTGATGTCATAAGGTTGGGATAATTTCAATGTATTTGGGGAATGGGCAATTTTTTTAAAAAAACAATATAATTGCAACATTTTAATACTAATTTTATATCAGTCTTCTACTATTACTTACTGCACCTATCAATTAATCTGAATTGTCTAATCCAAAATATTCATATATTAAAACTGTAATTTCCTACTGTATTTTTAAATGAAAACCTATTTCAGTTCTCCAAGCAGGCAAAACATATCAACAAGAGGAAGCATTTTCTCTATATTTATTTTATGTCTCCTGTTGTATTTTGTTATACTGGTTAATGTTTTTCCTGTGTTTCTCAATGTTCAGCTGTTAGAAATTAAATGCTGAATTAATTAAACCTGCAGTTTAGCTTTGGAGAAAATAACACCTTTATAAATAAATTCCAAATGAAAAAAAAATGCCCACGAGAAACTTAGGCCTCATTAGCTATGATTTAATTATTTTTACCTTTCTGTTCCCCAAATGTTATGACAGGCACCTTTTTGGTGTAACATTTACTTCTTATTAATAAAGACAAATCGTGAAAAATCAACATTTGTTTGTCAGGATTCTTTTTCTAATATTTTGCACAACTACTTACCGTTTGATGTGCTATGAAAATGTTTTATCTGGGCTATTTATGCCTTTTCCTCTTTCTCTTTCTTCTTTCACTGATACATCTGGATTGTACCTTTCTCCTGTGACAATTTGGTATGATCTCTGTAACGGTGCTATTACACATGGGAAGTAAATAGGTGAGGCTTTTATTAACCTGGATAGTATACTTTTCTGTCCGTGTCTATGGGAGAGAAACATATGGGACTGGCTAACTCCTAAGCCAGTAGATGTCTGGCATAAAGTAGATCTTTCCCAATATAATAAATCTGTTTTATCTGTTTGAATCCTAATGTCCAGAGCTTACCATATTTTTCGGACTATAACACACACTAAGATTTCGAAGAGGTAAGAAAAAAAAATTTGTCCTCCCCAGCCCCCAAGAGCACTCTGCAGGCCTCCCGAACCCTCTCTGCACCCCATTTTTCACAAAAACGGGCCCATTTCCCCCCTTTTTTGCATGCGCAGAAGGTTTGGGAGGCCTGCAGAGTGCTTCTGGGGACTGGGGGAAGACAAAAACACAATTTTTGCAAAAAACGGCCCATATTTTGCCCTTCCCCCAGCCCCCAGGAGCACTCTGCAGGCCTCCCAAACCCTCTGCGCACCCCGTTTTTGCAAAAAATGGGATGTGGGGGTGGAGTTCAGGAGGCCAAAAATGACTGTATTCGGTGTATAAGACGCACCAACATTTCCACCCTCTTTTAGGGGGGAAAGGGTGCGTCTTATACTCCAAAAAATACGGTATGTCTATTTCTCATTTTACTTTTATGTTCACTTTAGTTCATTTTCACTTTCCCAGATTCATGCAGCAGATACATCATTCACACCAGGAAGACAAAATTTGTAATAGTTCCTTGGTTTACTATTTACTGTTAGTACAGATAGTCCTCAACTTGCAATGAAGCTTGCCCATTACAGTCACAAGTTGTTAAGCAAGACACCCATGTGATCACCTTGCTTAACCACCGCAGTCCCTGCTCTCCCCATTGCAGTCATTAAGTGAGTGATTGCTAAGAGAGCACAGGGTGCCTCAAGGGTAGGGAGACCCTGGGAGACCTAGCCCATGCCAACACTGCTACACTTTCCAAGCTCACACATGGCCTGCCTCAGGCCTCCCAAGGCCTTATCCACTCTCTTAGGCATCTCATACTTGCTTACATTCCCATGATCATGTTCAATAAGACGTCCCATCCCCCACATCAACTTCTCTATGTAGTATGGAGGCAGAAATTTTCCTGCATGTGATCTCCGGGTTAAGCAGGCTGTATGTGTGCATCCATATTTTGTTTCACAGTAATCCAGATACTACAATAGGCATGGACAAACCCCACAGATTATGAGAATCTGTAATCTGTGGGGTGAGATTGGGTGAGAATAAGAGTTGAAGGGTTTGGGCAATAAGTTGTACGTGTAGAGGAGGGGAGCATAGGGAAGGGAACAAGAGGGGAACTTCCTGGCTGCTGAGTTACTGCTTAGATAGGGAACGGCTGTTTCCTTTTCAATTGGTTGCAAATATATATTTAATAAACTATCATAGTCCTAAATAGGCAAAGTTTAGACTCAACCGGAGTCTAAAAAAATAGTTTTGGTCTGTTGTAAAAGGTTTCCAACCTGCCTGCTCCTCTCACAACACAGGGCTGCTAGGCATGGGTACAGTTTTCACAGATAAGAAATTCATGAGGTCATTGAACTGCATCCTTGTTTTACCAATACACGTTGACAGATCAGTTCTTACAGAGCTAATTGAGTTTCCAGATTCTCTTGAAACAAAAAGGAATGGTGAGGGAAGACAGGCTCCGCTTCAAGTGGTCAGCAGGAGGTGGGCAAATCACAGCATTTACTGCAATGTTTCTTGACAATGACAATTTTAAGATATGTGCATTTCAAGTCTCAGAATTCAGAAGCATCCTAGATAGTGTCCATAGCAAAAAGTAGTGACAAGAGAACATTTTAAAACTGGAAGAGTTTTGGCTCATTTTAAGGTGCCTCCACCATGGGCTGGGAACAAGTGGATAAAAGTAATGTGACAAAGCCAAAGTTATTTAAAAATAGTTAAGATAAATTTCTGCCGTGGCTAGAAGGATGCGCCTCATATATGACATCACCCCGTTACATTTTATATTTATATAAATGGGCACACATATTTAAGGAGCAGCTTGAGAACTGGGGTAGAATGGTTTAATTGTGTGGAGGAAGAGGTTATAAATGGCCAGTCAAATTTACTGAAAGGGATTCTTTGGAGCAGAGCTTTAACTTCCATCTTGTCTATTTGGTCTTAAAAGAAACCACAAAGTGTCAAGCAAGAGTGTCAAAGCATTTTAATGAAGAAAATGCAATACAGTTTCTTGGAACAAGTGCATTCCTTTGGACACACTAATTAACCTGCTACATATTTCAAAGCAGAACAGTCTTAAACTGAATTCCACAGCTTATAAATAAATTGCAATCAAAACTGTAGCAAGATCTAATTCAGCTATCTAGATTGTGCAGTTGAACTGTAGTTAAGTGTTAACATGATGTATATTTCAACATTTGCTTCTGCTTTTCAATGTGATCACATCACTACAAATTTGACATTTTATCTGTCACATATATACAAAAATATACAGACTCCTAAATCTCATCCACCTTACACCTCTTTGACAATTATGAATATTTTGTTTTCCCTTGTATAGAAACAAGATTTTGATAATCTTATCTAAAATAGTAATAGGAAAGTGTATACTGTATTATCACAAAACTAGGTGAAATAAAGGCAAAAAGAAATGAGTGTTACTATTATACCAACTATAATCTTTTCATAATTTATGAGTGTTGAGATTGTTTTCCTTTTATGTTCCATCAAATCCAGAAAATTCATCAGGTGGCTTACCAATTCATGTCCTAAATGAATAATATCTAATAATACCTAAAATATCTTGCATATTTTAGGGCCTATTAACACTTTTAGACAGATTCCCTTTACTGAAGCTGTTTGCTATGGGAAATAAAACATGATGTGCATCTCCTTAGGATTGTGTAGTATTTATTCACTAGGGCACCAAGATGGTCATGCTCAGTGTTTGCTTTCTAAGCATTCACATTTCAGCAATCATCATACAAATATAAACACAAATACTATGTAAAGTGCAATCTGGTTTTTCTATGTGACAAATTTTCACTGAACCCTTTAAGATGGCTAAAGTGGTGGGTAATGAGGGTGCATATCAGATTACATCACTGCATGATTTTCAAAAACATGGGAATCTCAAGGCCAAATAACAAATAACCCCCTCTTTAAAAAAAAGAATAGGATTTCTCAACTATTTGACTAATACTGTAAGTTTTGAGAAAATAAGGGGAAAATAAATCTACACTTATTTAGGAAGAATCAACATGGTTTATTTAATGGAAGGCAAAAGGGAACTACAAAAGGAACAAGACTATGTGGAGCCTAACCATACCACAGCCCTAGAACGAAAGGACATCATCATAATCTTTTAACGACCCCATGATCTCTTGCGGGGTGGAGTCTGGGCAACTGAATGGAGCTAGCAGAGTGTTTAATGGCCGGATGCCCTTCCTGTCCACAATGCGGAGTTTTGTTCAGCAGATATATTCTCATTGTGCCCAGAGAGAGAAATATCTGCATCAACCTAGGATCAAACCCACAGCCTCCTGATTGTGAGGTGAGAGCTCCACCTCTAGGCCACTGCACCACTCCCTAGAGCGAAAGGACATGCCAGCAGAAAAGAGAATTTTTGAGAAGATAATGCCATTGATTGAATTTGATGGATGGGATAACATTCAGATCTTGAGGCAGTCATAAAATACTGGGCAAGTTTAAGGCCAGCATATGTCTAATGCAAATCTCTTGAGATAAAGGCAAGTTGTCCAAAACAGGTCAGGAGAGAGTAAGTGAACAGGAAGGCCATGTAACAAAGAACTCAAACTTGCAACTCTTGAGCTATATGCTCCAAGTCAACTTTCTGCGACCTGCAACAAGATTGTGGAGGCTCTAAATACCAAAAAGTTAGGTAAGCTGGATCATGGAAACCTGCGGAAGAGGAATAGGCTGCAAGACCTAGCCTCACCACTTACTTCAGCCTAACCCAGTGTATCTCTTGGCAAGAGTAATGCCTTGTCAGCTGAGTGGTCCAAGTCAACATGCTAAGCTGCACTACCTGCTGGAATCCCCATATGCTCTTGTGGGCCACTGAATACTATTCGTCTCGGGCAATGCCCAGCTCCACAAGAAGGAGCAGCAGAGGAGAGATTTTGCTTGGGCAGGCAAGCTGGCAGGTTGGGGCTGCCTGAGAAAAGGAGGAAACGGCAGAGGTGGAAGGCCAGGACTGCTTAGTCTGCTGTGAGGATCTCTTTATGAGGCAGGAGTGGAACCAGAATATTTGTAGTTCAGGGTTGAAATGCGGGGTCTTTGCCGCTCTCTGAGCTTGGTTTTCTTGCAGACATTTCATTACCCAAACTAGGTAACATCAGTGTACTGATGAGGTTACCTAGTTTGGGTAATGAAATGTCTGCAAGGAAACAACCAAACTCAGCACCAAAGACACCACAGGAGTAGAAAAAACCCCTGAAATAGAGTTCTCTGCTAAAAATGTCTCAGGCAGAGCAGTGAAAGACATAAGAAAGCAAATGAAAAAACAGACCAAAGGGAACTTCTCAGCAAGGAGGTAGGAGAAAGACATGGTTTCACCAACTCTTAGCGGGATGGTTTTCTAGAGTATTTAATTTTAGAAATGAATTTGAAAAAAATATCACAGATCAATACCACACTGATATTTTCATTAATAAAAAATGCTGCCAGCTGAATCACAAACCAGTTTTTGTTAGCTGTGGTTTGCACATACCTCCGTTTTGCAGTAAAGTCATCATTATTAAATTCATTTCTGTTAAATAGCCTTTTATTATACTCTTCATTTTCTTCATTTATGACTCACTGGGGACTTTGTATCAATGCATGAAAATGCTTCAGCATTGCAATCCTAACCACCACTCCTCACCATTCACATTTGAGATCCCTACTATATAAGCAATGGCTGTGCATATTAAAAATATTTCTTGCAAATGATCATTTTAGTGTAACTTAGGATACATCAAACTAATGTCAGCCTGTAGGAAAGCTAAATTCAAACTATGTTGAATGACCTTGGACAAAAAAAACCCCCCAACAACTTTGGATAGACATTTTCAGAGATGAAATGGCATAAATCTCTAAAGATACTTTTTATGTGAGATCCATCATTGTCACTCCTTGATTGCTTTTGGATACAAACTGCCTGGTATGGGAAAATGTGTTTTCCTTCAGGCATTTAAATCCAAAATGGCCTTTTGTGTTATTTTTAAGGCAGTTTAAAATCAGACCTTGAACTGGGCCTGGAGTCATGAAACATCCAGCACAGCTCCCTCCAGACTGATCTAATGTGATTCAATCTGGCTGGACTTCTTGACAATCCAGCAAGTCCATTCTGTTCTAGCTGAAACTCTTGGCTCCTCTTTAAGGCTAATTGCAGCATCTGCAGCACAATAGAGTAAGGGTGGGGCACCTGCTTATTTCCAGAAGTTACAGTCAACTTTCAGCATTCATCACCATTGGGTATGTTGGGAAATGCAGTTCAGTAAAACTGGACAGAACCTCACTCTGTGTTTCAATAACACACTGGGAGATTATCCAAGAAGGGACCAATGTGGCTGGATGACTTTTGTTCATCAGCATTTGCAGCTGGTGAACTTGGAGGCCAACAAAACCTAAAGTGATAAAGCTGAATCAAGTAAAACTCCTAAGCTATTTGCCTGCTCTTTCAAAGAGGATTAAGCCCCATATGTGCAGTACCCCCTCAATCAACTATAGTATAGGGCTTCTAGGCACCTATCTATCTTCAGTTAACTCTTGCCTATCTAGCTTGTAATTAATTCCAGGCCCTAGGAGAGTGCAATGTTTATAAAGGCAAAGGAAATCAAAGGGCTGTTGCCATACCTTCATCCTTCAATTCCATCTCAGAAGGGAGGAATGCACCTTAAAAAACAAAACAAATAAGAAATTGGCAGCCTTCTTTCAAAAGTCTGAGACTAGTCTACTACAATGTGCTTTACATGTTTGTCTCCATGTCCTCTATGGAACAGAATGCACTAATGGAACAAGTTACAAGGAGGACCTTGAAAGCATTTGCTCTGCATCCTTATTATCAGGTTAAAAAAAGAAACCAAAGTTTGAGTTCGGAGTCTATATTTATTTGAGCTTGTTCATTTTAAAGCTCAATTGAAAATCTTTCAAGTTCCACACTCAAATATCATGGAAAAGCATTCCCAAAATAAGGAATTCCCATTCCTGCAGACCAATAGAATCTAGGTCTCAAAACTTTGAATCAAAAAGTGGTCTAGAGAGAATAGATAGAATTAAGTCTTTATATATTGCCAACCCAAATCTTCAGAATAAGGAAGGTTTATAAGCAGAACAGGCTAACAATAGCACTAATATTGGCAGGAGCTACAAGTGTCAAAACCAAAATTAGAACATCATTTAAGTTTTTGCTGGAAATTTTCCCACTGGGAGTCAAGAATAACCCATAAGAATAGTTGTTTCAAGAAACAAAACCCATTAAAAAGTTTGTTTGTTCAAGAAACAAAACCCATAGAAAAGCCCTTCCAGAGCACCAATGAAGACCAGAAAAATGGAATGGTGTACTGTAATTCCTATTACAATATTTTTGTATATTTATCTTTTGGAAACCACTATCTCAGAAAGATAATTTATCCCGCATAGTTTTCCAAGGCTTGTGGGAGTAAATCTTAATAAAACAAAACATAAAAACACACCCATCTCATTCCTAAGGATTGCCAATGCCCAAAATATGCATATACAGTACATACAACCCTCTGCAAAATAGGTGTGCCTCAGTCCCACAGAAATTAATGGAATAAAATTGCACAAGATACTTAAGTCCCCACTTATCCAAACCCATTTTATTAGATTGCTCAATTTTCAAAACTTTTAGAAAAATCTGAGAGGTTTACCAGAGACCTATCAAGGACTTTCTTACAAGCTTGTTTCTAGATGGTTAACAGACAGAATCTGCAACAGAGACAAATGGATACTGGTGTTATAACTGCACCAAAGAACAAAGGAAAATTTTAGTAATGAAAGAGGCAGGACTGTATAGGCCTTGGCTGCCCTGAAATGCTAAACCTCCACTCGGCTATTCTCTTAGGCTTCTGCAATTGGAGAGTATTGCAGAAGGAAATGTCCCTGAAAGTCATCCGCCAAATAAATAAAAAAGCAACTCCTAACTGATGGTGAATATTCTATTAATGCCACTAAAGTCAAATTGTTTCCCCACAGCAGGATAGCGGCAGGGGCAACTGAAGCTGTGTGGGTTGATATCAAAAAGTCATGACCAACAAACTTAGAGAGACCTTAGAAAGACTTTCTTGGATGGAAATCTTAAAGGGAAAAACAAGATGCCTGGGAAACGATGAAAAATGAGATTATAAAAGCTCAGTCTAATGTAATACTATTGAGAAACAAAAACAAGATGAAACCAGCATGGTTGCATGAAAAAACTCCCTGATAAACTGAGAGACAAAAAGGACAAGACAAAAAGGACAAATGGAAACAGGGACACATAACTAAAACAGAATATCAGCAAATAGCGCTAATCTGCAAGGATGAAGTCAGGAAAGCTAAGGCTCATAATGAATTAAGACTAGCAAAAAATGCCAAAAATAATTTTAAAAGTTGGTTTCAACATGTAAAACACAAGAAAAAGATCAAGAAAATGTTTGGTCCATTAATGGGAGAAATGGCAAGGAAGTGCCAGGTAGCAGGAAGAAAGCACAAAAGGAAAAAATAGTCCAACTTATCAAAAGCAATACTGTAGATGACAGAATAGGAATGCAAGTTAAAATAAGCAAGAAAGTGGTAAGAAAACACTTATCCACTTTAGATGACTTCATATTGCCAGGACCAGAGTTCTAAAGGAGCTGGCAGACATGATCTCAAAACCACTGAACAAAAACTTTCAAAGAGTCTGGAGCACTGGGGAATTACCAGAAGACTGAAAAAAGAGCTGATGTGGTTACAATCTTAAAAAAAGAGGGGGGGAACAGACTCAGGAAACTACAGACCCATCTGCTTGAGCAGGGGTTTGGACTACAAGGCCTTTTCCAACCATTATTCTATGTTCTATGATTGAAGCCGTCCCACTTTATAAGCATGTTAACAAATGGGGAAGGGCTTTGATCATGAAGTTGTGGCTGCCATCTTGGGTTGTTTGGTACTTCCTACCCTTGCAGGGCCCTGACAGTTGTGGCATATTTGAAGTATCTCATACCATAGTGACATACACAATATTTAACCTGTGAACTTTCAACAAACATTAGCAGTAAAGGCGGGTGCAATGCAAGTTGCTAAAATTTATAGCTTTTTTTTTTCTGAGGCTGAGGCTGGGATCTCTGTTTCTTTAGGTGGAGCTGGGAAACTGGGGCCTGAGGCTTTTCAACGGCTGGCCATTTTCATGCCAATATAGTTTTCTGTGGCTCAGGGATTGGTAGATAATCCTTGAGCTCAGTGTGAGGAAGAGCTCTGAAAAGCAACATCTTCTAATGTTGAAATTACACTGTACATACTGGGTCTGAAGGGTATCCAACAGTGAAGTCTTTTAATGCAAAATAATTATCTTGATTATCAAATATGACTGACTGGATTTCAATGATATAATTCAGATTTTGCCAAAAAGAAAATACATACTATATGTCAATTTGGGTTTCAATTATATGGAATATTACAGTACTTGTCTGTATTGTAAGCAGTAGGAATATTAGGTTACTTATGACATGAAGAACTTTTCTGTTCTCTTATTCATCCTGATTCATGTAGTTCATATATTTGCCTCTACGGAAATATATAGACTTGTTGGTTTCACTTCAGATATATAATTTATGTACACATAGTTTCAGTTAAATATTATTGTATCTGTGTACATTATTTATGTTGTTTATAATATTCTTCATGTAAATCCACTTTGTGTTTATAGCAAAGTTTAATTACAGCAATTACAGCAATATATGAAAAAATATGTGGTTTTATATTATATATATATATATATATATATATATATATATATATATATATATATATATATATATATATATATATATATCAATTTTCTCTTATTTTCTAGAATTTTAAAGTTGCAGCACTAATGAACTAGAGTCTTCAGTCCACTCTTGCTGCACATAACCCATTTCACCTACTGATTGTGTAATCACAGGCTTACATTCAATATAAAGTATAATCTGGCTGAAGTGGTTTTAAGTGGCATTAATGTCTCCTCATACTGTTGAAGTATATACTTACATCTCCCACTATAATCAATGGCCCTTAAAAGCCCATTCATGGGGACTTGTTTCAAATTACCAGTCTTCTTAAATTATCTGATCTTTCTCCTTTTATCCCTACCACTTAATATTCAATTCCTACCTTCCATTCAAAATGCAACTTTTCATCAAAAATTTTATCCATTTAAGTCTATCCATCTCATTTCGAAAATGACCTATTCATCCATTTAAACTACAACTAACCCTGAATTTATCAGACTGTGTATTATTTATGTACCTGCAAACTCTTACATGGAATTTTCTCCCTAAAAGTCCTTCACAAAACCACAATATCACCAAGAACAAGATGATTGGTTAGAGGATGCAATGCCCACACTTGATCCTAGCAAACCAAAAAGAAATAGGTGCAAGAGCATCAATCTTTGTCTTCATTTTATTTAACAGGTGTGCATTATTAGCCTTTAGCATCACTTCAAGATCCTACCATTAAAATTCAACAACAACAAAAGGCTGAACTTCATAAATGCAATTTTCACCTACTTTTTGGTTAGCTTCCTGAAACACTTCTGAAATTTCAAAGACTTCTGGCCCATAAATATTGTCTACCATGCACCCAAAAAAGACCCTATGTTTCTTTGTGGCCTAGATGGCCTTCCTTTTAACTTGTTTAGAGAGGCTGGTAAGGAAGACAATGCTTCACTGTCAGAAATTTCACTGTCCTATTGAACAACTGAAAATCACAGAAAGTCAAGGAAGGCACATCTCCTATGGGAATCTGGATCCTATCTAATCAATTTCCTGACATAAGCTTAATTTATCTGCCCCACCCCTACTGCAATGAGGCACATTTAAATTTATCTCATTTAAGAGTATTTTTATCACCCATCACCAAAGGAAATTTGGAGTTTAACATATGGCCTGGCATTTGCTTTCATCATCACTCCTTCTATCTGGAACGGTCATCCTCTTCTACCAAGTGTGTAGGCTCGGGAGGGATACACATGGAGCAGTGAGGGAGGAAGGGGACAGCTGCCTAGCCAGCCAGATCAGCCAAATCAACCCTGGTGATCAATGGGGTGATATGTGACACCCAGATCGCCCTGACATTCCATTTACTTTCATCTGTTTGTCTATATTCTCTTTCTGTTGCATGGGTGGATAAAAATATACTATCTCTGGAAATGTAATGTCTGCCCATCTAGTACAGTGTGATGTAGTGTATTTTCATTATGTGTCATCAGTGATGTAATCCTTCTGCAGACTTGGGAACAAAGAAAAAAAATTGTTCTGGGGTAACAAGGATGCAACTTGCTATTTGTAGATCTATATTGGCTCTTAATTAAAGGTAAACTAGATGTTATATATTGAGGTGTGACTCAAAAAAGAACTTATGGTTTGTAATATCCGTGGAAAGCTTTAATGGAAAGCATTCTTGGCAGGACAAAACATATACCTAAATAGCTAGGCAGAGAAAGAACTGCACGAGAAAACAGCCAGCAGGAAAAATAAAGTTTTTTTCCATTCAGTCTCCACATTTTAAAATGCTGGCATTCGGTGAAATTTATTGCTTCTGAAGAAAAGTCCACTTTTGACTCACTACTGTCAGTGTCACAAAAATATCCTACTCTTGCAACCAAATCTGCGTCTTTTGTATCAGTCTATTTCAATTATACAAATGCTGTACAAAGTGAATTTCTTACAAATGATGCAACAAACATTTATCTCAAGAACTAATCTGCCAATATAAGAGAGACCTGCATCTAAGGCTAGAAAATATTAAAGAATCCAGTCTTTTTATTCTATAAAAATTCCTATGACCAGTATTGCTTCTATTCATTCTTAGGAGTAGAGATGCAATTACCATTATTTGTTTGTTGGCTCAACCACAGTTGTAAACTAGCAGCTTTTCAAACAAAAATGAAAGCAAGTTGCCTTAAAAATACTGACATTGCATTTTACAGAGCAAAGCAGTGTTGTATTAAAAGATCTAGACTGAAATTTCTTTGCAGTGGCTAGATCCCAACCTGCTCTTTTTATTTGCAGAAACAAAAATCTCTTTATTTGGGGAAGGAGAGGAGGAACACCGTTAGAGAAACATTAAAACCAGGGACCTTTTAATGAGCCCGGATGGTAGGAGTAAAATACATGCATAGGGTCTAGAAGATATTGACATGAATAACACCCGTTTCAGTCAGAGTTGGCATTATGAAAACAGTAATTTGTGTAGATGAAGCTGTTCCCTCCAGTAATGCTTGTAAGAAGTTATAGCTCTATCTACAGTAACCACAAATAATATACAGTACTATACTGTAGTGCCCCACTTTAACATGGACATTATCTCAAACAAGAAAACAGAAAGTGTGAATTTTGGGATATTCTAAGTTTGCTGAACAGCAATAAAGTAAAATAACATCTCAAACAAAGATCACCCTTCATTTAACTCTATCTCCTGTTGTGGAAGAGCAGAGTTAAAAACAAGGTTTTCACTTTAGGAAAATAACAAAATTAGATGTTCATGCTTGTGATCAGTACATGTATACTTTTTACTGCTGATCATTCATAGATTTGTAAAAACATGGAGTCTAGATTTGCGATCTGCCCATCCTGTTGCATTGCTAGGGTTACTTTTTAAACGTGTTTCCAAATTATTGTGGACCAGTAATTTTTCATCACAAAAATTGTGTTGTTTTTTTAAATTTTCAGTACTACCAATACCATAAATAGTAAAATGAAGAGTTCCGCCCCTTAATACCAAGCATAAAAATATTTTATGAGGAACAGCCCCCGCTTTTGCTTTTAAACATTTAGACTTCCATATTTTTTCAACTGCAATTATTCTCTGTACAGGTAAGGCAGTGGGGAGTTGTTGCTCTTTTATAAGAAAATGTGCAGGCCACTAGGAGCTCTGCTGCATAGACAGACAGAGAGATCCTGAGCAGGTGGCAAATAAATGTTGCCATTCATTTCCAGCAGCATTATATCTGCTGGAATGATCAGTTCCTGAATGCATTGTGCTTGACACAGTAATGCAGTAGTTGCTTTTGTGCATGCATGAGAACGAAATACATCAACACAAAATGGAATGTGCCATCGGTGGAAAGAATTCATTGGAGACACAGTCATGTAATACATACAATAAGTGCAGCACAAGTGATTTGTGAGGATCATTCATTGTTATTCGGAAACACTTTCTAAATGTGCACTTATGTGTGTATTATTTCTAGACTACTTTGTGACTAGTTTTCTACACGTGTCTTCTTTGAGCAAGTATCACCAGTCTGACTGCACTTTTGCTCCATAAAGTTACTGGGGTGAAACAAGCATATTCACAATTAAACTTGCAGTTCTTCTAAATAATAACAGAAATTATTTCCTGCCTAAGACTTCACTTAGCTCCAGTCTGAAAAATGAAGCATGATATTTAGGATGAGATTGAAAAAGTGCAATTATTTAAATGGGATTAATCAAATTTGATTCACCAGATTGTCAAACACATCCAAGGCAGTGATATTTTTAGTTTGTTCAGCCCCAAAGTAGAAAAAGGAAAAAAGAATAAAATAGCAAATTTGAAATAGGCTGCTTTGACAGCGTTATCCTGAGATAAGAATGCTTTTATAGCTATAAAAATAGAAAGTGTAAAAAGATACAAAAAAAGATTACTGAAATTTTAAAAAGTAATTACACTTGCTGTTCTGGAAACTGAAGAAAGGTAAGGCAGCCCAAGCTGTTTAATGGTGTGGGTTGCAAACTAACAGGCAGTCTAGTGGACAGAAAAATGGGGGTGTCAAGACTAGGAAGAACCTGATTTGGGAGCAAAATGAAGCTGAAAACTTCTTTTGGTGATATATTACAAAAAGCTTCTACTCATTTTCCAACATCAGCATCAGTTTTTATATTCTGAAACAGAAGGAAGATGTTATCTAGATCTCCAGTGGGCCTGAAGCGTTATGCCAATGACTGATGATCACCCTGTCTCTTCAATGCATCCCTTCTGAAATGTGCCATATCAGATCCAAGTTGCTGATTGACTAGGAAAAAATCCCAAATATTCACCCATTTCTGTTTCAACTATTTTAAAACTAACCCTCATGCCTTAAGAATGGCAGCCTGATGTCACCATTGTGAACAAAGTCTGAAATGGGTTTGATTACGTGGACATAAATAAGCCAAGGGACCCAGAGACAGACAAAGTGGTTGCAAACATGCCTAGGGCTACAGATCTGCTATCTTAGTCTGAGGTCAGCAGCCATGAACACAAAGCATATTATCGTGTTTTCCAAGTAACATGTGGCTGATGTATCTTCGAGACAGTCTCCTTCCCACTAGCAGTGAATTCTTCAGAGAGGAAAGAAGGGACCCACAGTAGAAGATTCTTGAATATAGGTTGAGTTGTATCAGCTAATCAGGTCACTGTGCATTTCCCTGGAACTAATGCTCAGAACCATGCCTGAGAGATTGCCTATGGAACAAACAAACAAAGCACCGAGATTAGCAAATTGTAGGGCATTGAAAATAACCCCCCTTTTATTCAAGGAACAATTCTACCACAGTGGAAGGCTGTGGAAATGGTGCAGCAGATCTGAGGTGTAATGCTGAAAATGTTGGCCATTGTCGAATCCTCACGAATTCCTACAACTCTGAGCCAAAAGACAGCCTTCAGATTCAAGCAGAGTTAGGTGAGAAAGGAGGACGGCCCCACCGGCTTCCTTCAACATACACTGACCTGGGACTGGACACTGACTGCCATCAGCAATAAGGGAACTCTGTAGCTGTTCAAGTTTCCACCTCTCCCAGAAGGAGTCACTGCAAGGTAATGGTGTGGAGGAGGAGTCCCAAGGTGGGGATGGCGATAAAGTAGGCAACATAAAATATACAAAAACAACAGAAATGGATGGGTGAGCTGAGGAATATGCCATTTATTTATTTTTTCAAAATTATGAAAACAGAAAATCCCATTTGCTTCATTATATTATGAGCAGAAAATAGCTTAACAATCTCATCAGTGAAACGGGGATGACAAAAGGGCCTTTCAAATTTAAATGACCTTCTCACAAATATTTAAAATTCTAGTAAGAAGAAGTAGAGAACAATTCATTTGCATGCAACCAGGGCATTTTACCCTCACAATATCCTCTGCATTAGATCAAACTTCCTCAAGCATGATCTTCTTCTGAACTGTGGACTAATTTGCAGAACTTTTCAAGCAGTATGGCCTTTGCTGACACTTCTGGAAATCACAATCCAGACGTTTATAAAGTGCCCTGCATAGGGAAAGGCGAGGTTGTGCTGGGCTAACAGTAATTGGTCCATATCAGCTCTTGCATTTTATAGTGATGAGTGAGAATTTGAACCCATGTTTTCCTGGCTCTAATCTGACATGCAATCAGGTATAGTAGCACTTTATCATCCACTATGGAACATTAAGGTTGTTCCATTTATGCCTGACTAAGCTGAATCAGAGCGTATCTCAGGAATCAGTGCAAAAGCATATTAGTAGGTTTGGCTAGAGAATGAACATCAAACTTGTAGTAGGTTCCAGTTAGCAGTATGAAGAGATGATAGAAATGAAGAGGAGAAAAAAAATATTCTGGAATGGCTCTTTTATTAAAAACATGTGATTCATCTGGCAATACAAACATAATGAATCTGTCTTCAAAATTAATTTTACCCTGAGCAAAACAGGAAATTGAGAATCCAAGACAATTAGGAAATTATTCCATCCTTTTCAATACATTCTAGACCCAAGCATTTTCGGTATCTATTCTTACTGGCTTCAGCAATTTTCTTCAATATTTTGTTAAAAATATATATTATTAAAAATCAAAATATACGACACTGATCCAGCGATGAGTTGCTGCTGTTCAATGGCTACTTTATGTAATGTAACTTCTTCATATGATTAAAATATTTTTAGATTGTAGTTATTTTATTTTATTTTCAGAAATGCATTCTAGGATTTCTGGGATGATATTACATTTCTCCTCAACCTCTAGTTGGTGATAACCAACATTTGGAGATGCAAAAAGCCATTTTACAATCTCTTAACTACCTGTATTACATTTTTTTACACACTATTAGCCTTCTTTCCTCTCCCTTCTACCCATTTCTGCCTCTCAGCATGAAAAAGTTATCAGAATCCAACTGAATATTTTAGGTGGGTCCGTGACAATTCGCCCTGGCTAACTCTCCACTGACAACTTGCCGCAACCAATTCACTGTGGAACAACTTGCTGTGGGACAAGAGTTACACTAATATCAAAGAAATAGTGGAATAGAATAATTAAATAAATAATGCAAAAGGAGGGACAGAATGAAATTTCAAAAATTAAAATAAATTTTATTTATTTTAAATAATGAAATAGAATTGTTAAATTGTCCCTCATCAAGTTGTCCCATGGCGGGTTGGCCATGGTGAGTTGTCCTGCAGTGAGTTGGCTACAGCAAATTGTCCCACTCCAATCTTAGCTAGCAATCCAGCTGTATCCTATCAGTGAACCAGGTTAGACAAGCAGCAAGAGGAGTGGAGTACCCAAAAAATCAAGGTGGCAACAGCTGTTGCATCAACTCCAATGCATAGGAGTTGGGGCTTCACTTACATCATTGAGCCTGCCATCTTCACTTTTTGTGACCTCCCTACAGATAAACTGTAAACCAATAGGATACTGTAGGTTTGTTTTTCATTCTATGCCTCTCCTTCCATTGCTTCCATTCAACTCTCAGCTTCAAAATCATCTGTGGTAAAATAATCCCACACCAAACTACTAAAAGCATAGGACATAATTGGCCAGGCATCAGCAACCTTTTCAGGCACTGGGCAGATGAACTTAAAAACAAAAAAGAAGGTCTCACTCTCAAATGCTATGAGAGGTTATGGTATTTGATGTGATTTCAGGCATCTTTTGTCAATATTGTTCAATTTAATTTTCAAGAACCGGGATCACAATATCGATCCATGTCCATGGAAGTATTTTACAGCAGTTAACTTTTATGAAGCAGTTAGGCCATTTTATGAGAGCCGTTGGGAATATAAGGAGAATTGCTCTATCATTTTAAAACAGAAGGGTGAACCTGTGTGTCCCAAAGATTCTGCTGAATTATACTGTCTACCAATCCAATCAGTACATCCAATAGTAAGGGATCCCCCCCCCATTTATTAATTATGCTGTCAGATCATTTTTTAACATGCCTGCTTCAATGAATTAATGTATATATTTAAAACATTTAACACAAACAAAGTTTGAATTCAGTCTTGAATATTCTTTTAGCCCTGTTAATTACTTCAGCCTAGATACATTTTTCTAAAAATCTCCAATAACAGTCACAAATGGTACCATGCTTTACAGTAATCATCACAATTGTTAGCATTTTCTGTATGTTTTTTTTCTCAGGGAGCACCTGGCTCCTAAACATATTTTCAGTGATCTGACATGACTGGAAAAGATTTTGTGGAAGCTGAAATAAGAGGAAGTCAATATTATTATTTGGCACAGGATCATCTTAAATACCAAGTAGATATATACATTATTTTCATAAAAAGATTCTATATTTACCTCTTGCATTTCCCAGTGTTTGACAATCAAGATCGTCATCAATGAATTCCTCCCCCTGGGTATTTTGGGTATCCTCTCTGTGATTTACAGGGCTGGTCATCTCTTGTTCTTTTTCATTTTGCATCTGAGCATAGACATTTCTCCCTGGTAATTTCCTTAAGAACATAAGATAGTTTTTTAAAAAAATATTGCATTGCATTGCCTTGATCTACCAAGAGTGACCCATAGGTGGAAGCATCCATTGCAAATATGGTTGTCTATGTGTTCATTCAGACTTCACTGAGCTACTATGAAATACTTTCTGATGCTTATGCAAATATCCCAACCAAATCTATGGTTAAAAACTCCAATCGCATCAAGATTCAGATAATTATCTTGGAATTCTTGTGTGTTGCTCAATTCTCTGCATTTACCTTAATACAGAGGAACTTAAAGAGTTTTCGAGCATACAATGCAGCATCTTTGGGGTATGTTCAACAAGAGCTCACAATTCCTCTACATTCCATAGTTACCTATACAAAAAAGCAAGCTATCTTTTCCAATAAGAGTATGATTTTTTTCATTAAAATGCAAGTATTTTTATTCTTTTTGCTATTTTTCATAATTTTAAATTATAAATAAAATAATGTTTTGTTTTTAAAAAATACAGCAATAATTTTTGTATTTTTTCATAAAGAAGCAACGTGTGGAAGCTCGTTAAAGCAAGATCCAACCTGGAACTAATTGAGAGCTAATGAAAGACCCTCAGAATGCTAGCGACCAGATGACTGCAAAGAATATAAACTCTTCCATTCCCTACCAGTCAATTAAAACCGAAGAAGCTTCTTGGATAAAAAGACATGTTTTCAAAGAAAAAAACCAAGAAAATCCAGTTGCCTTTTGGAAAAGCACCTTTGGGACAACCATGACCTGAATGATTAAGAAACTCTATAGACATGATGTCCATGACCTTACACCATAATTGAATACAGCAAATCACTAGTAGAAAACAAAGTTCACTAGAGATAACAGAGGTAACTGTTGCTACAGTCATGCATTCCCATAGTAATCTTTGAACACGGTAAGTCACCAAATGAGAAAGGAAACATTTTAAGAATTGTTAAATTTAGTAATATATATGTCTAGCTTTAAAACACTTTCCTATATTGAACTGGAGTCCAATGGACTATTGCTCATTAATGACAGACATACGATGCTTGACAATAAAGGCCTCTTGTTGCTATAAAAAATTATAGAGCTACTTGACCTTGTAACATGGAAACACGTGGCAAAATAAAAACATTAGCTGCTTTAATTAAATGAATCCAATGAAAACATTCCATTCATTCATGTAGAATGGATTTAAATATTCTTATCACCTGATCATGCCCTCACACCATATTTACCCAAAAGGAAGATGGCCCTGAATTTAAAATTGCAGAATGAACAAAAATTGTAAACATATCAGAAAGTACAGTTACTTCATCCAATCCCCATCTGCTTTTTTCTGTTTTTGCTGGAAGGAACAGGTATGTATGGAAATGTGTGTATATATTCACCAAATTCTGAATGCAAGAGAATAGTTAGCATATTAATCAATTATGGGTGAATTAATTTTATAGACAGAGTACTCTAAAATACAAGAGGCAAAGGCAAAGGCAAAGGCAAAGGCAAAGGCAAAGGCAAATCAATCCCAAAACTATTGGCAAGGAAACTGCATTTAATCTCTAGCAATTGTTATTTTTTGTCCTGGATATCCCATGCTGGCAGACAGTTATACATACATAAATAGACACATATCGAGAGAAGACTGTCGCATGCACACATTTATGGAGAGGTGGAAATACCCAAGATTTGTTTCAGTTGGAGTTGACAGGGCAGGAAAGCTGCTAAAAGCAGTAAAAAAAACATCTTAAACTATAAATCCATATATTCTTTTATTCTTTCTTTTGGGAAAAGATAGTTGTAAATTCATGATTATTTTCCTTTTGGGTGAATAAAATGAATCTGACAAATAATAAATAATAGTCTTTTCAGCCTGTAGATATACAGTATATAATCACTTACCTTTTGAATTTGTAGAGGATTATGGCTCCTATAACCACAAGTGAAATGACAAAGAGAGCCATGATCACCCAGTACCCATTGACTCCTCTGATGCTCTGAGAATCTGAAATTAAAGATAAACTCTAGTAAGTGGAATTTTTAGCAGAATCATCTTCTAATCCATTGTAAAACATTTATCTGTTCAAACTGTAACTTGCACTGGAGTACACTTTTTTTCACAGTGATGCAGCAATGAAATCTACCTGCGTACTCTCTAAATGTGTTGGATTTTACGATGTTTTGCCTTAAGATTCTGAGAATTTAAATTCAACACCTGGAGGGCATCAACATGAGTCTTGCTTTCATGTTCACCTCCTATTTCTTTCCAATTCCTGGAATCTGCTAAAATAGATCTTAATTTTAATTACCTGGTGGATCAGTTTCATAATATAGCCCTTCAGTTCCCAAGTTTAGTAAAAAAAATTAACACAGGGCAAAGAAAAAGCTTTATTTGGTGTAATTCTATATAAAGCTGACTGTTATCACAGAATAATTCTGAATTATCTATGATCAATATTAATATAGCTTAAATACAGGTAGTCTTTGACATGACCACAACTGAGCCCAAAATTTCTGTTGTTAAGTGAGACATTTGTTAAGTGAGTTTTGCCCCATTTTACAACCTTTCTTGCCACAGTTGTTCAGTGAATCACTGCCATCAATAAGTTAGTAACTTGGTTATTAAGTGAATCTGGCATCCCCACTGACTTTGCTTGTCAAAAGGTTGCAAAAGGTGATCACATGACCTTGGGACACAGTAATGGACATAAGTATGAACCAGTTGTCAAGCATCTGAATTTTGATCACATGATGATTTGGATGCTACAAAGGTTGTAATTGTGAAAAATGGTCATGTCACTTTTTTCAGAACCTTTGTAACTTTGAACGGTCACTAAATGAACTGTTGTAAGTTGACCTGTATTAGAAAAATATTTTCTCTGGAGAAAACTTTACTACTGTAATTGTACAAAAAGAGAGGAGGGGAGGGGAAACAGGAGAGAGGAGAGGTGGTAAGGGGAGAGATAATTTACCTGAATCAGAACTACCTAATTCCACAAGGACCCATTTTCCTCCTCTCATAAAGAAACTGATGTTTTGGGCATTCAGAGATTGTTTAACAGCAGCTAACTGCTGGAAATAAAATAAAAAAGTCATACAGAGTAACAAATCAGTGCATTTTTAATGCTGTTAAGTTTCAGGAACTTCAAAAGAAGGAAGAAATGATGAGATGGAATTGGCTTCACATATCCTAAAAAACAGAGAAAATTAAAAAGAAGATGCAACTTATGCAGACAATGAAATGGAAGCTTTGCTTCTAAACTGTTAACTGCTTCTATGTACAAGCTGATTAGCTCCCAGGATATGGCAAGAAAAAAGGATACTGGAAGAGTGACATTTTCATTTTTATCTATCCCTGCCCTTATTTCAACCCTTCTATTGAGATTCCACATAATACATTCTAATACTTCCAGGTTAAGATATATTGATATTAGCCAAAAAGAGAGGATCATGTTTTTGTTTAGAGATCCAGCCACTTGGGTAATCCATGTTTCATCTTTCTAAAAATAAGACAAAATACGTCCTAAGGCAAGTTGGGATGCTATTTGTACCAGTGCAGAATGTCTAAGGCAGGGGTGGCCAAACCATGGCGCATCCACCAAACGTGGTGCATTGAATGCGTGGTGCATGCGCCAAACGTGGCGCATTGGATGATTACAAGTGACACATTGCATCCTTGCGCCTACTTATTTTTTTAAAATAGGTGTTATAACTGAATCCATCTTAATATTTTCAACACCAAAGCAATGTTCCCTGTAAAATTAGAAAACGGCGCACGGCAGTTAAAAACTGCTGCGCAGCATTTTCTTTTCATGTGCGCGGCCGCGCAGCCGCGCAGCCTCTGCAATTAGAAAATGCCAGATGGAAGTTAGAAACTTCTGCGTGGCGTTCTCTCATTACATGCGTGGCCGCGCGGCCGCACACCTTAGAGGGAACAGTGCACCAAAGTGATCTCAATTCAATTTGTACAGCCTTCGGTAATGTTCAACTTCTCGGTGTCTGAAACTTAGAATGGAACTTGTGAGATGTTACTTTAGGCGGGTTTACAAACGTACGAATATCTTTATTGGTGTTGCCATTGCGGGTTCCTGCTCAAACGATCGCAAACACCACGCACTAGCAACACATCATGTGTTTGAAGACACGTGCGAATGAGTGGCGAGCGTTCAATATGGTCAGTCAGTTCTGAGTGAGCCATCGTGGCGTGGAGTTTGAAGCAGTGTTTTATTGAGTGTACTAGCGTGGTTTTTGTATTGAGAGTGATTGAAAGACAGATTCAAGATTTAATATATATTACATTTGTCAAATTTTGAAATGGCGTAAATTAATTAGTTGAATTGCATGATTGAGTGACGAGTAAGTGAAAACTGCAGTGAAGAAGTGGCTCAAAGAACAGCCAACAAAATTTTACGAGGCAGTGATTTATGCTCTCATTCGAAGTGGAACATTGCTATTGAGAGAAACGGTGACTATGTTGAGAATGGCAACATAGTCCTCTGTGATCCACAGAGGACCAGCTTCATTTTGATGTATGCTACATGTTCCTGTGTTGGTAATTATGCCTGTCCTAAAGAAAATGGCATTACTTTTTGACTCACCCTCGTAGTATTGTAGTCCACTGTGATGAAGTATATGAAACCCTTACCTTATGCACACTTCATCACCCCCAGACCCACTGAAAGAGCCCTCATGCTATGGTGATGAACATGAATTGTCTCTTAGAGGAACCATAGAATGAAAAATTCATCTAAGTCATGGAATGATAACTTCACCACTGTAGAGTTAACAAGGACCAGGAATCTTCACAGGATGGCTGATACGGTTCTCAAGATTTCTTAGAGAAGTCTGGGAAAAGGCCCCTTCCCATTTGCAACTCCTATTCCTCTCCAATTCAATATTGTTCTTAGTTAAACAAAGTAAGCTATCTCTTGCTTCCATTGTCTTCTGAGTGAATGAAGGAATACTTTTCTTGGCTCACAGGAAAGCCAGAAAACAAAGATTCTCTTGTTCTCAAAAGGCAGCTCATTATCTCTCCAGAACATCAACTGAGTATGTAGAGAATGGGACAGTGTCCTCTGAGCCTCCCTCTCAAATCCTGCCTGCTGTAATTTGTGGGAACACTTTTGTCAGTTTAAAATTTACCACCACCCTACAATTAGAAAATGATTTCCCATTAATTTCATTAAGAATGAGATGTAGGCAGGGATGACTCATTGCAGATTAATATGCATTAGTTGAGTACCTTATCATTAAATACATTTTTCTTTCCTTCAGGATGGTTTGTAGACAGAAGCATATAAAAGTCAGCTGTGGTGGGCAGCCCAGGTTTTATTACTGTCATAAGACTTTCTTCAGGTAAGCATGTTTCCTAAAAGAAGAAAAATCATTGGATCTGGATGACTACCTTCAACTAGAGATTTTTTTTAATAAGCTTTGAATTTGATCTATTTTTGAATATTTTAGTCAGATATACAGTAAGTATATGTCTGACATTATGTAGTCACACCAGAAACACTTTTTCAGACGGAGGAAGAGATGTTAATAAAAATAACCAAAAATTCGAGATGCTTATAAAAATATTTTTCCAAAAGTTTATACATTAAATCCAACTATCTTACAGTTTCCCAAAAGTTTCGATTGGTGATGATTGGAGCACTTCTATGAGGACAAGGGAAATCTTTCAAAAGAGGTTCTCTGCCAACATAGAGGAGAATATACAAAGACCTCTCTTTGACTTATTAAAACAGCCATTATTTTTTTCCAGGGATATGCATCTGCTTCCAGCTGTCTACCCTTGTGTATACTTCAGTTCACTTGTTTCCCAGCTGCTTTAATGATTCAAAGGGAGTCCTTCATGAACTTTCCAGCATGTTATACGACATTTTAGAAGAATTTCCTCAACCTTATGTGTTGCCTAAATCCCACCTCCCCATCCAAATTTCAATATCCAATAAAATTTAGACAAAACCCAGATTAAAAATATCAACCCAATTTTAATACAGACATTCTTGCACTTTCTAAAATTAAGAGCACGCATCCTGTGGGTTACTTTTCTAAAACTAAACCAGATGGCCTTTTTCTCTTAATGCTCTACATTTAGTTTAGGGGACAAAGTTTTGATTTTTAAAAATAAAGCAGTAGCAAAAAATATTCCAACATATACTTATCAAAAGTAATGTACTAAAGAACAATCAAACTCTGCCACAATGGTAACTTTTAATTACTTTAAATTTGCTAGTTTACAATCTGAGAAGGAGCTATCCATAACCAAACAGAGTACCTGGGCAATCCGTTGTGTTACCACATGACCAACATCCTCCCGCCAGGCAGGTATGTTTGGGTTGTATAAATCTAGATGTTCAGAAAACCTTAATGGAAGAACTTGATAATGATCTGGAAATATGAAGAAATAGTGCAACTAAATAATTGAAAAAAGCTTTCTAGAAATAGCAATTCTAAAATGATTCAAAGGATTCCATAAATGTAATTATGCATGTGTATCAGACAAGTATCCTGAAGTTATAACTTACTTGTTATATTAAAACAAGAAGTAACATAACTATACATTATAAATCATGGGAGGAACAGAATTAAACAGATATCAAAAAGTGCCTTGACTTGCATTTTCACAGCAATTGCAATGGCTGTAGATTATAAACTTCACTCTAAACTCACAGTACCTGCAACAGGATGATAACAATACATGATTACTAAATATCATTACAAGGATGGTGCCTCACCCAAAACCTGGATAATCTTGGAATCTTGAAGCATAGAATTTCCACAAGAAGCTTGAACTGTAACTCTGACTTTGCCTGCTTCAGCAAAACTGGTTACCAAGAAATTTTCCAGTGAAAGAACTGGCTAAAGAAAATAAGTGATCAAGAGAAAATAAATGTAAGCCAAAAAGTTCCCAACTGTGAATATTCATCTTCAAATTTGGGGTGTTTAAAAGGTTTGCCAACAGTAATGTCTTTTTCCCCTAATTTGGAAATTCACTAAAATATCACAGACATCAGTCAAAATCAGGGAACACATATGAACCTAATCCTCAAAATATTTATTCTGTGAAGCAACAATAGGGTCACCAGCATTATGTCAGCGTTCCAATAAACACCCCCATCAAAATAAGACTCCGAAGCTAGAAGTTCCTCAAAGTTCCAATTTATTAGAGATGCCATGTTGGCAACATCTGGGAAAACCCAAATCTGAAAGCTTCCAGGTTTTCTCCACCCAAATGAAAGGTCAAGTCCCTGCCCAGCACCCACATGTCCATCACACGATACCATTCAAAACTGAAGATGCCTCCCGGCACAGCGGCCTTGACTTTCTGGAAATAATGTTATTTAGACTATTACATATCACCTACCCCATATAATCCCCCCTCCCATTTTCCCACAGTAGAAAATGTGGCAGGCCTGAATACAAAAAGGTAAAAAAAGTAAAAGATGGATTCCAGGCATGACACATTAATTGCTCTGCTACATGTATCAACTGTTAGTATTAAGGGAAAAAGCAACCCATCACAAAAACAAAAACAAAAAATAATGAAGTAAAAATAGCAACAATGCTGATAAATGCTAAATATTGATATAATACCATAATGGTTTCAATTATGGAAATATTCATTAGACATACAGGTAATTTCTCTTAGCAATGAATAACAAAGATTGTTCCAGTATGTAAACAACTAAGGTGAAGGATTCAAAGTCAGGAGCCTTCATTTCTAGTTATCTTTGAACCAGAATTTTATTTTTTTCTTCAAAACTCCCCACATTGTTTTATTTATTAGGTTTGCTACCTGCCGTAAATAATTTATTTGGTAATTTTCAGCAATGAAACATAAAAAAATAAAATCTTCATGGTAAAAATTATAATTGCAAAATCATAAATCCCAGAATTATTCATCTCAGGTATCACACATCAACATCATGCCTCTAGTGGTTTCTTTTCAACAGTTTCTGAGATGCAAAAAATCAAGCTACAGATGTACAGGTCCCATTTAAGTTTGCAACTGTGACACAACTTATGAAGTACAGGTGATTTGTTTGATCTGGCCTATTTTCATGTACCTCTGCAGAGGCATGTCCTCATGAACATGCAGACACCTTCCCTCATCTATCCACTTTTTCCAAATTGTAGCAAGAATTGTAGATGTTTTCAATGAAAGAACAGAGGAAGCCATGAAACCTTTATTTTCTTTACAGCAAAAGGGGCTTAAAATGTGGTGAAAATCCCCACATTTTAGTACTGTCTACTAATTGATAGCCAGAAAGAAGAGAGGAGTATTGAGTCTAAGTATGTGAAAAGTAAAACATTATACAATATTATTATCAGCAATATTAATATTACTGTATTATTATCATGAATGCAGAATAAAATATTGAATTAAAATACAATTCATGATTTCATTTAAATGAAAATGTATTTTCATAACCCTCATTTACATTTACAAGCTTCTATCACTCAGTTTTTCAAAACTGGAAAAAATCCAGCAAAATCTTTCCTTGAACAACCCCCCCCCCTTTTTTTTTTAAATTGATGACCGGATGCTTTGCCTGGCGGAGCCCCAAACCTACTTGGTTCCAATGAATCCCTTTGGTTTCAACATTTCTAAGAGTTCTGAGAGGGGGAGATGGCTGCTTGCCATGGCTCCCAAGCACACGTAGTTTTAAAACAAAGAAGCAAGTAGAAGCAGGAAGCGTATAACATGATAAAAACTAATTTCAATTGGAAGAAAGTAACTGAATCTAAAAGATTCCTATTTGAACTGTCTATAGTTTTTCACTGTGGTAGATGAAGGGCATGTAAATGTCTGATAATGATGCAAATATCCTAATATTGATTTTTCAACAGAATCACACACAAGAAATTAAGATATCCCTGCATTAATCTAGTTGTCAGAGACTATGGAGTAGAACTCTTGATCTGGATTTAACCACAATAAAAAATCAGTAGGTGTTTAGTAGGTGTCTAGTTAATTTTAGAATTTCCACTCCATAATCTCTGACAACTAAATTAATACAGAAGTTTCTTAATTTCTCTCAGTCTCTAAATCCTTCTATCAAATATTATATTATATATAAATATTATATCATAAATATGTACATTAGTATTTTTTCACAATGCATTATACTTCTTTTTCAGAAGTTTCTTGCACTGAAGCTTTTTTTTTCACATGAAGGACTCCCAATTCAGGGTTAGATGCACTACGTGTTCTTATCAAATTACCACAGTTCAGGAATATTTTCCTTTAAAAATTAACTAGATACCTACTGAACCACTATGTTTGCAAGCATTAATTGAGAGTCACAGGCTTGTTGTGTGATGTTGCTAAACAAACTTGCCATAATCATAGTTCACTTGGAGCAACATTATTGTGAGTGGTTCAACTATCTGATAGTCACACTTACATGAGTGAAAATGCTGCCATTAACTCCTTTTAATGAAACTGAGGATTGAGAGTAATGCTATTTCTAACAGGGCAATCTTCACTATTCACTACTAAGTAACTCCCCAGTGGGGGAGTTATGGATAGTGAATGAAAAGATCTCATGTACTAAGGAATACAGTAGTTGAATTGCTAACAAACAACAACCTAAGCTTGCAACACACAGTGCTTTGCTGTTTCTGCATTAGAGAGTTGTTATAGAAGTCTTTGCCAGATCTACCAGCCAACTTGAAATGGACCGGCACAATCCAAGTCTCCCTCCTTTATTTGACCTGCTCATCCCTATCAGTTCCCACATTTTTTTTACAGGTGGGCTGCATTTGTGAGGTTTAATACCGGAAAGAAGGAAATGGACTACAGTTGTTGTGGCAAAGACCCTGGCAGACAGAGAAGTGGGGAGCTGGCTAGAGAGTAACAGAAGGCAAACATTGCACTCTTCAAAGGTGTAGAGAACTTGGTAAAGTTTATTTTCCCCAGTCCCTTGAGCATTCTGGGGCACGGTTTGAGAACAAAAACAACCTTTTTAGCACTTCAGTAGTTCAAACTTACACTCAAAATCCCATTCAAAACAAAATGCCTTAACAGTAAACTGTTCCGGCAGTAGCATTTTGCAGGTTGTTATGTTGCTTTCACACCAACAATCTCAATGTGTCTGTCAGCCTTAGCTTTGAGTGTATAAGCAGCTCCTTACTTAAGTATGAGCCAGCAGTGTGCTGCAGCTGCCAAAAAAGCTAATGAAATTCTAGGTTGCATCAATAGAGGCAAAGTTTCAAGATCATGTGAAGTGTTAGTACCATTTTATACTGCATGGATGAGACCACACTTGGAATAGTGCATCCAATTCTGGTCACCATGATACAGAAAAGATGTTGAAACTCCAGAAAGAGTGCAGAGAGGAGCAACAAAGGTGATTAGGGGAATGGATAACATGAACATAACATGAACGGCTGAGGAACTAGGTATGTCTAGTCTAATGAGGAGAAGGATTAGGGGTAATATGATAGCAGCCTTCCAGTACTTGAGGGGCTGTCACACACAAAAGGAAGTAAATGTATTCTCCAAAGCACTTGAGACCAGGACAAGTAGTAACAGGCAGAAGATCATTAAAGAAAGATCCAACCTAGAACTAAAGAGAAATTTCCTGACAATGAGAACAATTAATCAGGCTTCCCTCCAGAAGTTGTGGGTGTTCTATCACTGGAGGTTCTCCAGAAGAGACAGGACAGCCATTTGTCCAGAATTATATAGGATCTCCTGCCATGGACAGGGGGTTGGAGTACATGCAAGACGGCCACTCAAAGAACCTCAGTTAGCAATTTGTACTTCTCACTGAGATTGCAGGCCTAAAGTGAATATGCGGGAAGTACAGTATGTCAAACCTTCAAAAATATTTAACAACAAAACTATAGTTTAAGATAATAAAACTAGTTGTTTTAGGTTACTAAGATACCTATAAATTTTATAAATAAATAAATGCATACATACATCTTGAAATTAGCGTAAAAGTTTCAAATGCTGAAAAATGACAGTAATAATTATTCAATACCTGAATATTGTTTCCAATCCACCAGTAAAAAAGTGTGAAGTTAGAGTTCCTTGGCAGGATAATGGCTGTCAAATTCACCTCCCGGTTTCTGCCAACAGCAGGAACTACTTCAAGATGTAAAGCCTGCAGTGGAGCTGGAAAGAGTCCCAACTGTTAATTAAAAAGCCATTAATTTATCAAACATCTTGTGCTTTCAAATACATCTTCTAAAGATGCACTAGAGTGCTCAGGGACATCTTTTAAACTTTTCAAGCAAATTCAAGAGAACCCCACTTCCTTAGGGACTGAATTAAATTATATCAAATTTTATTGCTCAATAGAAAATTAATGTTAGTAATTCTCACTGCAAATTAAATTGTCTTCAGTTTTTATAACTTGTTGAAATTTTAATTAAGATACTTTTTAAAAAGTTGCATTTATTTTATTTGGAAGACTTAAATAAATACTGTATTTATATTCCTTCCAAATCAGATAAGGGAAACCTAAAGCTGATAGGTTGTGCATATATACCAGAGGTGGATTTCTCCCAGTTCGGACCGGTTCTATAGAACTGGTAGTGGGAATTCCCCCTCACTCGCCAAACTGGGAGCGATCGCCAGTTGACCACGCCCCCAAATCGGCTCTTTCGGCAGCAGAAGCTTGGTTTTCGGCACTGCGCATGCGCACACACCCATGCAAAGCATGCATGCGTTCACACGGGAGGGAGCGAACAGGCGGCGAGGTAAGTTAGAACCCACCCCTGATATATACGTGTATATATACTAGAATCTAGTATAACTAGATAGAAGCAAATAGGAAGAGTGAGATTTTCAATTAGGGGACCGCAGAGTTTCCAAACACTGGGAACAAGAGACTATGAAACCTCTGAACTTGTCTGACCAAATCTAGAGAAAGCTTTACATTTGCATTATTTACACTGAGGGTTATGCTGCCTTCTGAGGAGTAGAATTCATTAGTTACAGGCTGCATGAGCTGCAGGGACTATTTTTTTCCAATATTGTTGCAGGGTGCATGTGGCCTGTGGACCATGAGACTGAGATACTGATCCTACAGTTCTACAGGGAGAGTCCCTTACATTAAAGCTAATTTCATATGAGTGAAGTCCTGGCACTGCACATCACTATTTCCCCCCAATTCAATTGTTACTCATTGTTGACAGCACATTTTATTACTATACTGTACTACATATTTGTCACATAGTGCTCTAAGTGCAGGATCGACAGATGTTAGAACAATTATAAATGCTTTCTAACCTATAGCTTTGCAAACCTCAGGCTTTATATGCTGCCATTTTCAAATAACTTTTTCACATGGAATTCCACCAACTATATGTGAACCATCACATACTGTATGTCTAGCACTGCACAGAGATGAACATAATCAATAAAAGACCTCCAAAGAAGTCCAACTTCTTTGGTGGGACTGTGTTTTTCCTTTTCCTTTTCTCAGCACCATTATGTTCTTCTTCCAAAAGAAACTGACAGATTTTATCCCTCCATTTATCCACAAAATCAAAAGTTGAATCTATTCTCATTGGTCATAACTGGATATATTACAACATTAAATCACCAGAATTCAATTGTGTTTCAAAGCTATAATAACTGAAAACAGCAATCAAAGCAGTATTAGCAATTCTGAGAGAAAGTAGTGTTGGTTGTTTGTGATGAGGCAGGTCAGATGTCTGCTACACTGCCTTCAAAATTAAATTTAAGCAGAACCCTATCATATATCCCTGATGTCAGTATATAAAAAGAAAGTGTGAACAAACTTCAGTTTAGTGGAAATAGGAAACAAATTCATGGATCTGTAAATGGCACTTTTTGCTTAAAGAAAAAACTTACCTCCAGATTTTATGCATTTTTTAATTTGTTCACCTCTACCTTCAGCTGTAACAAGAAGTGAGAGCAGAGTTTCTGCTCTACTTGTTTTGTGTGCCAGCACAAAATGTGATATGCAGAAGACAGCAAATGCAGAAAGCAATGAGGCATCACAGGGATTTTTCATCTTGAAGGCTACCTTACTTCCTTTATGACTAGGATGAGCATTTATCTGAGCAAGATACTAGATCAACTTTCAGTATTCTACTACACTGACAATATACAGAATAGAACCAGAATCCATTTATGGACATAACCTAAATATATTTAATGATGTAGATTATAACCAAGATGCATTCAAAATGCATCCCTTCTGTTTCTCAACATAGATTTGTTTGGTGTTGATAACAATAGCAGACAGATGAATAAACTTGAGATCAGAAAGCCATTTCCATTCTAGAGGGACAAAATACAACTTTCTGTTGACTGTTAAGAAGCTCCAAGAGTGAAATATGTGTTCCACTGTAAATTGCTAGCCATTTTATAATGAAATATACAAACATAACAAATAAATAAGTTAATACTATACTAATGCTGCTATAATAATGAGAATGAGAAAAATAAAGTAAAACTTACGATGAACCTGAATAAATATGACTGCTTCATCTTGACCTGCAGCATTCTTGGCCACCACAGAGACATGATAAACTCCAGAATTTTCATAATGGTGTTGAAAAGTTTCACCCATCAGTGTCAGGTTCATATAATTTGCCTTAATGCCATCTCCAAAGTTCACTTGGTATTTGGTGTTTAAAGTATCACCCTATGAAAACCAAGAATAAGGAGAAAAAAACAGGCCCATCACAAAAATGGAAGAGGGGAACAATCAAAACTATGTATCAAGCTATGTATCAATACTGGCAGCTTTGAAGCAAAGTGTTAATCATCCACTGAACTGACTGTTGTCTCTGTTACATCATAAACAGAATTTCTCAAAGCTCTATTAAAAGTATTTTAAAATTCATGGTACCTCAACTGGAACTGAATCATTAAAAATAGGGAGGGTGGGTGTAGAAAAAGAAAAGTAACATAGACAGGTTGTCTAAACGAAATTTTTATTTGTGATGTTGTTCTTGTCTTTGGAGGATTAACCTACTCTTTTTGTTTACATGATGAGAAATGGGTCAATTTAAGATAGGAAACCCCAGAATTTATCCAGGTTACTCTGATTAGACCATTTAAATTCAATAATAAACTCTTAACTGGTAGTATTAAAGATAAATCTACATCTGGCACATCTCCTCTTCTAATAACATAAGCATCCAAATCAGCTTCTTGAATGCTTAGTTTGCATCAGGCTGTAACCATTCTTTCTGGTTCAATTTCTTTCTTGCCCCATCAAACACTACCAGATTCCCCAAGAGATTTCACCTTCTTACCAAGCTTGGCAGTGATTTTGGCATTTGCTAAGGAAGAAACTGGCTTTAACACCTATATCAACTCAATCTGCTGACTGAGACTGATTTGATTACACACATTTTTGCAAACGTTTTTGGCCAGAGCATGTGTTACATAGAGTGGCAAACATTGAACAGTTTGCAGCATCCAATCAGGGTTGGTCACTGCGACCAGAACGTCTCTCTGGCAAAGTGTGTGCTTTGAGCTATTCTGCGTGTGGTATTTATATGGTGCCTCTCTTATGCGGGTTTTTAATTGTTGATTGGGCTGTTGATGGCTGGCTATTAAGTCGTTGGCTGTTGTTTCGCTATGCTGCGCTGTGCTGCCAAGTCCTCACCTCCTAATTACTTGATAAGCTGGTGGCAAATCAGCACTCCCATTGACTGACAGAGAGGCCTGTTTCCCAGGCTTCAAGTCAGTTTCCAGACTGTTTTTGTGCTTGCTCGTCTAACAAACTGAGTAGCTGCAAAATTGAATGTATGTCCTTGTTCATTGCAATGTGAGGTTACCAGTGAGTTTGGGTCTCCTCATCTGACTGCTCGCTTGTGTTCTTGCAATCTGGTGGTTAGCTTTCTCCATGTCTGTCCTACATAGTCACAGGGGCAATCCATGCAGGGGATCCAGTAAATTCCATTAGAAGTATCTCCCATCTCTATGTGATCTTTACAATGCATAATGTGTCCTCGTATGGTAGCCTATGGGCGATGTACGATGCCCACTTGTAGAACTTGGAAACTGCATTCTATTCCTTCCAAAATGTTTTTGATGTATGGCACAGTATGCCATGTAGTTGGTCCTGAATTTTGTTGCTTCTTTTCTTACCCCATCGTGGTGTGCAGGCATCTTGCAACAAATGATTATGGGTACACATTCTGCCTGAATTGTTCATGTAGGTATCTGCTCTTTAGTTGTTTAGCTTGCTACATACTACAGTGGATTCTTATCCTGCCATATAGTTGAATTGAACAATTTCTTGGGCATGAGTTTTTCCATAAGAATGTATGTAAACCTATTACCAGTCACTTCTACTAAAATCTTACTATCCGTTCATTTAGCCAAAGATTTGCAGATCTGCTTTTGAAGGCATCCCAAATTTGCATGAGATATCAAAGTTACTTCTGCTCTGGCTATATCTACTATTTTATTTAAGATGAAGTAACACTATCAACGATCTCTACATGTGCATGCACTGCACACAATCCTGTCCTTTATAAGCAATTCCAAATTCACCATAACAAATCAACAGTCTCCAATACTCCTTAGGTTCTGGGAAAAACATATGTATCTCACAAACAATGCTTATCCTAGCAACAAATTATGTGGCAAACGTGTTTATTATTATTTTTGCTTAACTGCCTCTGTGTAAGCTGAAACGTACTGTAAAACTCCCATGCCTCTTCGCCAGCAAAACAGAAACAAAAAAGCCATTCTGTTTTATACACAAGTAAGATTTACTCCTGCTTTCTGGGAAAAGGAAATGATTAAAATCCTCTTCACTAATAATTAATTTAAATTTAGGCACTAACTCTTCTGCGGTTTGGCCATTTCCTGCTAGAGGAAGTTTCTTGATTACTGACACTACCTTCAGTTATTTCTCAATTACTTCATTCCTAGGAAAGGAAGAAAGCCCTCAGTGACTCACATACTACTTCCTGCTGCCAAGCCAACCCAACCACTTTATCTTCATACTAATATAAGCCACTGTCGTGCTAGCCTGCCAGATAGTAAGAGACTATAACATAGCTCCCATTTCCCTTTTTTTGTATCAGTGGAGGGGGGGAAGAGAGGTGTCTCCTATAGGAACTTTGGGGGGGAAACTGTGAAGTAAGAGAAGGAGGCTACTAAAGTTTTTACCTTCAAATAAAGAGAATGATAAGTCAGTAGAAAAAGAGAAAGGAAAACAAAATACATTGCAGGACAAATTCTAGTGCAACCCTGTTTTAAGGTTAAAAGGACAATTACATTTTTTCTGACTTCCATAGATGAGAAATTCCAGTAATACCTGATTTTGTTTGACAATAAAGGTGACGTATTCTCCTGGCTTAATGGCTAGGCTTTCCCCTTTAATGCTGATCTGCAATCCTTTGGGAGCAGTTAGTGGACACACATGCTGAGAAGAATTTTTCTGTAAATCTACACCTCCTTTACATATATTTGATATAACTTTACGGAATCTGTAGGAAGAAGTAAATGGAGAGCATATCTGAGGGAGGAACACAACTGATCAACAGATACAAAAAAGGATATACTCATGCCCTTGAGCAAAGTCTTAATTTGGATTCAAAACTATATGTTCACACAACATACTTAACAGAGGCAGCATGCTGTCAGTATATCACATACGGCTCCTAGCTGCTAGGATGCAAGCTATAACATGCTGGATTGCAATCTCTACATTAGAGATTCTAGTTTCCACAAAAATAACATTAAAATGCTTCAGCTAAAACTGGATTTTGATGGGCTTGGTAGCATGTTGGCCAAAATATGGTAAATATCTGATACTGTTTTTAATATTAGCAGGAAAGGCTCAATGTTGTATGGGAGTAAGGCTGGCAAACTAGTCTATATCTTATTTACATTATTAAAAAGCACTATGAGAAAGCCTTGATTTAACCAAAACCACAATGTATAGTGTCACCTATATTGTTGTGGTTTGCATATGAAAGTTGAAGTCCATAGGCTGGTGATAGTGACATGTTATGCTCCAGTAATAGTGATAATGAAAGGATCAGAGATAATTTTGAGAAAAATGTGCAAAATTCCAGATGAATGCAATCCAGAGAAAAATTACTTCAGTAGACTACATAAAATAAGTAACAATTATATAATTGATGAGAAGCTAAAAAGAGAGAGAGATGAGAACTTGAAAGAACAGCAGCAAAGTATAAAGCAATGTATGGACATATTGGAAATAAGGATAGAAAGCATGGGGAGATACATGTGAATGCTGTTGGTATGTGCTATATTTCCTTTCCTTTTTATTTTCTCATGCCTTTCATTTTTTAGCTTGCTAATTCGCACTCCTTTTTTTACCCCAGAAGGAAATGATAGGATGAACATATAAAGTTACACATTTCTGTGTACCTATAAGATTACCTACAGAAGCAGGATAGGGGAAATTTTAAAACAAAACAGTACCAGAGCAATTGTAAGGAATTCCCAAGCAACCATATTTTTGTGTATAATTATTTAATCATAATAAGTTGGTATACTGCCCAGTAATTCCTTCAAAGATTAAAAAAAATGGAGGTGTATAATAATTAAAAATACAAGACCCCGTGAAGACTTGGCAAGGTCAGAACTCGTTATTCAAACTGCCCAAAAGGCCGGCTAGAATTCCAGAGTGGATAGTGAAGAAAGAGGCACCCGTGTACTGCAGCCTTGCCAATGTAGAAAGCAGACAAAAACCCTACATTTCTCAAAATAGCAATCCTTGACTTACTTAATATGATGTTTGCTGCCAAATACACCAGAAAGGAAAAGTAACTGCATCCCTGCTGATAATGTTAGATATCTTTCAGAAAAGCAGCTTCAGTGACACCAATTTGGTGGCTAACAGAAATCTCCAGAGGTAATGTGTCTCTAAATATTAAGGAGCATTCATCAAGGCAAAATAGTATGCAGAAACTTTCCACATCATTTTTTTCCCAAAACCCAAAATATTTTTTTGTCTCTATCATATTAGCAATTTGTAAAGGAGACTGATACAAGGCAGAAAGGAAAACAGAGAGCTATTTTCCAAACAAAATATTCACTTACTTACCCTGTGCTACTTTTATAGGACTGCCCTGTGATACAGTCTTCAGGAGGGGTTTTAGGGTTAAACCAAAAGTCAGCAAAGCACATGCTGGGCTCTGATTTTGACAGTGAAAGTTCAAATCCATAATCGCTACAGAATAATAACAACAAATAGGTTTTTATTGTACACATAACTGTATGAATTACAGCTGAAACAGTTTGTATCCTTTTGGAATGGTATATTTTACCAGACATCTTTTGGGTTCCATAGCTTTTGTCATATTGGCCAATAAACTAACTTTCTAGGAGTGTATTTATAGTTTTGACAGCTGAGTTCAGCAGGTGCTCAATAGCACTCTAGTTAGCAGCAACCCCATTACAAAAACCAGGTTTATTCTCTTTACATGAGAAATTATGAATAAGTGTACAATCCTTTAGTCAATTTTATTTACAAAGGAACACAACCTTTCTGGGAGGCTAGAACATTCCACAAGATTGGAGAGCATATGGGCAATTGGAAGGGAAATATGTCTTAATTTCCGCCCTTTCTTCTTTTGTTATGGACTGCTGTGATATCCAGCTTAGATTCAAAGGAAGAAAAGAATGTCTAGCACAGACAGAAAATCCCTCTTGAAAAAAAGTTCCTCAGGCTGTCTCCGAAGAGCAGATTCAAGGGGAGCAGATGGTTCTGGCAACCAGCCTTGGTGGCCACCTGTAATAAATCTGCTACCAGCAGCTGTGCTGGCAGACACATAGTTCCCTCATGGTCCACAAGTCTATTTCAGACAAGGCAGAGCCTTATTACAGAGGCACTGACATGATTCAAGTTATATGGATCGTTTTCTCTAGATATTGGCCATCTTTAAAACTGAATATATGTTTAACTGAATAGGACTTTTTCAGTTGTATTAAATCTAATAAAAGAATGCTGTATTGCTGAAATAGAAGAGAAAATACCATATGCATTCAGTATACTCTGCCAAGAGCTGTTCTGATACAAGATGGGCAACAAATAAATTTAATAAACAAACAAACAAACTCCAAGATAATTCTATCTGTATTTCTTAAAACTTATTTATTTATTTATTTATTTATTTTGGTATTCTTATATGCCGCCCAACTCCCGAAGGACTCAGGGCGGCGTACAACAGAGAAAAATCAAGAATAAACCAAAATTGAATATTAATTAAAAGCAAATACAAAATTTAAAAACACAATATAAAAAAACATCGACAACCATTCACCAACCATACATACTTGGGGGTGAGCTCGAGTGGATTAAGCTCTACCCCCAGCCTGCAGGAAAAGCCATGTCTTAACGGCTTTTCGGAAGGCCAGCAGAGTGGGGATAGTTCGGGTCTCTGGGGGAAGTTGGTTCCAGAGCACGGGGCCTGCCACAGAGAAGGCTCTCCCCCTAGGGCCCGCCAGCCAGCATTGCTTGGCCGACGGGACCTGGAGGAGGCCAACTCTGTGGGCCCTAACCGGTCGGAGGGAAATATGAGGCAGAATGCGGTCCCGAAGATAGCCTGGTCCTAAGCCATGAAGGGCTTTAAAGATGGTGATCAACACCTTGAATTGGACCTGGAGACCGATGGGCAACCAATGCAGCTGGCGGAGTATCGGTGTCACATGGGTGTACCTTGGCACACCCACCACAGCACGCGCAGCCGCATTTTGCACCAACTGAAGTCTCCGGATACTCTTCAAGGGTAGCCCCATGTAGAGCGCATTGCAGTAGTCCAAACGGGAGGTGACAAGGGCATGAGTGACCGTGAGTAGAGCCTCCTTCTCCAAGTATGGCCGCAACTGGTGCACCAGGCGAACCTGTGCAAAGGCCCCCCTAGCCACAGCAGAAAGATGATGATCCAATTTTAGCTGTGGATCTAGGAGGACCCCCAAGTTGCGGGCCTGGTCCGAGGGAGTCAGTTTCGCTCCCCCGAAGACCAAGGAGGGACAGTTGTCATGGTCCTTAGGAGGCAATATCCACAGCCACTCAGTCTTGTCGGGATTAAGTCTGAGTCTGTTCCTCCCCATCCAGATCTTAACGTCGTCCAGGCAGCGGCACATTACATCAACTGCCTCACTGAAGTCAGACGGGGTGGTGATGTACAGCTGGGTGTCATCAGCGTACTGATGGAAACACACCCCATGTCTGCGAATGATCTCACCCAGCGGTTTCATGTAGATGTTAAACAGGATGGGCGACAGAACCGACCCCTGAGGCACCCCACATGATAGGGGCCTAGGGGATGATCTCTGCCCTCCTGCCAGCACCGACTGCATCCTATCGGCGAGATAATAATAATAATAATAATAATAATAATAATAATAATAATAATAATAATAATAATAATAATAATAATAATAATAATAATAATAATAATAATAATAACAACAACAACAGAGTTGGAAGGGACCTTGGAGGTCTTCTAGTCCAACCCCCTGCTTACGCAGGAAACCCTACACTACTTCAGACAGATGGTTATCCAACATCTTCTTAAAAATGTCTAGTGTTGGAGCATTCACAACTTCTGGAGGTAAGCTGTTCCACTGATTAATTGTTCTAACTGTCAGGAAATTTCTCCTTAGTTCTAAGTTGCTTCTCTCCTTGATTAGTTTCCACCCATTGCTTCTTGTTCTACCCCCAGGTGCCTTGGAGAAAAGTTTGACTCCCTCTTCTTTGTGGCGACCCCTGAGATATTGGAACACTGCTATCATGTCACCCCTGGTCCTTCTTTTCATTAAACTAGACATACCCAGTTCCTGCAACCGTTCTTCATATGTTTTAGCCTCCAGTCCCCTAATCATTTTTGTTGCTCTTCTCTGCACTCTTTCTAGAGTCTCAACATCCTTTTTACATCGTGGCGACCAAAACTGTATGCAGTATTCCAAGTGTGGCCTTACCAAGGCATTATAAAGTGGTATTAACACTTCGCGTGATCTTGATTCTATCCCTCTGTTAATGCAGCCTAGAACTGTGTTGGCTTTTTTGGCAGCTGCTGCACACTGTTGGCTCATATTTAAATGGTTGTCCACTAGGACTCCAAGATCCCTCTCACAGTTACTACTGTTGAGCAAGGTACCACATATACTGTACCTGTGCATTTTGTTTTTCTTGCTTAAATGTAGAACCTTACTTTTATCACCATTGAATTTCATTTTGTTTGATAGCGCCCAATGTTCAAGTCTGTCAAGATCCTTCTGTATCTTGAGCCTATCTTCTGGAGAGTTGGCTATTCCTGCCAGTTTGGTGTCATCTGCAAATTTGATGAGTTCCCCGTCTATCCCCTCGTCCAAGTCATTGATGAAGATGTTGAAGAGTACTGGGCCTAAAACAGAGCCTTGGGGTACTCCACTGCATACTTCCCTCCATGTAGATGCAGTTCCATTGAGCACTACACGTTGAGTGCGGTTGGTTAGCCAGTTTCGAATCCATCTGGTGGTGATGCTGTCTAACCCACATTTTTCTACTTTATCTAGTAGTAGGTTATGATCTACTTTGTCAAATGCCTTACTGAAGTCCAAGTAAACCACATCGACAGCATTCCTCTGGTCCACTAGTTTTGTCACTTTATCAAAGAATGCAATAAGATTAGTCTGGCATGATCTGGTTTTGACAAACCCATGTTGGCTTTTGGTTATTACTTTGTTTGCTTCTAGGTGTTCATTGATTCGTTGCTTGATTATCTTTTCCAAAATCTTCCCTGGTATTGAGGTCAGGCTGATAGGTCTGTAGTTTCCTGGATCTGTTTTTTTTCCTTTTTTGAAGATGGGAACTACATCAGCTCTTTTCCAGTCCTCTGGCAGTTCCCCGGTGCTCCAGGATCTTTGAAAGATATAGTTCAGTGGTTCTGAGATCTCCTCTGCCAGTTCCTTCAGAACCTTGGGGTGTAATCCATCTGGTCCTGGTGATTTGAATTCGTCTAGGGTAGACAGGTGTTCACTTACCATTTTCTTCCCTATTTTAACTTGTGTTCCTAATATGTTTTTTGTGATGCTGTTTTTGATAGGTTGGACTGTTTTCTCCCTTTGTGTAAAGACAGATGCAAAAAACGTGTTAAGTAGCTCTGCTTTCTCCCTGTTGCTTGTCACCTTCTTGCCACTTTCTCCCTGTAATGGACCAATTGTTTCCTTGACTTTTTTCTTGTTTTTAATATGTTGGAAGAAGCTTTTTTTGTTACTTTGTACTTTTGTCGCAAGCCTTTGTTCATTGTGAGCCTTAGCTTTCCTCACTTCATCTTTACAGGCTCGGGCTATTTGCTGATATTCTGCCTTAGTTATTTCCCCTTCTTTCCACTTTTTATACTTGTCCTTTTTGTCTTTCAATTTGTCAGAGAGTTCTTTATGCAGCCATCCTGGTTTCTTTTGAGACCTATTATTTTTCTTCTTCATTGGTATTGTGCTAGTCTGGGCTTTTATAATCTCACTTTTCAAAATTTCCCAAGCTTCTTGAGTTGTTTTCCCGTTGAGGATTCTCATCCATGGAATCTTTCCCAAGTTCTCTCTGAGTTTATTGAAATTAGCCCTCTTAAAGTCCAAGACTCTAGTTTGACTTTGTTCTACTGTTTGTGTTTGCATAATGTTGAATTCCAATATTGCATGATCACTTGCCCCCAAGGTTCCTGTAGCTTCAACACCTTCTATCATTTCATCTCTGTTAGTGAGAATTAAGTCCAATATGGCTGATCCCCTTGTTCCCTTCTCTACTTTTTGGGTAACAAAATTGTCTGCTAGGTTTGTTAGGAACCTGTTGGCTCTTCCACTTGGTGCAGAGTTTGTCTCCCAGTTGATGTCAGGGTAGTTAAAATCCCCCATTACTATTGTGATGTGCTTCCTACATACCTTAGTTAGCTGACTAGCAAAAAGTTCATCTACTTCCTCTGTTTGGTTGGGTGGCCTGTAGTATAGACCTATGGCAATGTCATTTCGCCCCCCTTTAATATTGACCCAAATGCATTCGAGGTGATTTTCATTATTGTTGTGCTCTATTTCTGTAGAGATGTAGTTATTTCTTATATATAGTGCAACTCCACCTCCTCTTTTATTTGGTCTGTTTTTTTTAAATAATTTAAATCCCTCTAGCTGTATATTCCATTTGTCAGTTTCATCCCACCAAGTTTCCGTAATGGCAACTATATCATATCTTCCATCATTTACTTGAATTTCTAATTCACCCTGTTTATTCCTCATACTCTGTGCATTGGTGTATAGACATTTAAGTCCATTTAGATTGACCCTGTGTTTACTGTCTACATAACCTGTGTTGTGCCTGACCGCCCCTACTTTCTTGCCACCTGTTTGATTAGTGCACATATCTATGTTGTGTGCACTATTAACCCTATTAATTTTAGATTGCTGGGGACAGAAATGATCTGTATCAATTAATTCTCTGTCCCCGCTGTTCAGTTTAAATGTTTATCCAGGAAATCTCTGAATTTAATACCAAGTAGCTCAGTCCCTTTCTTTGATGGATGCAAACCATCTCTTTTGTACAGTTTTTCATTGGACCAGCTGCTGATATCATGACTAATAAAACCAAAGCCTTCCCTTTTACACCACTCCTTTAGCCACACATTAAACTCTGCTACACGTTGGCCTTTCCCTTTTTGTTCCTTATATACTGGTAAAAACCTCTGAAAAGATAAGCCTACAACCTATACTACTAAGTTCGTACCCCAAGCTCTGGAAGTCATTCTGCACAGAAAGTACATCTTTTTGGGACAGATCATTTGTGCCTAGATGTATAATAGCATCAACATCACAGTCCTTACTGGCATTCTTGACTATCTTAAGAATACGCCTCTTGTCTCTGCTGGCAGTAGCACCTGGCAGACACCTGACCTCTTTCAAAACCTCGATATCCTTTCCTAAATTTACGTCCCTTACAATTGAATCACCAACCAGAAGGTGGCTTCTCTTTTTGGATACCTTGCTGCTCTTGTGTGACTGATGTGTAATACGTGATTCACACTTTCCACTTTCCAAATTAAGTTCTTCATCTCGGACCACGTTCCCCTGCTTATTTGAGTTATTGTTATCACAAGTACCTTGACCTGTCACGTTAGTGTCTCTGTTAAGGTCAGCAAGGGCACTATATCTGTTATGCTGGGACACAGTAAAAGCTCTGTGCTTCTGGTTCACAGCTCTCACCCTGCCAGATCCCACAGTTGTCCATACTGCCCTTCTCCTGCAGGATCTTTGTGGTAGAGGGGGCTGATAGTGTGGCAGCTCATTAGAGTGGAATGGCTGAATTTGGCACCTTATTTCTGCTTGCAGAGCACAGATTAGAGATTCTAGATAGATAATCTGTCCACATAGACTAGTAATTTGTTTACAAAGAGGACAGTATCCAAATTTGAAAAGAGTACTTCGAAACACAACTGAAAAACAAGTATTACACTGAACTAAGCCAGTCATTTTGAAATAAAATAAAATCACAGTCTCAAGGGCACTAACCCTGATTGTATTATTACTATTTTTTGTTTATAGTTATATGATTCGCGCGCCTAACGGCGCGCGGGCCGCTACCTTTTCCCCTCCTTCTCTCACTCAGACTCAAAAGTTGCAGCCAGGAGCACCTCCCCCAGGCTCTGTGAATTCAAACTGCAATGGAAGGGCTTTTACCCACCTTCTCTCACTCAGACTCAAAAGTTGCAGCCAGGAGCACCTCCCCCAGGCTCTGTGAATTCAAACTGCAATGGAAGGGCTTTTACCCACCTTCTCTCACTCAGACTCAAAAGTTGCAGCCAGGAGCACCTCCCCCAGGCTCTGTGAATTCAAACTGCAATGGAAGGGCTTTTACCCACCTTCTCTCACTCAGACTCAAAAGTTGCAGCCAGGAGCACCTCCCCCAGGCTCTGAGGAGAAGAGGAGAACCACCGCAAAACGGTGCCTCCCACTCCCAACTCGCCGAGACGATGCAGAAGGATACCATGGTCGATGGTATCGAAAGCCGCTGAGAGGTCAAGTAGCACCAGGATGGAGGAGTTCCCCCCATCCCGGGAACTTCATCTCCAAGCACAATTCAAAATGACAGATCTATACTTTGCAGAGACACACAAAGTGCAATTCCTGGGCAATCCACTTTCTACTTTTTTTAACCTTTAAAGCTAAACATTTAGCTGATAAAATAACTTTGGGGTAGATAATCCCACCTATTCATGCAGATTGATATCTCCAAATCTGTTTTCTGGTTTTGCCACCTTTAAGAAGTAAAGTCATTTTCAATAATGACTTCACAATGATATCCATCTGAAAAATATTCCCCTGGCTCAACCTGGTCATTTGTTGGTGGAACAAATTAGTGTTTATTGCTAAAAAATTTCATTGTTATTCTACTGAAGTTTTCCCCCCCCCCCCATTCTTTATTATCTATTTGTGAACTGTCACACTGATTGTTTTGGGACTGTCATAAAATAAATGAAATGTTGGTTATATTATCCCTTTCTTTTTTGCGAAGATAACTGTTCTCTTCCAAACAAATAAAAACCATAATTTCTGTTAATAAAGGTAGTTTTGACTTACTTAGCAATCGTTCGAAGTTTGAATAGATCCCCCCCCCAAAAGGGACTTGCAACCCATATTTGAAGTTCTAATGTCAACTCTCCCCTGCAGTAATGTGACTGCATTCTGGGCATTCAGCAACTGGCCTACATTTACAACTGCTTGCCACACCCAGTGGCCATGATATACGATGCTTTTGGCAGAAACTGGCATCTTCTTCTGGTTTCTGGCAAAACCATGCCTATACTGAACAAGGAATTTGCATAATGACTGCCACAATAAAGGTAATAAGAATGGGCAAATTGTTTGTGACCCACTTTATGACCATCATGATTTATGACCGTAAATGTCAGGCTCAATTATAGTCATAAATCAAGGACTCTCTGTATGGATTTTTCAGTATGTCTATACATAACATTAACAACTCGGCCACTTGAGGAGACAGGAAGAGAGAAAAACTTACCATAAGAAATCAGAAGGACTACATTCACAAACTTTGGAAGAAAGCGCTGACATAAAGTTTTTTCCTTTAATACACCATGATGAATTCTTCCTCCTTCGAAAGGTTCTCTGCTGGCCCATTATGCAACGGTCACCCTGAATATTAAAGGTTAATTCTCATAACTGTTATATAAAGTTATTTATTTATTTATTTATAAATAAATTTTCAATCCAATAAGAATTGTCAAGAATTGTCTCAATTGAATGTTAGGTATAAGAATAAGATCTAACAAGTGTTTCACATGCAGATTGCATGAACTGATCTTTTTCAAAGCAATTTAACTTCTTCCATTTTTTCCATTTCTTGTATTGGTTATAAACACACAATGTCTATTGTGAGAAAGCTTAACAACACATCTTAATATTTAGTATAGAAAATATAGCAATGTTTATAGGCACGTGTGTGAAGGAAAGGAGAAACAAATTAAATGCTAAAACAAAATGACTGATCTCATGCAACAGAAGACAACAAGCTCAATTCTTGGGCTGTGCAACTTCCACGGAGAAACATTCTTGTCTAAATCTACACAGAGCTATTTCCAGTGTAGCAATACTGAGGTAGACTTCATACAGAGCATCTTTCCTCACTTCCAATTAATTTGGTTGTACTAAGCAAGTTGAAATATAAGTATGCCTTTTGCTCAAATCATACCTCTATTTCTTTGCCTGCTAGGTCAAAAAGAAATTCTCCCTAAATTTTGTATCTTAATCTATTTATCTTAACTGGTCTGACATCAATTACAGGCAATTAAAAGATTGATTGTTGAAACTTATTCATATTCAGTCTATAATAAATACTTTATCTCCAGATCACTAAATCTTAGCCAGTCCAGTCTACAACATGTTTAATGTGTATCATGTTTATTGCGTTTAATAAAATACCGATACATACTAACCCGGCTAAAAGTTGAATTAAGGAGTACACACTGCTGTATTTATAAATATTTGAGCTAGAAGAAAGCCTTTGTTGTAGAATTTAAAGAGCAATATACTAGTCTGAAATTGTTCTTTGCATACTTTTCACACTATTCATTTTGCAGTTGAGCAAATCATACCTCTAAAGTTTTGATTTTATGTTCACTTAACTAGAAACACTGTACTCTATTATTGTATTGTGAAACATCTCCCCCCTCCCGCTTTTTTGCTTTGCATCAAAATGCTATCTGATAGCTTGTGCCATATTACCTTTCTTAAATAAATCTGAGCTACAAATTCAAATTGGAAGTTATGCCTTTAATATATATATATAAATAAAACATTTGATTTTAATTAATCAAGAATGATTATTTTTGATGGCTTCTATGGGTATGAATTTCCTGGAATAATCAGAACATAGTCCTAGAAATCAAGCTATTCTCTCACAGCAGTCTGTTTCATCTGTAATTGGTAAGCCATAGATTTAGTGCAATCCTATGCCTGGCTATTTAGAAATCAAGCTACATTCAGTGGAACAAAAGTTGAGATTATATCACATACATAAGGTGTGTGACCTGCATACTCTCCCTTCTCTGTGTCTCTTGTTTATGATGGAATGAAACCATGCTACAAATTTCCAGATTATTCAAATAAGGAAAACAGAGGTCTTTACAAATCATATTTCATTTAGAATTTAGATATTAACTCAAAATTAAGTTTTAGTTTGATGTGCTGGTTTGTTAACCAGTTCAGTTAGACAAATTATACTTCTCTTTAACTGAACCACAGCCTGTGCAGTTAGTACAGATAATACTAAACATGTTTGCTTATTACACAAACAAATGTCACTAAATATGATAGTTATTTCTTTCTATGTAGTTGCACCTGCAGATTTGTCAGGTCCCATGATTCATAGTCTTCATCAGTGCATTGACGGGAAAAAGATGGACGGAAATCTACCTTCACTAGCTCCCAATCTGACTGGTAGCTGATGTGTCCAAACACCCTAAAGAGAAAAAAATCTGAATGAGTTCCCAATTAAAAGACTGGGAGTGAAACACAAGAATATAATAAGGAATACCTTCTGCTATGGTTGGCTGTAGTAAATACAGATAGTTCTCACTACTGACTGCAGTTGGGACCAACAACTCAATCACTATAGGGTGTGATTGTACGGTGAACCATGCTGACTTACAATGTCACTTCTGGCTGCATCATATGATGTCATATAACTGTGATTTGTGACTTCCTACCAGTTTCCCCATTGAGTTTGCTTTGTTGGAAGCCAGCTGAGGTCATAAATAGCAATCATGGATGCTGCAATCATTGTAAATGTATGTTGGCTGCCAAGCACCCAAATTGTGATTATGTGTCTACAGAAAACTGCAACTTCAAGGACCACTCATAAATCTTCTTTTCCTGTGCTAATGTAACTTTGAATGAAAGAGCGGTGAGTAGCAATAGCAGCACTTAGATGTATATACCACTTCACAGTGCTTTACAGCCCTCTTTAAATGCCCCAGCCAGGGGTGGGTTCCGGATTCTGCTACTGCCGGTTCGCTCAGGGATGCGCCGTGCAGACGCGCGTTGCATGCCGTGCACATGCTTTGCGCATGTGCGCATTCGCAGTACTAAAAAAAAGCTGCACATGAGCAGAAGCAAAAAAACAAGATGGCGGCACCTATGGCGCTGCCGAGAGAACCAGCTTGGGGGCGTGGCAGGCCTGGATCACTGCCAGTTCCAGCAACCCAGGCCAAGTTACTAACGGTTCTATAGAACCGGTCCGAATAGGTAGGAACCCACCTCTGCCCCCAACGATCTGGTTCCTCATTTTACCGATCTTGGAAGGATGGAAGATTGAGTCAACCTGGAGCAGTTGAGCCTCAAACTGCTGAAATGCTGGCAGTTGGCAGTCAGCAGAATTAGTCTGCAATACTACAATCTAACCACTGTGCCACCACGGCTCTTCAGTACATGAAAATGTTATATTTCAGAATCAGGCTGTACCATACTTTAAATATTAGCAATTAACTGACCCTGCATATCTATATCTCAGTACCTAGGTATAACAGAACTAAAGAAGAGACTGTAGTAATCAACAATGGAGACTATATGGTAGTCAAGGATTTTGCTTTCTTGAACATTTATAATCACTTGACTTTACAACAGAAAGTTTGGCTTATCTGTGTTTAGCTTTGAAGTAATGTATGTTTAGTCAGACATCTGTTTATCTATTATCTCTATATCTAAGGCATTCGTTTTACTCTTCTACTGAATCCTGAAGCCTCCACATTATCACAAAAGTATTTCCCATATGTACTCTCCCATTTAATTATCATCCATTAAATTGCTTTCATTTCATTTAAAGATGTCCAGCAAAAAAATGAAAACCTTGGGTATGTTCCTAAATTAATTGCTTGGGTAATTGTTTCATTACATTAAGTTAAACACTTTTAATCGTTGACATTTAAACTTTTTCCATGTAGTTGGTGGGCTGATACAATAAAAAGTACTTACGTCATGACTAAAGTCTCATCCCCAGGTTCGCTAAGTAGACCATCCACATACACAGAAATACTTGTGAAATTATGGGTGCTCCAAGTTTGACCTTCATCTACACTGAATCTGTAATGGAAGTAGTAAAATAATCAATACAATTTCTTTAAATAATTTAATAGGATTCACAAAGTCCAAAGTAGTTAAACAGCAGATATTCTAAAGCTAACCATTATAGGTAGTGTCCAACTTATGACCATTTGTTCAATGACCTTTCAAGTTCTGCTGATGCTGAATGAATGGTGGTAAGGACCAGTCCTTGAAGTTCTGGTTGTTCCAGCAATTCTGCAATGGTGTGATTGTAATCTAGGAGTTTGACAACCTGTTCACATTTACAATCAGTTGCCAAGCACCCCTCAATCACATGAATACTATTTGTAGCCTTCACTGTTGCTGGGGTATCTCTCCCACACTTGCACCCTCCCCCAGACCATCTGCACTTCTGCCACACTGGCCACTTGTGCATCCCAGTGCACTCTCTCCAACCCTCTCTGTGCCTCCCTTGTAACTCCTGACCTACATGCACTCTCTCCAACCCACATAGTGCCTCTTGTATACCCCTCCCCAAATTCTCACCCTTGCGCATCCTCCCTGACCCTGGTGGCACCTCTCTTGCACCCGCCCAGATCCTCTCTCCCATCCTTGAGCATTTCCTCACAGACTATGCCTCTCAACCCTCATGCCCTCAACCCCCCTTCATTCTCTCCTCCTCCCGACAGCCATTTATCTGTCTGCAGGTGTGGAACTTTCGACTTCCTGACAGCTTCTCCAAATACTTGGTTGTGAGAAGCTGAGAGGAAGTTGCCTTGACTAACAATTATGAGTTTGAGTTAATGATGGCAACCAGGATTACAGGGATTGCTGTCACTAAGCAACGCACTCACACTTTATGACCACATTGTTTAGCGATTGAAATTCCAATCCCAATTGTCAGTAAAGGGCTACATCATGTATACATATTTGAGTTCTTTACTTTGTAAAAAAATTTCTGCTACTAAAGTTATCTCAAAAGAAATTATCTCAAAATCTGAAACAGATACAGGTAGTCCTCAACTTATACTATTCGTTTAGTGACCGTTCAGATTTATGACCGTTTTTCACACTTACAACCTGCAGAATCCCCGTGGTCATGGGATCAAAATTCAGGTACTTGGCAACTGGCATATATTTATGACACTTGCACCTCTCAGGATCATATGATCATCCTTTGCGACCTTCCCAGCCAGCTTCCAACAAGCAAAGTCAGTGAAGGAAGCTGAATTCACTTAACAATGTGATTCACTTAACAACTGCAGTTATTTATTTAAGAACTGTGACAAAATATTGTAAAATGGGTCAAAATTCACTTTATAACTGTCTTGCTTACTAGAATAAATGTTGGGTTCATTTATGGTTGTAAGTTGAGAATTACCTGTATTTTAAACTTAGTAGTTTAACCAGAACAATGCACCAAAAAAAAATCAGTGTGAGTTAATCATACAAAAGAAAACACACAGAGGAAAATTGTAAGATCTGTTTGATGGGGCCCTCTGGCATCATGTTTCTGATATAAACAAGTCCCTTATGTTACATAAAATTTGATCATGAGATCAGTATACTGGTCTGAGAGTCAATGTGGTAGGTCACAATGTAAGTAATATCTGAAAGTCAGAATCAAAATAACTATCAAATCTATCAAAACTTCAGAATAGTTGCCCTGGATGAGATCAAATTATTATCTTGTGCTGCATGCAGTTTGCATAGTAGCCAATTAGATGTCAATACTAATAGGAAATTCTCTTGTAGGTATTTTAGAAGAGACATATACTGAATATTTCCAAATGGTTTAGAACAGTACCACCACCAGCAGCTATCCTATTCTTTTTTGCTCAGAGAATCTCGTATAAAAGACCAAAATAGTGGAAACATCATCGTCAGGAGCACTAAGAAGATTCAGTGAACAGGCCAGGAGGGTTGCCAGAAAATAATAGTTTCAGCTGACAGCATCCTAACTCTTTAAGGTGTTAACTTTTTTATGATTAGCAACTACAGAAAGCTTTGCACACCACTAATTAATCCACTTTTAAAGATATCCAAATAGATAGGGGATAGAAGGGGAATTTGCAGACAACACCAAGCCGGCAGGAATAACCAAGAACCCAGAAGATAGGCTCAAGATTCAGAAGGACTTTGACAGGCTTGAAAACTGAGCCCTATCTAACAAAATGAAATTTAGTGGTGAGAAAAGTAAGGTTTTACTTACTTAAAGAAAAACCAAATGCACAGATACAGAATAGGTGAAATCTAGCAGTAACTACAAGAGGGATCTAGGGAATCCCAGTGGACAATTGCTTAAATATGAGCCAGCAGTGTGCTGCAGCTGCCAAAAAAGTCAACATAGTTCTAGGCTGCATTAACAGAGAGATAGAATTAAGATCATGTGAAGTGTTAATACCACTTTATAATGCCTTGGTAAGATCACACTTGGAATACTGCATCCAGTTTTGGTTGCTACAATATAAAAAAAGATGTTGAGATTCTAGAAAGAGTGCAGAGAAGAGCAACAAAGATGGATAAGGGGCTGGAGGCTAAAACATGAAGAATAGTTGCAGAAATTGGGTATGTCTAGTCTAATGAAAAGAAGGATTGGGGTGACATGTTAGCAGTGTTCCAATATTTAAGGGGCTGCCACAAAGAAGAGGTGTCAACCTATTCTTCAAAGAACCTGAAGAACCTGAAGGACAAGAAGCAATGGATGGAAACTAATCAAGGAAAGAAGCAATCTAGAACTAAGGAGAAACTTCCTGACACTGGAACAGCTTGCCTCAAGAAATTGTGGATGCTCCATCAGTGAAGATATTTAAAAACAGATTGGACAGCCATTTGTCTGAAATGGTATAGGGTCTCCTGCTTGGGTGGGGGGTTGGACTGGAGGACCTTCAGCGTCCCTTCCAACTCTTCTATTCTGTTCTGTTTTTGTTATTCTTTCTATGATCAAGTGTATCCAGTGCATCAAGTCCAATGAAAATCTGGAGTGGTATAGGATCTCCCGCCACGGGCAGAGGGTTGAACTAAAAGACCTCCAAGGTCCTTTCTAACCTTATTGTTCTATTTTCTATGTTCTAGATAGCTATTTATAGATGCCTGAGGGAGATGGGGGAGAATGACCTCCTTACCTATGTTTTGTTTCCTGATTTCCATGGATAAGTGTATTTATTACATATATGAATATAACTAGCAAAAATGGATATCCCAAAGGTGCTTTTTCAAAAGGCAACTGGACTTTCTGGTTTTTCTTTGAAGACGTTTCACTGCTCATCCAACAAGCTTCTTCAGCTCTTGCCTCTTGAAAAAGCATCTTTGGGACAACCATGACCTGGATGACTGAGAATCTCCATAGACATTTAGCAAACATGGAGCAAATATTAAATTAGTAAATAACTCTCTTAGAGAAAAAAACATTTCAGTTGGAATATTTTTAGTACTGAAAATACAGTAGACTAATGAAAGTTTGCTGTAGAATTACTTGAGTATTTTCAGAGGAATAGATGTATCTTTGATGGCCACAATCACACCACCATGATCCAAATATAAGATATGATGCTCCTCTTCAAAAACCTAATGGCCAGGAAAAGAAAAATAACAAAGTAATTAGGTTTTCAGGAAAACCGTATTAGCATATTGGATCAAAAATAAACTAATATTGGAAGAGGGGAGAGGGGATTCATTGGACTGGTTGGGGGGCACGCACTGAAATCTGGGAAAGACTGGAGTGACAACAGAATGAGGGAAATGGGGGGGAAATAACAATGGAGATTAGGAAACAATGAGAATTTCATGACAATTGTAACATCAAATACAGGTAGTCCTCAACTTACAACTGTTCACTTAGTGACCATTTGAAGTTACAAGAGCCTTGGTGGTGAAGTGGTTAGAGTGCAGTACTACAGGCTACTTCTGCTGACTGCCAGCTGACTGCAATTTGGAAGTTCAAATCTCACCAGGCTCAAGGTTGACTCAGCATTCCATCCTTCCAAGGTGGGTAAAATGAGGATCCAGATTTTTGGGGGCAATATGTTGACTCTGCAATCCACTTAGAGAGGGATGTAAAGCACTGTAAAGCAGTATATAAGTCTAAGTGCTATTGCTATTACTACAATGGCACAGAAAAAAGTGACTTATGACCATTTTTAACACTTATGACCACTGCAACATCCCCATGGTCACGTGATTTATATTCTGATGTTTGACAACTGACAACATTTATGACGGTTGCAGTGTCATGGGGTCATGTGATCCCCATTTGCGAACTTCTGACAAGCAAAGTCAATTGGGAAGTAAGATTCATTTAACAACCATGTTACTAATTTAACAACTGCAGTGATTCAGTTAACAAATGTGACAAGAAAAGTAATAAAATAGGGCAAAGCTCATTTAACAAATTTCTCACTTAGTAACATCAATTTTGGGCTCAATTGTGATTATAAGTCGAGGACTACCTGTATTTTGGGTCATGAAAATAGTAGACACAGCACAGATGATGGGAAAGTATGTAAAGGTGAAAGATAATATGACATAAGTATTCCAAGTGATAATGTGAGAATACATTCATCTAAAATATCATTCAAGAAAGAAATAAGTTTTAATTTTAAATTAATTTTGTGTAAATATGCTTAGACCTAGACTGCAATTAACTAAATGTTTAAAAAGTGATTATGTCATCAAGCCTTCAAGAAAAAAATCCCAGTAGTAATAAAATATAGATGATAAAAAATATCATATCCTTAATCTATACATAATTGTTAATATATACAAAAACATATTCTACTGGACACAGCATTGTGGCAAGATGATTGCTAATAAACAATAACTCATTCTTTCTTTCTGTCTGTAGAGTTGATTTGGACTATCTTTAAAGCCCCACCTATTGATAATGAATAGCTTGGTCATATTAGGATTCACACATGAGGACTTTCATTCAGCTATATATTTTCTTTTCACTGGATCAGAACATGTTTATCTGTTGTGAGATTGCGTAATTTTATAGTAATTTATTTATTTATTTATTTATTTGTATCCCGCCTTTATTAATAAATAAACAAACAAATATAAAAATATGTAAAATGAACAAACACATCACATCATTTCAATACCTGTCTCCATGTTTTGCCACAGTCAGATGTTATATACATTTCTTCCTTGTATTCCACAAGCTGGGCACCCAGATTTCCTGAGAATAAAAGTATTATAATAATAATAATAATAATAGTAAAATTACTAAAATATTGCAAACTTACTGCAATTACTTCTACAAAGGCTCCTATTCTCCACCCACCCTTATGGCTGAAAAACCCCTTCTACATGCAGGAGAATCCCTAAGGCAGCTTCTACTTCCAGAATTAAGGAAATTGAAGTTCCACGCACAGCTTGGAGACTGTCAAATTGGAGAAGGCTATCCTAAAGCCACAATTGGCCCAATAATAACCCCCACCAAAGAATAATGTGGGACTTGTTCTCAGCTGCACTAATGATAGGTAGCCCCTAACAGCAGGGTTACATATCAATGTTTTTAATTTATAGCACGGGTGTCAAACTTGATCGCATCATGTGATGTTTTTGCCTTTGCGGAACTGGGGTGGGTGTGGCCTGTGCGTGATGCATCTGGCCCGCGGGCCGCCAGTTTGACACCCCTGGTTTATAGTATTTATCCTTTATCCTTGTCCCACATTTTTATCCAATAACTTAAAAGCAGGACATATAAACACATTTTACTTTAATCTAACAGCAATACAAACACACTACATAAATTAAATTGAGTGATGCTACTTTTCCAAAAAGTAGTAAACTTCATGGCTGAAGAAAAACGGCCAAACGGGCAAACCGGAAGTTTGGAAAAACGGACTTTGGGTTTGCCCATTGGACCATTCAAGGAAGCTGTCTGTTTTTCCAAACTTCCGGTTTGCCTGTTGGGCCATTTTTCGCACTCGAGGCTTCAGGGAAGCCCGAGGGTGAAAAACAGCCCAACCGGGGGGGCATGCGTGGGGATGTGCGCATGCGCAGTGTGGTACACATGGGGGTGGTTGTGCCAGCGCACATGTGCTCTAGCGCACGTGCACACTCCATTTTTGGCACACAAGAAGAAAATGGTTCGCCATCACTGATCTAGGCTATGGCAGCTTTGATTTGTGCTGACTGCCAGATGACATTCCACTAGGTTTTTTTAAATGCAGCTCTAAAATACCAAGCAGCTTTTCCACTTATGCACAATCATTCATAGTTTTCCATTCCTAATCATGGCTTATGTGAAACAACTTGGACTGTTGTTCAACATTGAGGGTTGTTAAGGTTGCACACAGTGAACTTCTGTGCTAGGTACAAGGTGAAATAACTGGTTTCAATGACTTGTCTGTAAAATCAGTAATAATTCTAAGGACACATGAAGTCAGAAACAATACAGTGTTCTACAGGGAGAAAATGTGTGTATCTAATATGAAGGCCTAAATGCTAGAATTAATCTGTAAATTTAAAATGAAGTCTGCAGCTTACAAACCACACATATCCTTGTGCTAAGCCTGTATTTAACGATTACTTCTTGCTAGCCCTTCATGTTACTATGTTCCCATGCAGACACTCAGACAAAACAATTTATACTTGCTTTGCTAACAAGGTGCTAAGAGTAGGGATTTAGTTTAATCATAGTTCTCACATACAAAGGAGGGTGCAGATAGGCAGTAAAAAAAAATTAAAAATCATTCAAGAGGGTTCTGAGATGAATAAGCTTAGAAATGGAGGTGATGACCGGCAGCTTAAATGTTCAATACAATCTTAACTCTAGTGGTTGGTGAAGATATACTGTTGGTTTCAATCCAGAGAAAGAATAACTAGTGAATCTAAATTGGATTGGGCAGTGAGTGTTCAGCACCATTGTAACTTTGAATAGTTACTGAACAAGTGGTCATTAAACAAGATTACCTGAAGCTGTGAAATATAACATAGAGAATGTTTCAGGCTATTATTGCCAATTTTGGCCACCTATTTTTTCTTTACTCTGTCCAATTTCCATCTCAAATGACATCCCCCTCCAAATCCTCAATTTAACTCCTATGCAATTGGAATGATACTTTGTCCCTTCAGTTCTTAAATGACAGGGAAGGTCAAGAAGCTTCATAAAGTGTCAGGAGCCCTCTGACTTTGCTAGAGACTCTTTCAGAAGGCAATGGCCTGAATATACTGTATTATCTGAGAAAGAGAGAGAAATACAGTATTTCAGATACCACTAATTGGCTTCCTCAAATATTCCCTTTCTATCTATTATACAGTATATACTGTAGCTCTCACTGCATTTCTCACACAGGTCAGAAATAATATTATGGTAATAGCATCTGTTATAGCAATATCTATAGAAAAATGTAAAGACAAAAAAAGAGGGGAAACTGTTGCCTGTTATTTCCCTCTGTGGATTTGATTTTGCACACAACAGAAACAAGCAGATAGGATGGAACTGAAACCAATAGCTGTTAGAGATGGGCAATTTGAGACAAAGTTGCATTATTATGTATCTTTTTGACTGAAAAACACCAAAAGCAAAATATTAAGTTATCTCTCTCTTTTTTTTACCTGCCCCCATTATGAGTCCTGGTGCTGTATCCTTAGTATGAACCATCCCTGACACATATGGATTATCTGGCCAGCGCAGATGAAGATGAAGATGGCAATCAGGCTATAAAGTTAACAAAGAAAAAACACTATTTTTAGGAGAGTAAGTGGAATACCTTTAATTTCTGAAACAGCCACACCAAGATTAAACAGAAAATGACAATTTATTGTTACTAAGAATGTAATAATGGCATTATATTTAAATTTTCACCATTGCACCAGCAGAAAATATTACCACAGGGTACAGGTAGTCCTCCAGATATGACTGTAATGAAGCCTGCCCCTTATGGTCCCATCCCAGCAATCGTTAGGTGAAACATGTCACCTAACAACCCCCCATCCCTGCTCTCCTCAATGAAATGTAAAACAAACATGTGGGTTGTTAAGTAGAGTGTGGGATACCTCCTGGGTGGGGGAGGCCATAGGAGGCCGAGTATAGACTCAGGCCTCCTGCCCTAGCCCTCTCAAGCCCCCCCATCCCTGAGATGTTCCATGCTCCATTTCTCATGCCTTTCCCTATTCCCACTGGGTCTCAACAGGCCTTTCCCCATTCCCACTGGGTCCTCCCAGGCCTCAGGTCTGATTCCCATCCCACTAGGTAAAACACCCTTTTCCTTCCTTACCTTCTGAAGGACACCAAGGCCTTTCTGAATGCTGGGGTGACTTTCTTCTTTGCATGGCTGCATCATGGCACAGTTCCAAAAGTGGTCCCTGTTTTGTCCCGCCCACAAAATGGCAGCCCCATTTGGGTTGCTTCTGCTTCATTTTGTTGCCTTAACAAGCTCTGTATAGATTCTGCAGCACTGTGTAACCTCTCTAAGGTAGCAGAATGAAGCATCTTGTCTGGCAGGTGCCATTTTGTCCCCTGCCACAAACTGGTGGGACAAAATGGTGGTCACATTCAGGTTGCTGCCGCACAGCCCGGGGACAATCAACTTTGTTCTGCTATCTTAACAAGGTCTGTACAGTGCTGCAGAAGCTTTTTGCATCATTTAGAAGCTTCTGTGGCACTAGATCTCTCTAAGGCAGCAAATTAAGCAATTTCTCTGGTAGCTGCCATTTTGTTCCTGCTCAGAAGCAAGCAGGACAAAATGGTGGCCACATTTGGGTCACTGCAACATAGCCTCGGGACACATGGCCTGCCCTCCTTATATAACATAAGCTCTGGAGAACTTCAGAAGGTAAGTGTGGGGTGTGATGGGCATGTGAGGAGGAGGCCTAAGCACTGCAGGGTCCCAGCAGGATGAGATGGGGGGAGAGAGGTGGGAGGGGGCTGCAGCGACCTTGTGGTGGATTGTAAGGGTGAAAAACTGCAGGCCCACTGCAACCATCATAACTTTCATATGTAGCCGTCATAATGGGTCATATGTAGCTTTTTGGGGGGAGGTTCTAATTTTGAATGTTCATTAAATGGTTTGTCATACTTTGAGGATTACCTGAACATCATTAGCATGTAAAAATACTGTATGACATCTTAATGCAATACATACAGGTAGCTCTTACTTACCGAATGCCTCTTTAAGCAACCATTTAAAGTTATGATTGTATTTTTAAAAACCAGTTTTGTGACCAATCTTTGCATTTATAATTGTTGCAGCATCCTGTGATCAAGTGCTATTCAGGTGCTTTGCAACTGGTGCACGTTCATGTGATCACCATTTCTATGCTTTCTAATTGGCTTATAACAGAGTTAATGGAGAATGTGGAGGTAAAAGCATTAAGTTCCAGTCATATGATGATTCTCTTAATGATTGTGGTGATTTGCTTAATGACCAAAGCAGAAGTGAGGACATAAACTTGTCACAGTGATATGATGTTTTGTTTAGTAATTCTGGCTGTGATCCCAATTGTGGTTGCTAAGTGAGGACTACTTGTAATTGTATTCTTTAAAATTAAACACACACACACCTACTTTGAAGGTTTGTATATTCCAAAGAGATATAAATCTGTTTTACAACTAATTTTGCCATTTTTAAAATATACCAGGTACAAATGCCAGAAGAATAACTGCTCATGTTCACAAGACAGAACCTCTGTGCTTAGTCCCAAGATTTTATAAATGTACTAATTACCTTAATCAATCTAATAGTATTTCATCAGCATAGTCTCCGATCGTTGCTTTCAGACATTTTAAGTTTTAATCATCCTACTGATTCAGGTATTTGGGTTTTTAATTGTATTTTTCCCCAAAGAGATATAAAGAAAAAATACTGACAAGGTTAAGATGAATTAAACAGAACTATTATATTTAAAATGAGCCTTCAGTATAGTGCCAAAGAGAGTCCTTTGATTTAAATAAAGTGGATATTTTTTATTTGTCCAATATTTTAATGCTTATAATTGATGAAATCTAATATGCATAAAAGTACACCTTTCACTTTGCCTGAAATAAATTAAAATTGCTTTTTATTATTTAATTCATACGAGCATGGATTGGATCAAGCTAGGTATGTCCAAGTCCAAAATATATAGTTTAATCAACTATAGAAATTCCAGTACTGAAAGTATGGGGCTTGGGCCTGGTCTTTCCAGTGTTTCATATTGGTTATTCTTTCATTAACCATCTCGATGGCATCTTCAAGTCCCAGTTGGCTTATATATTCAGGTGTGAAACATAAGTAATAAGCTTTTGTTTGCAAACCTATTACCAACTGTCTTTATTGCTACAATCCATACTGGATAATAACACTCATTAACAACAGTGGAAATAATCTTCTGAGATTTGAAATAACTGTTAATATTCTGGACCATGCCTGAGTTTTAACGCTTGGCAAGCCTGCTTCCAGCATCAGAATTACTTCAGAAACATATTTGGGAGCACCTATTATAGCCCTAAGAAAAGATGAAGTTAATTTATCACTGTTACTGAATATTGTTGTTTATACTGAAATTGCCTACATAAAATTACTGTTCTACTTCTCCTCTTCTTCCTCACGTGAAACTTTTTATTTAAATGATCAATTATTCCCCAAAATGTCATCAATTGATCTGAAATTCACTACACGAAGGTTTCATTGTATTATTGTATTTCCCTTTTTGGGGGGACTATGCAAATACAGTTTACTCTTCGTTTAATCAACCAGTCCTGTGATTTAACTTGGGCTGGAAAAGCATAGTTACCTAAAGTCATCTGGTGACTTCAGGGTTACGTGTTGACTTAAAGCTAAGTTTCCATTATCCCAAATCAATGCTTTAGGTTGCATAATCTCTACATGCTCTCCATCCAAAATATGTTAAGGTCAATTGCTTTTCTTTTCCTCGGTTTCTCTCTTGCAAATGCTAGAAAACTCACAATTCCATCTTTATCATTGTTGAATACATGTTGCTTAAATTGCCATTGTAGCTACAATTGATCACTTGAAACTAGAGACTGAAAGTCCCAAAGGTGCTTTTTCAAGAGGCAACTGGACTTTCTTGGTTTTTCTTTAAAGACGTTTTGCTTCTCATCCAAGAAGCTTCTTCAGCATTGACAGAATAGTGGGGAATGGAAGGATTTATATTCCTTGCAGGCAGCTGGTCAATTGTATCCTTTTAGAGGGTCGTTGAAGCATTTGGAGGTTTATCTGTGTCCGCAGGGTCACCTGAGTAGTGCTCCTGGTTCCTGTAGTCTGTAATTTTTTCTCTGGAAATCCATTCCTACTCCCACACCATTCAAAGTGCGTTCATCCCAAACCGTATAGCTAAAACTTGCCTCCTGAAAAAGCATATTTGGGATTACCATGACGTGGATGACTGAGAATCTCTACAGACTTTTAGAGACTGAAAGACAATTGCATACAACCTGCAGTGTCTCATCTATAAAAACCTTCCTATAGCTCTTAAAATTGTTGTTTGTTATCACATTTGTGTCCCTTCTTTCTTTAGGAAACTACAGCTCATTTTATTATAATTAAAATCCTATGAATTGGACTCAGGAACAGTTATTGGCTTTCAGTTATCTAAAGGACTCCAAGATCAAGTATGGATTTGAACCAGTACTGTAATCAACTGCCATTTATCTCAGTATCGGTCATGGTGAGGTTTTGAGTCATTTATAGATACAAAACTTAATTAAGGTTTATAAGATGAAACCCCAAAGTTAATGTCCAAAATAATATTGAATGCAAAAAGCTTCTACATCTAAAATAATGAGGATGTTCAGGAAACAAGCTGAATACTGACCTAACTGGCTGCTAAATGAGGTCTGCAAAGAATCGTTTCATGGGAGAGCATTAATATATAATATATACTATTTACATATGAAATACTAGAAAATTCTGAATTTAGTTTGACCAATGCATTAAAACATAGATTTATTCTATATCCTTTATCCTCACATCCATAGAAAACACATCTTACTAAAGCCATGCAAAGCCACTGCAAATGTTGGAGTAACTATGAAGTCTCTACAGTAAAAGAGAAATGGTTTTTTTTAAAGGAAAAACTGAATGATAAAGCAGATCTTATATCTGGAGTAGTTTAGACATCAACAGAGATTTACCCAAAGCTTTCAGGAAGATGAAGCAAAGAAATGTTTGTAAATCACTTTGGAAATATAACTTTCAGCTGTTGAAGTCTGAAGTGTTTCCTTCTTATTGTAAGGTATAGATTCTTTTATTGATAGAAAACCAAAAATAGCAGAGCATAATAACAGTTCAAATTATATTCTATGTATTTCATCAAATCATTCCATAGTTAATCTGTTTTTTCTCACGGTCAACATATTTTTTATATCTTTATTAAATAAGCAGGGTTTTTTTTGTTGCTATTTTAAGAGCAGGGGGAAATACTCACTGGTTTGCAGTCAGTTGGTTTACCATTCATATCACTAGCTGGGGGCATTAGATAATCCCAGTTACGGCCTTTATTAAATGTTATAAGAGTGGTAACTTTTCCATTTATTTTCTGATTAGCCAAAAACACTCCTTTGACACCTTTAACCTATGTTACAAATATAAAATATAGCCAAGTTAATAAACAACCATCAAATATATATTCAATATATTAAGCTTCATTTGCTACTAGTAGAAAAGTGAACAAGTGAATAGCTTGAAATATAACTACTCTCAAAAATGTGGATCTGACCAAGGCAAAAACAGAAAGGCCTTCACCATTTTTCTCACCAAAAAGGACGCCTTTCTAATAGAATTCTTTGTGTGTGTGTGTGTGTGTGTGTGTGTGTGTGTGTGTGTGTGTGAGAGAGAGAGAGAGAGATACATACATACATACATACATACATACATACATACATACATACATACATACATACATACATACATACATACATATATATATATATATATATATATATATATATATATATATATATATATATATATATAATTGCAAGAATTCTGTTTTTATAAAATAACAAGAGCTAACTGGAGCTGAAGCAGATTTTGCTGTTATGGGAACAATCTTCCAGTAATTCCCCTTCCCCCTTCCAAATACACCCAAACAAAGAGAGCAATTGTTCCTTTAGTTATGTTTTGACTCCTAAGCCGTAGCCTTTCAGGGGCTGCTCTAATTCTACACTTCAAGAAATTCTCTGCCTCAGTACTCTTATAAAGAACTATTTAATGATATATGTACTGCTGATTGAGGGAACACTGATCTAGATAAAACCTTTTGAAATTCATTTTATTGTGCTTGTTCATTACATGAAAGTCACAGCTCTTCCCAACCAGAATAAAAAATCATCTTTTCTAAACCAGAAATCTATTTTCTTTGTATGGGTAAATTACTCTGAAGTTGTGATGAACATCTATTGTACCACATTTTATACTGCTAATTGCTATGTAAGTAAATTATGTTGTAGTATGTAGCAGCAGATCATTGAGGGATAACATTTTCTCTTCCCAACAGAAAGATAAATAACAATTCTGAAGAAGGCATCAGTTGGAGGTGTTCAACTTTTGGTTATTGAAGAGATTGATAGGTTCTAGTCAAACATAGTAGTTAGGTAGTTGGTTAATATTTTTAGTCACATGGGTTTAGGTATTCTTCTATTTACGCAGTATTAAACCCTTATCCTATAAATTTTGTTGAGATTTCATGTTGAGAACTAATCCCTTTAAGATACATGGATGTGTAGGGTTAGTCATCTGACTGACCAAATACAACAATCCTGTCATACACCAAATCAATTCCCTTTGGAGGTAAAACATCTTCTCATTCCAACAGCTTATATAAGAAGGAAAAGACTACTATTTCAGAGAAATATTCTTAGGCACTCTAAGATGGCACATGGCTGAGAGAGGATAGAGGGTGTGTCAATCCTTCAGATAAACCAGACAGGAAACATGACTAGATGAGCCAATTCTGCTTCATTGTAAGGCTACATTAGCAGAATCTGGCAACTGTGAAGGTAACAAAAGCCACCCATTTTAACTGCTTGATCAATTAGGGGGGAGTCCTTCCTAAGTTTCTTTTTTTGCCTGTTAAGCCATTCCTGGTCAGCAGAGTGCTGCTGGAGGCTGGGGAGGCCGAAAATGGGCCGTGGGGGGGGGGGCGCATATGGCCTGTTTTGGCTGGCAGAGGCACCGCGGGCCAGTCCTTTGATATTTCCAGGCCAGCCCTGTGGGCCAGATTTAAGCACCCCACGGGGCGGATTTGGCCCGTGGGCCTTGAGTTTGACACCCCTGGTCTAGACTGACAGTGTGTATACTATATATCTGACATGCATTTTGCTCCATAAATGTGATTTAATTACATATATAGACAGATATATATGTATATATATATGTATATATATATATATATATATATATATATATATATATATATATATATATATATATATATATATATATATATATATATATATATATATATATATACTAATAAAATTTGTAGATTGAAGAATTTTCTTCCTATCAAGTCAATATGTCTCAGAAAGGCAATTAATTAATAGCTATGCAGCCTCAGTTAATACGGAAAGTCCCTGGATTAAGAACCCCCAGTTTTAGGATGATCCATAATTAAGAAAAGAGCCTACTGAGGCAAAATTCAAGTGAATTACATAATAATTCAGGTTCATTACACTATACTACTTATACAGTATTATACAATAACATTATTCCAGCTTATGTACAAATTCAACTTAACAGACAACAGGAACCAAACTCATTCTTAAACTGAGGACTACCTGTACTCAAATAAGATATAGTTATATTGATAGGAGTATTCCAGAAATGTTACTATAGTTAGTAAAATTGTAGTTTTTTAAAAAGAGACATTTACCTCCAAAATATCTATTAAAACATTCTCCTCAGGTTGCTTGGTACTCCTGACATTTTCTAATGCAATGGAATAGGAAACGCCTTGTGGGTCAGACTGGTAGAGGTTATATGTATCAATCTGATACCATTCCTGGATAGCTATAAACACCTGGTTCTCATCAGTGCTGATAATCTGTAAATCCTGAAGTGGGGGGAAAAATGAGATTTACAACCTGGAGCTACCTAGTATTAATGAAAATACTGTATACCATGATTCCTATCTCCCCAAAGCAACTCAGTATTATTTGGGACAGAAAAAAAGAATAGCAAGGAAGCTTTCTGAAATCACTTTTTCAAGTACAGACTTGGGGAAAAAATATGCTGCTGTATTTAAGAATTGCATTAATTGACTTTTAAAGTCACAGCAACTTTTTCCACATTTATGCAAATGCTTGAAAAAAGACTCAGTTGCTTTAATCAATAGCAGAAAGGTTTGTTATACAATGTCCTAAGTACCGGTACTTCTTTTTGAATCGTATCGGACTATGATCAGTTCAATTTTTCATAAACAGTATATTACATTCTGAATGTGGCTTGTACCAGATTAAATGCAATTGGGTAAATATTTAATTAAAAAATGAAAAATGCAACTAAACATAAATAGTACTACATTTTAAAATTAAATAATAAACTTAGTTACCAATCACCAAAACTCCATGTCCATGACTAGCAAGAAGTCCTACACCAACTCGCTGCCTAAGCTTCATTGCAGCAGCAAAGATTGCTGGTGCCCCGGGGCAAGTTGAACAGAAGCACCACACAATCAGAGCTTTTTCTCAGTCTGAGCTGCAGCAGCACCAAGTGACCCCACTGCTGCAATGAAGCTCGGGCAGTGAGCTGGAGCCTTTCCCCGGACAGCAGGCAGCCAGCCAACCTTGACCTGGTAGCCAATCTGCTCTGAAGTCCAGAGCCTCAAGACTTTTGAGATGACAAAAGCAGCGGGACTCTGCAGATGGTACTTTCATGGTTCCTGCATCTTCCTTCTTCATTTTCAGTTCTTTCTGTGTGCAGGCAAATATCTACTTTATTTAGCCCATAATGATGTTCTATCATGGCACGTGGTGCTTAAGTGCAAAAAACCTCCCCTAAAATAAAAGTATGGAAATTATAGAAACCCTTGAAGAATGATTTAGAAATAGAAATATATTTTCCAATAAACAATTTGAGTAAATCTCTTCTAGTACAGCAATGAAAGAAGAATTATGGATTTTGTGAGAAATTACCTTGGGTAAAGCATACTTTGGCAATTTCATCTGTATAAATTCATTCCGACGATAAGAAACATAGTATTTTGTTTGATTTCCTGAAGACACCTGTGAAAAAAGAGGGGAATACAATTTTATCTGTGAAAAAAATGGTAAAAATGTACACAGTAAAGACTTATTTAATTAGGAACATGGACTATAGAGAGAGTGCACACACAAGGAGCATTAATACAATCATGGTCATCTGCAGAAATTCTTCTTGAGTGAAGTGGGGAAAGAATACCTATCAAGTTTTACTGTTTATACTTTGCTTATAATCATACATGCTTGACAAATAAACAAATACAAATAGTTAACAGCTTGCATGCTTGCACTTTTAAACATTATTTTTGGAGTGAGAGGACAACTGGGGATACAATGAACAAAGCTGTAAAGAAACAAATGAGACTAGCTGTTCTGTCCCCACGGGTATGCCCCCCAAAATAAGATGCACGGGAATGAATTGGGAACAATACACTTTTACTTCCAGGAAAGTCTTAGCAAGAGTTAAATCTTTTCAAAAGAATATCAGGTATTAATGAGTTATTTACACGGAGGCCTTCTCAGTAGTTGGCTAGAGTCCCAGAAAAGCAGACAGATAGTTTTATCTCAAACTGACGGAGGTTGGCAGAAACCCAAGTCCAATTAGCACAGGAAAAATGTTCACTTAAAAATCCAAGCCGAAGACACAAATTGAGATCAAGATGCTGGAAACACAGAACGGGGTTGTTCTCTGCAACGAAGCCCCTCGTGACAGACCCTTAAATACCCTCAGGGCGTGGTCAAGACCTGCAGTACTACTCACGAGGAAGCCTTCTCCTGATTAGCCATTCATGTCTCTTTGAGGACCTGCACGCTCTGGCATCAAGAAGGGGCTCCTCCTCTTCTCCCGAGTCACTAATCTCAGGAGATGCATCAGGCTCTAATTGTTCGCCAGCCTCTGACCCCACGTCCTCTTCACTCTCCATCTCTGGTGCCAGGAACACCGGTCTTCTGTACTGCACCCCCACTACCTCCGAATCCTCGGGATCGGCTGCTAATTGCACCGGACTCGACCTGGCCACAACACTAGCTTTGTTAATCTGGGGGGACTCTACAAATGCAAAAATGAACTGAACGGACACAAAGTTGCCTAACCTGTGCTAGACAGTCTTGAAAGTAGCTACCCAATTAATCAGCTATATGATAGAATCGAAACTATTTGTCTTTTGGTGTGAAATTTGAAATGAAACTACCTGCAAAGTAAGGATGATGCAAATTATGCAACATCAGAGACAGTTTAAACTGATACTTGCATTTGTAGTAATCCCATGGAAAAATGAAACCAACAATATGAACAATTAGCTTTTAAATGGCAGCTTGGGCTAGAAAATAACTTATCATTTGATGGTTAAGGGAGACACCAACATTTGATTATGGTAATTTTTGCACTACCTTCTTGAGACTGCATTTATTTCCTTATTAAAAAGCTTCATAAGTAAACAAGCATAGATTTGTACTGAAAATTATGTAAACATTAACATAGTCAATGATCTTACTTGAAGGAATATGTAGTTATCCTGTACTGTCAAGGAATTCTTGTCAATCCTACCATTGAAGGGAAATTTCAGTGATTTTTCAGAATAATTCTGAAACTGACAGGTCATGTAGTAAAAACCTGTTGAGAACCAAAAATAATAGATAAAAGTAAATAAATAAATGCTTATACCATTTGCAAGAATAAAAGCTGAATGATTCAAAAAGTCCACTCTCTTCAACTAGTATTGATCTGCTTTCCTTGACAGCTGGTTTTTAGATTTTTGAGCAAGGTATTTCTGCTAAAACTCAGACACATGTAAATTACAAATACCAGAATTGCACATAATTTATAATATTTTAATAGAACCATGTGAATTTTAGGGTATTTAGTACAGGAATAAAGTATTCCGTAAAACCTATTAATGGGCTTGTCATTTCTCACTTGTGGGTTACAATACAGAACTTTGGTTTTGTGGAATGAAATCTACAAGATTAGAACAAAACATTGAGAAGAACTTTGAGACAGGGTTCTTCAAAGAGACAGGGTTCAATCTGGAATACTCAACAGACATACCGGTTACAGATATATCAATTACAATTGCTGCAATGGCACAAAATTTCAGAATCTATAGATGTGAGCCAGTATAGCTTAGAATCTAACATTGGAATGTCAGATTTGCTTATACCTCAGATGGATAACTTTTAAAAATATACTGTATTTTTCGGAGTATAAGACGCACCTTTTTACCCCCAAAAAGAGGGTGAAAACTTGGGTGCATCTTATACACCAAATGCAGCCCCACCCACACAGCCACCCCCACCCTTTGGCCTCTGTCTTCCAGCAATTTACCTGCTTGCAGGAAAGAGGGAAGAGCCTGTAAAGCCAAGCAAGTCAGTAGCAGTTTCCCGATCTACAGCTGATTAGGTTTGCCACGTGGGAAAATGAAAGTGAAACTAACTACAAAGAGGCAAATAGCTGGGAGAGATGCAGATTTTTATTTTTTGCTGAACTGGATGGAAGGGGGTAAGTGAATAACTATAAATTAAAGTGACCAGATTTTTTTTTCTTCAAGCGGGACACAATTGACGGGGGTGGGTTTCTCCATTTGAGTTTTGCCCTCTGCACATGCGCAGAACGCTGCGCATGCGCAGAGGGCAAAACAGCAAATGTTGGCGTCCAGGTGAGGTGGGGGGGTGGGGGGGGAGGGGGGGAGGCGGGAGGGCGCTTGGATGCCTGTAGCTCGCGACAGGTAAGCTGCCGGCGGCCTCCTTTCCCCGTCTCCCGCCTCCCGTTCGTTGCTTGCCAGCCCGGCCGAAGGGAAGGCGGGAGGCGAGGAAAGGCCTCCCGAAAGGAGGGGAGGCTTCGGGAGCCCGCCTCCCTTTCGGCCCGAAAGGGAGGCGGGCTCCCGAAGCCTCCCCTCCTTTCGGGAGGCCTTTCCTCGCCTCCTGCCTTCCCTTCGGCCGGGCTGGCTCGCCTCCCCTCCTTTCGGGAGGCCTTTCCTCGCCTCCCGCCTTCCCTTCGGCTGGGCTGGCTCGCCTCCCCTCCTTTCGGGAGGCCTTTCCTCGCCTCCCGCCTTCCCTTCGGCTGGGCTGGCAAGCAACGAACGGGAGGCGGGAGACGGGGAAAGGAGGCCGCCGGCAGCTTACCTGCTCCAAGCATCCAAGCGCCGCGGTCTCCCGGTCGCCCGCCCGGCCCCAGGGCAACGGCAGCAGCGAGGCGACGGGGGGAAGAAAGGGGAGGGGGACGAGGAAGGGCTGTTTGCGCCGCTCGTAAGCTCAAAGCGGCGACGGCTCCTCGTCCCTCACCCCTCCCAACCGCAGCGGCGCCTCCGAGGGCGGGGCTAGGGATGGGGCGGGGGAAGGAGAGGAGGAGCAGCCTCCCTTCCCCCTCCCCCCAGCTTCCAGCGCCCGCCCGCCAACGCCAGCCCGAGCTGAGAGGCCTGCTGCCTTTCAGGCCGATTTTTTGAAAGAATGCCCTAGTCGGGCATTGTTTTTAAAAATCGGGACTTTTTAAGAGGGCGGGCGGGACGCGGGACAAATGGCGAAAAAGCGGGTGTGTCCCGCCAAAATCGGGACGTCTGGTCACCTTACTATAAATGTCTGTAGAATGTTCAAATTATTAGACTTATTTTTTAAAGACTGCTTTATTATTGTTCTAGAGCCAGGGGTCTCCAACCTTGGCAGCTTTAAGACTTGTGGACTTCAACTCCCAGAATTCAACAGCCAGCTTTGTTAGCTTTGCTGGCTGTGGAATTCTGGGAGTTGAAGTCCACAAGTCTTAAAGTTGCCAAGGTTGGAGATCCCTGTAAATCTAGACAACTTAACAAAATAAAGAAGCTTTTTAAAATAAATGCTTGCTCTGAAGAGGCCCAGTGCTATTGTATCTTCTTTTAAATAATAGAGAATAATGTATACTTCCAGAAAATTTAATTAATTTTAACAGCTCTGTACAAGTATAGTATGAAATGTAACAGTGTCCTGTTTAGTATTAGAGTTTAGTTACCTTGGAGTAGATCTATTTAAATAATTGGGAAGAGTTAGTGTGACTACATTTAAGAAAACTTTCTGGCATAATGTACATTTCTCCAATTCTTTGCTATTTCTATGGGTCAGGCACACAAATACACAGCAAACAGTGTATATCATCTGTGCTGTTTGCTGTTTGGCAAATTGCTTGGAGGCAGAGGCCTTTTTCCCTTGTTTTCCTCCCCCAAAACTTAGGTGCGTCTTATACTTTGGTGCGTCTTATACTCCGAAAAATACGGTAATTCAGTATAACTTTTAAATCAGAACTTGAAACATTTTTTTTGTTAAAATGGCTTAAATTGTGAACACCTGCCAAATAATAACCACAATCAACTTACAAATGTTATTTCTAATTATATTATATTCTACTTGCAAATGTGGAGGTGACATATAAGAGTAAATCTGGTAATTGATCTTTCTATAAAAATGTAAAGACAAAGAATGAATATTGAATATAAAGTGAAAACAAAATTGGGCACTAAAGGTGAGTTTGGATATAAATGTAATGGATGAAGGAATGAATAAAAAATGAAACAAAAAGTGAGTAAGAGACATTCCTACAAATCTTGAGAATTAAAAAATAAGCTAGTCCTGAAGCATATCTTCTATTAGCTGATAATGGCATTGGGTCTCAAAAGAGATATTTTAAACTTTTTAATGAACCTAAGATACTTGTGGTTAGAATAACTCAGTGACAAAATATAAACAATGTGGCAAAAACATTCAAGGCTTAGGAACCTAAAGGAAGCATCGGTATATAATTATTGTTGCTTGGGAGTACTGATGGAAGCATTTCTGAATATGATAAGATTAATAAATGCAATAATATGCATTATATGCAATAATAAAACAGTATTATTTTTCTTAAAGATTGTCTTTTCTGTCAGAGTTATGGATCAGCTTCTCAAGATACTACTAAAATTGACATAACTGAAAAATATGTATAGTTGGATTTATATAATGCTAATTTAATGCAACTCATAAAAATATAGAGATATTAATTTTATTGTTCCCTTTTTATTAGTGCACAAACTTAGTATCGGTAATACAACATAAACAATATACATGCTATATTCACAATGTTTCCATTATATCAAGAGAAGAAAGGAATATCTTTCTTATAAAACAAAAATATTTAATAATGCATAAATCAGATTTAAATCTGATTTAAATAGAATATTCTATATAGGACTTATTGATAAACGACACAGAAGTTATCCAATGCCTTTACAAAATAATACAAGAAACTGTATTTCTGTGATTACTACCGTATTTTTCAGAGTATAAGACGCACCTTAGTTTTGGGGGAGGAAAATAGGGGGGGAAATCTACCTACCAGGTATTCATTTGGCTAGTGTCCTTAGTCTGTTCAGCTTCAGCACATTATTTTATCCTCTGGTTAGGGCTGAAAAAGCCTTTTTCAGAGGGAGTAGGAATGAAAGCAAGCCTGCAAAGACTTAGGGAAGGAAAAACTGCTTTGGAGGGAGTAGGAATAAAAATAAATGCAGCAAGCCAGGAAGATCGTTAGCACCCAGTTAGGGCTGAAAAGCACCGCTTTTTCAGAGGGAGTAGGAATGAAAGCAAGCCTGCAAAGACTTAGGGCTGGGAAAAACCTTCTTCGGAAGGAATAGGAAATCGGGAAGATCGTTAGCACCTTGTTATGGCTGGGAAAAAAGCTTCGGAAAAGCTACATTCGAAGTATAAGACGCACCCAAATTTTCAGCCTCTTAGGGAGGAAAAAGGTGCGTCTTATACTCCAAAAAATACGGTACTTTTTGAAGAGCTACAATCAAGTTATTAAAGGCTGTTGAATACATTGTTGAATAAGTTTTAGTCATTCATTTTAATAAAGCACTTTGTAAATTATTTGATAGTTTCTGGTTTTGATTTTGAACAGTATTTATAGACACTAAAATGATTTGTAATTGACTGAGGTTGTACATTATTTTGTTAAAGTAGAGTGGCCAATTTAGTGAACTGACATTCATGGTAATTAATTACTGAACTTTGCAACTGTAGCATTAAAAACGTTGATTATTTTGAAACTGAATATTACTAATAGCATTTGGGTGGAAGGGTGTTATAGGAAGCAGGACTCTAAAACACTCTGACACAGGCTCTTTCTCTGGTTTTGGGTTTGATTTAGAAACATTTTGACTTACCAGAAAAAGCAAAAAAAAGTTCATTCATGCATAAATCAAAAACTATCTACTTCATACTAGCTAGAAATTTGATTTCAACTCCATTATTTTTGCATAACAATAAAAAAGATATCCTCTTGAAAGACTCAAGATTCCACATTTGAGAGAACCTTGCTTGAAAGGTTCATTATACTAACCAAAATAAACTTTAGGTATGTACTTTGTCGAGCTCTTTAAATTAGGTTTTCAATTTGTCTTAGATACTCTTAAGACCTTTATGTTTTGATTGACAAAATCCCTTAAAATTTCCTCATATCAATTGAAGGTAAAACCCAATATAAATACATTTTTCCCTCTTGCTAATTTTTTCTTATCTAAATCAAAGTTTGCCATGTTTGAGAACTGCCTCAGTGGAGCTTCCTCTGTCCAACCATTCCATTGTACAATAAATATTTTACATTCTTGCTTCTGAACCCTATACTGGGATTTAGGAATACTGGTGACCTACGGTAGTTAAAAATAAATTAGGGAGTCCCTATCACAGACTCACCCAGCATTGGGGAAAGGGTTGTATCTGTCAGAAGCAAACCTGTTATCTCTTTTTGCTGCTTTATCTGTACTTTCTCCCAACCAGCTTTGATTGGAGAAGGATAAGGAAGAAATGAAGGTAAGGACAAAATAACCTATGGGCACCCTGTTCATGTTTCACTCAAATCTACACTGAATATCTGTTTCCATCTCGTTGCTCATGCCAAAGCATTGTGGAAATATATAGTCCTTTACCCAATTAAAATGTACAACTAAGTAAAGCAAAAGTTTTTTGGATCCTGCAGTGAAACTTTTCTTTATTAGATTCTTTAGTAGTGACCACTGGATCTGTCCCACAGGAACAGATGCCAATGCTTCAGTGAACAGTCTTTTATTAATGTTTACACAGACACTACACGAGGACACTTAAGGTACACACTGGCTAGCTAAGTTACTTTACATGGAAAGCAGAAATATAACAAATTACAAATAAAAAATGATATGTGCATTGATTTAGTTTATATCCTCTTGTTTTATACAAAATCTTTTGTTTGCCCTTTGTATACATTATTAGCTCATTTAAGTATAATGGAGTTGGGCTTATTTTCTAATAATATTAACTTATATCTACTTGATCAATATCAAAAATTGATTAAACAATAAACTATTATTTAAACATAATCGGACTAATTATGATATCCATTTTGATATCCAAAATGAAAGATTTTTTAGATTTTTTTTACACTGACAATACTATAACACATATAAAAATGAGAAAAAGAGATGAAGTAGAGTTGCTGAATACATGAGAATGAGATAATTATGGCACTTAGAAAGCAATTCCCATTTTTTGTGAACTTAACTAGAAATTTTTCATTGATTTTTTTATGAATTTAACCAGAAATGTTCAAAACAAAAAACAACTACAATATCCTAATGAGTACCTCCATTTGGATCTTGGACTTCCATATGAACCAAATCAGGATCTTCATCAACTCCATCAACAGCCCTGCAAGAGTAATAAAATTGTGGTTACCAATGAAAAACTACAGTTTTAGGGTGAATAAACTTAATAATCTATATTTAACTACTGCCAATTCTGTATTTACAGAAAATAGGCTTTCTTTTCCTTGCTTTATTATTAAAATCTCTCAAAATACAGTGCAGAAAAAGATTCAAAAACACTCATGTAAAAAAGGAATGATTTTACTATTATCCAAAAATATACACTTCTTTCCTGATTTATTTCTCAAAAGCTTGATACAGTCCATGTAAATTATCCTATTTTAATTACAATGATCTCTGAAGTCAAGTTCACAGCTGAGCAAGATTTTGAACTCCTGCTATTTTAAGTCCAAATACCCAATCCACTACATACAGTAAGCAAACTTTTTAAAACTATAAAAAGATGTAGACATAAAATGTTTTCTAACACTTAATAAATACTAAATGCTGCTTATTTTCCTTGAAGGCAGATCTTAAAGAAGATCAATTTCAAATTTGCACTTCCTTCGCCATGTTAGATAATGGTAGTTTTATTAAAAATAGCTTCATTTGAGAAAATTATTATACATAATCATTGTCACCAACTTTGTACACCACTATGAACACTGTTAATTAAAATACAGTTAATTACATTTCAAATTAATTCACATTCCTATCTATCTCACCAAAATCAAAGTGCTGAGAAAAACAAAAACTATTCTTTAGTACAATTTAATCATTCTTTAAAATAAATACTCACTATAGTACTGAGACTGTGTTATACCTAAAAGACCACAAACATACATGTTTGGTTGAGTTTTTACTTCTTCAAAAAACAATTAATTTCAATATCTATAATTTCCAAAAATTCTGATATACATAACATTCAACTTTCTAGGCAAATTATTATTTTTAGCTACCCTAACAAAACATTCATTTTTATATCTCTATCAAGAGAGTTCACCAATCTGTCTCATCAATAAAATAAACTGTGAAGTTAATCACTGGAAAATACTGAAAGTCTACCTTTTGATAAGTATAGTAAATATAATGACATTAACAAAGTAATTTGCAGCAAATTATGTTTACAGAAATATTTCTGGAAATATTGATTATGGATGTTTAAATATTGTATCTCTCCTTAGGTTCCTTAAGATATCACCTATTCACCGTACTTTTTGCACTATAAGACACTCCGAACCATAAGTCGCACTTAACTTTTGGGGGAGAAAACAAGAAAACAAAAAATCTGCCTCTGCCTCCCAGCCCCAGCACATGGCTCATCAGAGCTCCGCTCCGTTGTGTCCACCACCGGTCAGCTGAGCGACAGCTGGATCCTGGCCCCACATAGCCCCGCCAGTCAGTGGCTGGCTGACCAGAAACGGCACTATTGCTGCCTCCTCTGTGTCTGCTGCCTCCTCTGGGGAATGCTGGAGCCTTCGCCATTCGCTGCCACCTATTGGCGATTGAATCGGCCTCCCGGAATACTGCCAATCAGCTGTTCCAGGAGGCAGTGAGCGGCGACAGGCTGCAGTGATAGGCAATATTCGCTCCATAAGACACACAGACATTTCCACCCACTTTTTTTGGGAGCGGGGAAAGTGTGTCTTATAGTGCAAAAATACGGTATATATATTTCAAAATTCATTCCTTTTCCTTCTTATTCTTAGGTAGCTTTTCTGTTTGGTTGATATATTGCTTTGGTGTTCTGTGTGCTGTTTTATTTTCTAAATTTTATGGATGCATTATTTTTTTTAAATAACTATCCTCAAAACAATTCAAATTAAACATGCACTAAAAATACTCTGTCTGTCTGTCTTCTTTCACTATATTTAGTAAATTACTAAAAACTTTATCCAAACATACTAATAGAGTCAAGATCTCCAATTCATAATACTGGCTTATTAATAAATTACCCTTTAATCAAGCAGAATTATTCATGACTACAATGAGACAGCTAATTTGAAACATGATGCTGGTACTTTTCTAGAGGGGATTATGTTTTCAGTGTATTGAAATAGTCTCCTCTAATTAGCATGAAAGTCATGTTTTCTGGCATTTTTAGTTACTTGCAGAGACAGAAAATAACTTACTCAACACAGTATGTTTAATTTATTATTGTATTTTAGCCAGACTTTTTCTTCTGATATTGCTATCTCGAGCCATAGCTTATATTGTACAGCAAACATGCTACTCTTTTGATACTGCACACAGTATTCAATACTTATCTGTCTAGTACTTTAATGGTTCAGATTGTTTTTTGTCACATAATTTTTTCTCTTTATGAATTTTCAACTATCTTTGTCACTTGTAAAATGCTCTATAAAATATATTACAAATCACGCTTTAACAGAGACTTGGTATGTGTATTTTACTAGTGATGGTACACTCATTGCCATAGAAATATCCACACATGAACAAATGTTTATGTGATAATCTATTCATCTCAGGATGCCACAATTCAATTATATTCACTCTCATATTCTACATTAAGTAAATTATATATTGTGGGGAAGAATGTGCAATTGGTTATTAGTAACTGGATTACTCTGAGTGCCGTCTGTGAAATCATGGAGGTGAATTATGCTTCTCTGGGTTCAGAAACCTGTAAAGGTTACAGATTTTCCTAGCAAGAGTCCTGTTCCCTACATGTACGACACCTGATTATGTACAACTCCAGATGATACTCCTCAAATCCTGAGAAGAGCAATAAGACTGGCCTACAGAGCTGTCTGTCTGAATTCACTTAAAGAACAAACAAGCTTCAGGAAAGAAGGCATGATGCAACCAGGAGCTGCCTTGGATAGGCTGCATGGGTTTCTCAACAGAAAGATGCCTGAATCACGTGACAGAACCTTGGGAGCACTAAGTGGCAGGGGCAACTGCACCATTCCCCAAGCTCATGTGGCTAAAAGATTGGAGAACAGTACAAAGCAGCACTTCTGAGTAGCAGCAACATAGAAGCCTGGGATGAGGGCATCTGTCTGAGACTGCTGAAGGCCCCAGGCTACTCCAGGTCCAGCATCAGCACTGCCTCCAAATCCCATTGTGCAGGGCAACCGCAAGGAACCCTCTCATTCCACTTAACAAATCACACCACCATTTAACTACTATAACTGGGACAGCCAGGATTGCAATCATTGAGTGAAATGGTCATGTGGACATTCCACTTAATGATTGCAATGACTTACAACCACAATCTGGGCTCAATTATGGTCATAGGTTGAGGACTACCTGTAGTGTAACTCTAACTTCTTTATGATCATTCTGTAATTCCTCTGGTTTTGTATCAATGAGGTTCATCACTTCAAAGCAATTCTTGATATTTTCCTTGAAAACACAGGTATATGTTCAAGATCATATCATGGATTCTGCTTGCCTGCCTTTCCCTTTAGCTTAACTTGGAGCTTGCACATGAGCAGTTTGTGATATGTTCCACACTCAATACGTGGCAATGTTTTTGATGGTATAATTGAGCTTTTCCACCTTCTTCTGGCAATAATATAGTCAATGAACTCTAATATAGATAAATGATAAATAGTGGTATCCTTCTGGCCTAATTCACATATATGGATGATTAATGTATTTGTTAATAGGGTCTGGGTGTTCATAAGGATTGCTCTTCCAAAGGCTGCATTTGTCTGAAAAAAGAAGATCAATGATAAATGTTGGTTTTTTTAGAGTTAGATCCCAGATGGCATTGTTGATTCACAAGCTCATAACAAAGAGTTGAGAGTTATAAGAACACACTTGGAAAAGCATTGGAAGAAATCAAGCCTTTGCATGGGCCTAGAAAAGCTTAAAGGCAGTGCTAGTTTCTAAATGCAAACTGAAAGAATGCATTATTTGAACATTAAAGGAATGGATTGCTCTTTCCATCAGCATCCAAGGACTGGGAAAATAGATAGAAAATATAATGATTTCACCCAAATGAAATGCAGATAGGTCTTCCAAGAGAAAAGAAATACAGAACATCTATAGTGATGAGCCCTATGTAAAGCAACTAATTCTACTGCTTGGCAAGCTAGACATGAGATGAAGAAAAAGGTAGACCACTTTGAAATACCATAGTTATGCAGAAACTGTTCCCTAGGTAAAAGGTTCCAAAGCCTTTTTAAAGTCCAGAACTACAAGATAACATTCAGAAGCTTCTCAGGCAGATGCCTCCCTAATTTAGTGAATGAAAAAGAGGGAGAGGTGGTGCAGTACAATCAGACATGTAAGATTCTGTTATTATTGCCAAACTCTATAAATGATGTTTCTGTGGAGTCCATTCCTTGTCTAGTGAGTAGGGCTGATATATGACTAATAAAAATGCTGTCTTCCATGAAATTAAATGAATAAGTTTAGTAGCTCTAAATTGAAAAAGTTTCAGCATTGACATGGAGAACCTGAGAAAGAGACACAGCAGACACGTCAAAATCTTAATTAAACATTTCATCCGTGGCCTGGAAAGGAGGACAAAATAAGCCCCCAAAAGATCCAAATGAAAACAGATGATCTGGACCAGCATTCCAGATGAATTCTTCTATGCTATGTTAATATTGCAGAATCATGAGAATCCCCAGTAGGACATGAAGATCTTAAATGTGCTTGATATAAGGCATGAAAGACCCCACTCAACTTCTGAGATAAGTACAATCTGTAGATATAGCCAAAGGCACAAAGCATCTACTTGCTGCCAAAGTGTTGTTCACAAACAGTATAAATGAATACATTGAGCTAGTTTAGGAAAGCCTACTGTACAGTCTTCTCCAGAGAACAAAAAACAAAGATTATGTTCCATCTGAAGGAGGATCTTTGCTACAACAATGCTGGCATTTTGAAAATGGGATCTTTAAGATCATGAGATGGAGCCAAAAGGAAGGAAGGATGGTGACCTAGGACCTGGAACCCTTCATGTGCAAGAAAAATGAGAATAAAAATATATAATAAAGTCAGCAAAGTGGAAAAATTCCAGAACAACTGAAAAGCCATGAGAAAGAATGTCCTACTGCCGTGGCAATCAAATACTTACAGAAGTAGCTCAGTGACCGTTGTCCCTAGGCTTACATGGTATGCCAGAGGGCTAGGCTTCTGTTAAGTATCTACAATTTTTAGATTCCGAATACGGGTAATTTAATTTAATTTAATTTAATAGATTTGTATGCCGCCCAACTCCCGAGGGACTCTGGGCGGCTCTGGGTAGTCCTCGACATACTCACAATTCTGCATATTCATAGTTTTATTAATTTATAATATGACATACAAAAAGAATACAAAAGCAAATATTAGGGAAATTAGATGCCCGCAATTGAGCCCAAAATTTCTGTTGCTAAATGAGACATTTGTTAAGTGAATTTTACGGCCTTTCTTGCCAAAGTTGTTAAATGAATCACTGCAGTTGTTAAGTTAGTGACACGGTTGTTAAGTGAATCAGGCTTTCCCATTGACTTTGCTTGTCAGAAAGTTGCAAAAAGTGATCACATGACCCTGGGATACTGCAACCGTCATAAATGTGAGTAAGTTGCAAAGTGTCTGAATTTTGATCAAATGGCCATAAGGATGCTGCAACAGTTGTAAGTGTGAAAAATGGTCACAAGTCACTTTTTTCAGTGCAGTTGTAACTTTGAATAGTCACTAAATGAACTGCTGTAAGTTGAGGACTACTTGCAGACAGTTTAGGTATACAATCCTAAACTGGGTAAAGGGTTACACTGGCAAAAGGTTTCCCTCACCATTCTACCTCTTATAATATTATTGGTTTCACTGAATAACTACAAGACTGTAAACCTCTTCCCTCAGATATCATAGTCACATGTGAAACTTTTGCACCTTTCTCAGTATTTATCTTTGTACATCTCTCTGCCATTTCACAGAGGGAAATTGTCCCAAGCAACTACAGCAGTGATGGCGAACCTATGGCACACGTGCCACAGGTGGCATGCGGAGCCAATATCTGAGGGCATGCGAGGCATTGCCCTATGTCAGCTCCAGCGCGCCTGCGCGCGCTGGCCAGCTGGTTTTCGGCCTTCTTTTCAGCCGTTTTTGCTCTCCTCAGGCTTCAGGAAAGCCTCCTGAACCCTGGGGACGGCGAAAAACGGCCCAACAGGCCAACCGGAATTTCATTTCCGAACTTCCAGTTGCCCTGTTGGGCTGTTTTTCACTATCCCCAGGCTTCAGGAGGCTTTCCTGAACCCTGGGGACAGCAAAAAATGGCCCAACAGGCCTACCAGAAGTCCGGAGGCTTCAGTGAGGCCTGTGCGCATGCGCGGGGGGAGCACGGGAGGTTGTGTGCATGCATGGGGGGCAGTGCGGGGGTTGTGCATGGGGGGAGGGCATTGCATTATGGATGTGGCACACGCATGCACATGCACCCTTTTGCCACCCAAGCCAAAAAAGGTTCACCATCACTGAACTACAGAGTTCAGCCTGCTGGTCTACAAATGTTATTATATTTTGAACTCAGGTGATTTAGCTCAGGAAATTTAAATAAATTTAAAGATGCTAATTTTTATTTATAGATAAATTAATTATTTAATTTCATTTTGATGTTGTCCTTCCAGGAGTTTAGAGCAACTTGTTATATGTAAAAGAACCCTGTGAGGTATGTTAGAGGGGATAATTGATTCAAGGTTGCCTACTGAGTTTCAAATTTGAATCAAGATTTGTACTTGAGGCCCCCTTGCCCATTATTTTAATAACTTTAGCCCACAAATCTATTATTTTAATGATCCAGTAGCCTGGATTAATCATCATGATTAATGTAATCAAAATTTCTAAGAGGTGGATGATGCTGGGTGGGAGGAAGGAGGACAGCAGGGGTTCCATTAATCCCTGCCTTGAACTACCCCACATTATAAAGAACACATTGGCCAGCCCCACTGCAGAAATGAAATAAAGGATAGGCTGTGGGGACTTCCAGTTGACATCACAGCGAGATCAGACACAAGGAGTGGGTCTCTGCGCTCCCGTGCTGAGTTCCCCCTGTTGCTGGGCTCCAAAAGGAACCAAAGCTGCCCTGTAGGGGCGGCGAAGCAAAGAGGGGTGCCATGTGAGACCGTGGAGTGTCGCAACTCTCCTGCTTGACTCCAGGTTTTTTTTCCCTCTCAGCCATGATGACGAGAAGAGGCAGCCTAAGATGGCTGCCATGAAACTGGGGCAGCGAGGAACACCTAACACTGGTGTTGGAGCAGAGTTAGTGAACAGTGTCTGGAACTGGGTGAGAGGATTTTTTATTTATTTAAAACCTAACCCCCAAAAGGAAAAAATCCAAGAAAAGAGAGGCTCATAATTATTTGCTAAAGCAGCGACTAAGCACTTTGAGAAAAACTTCAGAATTGAAAGAAAAGAAGGGGGGGAAAGCAAAAAAAAGCACCAAACTTTTAAAAAACAGAAAATTGGACTTTTAAACTGAACAGGCATTGTTCTGGAAAGACATTTTAAAAATATTGGAACTCTACCTAAAAACTAACTTTGTTTCTATATTTTGATTTATTATTTGACTAAAACTGGTTAACATTGAAATCTGAACTGAGAGTGCCAACTGCTGACGAAAGGAAAGTATAACACATTCTTAAATCCTGGAAAATTCTGACAAGGATATGTTTTATGCACCTACGACGTGACTACTGGAGATTCAAATATGAGAATAAGGAAGATATTTTCATTAAAAAGACCCCTGAATATTATGGTACAAGATTGAACGCATGAAGGGGATTTAAGGAGGTTCTGGAAAGCTTTCAGGATTATCTAAAGGAACAGATTGATTAACTATGGAATACAAAAAATTATGAACATTGAATTTCTTTTGGGGAGTGACTTTAGGCTTGAATATATGGTTTTTGGATTACTGGACAAGAGTGGGACTTATTAAAACAAGATGAGATGCTCCATCAGGAGGAAATGAGTGGAACTTGGGAAGAAATGGCATCGATGTTTCAAAGCATCAAGGACATTCTGATAAGAAACCACAAGGAGATTAAGAACTTAATGCATGGCATGGATGAAAAACTGGGAAATATTATACAAAGGACAATGAGTGATCAAGATGCCCAGGAAAAGGAGGAGCCAATTGAAAGAGCAGATGAAAAAGAAAAACAGATTAACCAGCAAACAAAAAAAGATGACAACAAGGAGACAATAACAAAAACAACAATGATTGATGAAATAAACCAAGGGGGAAATATTTTAAGAGATTTAAAAAGGGAACCGGAGACGCAGGAAGACATTTTTGAAAGGGAGATAGTGGCATGGGTAGATATTTTGGAAGCTAGACAACGGAAAAGGGTAGATATGGGAGAAATGTTTAAAATTAATAGTCAGGACGTAGATGCAGATAGGTATAAAGATCCAAGAGAGGAATATGAGACGCTAGTTAAAAAATGAACAATTAAAGCTTTAAAGCGGGCAAGAGATGACTGATAGAAAGGATTTGTTTTTAAATATAATGGTGGCATGATTAAAAGTTAGAATAGGGATAGAAATAAGAGAGAGGGGAAATATTAGTATACACATTTTTATACAATAAGACAAAAGTAATAATAAGAGGGAAGATTATAGAGCCGAGGTGGCGCAGTGGTTAAAATGCAGCACTGCAGTTCAGTTCAGCTGTCCAAATCTCACCGGCTCAAGGTTGACTCAGCCTTCCATCCTTCTGAGGTCGGTAAAATGAGGACCCAGATTGTTGGGGGCAATATGCTGAACTCTGTAAACCGCTTAGAGAGGGCTGTAAAGCACTATGAAGCGGTATATGTCTAAGTGCTATTGCTATTAGAAATTGAATAATAGTATTATTATGTATGTTTAAACAATATTGTGATTGGCAATGGAATAACGTATTGAAACACTGAATAATTAAATAATGAAAGTCTATAATTTAATACAAATATGTGTATCAACACTAGAACTACATAAGCTTGAGGAATGAACAAATATGATTAATAGCACTATATTTATTTGTACTAAAATGTATGATACTCAGGTGCCACACTGTTCATGCATTGATATGGATATATTGTAAAATAAAATAAAAACCGTGTGTGTGTGGGGGGGGATAGACCAGGGGTCTGCAACCTGCGGCTCCTGAGGCGCATGCGGCTCTTTGGGCCCTCTGCTGTGGCTCCCTGTCACCCTGTCATGGCAGAGGGATGAAAAAGCCATCATCCTGTCATGGCAGTGGCATGGCCGGAGTCCTAGTGTGGGAGCGAAGCGCCCCTCTACTTGCCTTTGTGCGGAAACAGCATTCCGCCTTCATTGCAGTACATTTGCTGTTGCCACCAGCAAAGAGGGCTGGGAGAGAATGGCGGGGGCAGATCTTATGGGGTGGGGGCCATCCCCCAAGCCTGGCCTTCCTCCTCCCTTGTTGGCGGGACCAAGAGAAAGAAGATGGCGGCATGGGGAAGTGCTCCCCTCTCCTGCCGAGTACCGAGCACAACAGCCCAGCCGGGGGGGAGATGGCCCAGCAGAAGTGGCCCCATTGGTGAGTTGGATGGCAGAGAGGCCTGGCCCGGCTCTTGTAGTGGAACACTGTTCGTCGCCTTTGAAATGCGCCACTTTCTGTTTCCTGTTTCTTCCTCGGGCAGCAATGGCTGGGGCTGTGGGGGGGGGAAGCAGAGGCATCAGGGCTGCTCCCCCCCTCAGCAAGCCAGAGGAGCGCTGAGAGTTGCAGGCGAGCAAGGTTCAGGTCACAAGACATGCTCCAACGTTGCCCCAACATGCGTTTCTAGCGCACCCTTCTCTGTTCCGAAGTAGGATTGAGTGGGGAGAAGGGAGCAGGGGGAAGGGGGAAGGGTAGGAGGGAAGGAGAAGCCCAGCTGGCTTTTCTTTGGCGTGGGGCGTGGGGAAGACCCAATACCCCCTCCATGGCCTGCCTGCTGCTCTCGCAGCACCTGGCGCAGCACAGTGAAAACTAGCATGCTTCACAATGGGGATGACTGTGTCCCCTTCTCCTCCTGGATCACATTCCCTGCCCCACTTGCCCCTGGCAACTCTCTCTCTCTCTCTCTCTCTCTCCCTCCCTCCCTCCCTCCCTCCCTCCCTCCCCAGAGAGCAAACTCAAGGGGGAGAGGGAGAGAGAGAGAGAGAGAGAGAGAGAGAGAGAGAGAGAGAGAGAGAGAGAGAGAGAGAGAGAGAGAGAGAGAGAGAGAGAGAGAGAGAGAGAGAGAGAGATTCGGCCCTCACTAAAGACGCTCACTCATCACTCCCTGTCTCTGTGTCTCTTCTCTCTCTCTCGGAAAACCCTGCGTGCTCTCAGGCTCTTAGCTACCCATTTTTCTTTCTTCCTTTTGGAAATTCGGGCTGGCTGAGGAATGAGTGCAACCCACGGTGGAAGCTTCCCTCCTCCTCTCACGACCCCCTGGCCGGCTGTGTGTGAGAGAGAGAGGAGAGGGAGGGAAGGAGGGAGGGAGAGGGGAGAGACAGAGAGAGACAGAGAGAGGGAAATACCTATTTCCCATAGAAAACAAAACACGGGGAGCACAAAACCTGAGTAGGAGCGGCTGGGGGGTCATGTGACTGGGTGGGAGTGAGTGACGTCAAGTGGGCCACGCCCATCCATGTTTTGTGGCTCCCATTTTGTTTTCTGTGGGAAATGGGCCCAAGTGGCTCTTTGAGTGTTTAAGATTGCAGATCCCTGGGATAGACTGTGGGAACAATAATTGTAGTAGCAACATACCTTCCTCACAACTCAAGGACAGGAGGAATTTTCACAGACAAGAGGAAGAGCCTATACAGGCTCTCCATATAGAAAAACATACAACTCACTGTATCACATGTATCTACATTTAAAAATAACTTTTCTCGTTTATAAACATATTTCTTCGGTTTCTTTTCAGTAGGTGGAAAAGCAACTTATATCCACATTTGATTTTTTTTCCTAGAAAGAACCCCTGAAACATGTGGTTTGTGTAGAGAAGTTTTATTTTCCTCCTAACAAAAGGGTGTGAGGTAGGACAAAACTGCTGTATTCTCACTGCCATTGCAAGATGAACATTTTTAAAAGCTTCTGTGGGAAGAAAGGAAAAACCAGAGATTTCTACATTCCTTTCAGTGAAAATAATCCTCTGCAATACTGACTGGTGGTCTGCTTTGGGACTTTGTAGATGATAACAGTTTTTCAGTGTTGGTGAATTGTTAACTTTCAGCTTAGCTAGCTGTATACTATACTGGTTGGGCCTATTGGAAATTGTAGTGCAGCAACATCAGGAAGGGCACAGACCCCCAGCCGTAATTTAGATTACTAAAATAAAGGTTCTGAACAACCAAAAGTATCAAAACACATGTTCATTAAGGCATGAGCATTAATCATGCTGTTGAGAAAAGTTCTGAAAAACTGTAGGATTCAGTTGCAGAGATGATTTAATCATTTAAGCGCCAATTAGAATATAACATTTACTTGAACCACCAGCTACAAAAACATCTGTATGTAAGTAAGAACTGATAGAAATACAGCCCAGTCTGAATTCCTGATTTACATCATGATGCAGTTTGCAAATCAGAAGGTTAAAAAGCTTTGGTGAGTATGTTCAATGTCTTACACAAGAGTATTTGATTTAATAATTGGCAAATGAATAATCAACAATTTTTTGGCAGAAAAATGTTTAACGTCAGATGAGTGACCTTCTAGAATTTAGTCTTATTTCACCCAGGGCAGGTACTTTGAAGCAATGAACATTCTAGAATTGGATATGGTAGGAAATCTTTCAGTAAAACATAAATAATAAAAATTAAGTATAAATTACTTAAGTAAAGCAGAAAAATGGAAGGTATTTTCCTTATAATGGTAACTAAATCTTTTAAACTTTCTCACTTACTATGAATACTAGCAAAAAGTTGTAGATATTATATAATACAATACAGTTGAGTAGAATACCCTCAAAGATTGAAAAAGATCACTTTTCTCCATAATTCTTTTTTATGTAATTCTGGATAGCAAGAATATGCCTCTTACCAATAAATATGATCTTTTGACACATGATCTTGTATGTGAGTCCATTTTATTCCCAAATCAAGAGATGCATAAAGCTTAAAATGAAAAAGAAGGAGAAAACATATTATTATTTCCTCCAAGAGCACAAGGTAAAAGCACAGGACTCTTGCAACTTTTCCCTTCAACAAGTTGTGAGGTGGAGTGGAGAGAACTCAACCAATGAATTTTCATAATAATTTTCACAATGGACTTGATTTAGTCAAACATCTTAGTTATTACCCACCTGGCTCTTTCATATTTTAAGATATTTAAAACATATTTAAAACTTTACACAGTCTTATCCATAATATTTTTTGCCAAGGAATAAAGCATATACAAATTTGTACTGAAAGCTGAATTAATACCAGAGAACCAAAAGTGTAAATAGCTTAAGTGTTTGTTACATATTTTTAATGCAGATTCACTTCAATATTAAGCAAACATGATTGAGAACGAACCCAGTATTTGGATTCCTATGAATGATCACAGTGTATAGAGACTGATTCACATGCACAAATCAATCACTCAGTAACTGCAGGACCAACTGCATGACATACAACTGCAAATAAATCATTGTTGCTAAATATTAAGTTTAATGCCATTTATAATATGATTTAATTCTATTTGTGATTATTCATCTGTAACTGTTGGAAATGATATGCATGCAGATGTGATGTGAAGTATTTTGGAAAGGTTTCTTATATTGGTTATATTGCAGTATTTTATGTTGTAAAATAGTTTGATATTTCATACTGTTCCTCCAAGCTGTCCAGAATTTATTTCAGATATATCAAAAGCAAAGCTACACAACATTTTTTAGTTATTTACCTGTCCCTCGTTGGTGTAAGCAAGCACCTTATCTTCCTGCTTTGGATGAAATATCAGTGTTTCGACAAAAAAACTAATGGGCTGTTTTTGAAAAGTAGCACCTTCATCTGTACTAATAAAAAGATTCTGGTCCAGGTCATTGTGGGAAGAACTTACAAGAATTATCTATAAAAGAAAAAAAGCAAAGCAAACAAATCAGCCAAGTTCTAATACGAACTGCACATATTTTTATTTAATTAAAAATGAAAAAAACAGGAACTAAATAAGCAATGCCTTAGGATCAATTGATTCCAAATAGATTAAAAGAAGTATTCTGCCAAGTATTCTGATAATCTCCTAAATTCTCACTGCTTATCTAAAGACTCCTAAAAATTGAAGCTTAGCAAAACTGCAGGAGATTTTCTAGCTAATCCCTAGAGGTTTTTACATAAGTACAACTCTCACATTTTGTAAAAAGAAGCAACAAGTTTTATCACACAAACTAAGGCATGCTCTTCTGCACTTCTAATAAGTGGGACTGCAGTCTAATAATCTGAGTTTAGGTCTACTTTGTATCAGAATATCAGCAAAGAAGTCTTGGGAGGAGGAAGCAACTTAGAAAGTATCATGAAACTGGAAACTGGAAAAATATATCCATTCAACTTACCTTTCTAATACAGTCATGTATGCTAGGAAAATGAATATAACAAAACTCTATTATTTGTTATAAGCCTTGTAGAAGACTTGTGTGATGATGAGGAACCAAAGGGACCTTGGAAGGCAATGAATTAACTGACCTAGGACCCAACATCAAGCAAAGAAGAAAAGGAGTCTGTTATTACAGAACCTGCAGCCCCAGATTCTACTCTAGATTCCACAATATAGGCTTGAAGGTGTGACTATAATGGGCTCCCATAGAGGAGACAAGCTGTGGCCAATGCCAAATACATATTGTGATGCAACTTTTGCCCAGTTCATACTTGCATTATGATGCTGGACACAAATTTGCAAAGGATAGAACTTGCATTATAACATCATGATGCATAGTTTTCTCATTTTGGAAAAAAATCTCAGCTTGCCGCAGACATTCTGACAGCTGGAACAGACAAAGGACTCTCATACGTAAATGTGAAAGGTAAGAAAAATCCTTGGATTAGTGATCTCATTGTTACTCCTTGCTTTCTGAATGAATTATATACTACCAGCTGAATTGAGGTGAAAGCCAGAAGCCTTTTATATAAAACTCTCCACTTGCTTTGGAAATGACATGCATTTTTACATGTGTCTGTAGCCAGTTGCCTTGAACCCAGCCCTGAACATTCTGATTTCTTGGATATTTATTAAATTGATACTCAATCAATCAATCAATCAATCAAACAAACAAAATAAAATAAAATAAATAAAATAAAATAAAGTACTTACAATACAAAAAGTATAAAACACATAGCAGTTGGCATTGTAAAACAAACATTAACAATAACCAGGTAATGGGCTACTTCACATACTCGGGTCTCCAGGCTTGGGCACAAAACCAAGTTTTCAAGGCTTTGCAGAAGGCCAGCAGGTCCCCACAGCTTCAAGATAAAAAGACAGAATCTCCATGGCCTCACTTAGGCCACCTGGGATAGAAATATAGAGTCCCAAGCTGTCAGATTACTTGCCCAGTAGATGTTAAAGAGGAAGAGAAAAAATATTCAGCCATGTGGCACCTCATAAACAAAGGGCCATGGGTTGAATTCTCTCACTCATCAACACCAACTGAAACCAATCCCGGAAGAAGGAGGAGAATGAGCACAATGCAATACTGCCCACTCTCAACTTCCAAAGCCTGATCGGCCCGTGATGGGTTTAGATCTGGCCTGCAGGGTCGCCCTGGAGACAGTGAAGGACTATCCCCCGCCACCTCAGGTCCGGCCTGGCGTTCCCCCTGGCATGTGCACAGGAGGTAGCGAGCGTGGTGAGTGTGGGAGGGGCCAATGAGCTGCTAGCCAATAGCAGCTGCAGCTCACTGGCCCCTTGGCCGCTCATTGGCCAGCAGCAACGGCCAGCTGGATGTGAGCCAGGGCAGCCAGTAAGCCACACTTGGCCCCACCCCACCTGCACCACACTCATGCATCTCGGGGCCCCACACACAGCCAGGCCACCCCCGCCCCGTGACCTGCCTCACCTCAACCTGCAGCTGCACCACCACCAGCAGCCCTCTCCAGCAAGAGCCCTGCAACCCCTCCGCTCTCCTCCAGCCCGGTAAGCCCATGAGCCTGGAGGGGAAGGGGGGCAGGGATGGGATGGAATGGGCTTCAGAGTCCTCGTGCCCCAGGAGCTCGCTGGCCAGGCAGCCACAGTAGTTTCTAATGGGAAAAGGGGCATGGGAAGGGAGGAGGAGGAGGAGAAACAGGCGCCAGCTGGATACAACAGTTGCCAGGAGCTGCTGCCACTGAGCACACAATGGAGGCATCGCAGCAGGATTGGTTGAGGGAGTGGGAGGAGCAGAGTGGAGTGGCAAGCTTTCAGAGTGTTTGGTGTGGGGCTCCGCGGAGGCTGCCATTGCTGCCCATCCGCCAGCTTCTAGGTGCTTTCTGTGCTGTCTATGGTGCCGCCACGCTGAGCAAGAGGGGGACGGACTCTGCTCTCTGCCTCTTGAACTCCAGCTCCTGCTTCACTTCCTCGTCGGCTGGGGTTTACAAGGAAGTGTATGCGACCAGGTCCATTTGGGGCCTTGGTCCTTCAAATTGATTTCTGGGTTGCAGAGTTGAGGTTACTGCACTCCCCATTTTGCAGAGGAGGCTTGAGATGTCTGATCCCTCACATTTTCACAAGTAATTTTATCACCTCCAGACATCAGTGGAGTACAGTCCGTGGATTTGTATGGAAAGCTGAAATGCCGGAAGGATTCCCCCCCCCCCTTTGGTTAAAATTGATTTTTTAAAAAAAAAAATTAAAATCCATGGGGGAATTGTCAGAGTGTGATTCACAACATCCAGGAATGCGTATGCACTCCATCATTTTGGCTTCCCATAAGGCTGCCACAAATGAAAATGGCAACATTAGGACAAATTCCTAATGCAATTTGGCTCTTTCTCAGAAAGGAAATGGGTGGATTAATTAAACCTCCCCCTCCCCAATAGGGGGAGACCAAAAGGAAGTCATCAGTTGTTGTTCCACCTGATTTTTCCACAAGACCCTAAGGAAATGGAGTCTCTGTTGAGCCTTCCTGACCACCTGGATCGTGTTATTTTTCCAGGTGAGATCTTGGCTATGGTGGACTCCCAGAAATTTGAAAGAGGAGACCCTCTCCACACAGCCCCCCTTGATGTAGAATGGGGCAAGTTTCTCTCTCTGCTTCCGGATGTCTAACACCATCTCCTTTGTCTTGCTGGTGTTTAGATGCAAGTTGTTTTCTGAGCACCATGTGGATAACTTCTGGATTTCTTCTCTGTATGCTAATTCGTCTCCTCCTGTAATAAGATCCAGTATGGTGGTATAATCTGCAAACTTTATTATCACATTAGATGGATCAGAAGATATGCAGTCCAGCGGTGGGTTGCTCTCGGTTCGGATCGGTTCTTAGAACCCACCTGCACATGCACGCGCATGAACCGGCGGCAAAATTATTTAGAACCCACCACTGATGCAGTCGTATGTGTACAACGAGTACAGGTACGGACTGAGCACACAGCCCTGAGGAGAGCCAGTGCTGAGCTTCAGGGAGGAGGATGTGAAAGACGCAGCTCTCACTGTTTGTGACCGGTCCATCAGAAAGGCTTTAATCCAATCACAGGTGAGAGAAGGGAAATTCAAGTCAGTCAACTTTTCAATGAGGATGTCTGGCAAAATGGTGTTAAAAGCCGAGCTGTAATCTATGAAAAGCATTCTGACGTAGTTTCCAGGTTTCTCTAGATGACTCACTACAGAATGAAGGGCAGTAGCAATGGCATCGCCTGTCGACCTATTTCCTCTGTAGGCAAACTGATATTGGTTGAAATTTGATGGAAGGCATTTCCTGAGGTGTTGAAGAACCAGTCTCTCAAAGCATTTCATCACTACAGACATTAGTAAATGGGTCTGTAGTCATTCAGGCTGTTTATTGCTGTTTTCTTCCGGACTGGAATGATAGTGGCTGCTTTCAGACATGATGGAACACTGGCTGTTTGCAGGGAGATGTTAAAAATCCTTGTTAGGACCTCTGACAGTTGGTCAGCACAGGTTTTTACCACTATCCCCAGCACCCCATTTGGACCTGCAGCTTTATTGGAATTCACAGCCTTCAATACAGCTCTCACTTGGTGTTCATGCAAGGTGAGTGGCTGGGAGTTGGAGGGCCGGTGGGCTGGGGCTATAAGGTCAGGTCTCTTGACCTCATAGCGGGCGAAGAAGGTGTTCAACTCCTCTACCAACGAGGCATCGGAGTTGACTGTCTTCATCGTATTGCCCTTATAGTTGGTTAGGTGCTGCAGTCCCTGCCACACCTGCCTTGGGTTGTTGTTTGCTAGATGGTTCACCACCTTTTGTTTATATTTTTGTTTAGCTACCTTGATGCCTCTCCATAGATTTGGCGTGGCCTCATTGTATTTATCTCTGTCACCTGCCTTAAAGGCAGAATTCCGGGCTCTCAGAAGTGTCCGTACCTCTGCTGACATCCAGGGTTTGCAATTCCCATAGACACTGATGCACTTGTCCACTAGGCTCTGTAATCCACTGGGCTGTGGCTGCTGATATTGGGAAGAGGAGAAAAGCAGCCCTGAAATAATCCCCATTACCTGCTGAGAGGGCAACCTTGCTGAGGCACTCTAAAAGGTCGGCTGAGGGAATAGCACCTTTTATATCCAAATGCTTTCCTCCCATCCCAACACTGTTGCTGCATGCCAGACCCTAAAGGAAAGCTAATCTACAGAGAGAAAAAGTCCAGAACAGCAGAGGGGAAACAAAGGACTCTGAAACGTCAAGGGAGCGAAAGAGTTCTCTAAATGAATGTTTCCGTAAGACACTTCAGGGGGCGTTTGGCTTAGAGTGGTTGCCTGTTCCTGTTACTTGGCAGTTACTAAATGGCTTTTTTTCCCCTTTTTAATCTGCAGAATGACTTCCAAATGCCTTGTGCCTGCTTCCCAACCACAAATAATTTTCTGGAATGTGATACATAACATCTCTTTCATCTGTGGGAAAAGAGAGCAAGGTGAGCGGAGGAGGGAAGTTTGTGGAGTGGCTAATTAAATCTCTTGCTGTATGGAAGCCAGAGCTAAAAGTGGCAACTTGGATGCTTTGAAATTAAGGACTGAATAAATCTGTCATCGAAAGCTTTGTATGCTTTCATCAAGTTTCCATTACAGAATAAGCAAGCTCTCAGATAGAAATAGATGGGGAACATAGAGAAAGGGAAAAGCCTGGACATACATGGGAATAAATTAAACATGTATTGTTTAAATAAGGACTTTACCAATTATACAAAATTTACTGTTTGTACTATCATCTACATTTACAATCCAAAGTTGCATCTTCACTATATACCCAGTTTGCTATGTCTTTATATTTGAATATTTATTTTAGTAGCCATAAATATATATAAGGCAGAAGAGTAGTAAAATATTCCAAGTGCTTCCAAAAGGGTGATTTAAAGCCATCCCTGCAACCTCCTCCCCGGGTTTATCCATTATCAGATAAAATTTTTAGAATCCAGTGTTTTAGGATCCATTAAGCTTCCATTACAACAAATGCAAATGTGAGTCTGATTTTCTTTTCTTGATCCTATTATTTGCTATGGTAAATCTGAAAGTCAAGACAAGACTATTAAGTACCTGGGGAAAGGTTTCTGTCACCACTGGGGTAGTTCAAAAGAGTCGAGCACACTATGTGATGCGAGACTGATCTTAATCTAACAATTTCCTCTATTTTCTTCACTTCTTTGTAACTTTCTTAATTGTGCCATGTTATTTAACAAATTTGAAATTGTCTGTGATCCTTTTCATTGGAAGATCTCCACAAGTTGGCTCCAATTCAGTCTTGGCTTCCTAAGCAGACTGTTACTGTGCCCAACAACTCTGGCTCCCTGACATTTTCCCACACTCCTCCTCATGATAATATCCTTTTAGTTAGTTTTCCTCTCTGCATAGTCATACAATTTCTACATTTTTTAACTTAATTCTTTTCCATAACCTTTGCTCTTTCTCCTGTTTCCCTACTTAATGACAAGGAAAATAATGTTTGGTAATATTATTATACTAAATCTACGTTACTATAAATAAATGAAAATCTTCTTTAACTTTATGTTTCCCAAACTGACTGCATGCAGTCCTGTTGCAATTTATTTCTTTGTTTGTTTATTCAATTTAAATAACTAGAAAAAGTGACTCTGGGCAACATATAATTCTGATGCATAAAAACAAGAAATTAGAAAATAAACACCTGGATTAGAAAAGAGAAAAGCAGAGTAACAGAATGAAAGAAATAATACCAATAATATTAAAATATCCCTTTCTAAGCTAAAAAGCAGACTTGGAGTAAAAGAAGAAGAAATTCGTTATCCCATACTTCCCCATTAAGCTCCTAGCGGCTTGTGGAGATGTGAAGAATTTTAATTAGGAAAATAAGACTGAGGAGGCAAACATGTGCTCTTTTCCTAACATTGTTCTCTAAAGCTAATCTGTCTGAATAGTTTTTAAATGTTAAAAAGAGCATTGGAAAAGTTCTTCTACAATCCCATCTAATCCAACAAACTCTCCACCCAAGTCCATATGAGAATGTCAGACTTAGTGTCAGATATCTCAAAACATCATCTATAGTACTATTTTTCTCTTCCCAAACATACTAGTTGCGATGCATCCATGGTTGCCTAGGCAGAGTTGACATGCTGAGCTTTTCCTGACTGGGCAACCTCAGCATGGTCACTGAAAAGCTCCAGGACAAGAAACATGCTACATCATGCCTGAGACTGCCCAATTGTCACACACAACACACCAACCACTTTATCCCAACAGCATACAAATACATCAGCCAACTATCTACATTACCCCAGCAGCCTAAAATCAACAGAGGACTCAAAATGGTATTGTGCTTGAAGATGTATCTAATCAGTGAGACAGAATCCCATATATTATACACACATCCTCTCCTCCCCCTACAGACTTAGCCTGCTACATATTGAAGTAATCCTAGTTAGGAGGGCTGAATCCCCTCCTTTTGTCAAACCTGGTTAATTGCTGGCAAAACATCTAACACACATGGATGAAAGTGCTGATCTTGATCACTGACCTGACAGTAAAAAGATCTTTAAGCTGAAGGATCTTTGCTATGATTAGGACTTCCTTGGTTACATTGCAACCTTATATTTTCTTGACTATTTCTGTGATTAGTACTATAACCTCTTTACTAATGATCAAGCTTCAAAAGCACTAACAATTCTTCTGTCTTGAGACAACCCATAATCGATGTCATGTCATGTCATGAGAACTAAGAAGCATTCATTACATTCCAAACTCCAGCTTTAGGCATCTTTAACTCCAACTGACCTTCAAATGTCATCTGAAACAACTGATTGACAAATAAGCCAAACTACCAGGCATTATCAATATGTTTTCAGCTTTGGTCACTCCATTTAACAGCAGTCTATAATTTCTCACATTCCTTCAAGCATTCCTGATGGTCTCATCCTGACAAAACTTTAATTATTGTCTGACTTCGGCACTAAAACAAGGGTGACACAGAAAGAAAGCCAGGAAGTCTTGCAATCTTAGAAATGCCCCATTCCATCCTAACAAAGAGGGCAGTGTACTCAGAACAGGAAATGGAAACAAGAGGTTTTTTCAAAAGCTACAAGTGAAGAATGAAGAATTAAGAGCTTTTGTCAGATTCAACCTTTACAAAAATGACTTAATCTATAGTTAACTATAGCGCCAATCACCTATGTCTTCCAGTATTCCAGAAGCAAAGTATTTCACATCAGCAAGAACAAAAATACAATATGTCATGTGCTGGAATTAGTGTAAGGACTTTACAAGAAACCAGGTCCAATGCATGAACAAGGAGCCTGTAGTTTACTAGGTGCATATTGCTTCATCGCATTATAGTATCACATGGAATGGTACAAGATTTCCATGAAGGAAGAAACTATAAAGGTCAATAGCATAAAATGTACATCTAGTTATCTATCTAGCAGGAAATGAGAAACATGGGGGGAAATGTAGGCAACCAATCCTAACTGGGTACTTCATTTATATATTCCCAACTGCCACACAAAACTAGCTTCCACAGCATTATAGAAGACTGAGAATAGAATTGATGTTTGAAGTCTTTTCTGTCCAAACTTTTTCCAATTGTTTATAATTGTTTCTATCCTATGCTATGTTGCAATATTTATGTTGTGATCCTTTTGTTCTGTTGCCTATTTATACCGAATATTTTGAAGTGTTCTTCCTTTCCTTGTTATAAGTAAAACATTTTATGGTTTTTAAATGAAAATATTTTAATTTTTAAAAATATCTCACAGAATATTTAATAATTAATGGCTGTTTTAGACCACATCTGCTGAGATTGTCACAATTAAGCTGCAGAATTCCTCTGAAATAAGATATCATTCAAATAAGTTTTAGAACCTTACATTGGACAAAATAAATGAAAGAGGCATTTGTGTACAGGCAAACTGGGAGTAAATTTGATATTTGTCCCTGATATGGGCAAAATTTAGGAAAATACTATGTTTTGCTAGTTCTCAGAAAATTCCATTTCATAAAACAATACCCAAGACTGTGTAAACATACCTGAATATTCTCTCTCTCTCTCTCTCTCTCTCTCTCTCTCTCTCTCTCTCTCTCTCTCTCCTCACACACACACACACTTTTCTCTACACAATCCTACTCTGCATTATGATATACAATATAAGCTAAGGCCAACCTACATTTTAAGAAAAATATTACATGTTTATTCACCAAGAGAAACACATACTATAGAGAATGATAAGGAGGATGGAGGATACAAATTGTTTGAGGATGAGGTACTATAAGAAGGAAGGAGTCAGGGGTGGGTTCCTCCCGGTTTGGACCGGACCGCCCGAACCGGTAGCGACCCGCTGGTGATGTCAATGTCGGTGCCATTCCGTGCACGCCGCCATTTTTTTTTAGTTTTTCCCTTTTTGCGGCTTGAAAAAGGGCCCTCTCGCTCGCCTGCGGGTGAATTCTGATCTTTATTTCTTTGCCCAAAGCACAGCTGATGAGTTCCTCAGCTGTGTTTCAGGCTCATTCCTGCTTCTGAGCATGCGCAGAAGCCAAATTACGCAAGGGGATGCACATGCACGAGCGCAGTTCGCAGTGTGCGTGCGAAACATTGCGATGCGAACCGGTGGCGAAGGTAAGTGGAACCCACCCCTAGAAGGAATAACTTATTTTCACCCTATTGCTCTCTCCCAGAAAAGCTGTTCAAGTAGATTCAATATGGAGTGGAGGTGGCGCAGCAGTTAGAGTGCAGTACTGCAGGCTACTTTAGCTGACTGTGATCAGCAGTTCAGCTGTTTAAATCTCACCGGCTCAAGGTTGACTCAGCCTTCCATCCTTCCGAGGTAGGTAAAATGAGGACCCAGATTGTTGGGGGTAATATAAATATACATTGCTTAATGGTGTAAACCGCTTAGAGAATGCTTGCACTATGAGGCGGTATATAAGTCTCACTAATAAAATAAATAAATAAATAAATAAATAAATAAATAAATAAATAAATAAATAAATAAATAAATAAATAAATAAATAAATAAATAAATAAATAAATAAATAAATAAATAAATATCTGATGCCAGAGTTGCAGTGCTAAAGAAAGTATTAGTCATCTGTGCAACAAATAATCAAAGGATTTCAGAAATTAAGAACTACACTTTAACCTTAACCGTGCTTTGTGTGATGAAATACTTTCAAATAAATTATGGTTTCCTCCTGCTCATATAGCAGATATCTTCAGGATTTTGTTTTTGTTTTGTACAGGGTATGTCTGTATTTACATTATTTAAGCTCCAGAACACAGCATTGTCTGCTTTTACTTTTTCATATATATCATCATTTTCTCATGCTTGAATAAATCCACCTACAGTTAGCACAATTATTATTTGATTACAGTTAGATAATTCCTAATCAACTTTTAATTCTATGTATTTAGTACTTCAGATGGTTTCTCTTTTGAACGTGTGATTGACATGCTTTGCTAGAAATTTATTCTGCTAAGCACAGTTTTTTTTCCTGGACTCTTCTATTGAAATAAACAATTATCCCCATACCTTTTTCTTGTTAGCAGGACAGATGTAGAAATTTTCGATGACTGTAACAATTCCAGGCTGTAAGTTTAATTTAGTATATAATGTTCCAAAATCTGACGACCTGGGAGACAAGAAAAAACAAAAATGTGGTATTCTGATAGTCTGCATGTATTTCCAACTTTAAAAGGTAATTGAGAAGTGTTCAGGCCACGAATTATATATTTGGCAATTGAAATAAATACCAAAATTCATGCAAGCAAGAAACCAAAAGGACTGTAATTTTTTTTACAAAATATTACCTCTCAAAAACAAAAACATTTAATTTATCAGAAAAAAGGTAAGTTCTACAACAAAGAATAAAATTTATCAAGCACAAGTTTAAAAAAGAAAATCCTAAAAAGACTTTAAAACTAGCTACCACACAAAACATTTTAATTTAAGTACTACATTCAAAATGAACAGTTAGCAATGGTGAAATCCTCCATGGGTCACCACCGGTTCACTGCCCACGCATGCACGGTGCATGCCAGATGCGCACTGCGCACGCACATGCACAGTATGCACCAGATGCAAGCTGCACGTGCATGCGCAATCCACAACAAATGTGCGCTTTTGGATTTCCTGCTTTTTTTTTTACTTTTTAAAGCATTTTTAACTACTGGTTCCAGAGAACCGGTAGTAAAAATGCTTTAAAAGTTAAAAAAAAGTTCCGAAGATCAGCTGTGCGACGCGTGATCGTTGGAACTTTTTTTTTAACTTTTTAAAGCATTTTTTAACTATCGGTTTTGGCGAACCGGCCCAAACCGGTAGCATTTCACCCCTGCGTTAGAGGGACTTTTAATTTAAAACATACAAACAGAAAACACAACTTTACAAATAGTAAAACACATAGTAAAACATTTTTCTTTGAAGACGTTTCGCTTCACATCCAAGAAGCTTCTTCAGCTTTCAAAGAAAAGCCAAAAAATCCAGTTGCCTCTTGAAAAAGTATCTTTGGGACAACCATGACCTGGGTGACTGAGAATCTCCACATTCTAAGACACATAGTAAAACAAAAAATAAAACTGTTGGTCTTTAAAGGCTTGGCTAGAAAGATCTGCTTTACAGATTTCCTAAAAGCAGAAAGAATGGGAGCTAAACACAATGTTGCATTTCTCTTCTTTTTCATAGCTTTCAATTTTTGCAGAATATATTTTCACTAATCGTAAAATAATACAGAAATATATTCTTTCATTCACTGTTTTAATTCACATAGACTAGAGTTTGGAGAACTTCAATTATTTTTCCTTTTACAATATATATACAATTAATCAAGACACAGTATATTTGTAACAACATTGTATGCAAAAAGGCAGTTTGTAATAGCAACTGAAATGTTATTTATGAAAATATAGAGCAGAACTATATTCTGTTATTCTTTTTACAACATTATAAACATAAAATACAATTAATAAAAAATCTGAGTGGACGAAGAGTCATTCTTCTGCAAGGGAAAACATATATCAGGTATCCAGTAGTGGGTTCTAAAACCCTTTACTACCGGTTTGCATGCGCGCTTTTGCGCACGTGCAACATTTCTGCGCATGCGCAGAAGCATTCTGGGCAGGTGGGCAGAGCCACCCACCGCCGGCGCTACCAGTTCTAAGAACCAGGCCGAACCGGGAGCAACCCACCGCTGGAGGTACCCTTCAAACTGTATCTGTTCTACAACCTTGTTTTCAATATAAAGCGGATTGAGGTGCAATTAAAACACATTATGATAAGTTCCCTTCTCAGCAAAACAATGAAAAGAAAAGACAGATGAGGGTAAACAAAAAATATTGCTTGGATATCCTTCCACACATCAAGACCACGGGTGGGCTTCAAAAATTTTAGCAAGGGGTTCTCTGCCCAATTGCTGGGTGGGCGTGGCCATGGTGGGTGTGGCCTAGTCAGCCTCCTGCACCATGGCAGGGGGGCATTTTTCCCCTCCCTGGGCTCCAGAGGCTTTCCTCAAGCCTCCAGGAGGGCAAAAACGGCCTCCCCATGCTCCGGAGGCCCTCTGGAGGCCAGAAACGGGCCTATTTCCGGTCTTCCCGAACTTCTGGTAGGCCTCTTTTTCACCCTCCTGAGCTTTCACGCACACCGTGCACTTACCTGCATCCAAAATGGGCTGTGTGGGGACTCCTGGGAGGGGCAGGGTGGGGTGGGTGGGGCCAGCCAGAGTGGGATTTGGGAGTTCTCCGAACTGTACAGGAACTTAGCTAGAGGTTCTCCCGAACCCCTGCAAACCCCCAGCAGCCCACCCCTGATCAAGACCCATTTAAGTAGCTAAACAGGTGCCACATATTTGATAAAAACTTGCATGTGGTACTACACCATTTTAAGGGAGACACACATTCATGTATTTTTCTTTGAAAAATACTTCAAAAATGTTCTTTGCCAATTCCAGGGATAGCACATAGGATCAAAGAGCTGGAAAGGACCTCAGTGGTCTTCTCTTTTTTTTGTATGTTTTTATTGATTTTTCACATTTTACATATCATAACATTTCTTTTAAGCAGATCTACAGCCTTTTATGAGGTGAGCCAAGGTGCAGCGGTTAGAGGCAGTACTGCCAGCCACTTTAGTTGACTGATCCGCAGGTCAGCGGTTCAAATCTCACCAGCTCAAGGTTGACTCAGCCTTCCATCCTTCCGAGGTAGATAAAATGAGGATCCAGTTTGTTGGGGGCAATATAAATATACATTGCTTACTGGTGTAAACCGCTTAGAGAGTGCTTGCACTGTGAGGCGGTATATAAATCTCAATAAATAAATAAATAAATAAATAAATGATGGCATTTAGCATAAGTCGTTTGGACTCGATACACCTCGTCCAATTCATTTATCATTTCTTGTCTATCTATCTGCAAGATTTCCGCTATCATTTCCGTCATTATTCCTTCCAAGTCTTCTTTGGTTTCCATCACATTTTAGAACTGCAAATAATAGGAAGATCGATCCATTTCCAGATGTATCAGGGAGTTTTCTAATTCTTTGTTGCCTGTTGACATTTTGTGGTCCATCTGTTCTAACTTTTTCTCCGTTTGCTCAGTCTTTGTTTCTACCAGTTTTATATGTTGTTCATTTTTTTGGGATTGCTCCTTGAATCAATTCCATCTTATTGTCTAGTTTCTGAATATCTGATTTTAATTCAACATGGTTCTGTGATATTGCTTCCTGCAGCTTCACTATGGTTTCCTGCATCATTATAAGTGTGGAGTTCATTGTCTGCATTACTGATGTACCACCCGTTTTTTCAACCGTCAACATCTCCTCTATTGAACGCTGGCTGGCAAGGGAAGCTGTCGCTACTGTAGAGTTAGAATAGATGATGCTTTTTCCCCTGCTCTCAAGGTTGATGTAGTGATAGTTGTCATTTCCTTTATTATTTTATTTTGTTCCCCTAAGATTTTATATATCGTTCCCCAAATCACCATCTAGTATTTTTATATATTTTTTATGTTACTAATATTTTCCCCCTTCTAAAATTGCCTTCTCTATGCCTATAAACTTATTTATGACTATATATAATTCCACTAATAAGTATCGATATAGTTTGAATATATCAGAGATTCAGTAGATCTTATAAATTTTCCTAACTAAGTTTATGTAATTCTTCTAACAGCACATCTATTATTGATTTACAGTTTTAGTTTGTAAATCCTCTATTATTAATCTATGAAAATATCAATATTAATGTACATATTCTCTAATAAATATTAACTACATTATAAATAAACCTTAATCAATATAATCTATATAGTATTCAAATATATCATCTATATAATGATAATATATTAATATTATTAGTATAATAATAAATATCAATTATAATATACTTAGTCTCTAAAAATATTTATCTATATTATATTATAAATAAGTATTAATTCATTCAATATATTTATATGCAGAATCAACTATACCAATATAGTTTTTGATGAAAAGTTAATATTATAAGTACTATAGTCTAACAAATTATGTGAGTAGAAAGAGAGAAAGAAATTGCATAAGAAGAAGAAAAAGGAAGGAAAAGAAGGTAGTCCCACATTAATATGTGATAATATTACAACAATCTATTTAGTAATCTAACAATTTTAACAGTTACTTATTCAGAGGTTAACTTTGTACCACTTCTCCAGCAATATAAGTTTCAAATCTCAAAGTTCTTCTAAGTTCGCAATATTGCAGTCTCACTCTCAGCACCGTCTCTGACAGGTTTTTGCTTAGTCATCCATCACTACTGCTTTTCAACTTCCTCCGTTTCCGTCCTCTCCTTCTAGTATTGTACTGTTCACTGGAATGTTCGTTCTGGGTATTCACCTTCTGTTAGTCCTGAACTTAAGTCCGTATCTACTACACAAACTTGTCTCCTTTTATTTTTCTCTGACCGTCGTCTCCCATAGAAACTCTAAGCTCCACAGTCCTTTTTCGGGTTGAATTACCACCCACTCATTTCCAGCCGAATCTCCAGTTAACCAACATACGTTCTATCTTGTTTCTCCTTCGGAAGCGTTATTCACCGTCTCTCTCTTCTCGCACACTCACTGTCAATCTCTCATTTTATTCAAGTCCTTCCTTGTATTTAGTCTCTTTCTCAGCAATTTCTTTTTCAGTTTCCAGCTCTTTTTCTCATAGTCGCCACTAAGTTCCGTCTTGAGCTTCCTTCTTTCCCATAAAAGTTTAGAGCACTCACTTGACGATTCTCTCTGCAGTGAATATGGGATTCCACACTCTTGGATCAGGCATAGACTGCTTAAATAATTCTGCTCCCAAGTCTCTTGTGGCTAGTTACGGCTTCGGGTCTGCCATGTTAGAATAACATGACAGGATGCTTTCACACTGGATTAAAGAGGGAGCCCTTCACCTCAGCGGGCAGCTGCTCTCCACCATGCTGTCGCTCGGGATGCCCCTCTGCTTCACCAAGTCCTCCAAACTTTCTGTGCTTCGAAAGGTCTCCAAACGCGAAATAAAGCAGATTCAAAGGACAGAGGTCATCCTTCTCCTTCTGCATAGCCCAATGTCACCACCGGAAGTCCCTTAGTTTCTATACACATTTTTTATTCTGAGTAACAATATTTGTAAAGTGGATTTTATTCCTCATGGATATGAGAATAAATCGTAACAGTTTCCTCGATTTGTCTGCCTTTAGATTTTGATACAATTATTCAAAGCATTAATAATGAAATTGAATTCTGAATCCATTCAGGTAAAAGCCAGGATGTCAGAAGCAAAAGGACCACATTTGTTTTCTTTGTTTATGGGAATGGTTGTTGGTATCCTTAAACTATCTCTGGAGGGGAAAGGGGGCAGGGGGGAAAAACTAGCACTACATCTGTTAAATAAAGACACTAAAGATATTTCTGATTTTAGTCAATGATGGAGAGGCTATCCTAATTGATCCTGAAATGGATCATATAAAATTTTAAAACTGAATTATTCTATTTGAAAACCCAATAAAATAGTTCCAGGTAAATAATATATGCCAGATATGTCTGCGTGGAAAGATCATCATTATCTCTATAGACTTAGCTAAGGATGATAAAATTGTGATTAACCAATAGTTTCTTCACGGTTAAGGAAATGTTTCTTTAATAGTGGACTTATCACTGTCTGCTTTAGAGATGGAAGGACAGACCAGAAGCACTAATTTACTTCTTAATGTGGATCTCGCCTTCTTTAATTTAACCAATTTAACTAACCAGAATTAAACAAGCACAAGGTAACCCATATCTTTCTAGACGGGTTTGTCTGAATCCTTGAGATCTGTAAGTTGAAAAGAATTCAGATCAACAGCTCAAACAATTGCTATGGTTAAATCACTGTAGTCTGCTTTAACATTGGAAACCAAGTTGAGGTGGATCAAGCAACTCAGTCTGTGAAGAACATCTATCACAATGAGCTATACAACAAAAAAAGATGCAAAGCTTATTCTCAGCAGATGCTGTGAAGAAAATTCTTTATTGCTCCTATCACTATGAATATTGCTGCAAGAGATTATTAGTCTGTGTGAGACTAATACATATCTATTATTCTTCTCAAGATGCTGTTCTTTTGTTTTGGCTTCCTTAGCTTTATGTTAACCATGGGGCATGCTCAGCAGTGACAGTTTTCACTCTCAAGGAGAGGTGATACATGTACATATTCTCTTCTATTATTTCCTTAGTCCATAAATCAGCTAATGTTTTGACAATACCACTAAGAAGGCCAGAAAATTCTCAAGGAAAGTATTTGGATAGATAGTATGGGATACATAATTACAACTATCCACTATCACTTTGGAGATAAGCAGCAATGGACTGCTTAAAATATGAGAACAAGAGTTACCAAGAGATCATTCATCTTAATAGAGGTACAGATCTAGAATATGCCCTTTTGCATTCATGAGCGGAGGCCAATTCGACATGTCCATAGCTGCCTCAGAGGGACTGATCTCCTGAGGTGTTCCTTCCTGAACAGCTACAGTGTAAATAATGGAACCCAAAATCAATCAGTGATCTGTAATTGTTTCCCCACAAAGGCTAGACTGAAATATCTTATCGTAGCTAGCGTTGAGGGTAATCATCCCAACACTACTGTGTTTCCCCGAAAATAAGACCCTGTCTTATTTTTTTTCAACCCTGAAATAAGCGCTCGGCCTTATTGCCATGCACTCAAAAGCACAATTGGGTTTATTATCAGGGGATGCCTTATTTTGGGTGAAACAGGGTAGACACTAGACATAAAGTTATATGTTCCTTCTCCTTTAGATTTATATTCAAAAAAGTCTTGAGTTTTGTGAAATTCTTAAGGTTAAAATTTAATTTCTATTATACTTTGTTGATTTCTTTTCCCATAATGAAGTTTTATATTTATTTGCTTTAGCCTCTGTAGGGGTACATGACACAATGTTTACACAGTTCATAGCAGCAACAGTTATGGTATTTGATAAACTGTCTCTGAGGCAACCTTGAAAAATAAATGGAACTTGCTGCTACCAAGGAATCATCTTGTTCCAGATTGGAGTCTCAAGTGTTGTATCATCAACTGCATAATTGTTTCTCCAACATCCTCCTAACCTCACCAAGCCAAAGGGTATCAAGTACTTCCTAGCATAACATTTAAAAAAACACACACAAGGAAAGCATTACAATCCTTTTTAAATATCTCTTCCAATGTTCCTCTTTCATCTGGCTATCTGTATTGGGGCTATGAGAAGACTGGCAGTAAACATTGTTTTAGCAAAGGACAAGCTAATTTTTCATACAAAATCTACTACATACTGATGACTTTGGGGCAAATCAGGCACTAGCAAGAGGGAGTATGCTGAAATTACCAGAATGACTAAACACTTGCAACCATAAATGTGGTTAGAAAAGCTTAATGCAGGTAAAATCCCCACTCCCCATATACTACCCTATCATTGCATCTCAGTCTTTTCCCTCTGTAGTACATACACACTATGCAGTTCAAATAAGTGGACACTGTCAGGCCGTGTTTCTTCTGGAAGCCCAAGCGATCAGGGTCAAAATAATTTTAGCAGCAGAGAATGGAGTCAGCACCATGGACAGTATCCAAGAGTAAAGTGCTGCTTGGGCCTTTGTTCCATATTTCAGGATGCTGCCTTGGCATATGTCTGACATGAACTGGAATCCTATGTAAGATTAAAATATTTGTTTGAGGAGTGGTTCTCCATTCTGGAAAGAGCTAGTTGTGGCTTTCAACAGGCAGGCTGCTATTTAATTTTGTACTTGTTAGCTTCTGCAAGGCCAGGGAGATAAAGATGTCATTTTAAAAATGATAGTAGGGAACATGAAAGACATTCCTAGTGCATTGCTATTGATTTATATGAATTTTCTCTACAATGAAATGCTTATTTTCTCCATCCTTTTTCTAACCTACATATTTTTATGCTCATAAATGATAAAACTGTACTTGTTATATGATGTTCGTGTACTATATTTTTGTAATCAAGCCAAGAGAAGACAACCAACAGATTAACATGACAGGAATTAAAATATTTGTGTCTACTTCTTCCCTCGTTTCTCATTTCTTGTGATTTACTTTTTGTCTACATGACTTAAGTCCAAAGCAGTTCCTCTTCAGTCAATCTGCTCTGTTGAATTGGTTCTGTTCTTCCATGATATACTGTATATACATATATCCCCAATGATCTGTATGAAGGTCTTATGATATGCATGAGACATCCCTCAGATCTTATAGGAACTATAATAATATTCCAAATACTACAAGTCTTGGGTAGAATGTTTTATTTAAAAAGACTATTCTCTCTGTACATTAAGAGAGAATAGACTTTTTAAATAAAACACTCTACACATTTAGAAGCAAGTTCTATGGAGTTTTATATCGCTTCCTGTTACTGTATTTTTGATATTTTATATCAATATTGATATTTTAATGAATTTTGATGAATGTTAATGAATCTTTTCCTTCACTTTTACTGCTTCTGATTTTCCCCACATTAATTTTCCTACTTCTATATCAACTTTGAAATAGATCATTTAACATATTAGTACATACAATATCTTAATCAAATAATGGTTTGTGCATTTTTTTCTTCATTCAATTTTTCTTCCTTCAAAAGACAGGAATTCAGGTTCACATTTCAACTATTTTAAACTCATTTGAGTTTCATCATCTGCTCTATTTCTCTGATATATCATGTTGTCTTAAGTTTTTTCCTCTACACTATGTGGGAAATGACACAGAGATATAATTGCAACCTCTGTATGCAAAGCTCCCCAGATTAGCAAAGGGAATATTGTGTAGAAGAACACAATCTCAGGTAACCCAAACCAAGCAACTATGACTTGTAGTATACCAAGTATATTTTTTTCAGCACAGTGTATGTCTTTGAATCATTGAGACCAACTCAGTGGTGAAATCTAAAAATTTTCCCTACCGGTTCTGTGGGCATGGCATATTTTGTGGGCATGGCTTGGAGGGTCAGGTGGCTGTGGCTTCAGGTGGGCATGGCTTGGTGGTCAGGTGACTCATTGGGCATGCTTGGTGATCCGATGACTAGGTAGGCGTGGCCAACATGTAAAATGTGGTGAAACTCACAACACTCTTGCTTAGCAATCAAAATTTTGGGCTCAATTGTGGTCATAAGTTTCTTTCTTTCTTCCTTCCTTCCTTCCTTCCTTTCTTCCTTCCCCTCCCTTCCCTTTTCTCCTTTCCTTTCCTTTTTTCCTCCTTTCCACCTTTCCTTTCCTTCTTTCCTTTCCTTTCCTTTCCTTCCTTTCCTTCTTTCTTTCTTCTCTCTCTCTCTCTCTCCTTTCCTCTTTCTTCCATGCTCTCTCTCTCACATTCACACACTCACACACACATATACCTGGTCTGGGCACATAGACAGAGCCCTTCCCGGAGAGCTATGCTGCACGGACACGCCCAGCAGCAGCAGCAGAGGTGGTAGCAGTGGGGGGAAAGTTTGCCTGGGCTCTCCGCCATCCTGGAACTGCGCCACATGTGGGGGAGTTTTCCAGCGCAGCACAGTTTCGGGATGGCAAAGAGAACCAGCGGTGGAGGCAGAGATTGCTTGGGAGAGGTCAAGTAAGCTCTCCCATTGTAGCTCTCTGCCATCCCAGAACCGCACTGCGAGGCAGTGGCGGTTTACCTGTTGAGACTCCGGGCCTCAGCGCGCCAAGCTGGAAGGGAGGCAGCTGAGCAGGCGGGCAAGAAGGCTGCAGACCTGAGCCTCAACAGGTAACCCTGAGCCTCAGCGCCCGCCGGGAGTATCTTCCTCCACCAGCTTGGCATGCCAAACTTTGCGCGGCAGCAGGAAGCAGCCCGAGAGCCGGAGCAGGCATCCCACATGCTCAGTGGCCGAGCCAAGCCCCGTGCGTACCTTTGCCTCCCATCTCGCCTGCCTCCTCCTCCTGCCAGGTGGGGAGAGAGGGCAGCGACAGGGGCGGCAGCATCCCCTGCCAAGTGCAGCACACGGAGGTGGCAGGCAAGGCGTCTCCAGCACACCTGTTAATCCGGCCAGCCACACGACTACCAGTGCGTCGTGAAAGCCGCTGGTGGCCGGGTGAGCGGCAGCCCCCGGGTGAGGAGAGAGCCAGGCCTGCACTTGGAAGGGGCTGCTGCTCTCACTGCCCTCCCTCCCTGCCTGGCTGTAGACGTCCGCCTGCCCTCCCAATGCAGCGCTGCCGCCATTCATTTTTGTTTCACAGTGGGAGAAGGAAGAAAGCAGGCAGTGAGAGCAGCAGCTGCTTCCAAGCACAGGCCTGGCCCTCTCCCTGCATGGAGGGCTGCTGCGATGGAGGCAGTGCGCGGCTGTGAAGGACCCTCACTGCCCGCCCTCCCAGAGCCCCACAGCTGCGGTTCACTTTCTTCCTTCTCCTGCTGCTGCCCCTCTTAGCCCCAACGCAGCAGCTGCATCTCCCCCAAGGGCTGCCCACCCACCCACTGGCCGAGCATGGCCAGAAGCGGCACATCTCCTGTCACCGACTGGATGCCGACTTCAGAAGGCAAGCAGGGGTGGGGGACCATGTGGAAGGCCGCCAAGCATGGCAGGGCTGTGGAGAAGGGAGTAGGCTGCTACCTCCCTTCCCCGCCGCCCCGACATGCTTTCCTGCCTTCCACGTGACCTTCCGCTTGCCTGCCTTCCCAAGCTGGCCACAGGGACACCAGGAAGGCTGCGTGGAAGGCAAGAAAGCATGTTGGGGCTGCGGGTCGCAGGGAATGAAGTAGGGTAGGCAGGATAGGACAGGGGGGCAGGGACAGCTAGGTAAGCCACAACTTCGCAGGCTTACCTGGTAGGCAGACTAGGGGCGCAGCGCTTCAGGCAGGCAACCTGCAGAGCAGAGACTGGGCGGGGCAGGGCAGGCAAGCAGTGAGCAGCAGACCGGTCAGCCATCGCTACCAGTTCTCCGAACCACGGGCAGCCCTCACTACCGGTACACAAGGACCGGTCCGAACTGGGTGCATTTCACGCCTGGACCAACTTGGTATGATAATTCTATGCTAACTGAACTTTCTGCACTAAAAGTAGTCTTACATATTGCAGTAGTTCACTCTGGAGATTATCAGTGTGCATACTGCCATTTTAAGTTTCTTCCAAGGGGTGCCTGAATGCAATCAACTATATTACGCCATTATCTAGGGATCTGGTTGTCATCAGCTTATTGATAGGTCCAGCTCCAAATCTACTTTTGCTCTGTTTCATGTTGAGATCAAAAAGCACTGGTGACTGAGTGGAGTCATGTGAGAGACCATATCTACATTTCCCCCCAAAAGCAGCTGTCTGCAGCAGCACTATCTGAAATCTATCAAGATATTATGATTTCCAAATATTTCAGGCACTCCAGAAGGGTAATTCTATAGATGACGTTAAAAGCCACTGCAACAGTGAGAAAAATCAATAGGGTCACCCTCCCTCAATGATCTCTAAATATAAGATCACTCATCAGGCTGATCAGAGCAATCAGAATCCCGTAGCCCTTTCTGAAGCCGGTTTTACAATAATAATTCACAATAATCTGCTTTTCTCAGTACTGTCACCAAGATTGCCTGAAGATGCTGCAAATTATTCTCAGTTCTAGGAAGGAGGCAAACCAAGATTCTGAAATCTTGCCAAGAAACCTGCAGGGATCTGTCCAGGCACTTTCTGAGAATCAGACATAACTGAAAAACATGTTTATAATAAGCCATTGTGTAATTCCTTGCTCATTTGGTATAAAGATTTAATATATTCCCTCCTAACTAATTTTTAGAGTTAAAATGGACACAGCCAAAGCAAAAAGTATGTTTGATAGCACAACATCCATATCATATTTACATATAATATTCACATTTGTGCACTCATTCACACACTCACATATGATACACATACTTTGGTTAATTCTCATACACAAATACAGATGTTTTATTTGTTCTTTTTTTTCAGACACATATTCATACTACAATGGAAGAAATACCTCTTCAAAACTTAGACATAAAAGAATCTACCATTAATAATAAAAAAAACTTTTATCAAGCCTAACTCCTATGTGACAAGCAAGGGGAGAAGAAGGGGAGAAGGCTGGCTGCGGAATGCCACACAGGCTAAATACCAGACATTTGCCATCTCTGCTTTAAGCCCACTAACAATGCAAATGTTCCAAATACTTTCTCTGTTAAAAGCAGATTTTACTGTTATAATCCTTTTGTACCACTTAGGGGGAGGATTTTAGTCCAACTGTATCTTTTTCCTTTCCTTTTATGCTTTCCTCTAAAATGTGATGAGTGTTTCTTTTCATTAAAGACAAAATAATCACCATGTCCGAATATCATTTTATTTATACCAGCTTAATCTCTATGCTTACCTTTCTTTTCTGACCTCTTTTTTTACAGCTGCACTTTGTTTTTGTGTTCTTCAAGGAGTTTGGATTGCCATTTTTAGTTTGCCTGAATTCTGTAAAAGATATTGTATTTGTTTAATTTTTATTTCTTTCTAAAATGGCATCAGAGTCACTTTTGACTGTCTTGCTTACAAAAATTATTAATGGATCTAAATATTCCTGAACTGTGTGCTAAATGTTAGCTGTGCTTTTTTGAGAATTCATAGAAATGATAGTAGCAATATGGGAACTACATTTGAAAGCTATAAGAAAAACCGTTCAATTTGGAAATGTAAGAGCCAGTTTAGTCTGGTGGTTAAGGCTCTAGGTTAGAAACTGGGAGCCTGTGAGTTCTAGTCCCACCTTAGACATGAAAGTCAGCTGGGTAACTTTGGACCAGTCATTCTTTCTCTCTCAGCCCAACCCACTTCTCTGGGTTGTTGTGGGAAAAATAGAAGGAGGAAGGAGTATTAGGTATGCTCATTGTCTTGCATTATTTATAAAAACAATAAAGGCTGGATATAAGTTTAAAAAGTTATAGGAAAAAATTTATCCTATTTCCTTCAAACTCCTGGTTACCGTCTCACATAGTGTCATCTCTCATCCAGGCCACTTCTTACTTTTTGCCATTTATAGAACTTTACTTCCTCTTAAATATTATTTACACTCTTTTTTTTAAATTCCAAAATTTAATTTCTAAAATATGATTTTGTATTTGCTCTGTAATACATACAGAGTATGTATACATACTACTGGAATTTGCCTTTTTATACAATAATGGGAGAATTGTTTTCTTGAAAGTAGTTTGAGACGTTGTAGATTTAATTATCTAGAGCAGTGGTCCCCAACCCCCGGTCCGCGGCCCGGTACCGGTCCGCAGAACAAATGGTACCGGGCCGCCCTGCTACTGCGTCTTCTGTGCAGCGGTGGCGGCGGGTCCTGCAACTTTTGCGAGTCCTGCGAGTCCCTATAATAAGCGCAGGGACGGGACTCCTGCGTCTGCCGACGTGCCCCGGCCCAGCTGATCAGCGTGGGGGCGGGGCTTCTGTGCGCGGCTCATCAGTATTGAAAGTAACATGTACAGGAGGGCCTGTCTGCGGTGCAGCAGGTAAAGGGGACTCCAACACATAGCCACACAGTCCCGCAGAAGACATGTACAATATACCCGAGGGTCCAGCACCAATAATCAACGCGCCGCCGCAAACCCCCCCCCCATGGGCCGCGGAAAAATTATCAAACGTTGACCGGTCCACGGCAATAAAAAGGTTGGGGACCACTGATCTAGAGAATGGCAGGTGGCTGAAATTGTCTTGGATTTTAGGCTGTGTGGCGATCCAAAAGCAGTTAGAAATTCTAGATATGAATGCTGAACAATTAGTGCACCTGAAATTTTCTACAAATTGCTCTAATATCTTAAGAAATATCTGCCAGAAGCCTGTTTAAAAAATTCATGTAACATGTTTATCAGATTTCTGTGAAATATTTGGAGGAACGATTCAACTGCTTCCTCACATCTCCTGGACAAGGTTACATAGTATTAAGGAATAAAGAAAATGGTTGCCTCCCCCAGTCCAGTGAAAATATAAAAAAGCCATTAGACTCTCTCTCTCTCTCTCTCTCTCTCTCTCTCTCTCTCTCTCTCTCTCTCTCTCTCTCTCTCTCTCTCTCCCTCCCTCCCTCCCTCCCTCCCTCCCTCTTCTATCTATCTATCTATCTATCTATCTATCTATCTATCTATCTATCTATCTTATCTATCTATCTATCTATCTATCTATCTATCTATCTATCTATCTATCTATCTATCTATCTATCTATCTATCTATCATCTAATCTATCTAATCTATCTAATCTATCTATCTGATTCATCAACCTCTTCAACTGTCCAAGCAACTCCGGGTATTTTTTAGTATGTAGAAATATTAATAAAACAGTAGAAAACATCAACCTAAATATACAGTATTACTAAAAACCAAGGAATAAAGTTCCAACATCAGTGAGAATTCCCAAAAGTCCTATCCCAAGGCATGATGGAAAACTATGTTTTATATAGTTTTATAGTCTTTCCTTAACAACAGGGTCAGGGCTGGGTGGATTTGGGTAAAAGATACTACCTCGCGGCAGGTATAGGCATAAAAAAGAAGTACTTCCAAGGTACTACAAAATGATATAATGTTAACAATGGGATCTTGAATATGCACACTCTATAAATCTATAAGATAAGGATACATAACTGGAGAAAGGAAGTCAACAGGCCCTGAATCATGAAGGGGTTTATAGTTGATGACCAGTACTTCTAGCCAGAAGCAATACAATTCATGGAGAAGAGGTGTTTCTGAGTGAACTGAAGTGGACCCATTACCACTAATGCCCCTGAATTCTTGATCAGCTATAACTTCAAAGTGATCTTCAAGTGCAGTCCTAGGTAGTGTGTGCTGCAATAATTCAATCACAAAATGACTAAGGCATGAGTAACAATGAGTTACTCCTGGTCCAAGAAAGGATGTAGTTGCCACATACTGTAAGATGGATCCATACAAAGGGACTCCTGGCCACAGCTATCACCAACTGCATATCATTTCCCAGGCAACTTTAATAAATCAGGACTGACACTGATACAATACATATGTAGATAACCTTACTAACAAACTCAATCTCATTTAATTTATTGAGATTCACAGGCTCAAACTCTGCTTAAATTGCAAGCTAAGACCCTGCCCAGCCAACTCAATTTCAAACTATTCGAGATGGATTCTGACTAGTCAGGTCCAACTCAAATAAATTGAAGTGCCAGATGCCTAGAATATCATCATCAAGTGGTTCTTAAGATATTCTTCATGCCTCCTTTTCCCTAAAAAGGTCCAAGTAAAAAGGGCCAGCAGTCAGCAATATTTGGATGAAAGAGGAATAAAAAAATATGTTTTGCTACTTTTATCATACATTGTTGGGCTTAGCATAAGCTTGAACATGGATTTCCATGGAACATGGATAAAGACTCACACTTTATCTTCCTCCAAAAAACTGAAACTTTTATTCTGCCACCATCTCATATAGCTCCTCAGAGAACCAGAGAACCTCCAGGATTAGCAAACAGAGGAGGATGCTCAGACACAATTCTACCAAAGGTTATTGTCATTTCAGAGCCTAAGGAAACTCCCCAAACACTATCTGAAATCCAACTTGATCCATCAAGCCTCAAAACCAATTGATAAGGCAATTCTCCTTACGGTGTGTGTGTGTGTGTGTGTGTGTGTGTGTGTGTGTGTGTGTGTGTGTGTGTGTGTGTGTGTGTGTGTGTAAGCAGTACTAAACAGCTCCAAGGAAATCAGAAAGTGATCTGACTATAAGATATGATAGATGTCCCTCATCACCAGATAACACTGCAGTTGCCCTGAGACAACGTATGACCAGTGACAAGTGCCCGTCCCACAATAACCTGGGTGAGGTCCATGATTGCCTGATGATCACGGACATTACATTCTGCACTGAACTGCGGCAAAATTAACTCTCTCAGAACCAATATCATAGTAAAGTTCATAGCAATAGTAAGCAGCTTTGCAGGATGGTACATGTGTAGCAGGGAGGCTGGTAAAACAAGTGCTCCCAAATGAACCCTAGAACCCAATTTACCAAGATCTTGCCTTATAATAAGGCCATGCCTCTGAAAGCTACCAGCTACTCAAATAACAACAGCCACTGCATTCTCTCTGTTTTCAGGTTGCGGCATCATTGCCTATACATTCAATCCACAACTTTCATTTTGGAACCAACCCTGAACTACAGAGCTAATGACTAAAACATCCATTTTTCTCTCAGCTTCCCCCCCCCCCCATCTTGCATGCTGAAGAGGTCAGGAGAATTCCAAAACTTGCTTATTCTTTAGTAACCTTTGGCTGGCTGTACTAAAGGGGTTACCCAAAAATAGAAATGAATGTGACAGTAACAATAGGTTTCAACTGTTCAATTTTCCCTCTGAATCTATCTTTCAATTAATTTATTAGTTTCCTAGCAACCCATCTCAATTTTCTATTCTTACAAGTAATGCTTCTTTCATTTCCTGCCGAGAAGCATCCCTCTTTCAAAGCAGCTGAGATTTAATTTCTTCCTGTGGCGTTTGAATCACATTATGTGTTCCTCTTTTGCTTCTCTTGTGCAGCTCTGTGTTTTAGTTTTGAATACAGAAAATAACAAAAGCACTTGAAACTCCCAACTGCAAAATAGGATGTGTGGGATGGTGAGGCATACCCAACTAACAAAGCACTGTTACTATAACACATCTGAACCACTAGCATATTACAGTGAAATCTGAAACAACCCCAGCTGTACTTCATGAATTAGTTTCCATTTTCAGCTTACTACATAGTGTAAACTACACAAGATTTTCTACAAACTATTTTAAAACATACATTAAAACATATATTAAAATAATAACTAAGGTTTAACAAATAAAGCCAACTAAATAAGATCTTCAGTAATGAACTACCTAAAATATCATGTCTAAAAATACTGTATATAGCAGACCTCTTTGACACATGAATGGGAATTGTCTCAAAATACCTTGAAAAAGATTATTCTATATGAAGGGCAGCAGAAAAAAAGAATCTGGCCCAACTAACTTCGGTCTTGGAGATCAAAACCAAAACCTGTTAATGTTTTCTGAGATCAGTTTCAGATTAATGATTACCCAATTTTGTCTGTGTTCACATAACATACTAAGCCATATTTTGGGTAATAATGGTTTCTTGAATTAAAATTTGATCAAGTAAATATGATACAGTAAAGTACAAACAGTGATTACAAAGCACACTAGTTGAGTTTATCCAATAAACTACAGGCAGTCCTTTGCTTAACAATCATTTGTTAAGTGACTGCTCAAAATTACAACAGTGCTGAACAAAGGGTCTTACAACCCATGCCTAAAGTTACAGCCGTTGTAGTCTCACAGGATTGAGATCTGGGTGCTCACAATTATATAACTGTCATTTGTAATCTTCCCGGCCAGCTTCCCTAGAAAGTCAATAGGGAAACCGGTAGGGAAGGTCACAAGCATGAATAACTATGTAACCAGGTTGCTGCCTGCTGAAAGACTCCTGGTTTCTGAGGACTGGCTAAAAATGATCTGTCCTGATATCCGAACAGGATTTGACAGTCAGCCCCAGAAGCCAGAGGGAGTCCTCTTGTCTTTGGGGACTGGCTGCAAACCACTGTGCTGCAAACACTCCATGCCAAAATCCTGTTCGGATTTCAGGATGGATACAGCAGCAAAGGGGTCAGAACAAAAGGGCTGCCCGCCAGAGGGATTCAGCCCCGCATGGAACCAAGTCCAGAGGGATTCAGCCCCGCATGGAACCAAGTCCAGAGGGACTCAGCCCCGCATGGAACCAAGTCCAGAGGGATTCAGCCCCGCATGGAACCAAGTCCAGAGGGACTCAGCCCCGCATGGAACCAAGTCTCTCTGGCAGGCAGCTCTTTCACTCTGTCTACTTAACAATCCAGGAGATCACTTAATGACCTCAACTGGGAGCACCAGGACTGTAATCATAGAGTAAAGCAGGCACATGACATCTCATTCACTCAACAAAGATTCCAGTTTCAATTGTTGCTGTAAATTGAGGATAACTGGTAAAGAAGAGATCGACATTTTATCTTTTGTGTTGAGAATCTATATTTTGTAACATGTTATGTTATGTGAATCTAGCCTTCTGAATTCATTGTGGTATTGGAAGGATCTTCAGAGACAGCATCAGTATTCCACAAGACTAGTTTTTTCTTTGAGAAAGTGAACAATGATAAATACAGTACAAACCAATGTAAGATATTGTATCTCCATTAAAAAAGTAACAAATCAACAAAAATGCAAATACTAATTCAAGTAATTTTGTTTCATGTTTCATTTATATTTCATTTATTTTAATATCTCTTAAGATTGATAGAAACTTTCAAAAAGTTAAGATAATGGAACTGGAATTTCAATAGCATATGGACAGATGTCTATCATCATTCAACCTCACCAAAACGAGAATCAACTGGATATCAGGGTTGACAAACAAACTACAAATGTCACTAAAAATAGGAGGAGGAAAGTGTGTTGGATAAGTTCACCATTTGAGTTATTTATGAAAATAATAAAGATGGGAAATAGATAGATAGTAGATACAGTAGTCAGTCCAGACTAAAATGTTGTAATGATAAAACCCACAAAACAAAACAGGGATCATTAAACAAATAACAAACATTAGCCCCAGACCTGGGATCAAGCCATGTTTTCAAAGCTTTCCAAAATCCTAGGAAAGAGAGTGCTGGCTTTATCTTGGAAAGGCAGGACAAACTGATCAGGACATGAGGAAATCTCCATCTGTCTCCATCAGTGATGTGAACTATAACTTGGTTTTCTCATAAAATTACTGTGTTTGGGTTATAAAATTCAGAAATATGAATAGAGGGATAATTTTGCACAAAATAACAGATTACCAAGAATTCAACTGCAACATATAAGGCTTGTTAAAATATATTATTTTTGTAACTACAGCAAAGTTGACATATTTCAGTAAAGTATTATGCTTGCTTTCCAATGTTACCCTGTTTCTCTGAAAATACGACCTACCCAGAAAACAAGCCCGAGCCCGATTTTCACGCCTGCGCCTACTATAAGCCCTACCCAAAAATAAGCCCTATTAAGTCCCACCCACCATCTGGTTGTACGAGGTGGGGCAAAACACAGGCGTAAAAATCAAGCTAGGGTGAGGATGGGGGGGTGGAGCTGCCCCACGTGCCCTGCGCCTGCTTACCTTAGGACCGCTGCAGCCAGGCCTCCCATGCCCCGACACCTGTTGCACTGTTGCCTGACTTTTTTTGTAGTCACAGGATGCCGCGTGGCTTGCTGTGCTGATGCTGCCGCTCGCGGCAGAACACTGTGAGCCTGGTTGTGCTGGTACCACCGCTCTCGGCAGGACGCCGCGTGGCACGTCACACCAGTGTTGCCGCTCACGTGGGCAATGGCACAACACATCACACAGTCTCCGGTCACAAGTGGTGGCACTGGCACAATGAGCCACACGGCGTCTGGCCTACGAGCGGCCGCAAGCAGCTGCAGAAGAAGTCAAGTAGTGGCGCAACAGGTGTTGGGGTGTGGGAAGCATGGCTGGAGTTGTCCGAAGGTAAGCAGGTAAGCCATCCCCCCAAAATTAGACCTGGTGCTTATTTTGAGGCCAATAAGAACATAAGACCAGGTCTTATTTTGGGGAAAACACGGTTCTTTGTAATTCTGCAAAATCTTTAGATCTGCTGAGTCTTATATACATCTAGGATGATCAGTTTCTAATTCAATTCAATTTATTCTACAGGAATAAATGGGCTGTCACCCACTTTATTATTTTTCTAGTCTTATGAGACCTAGTTAGGCTAACAAGAGTACAGCAATATTTATCAATATTGACAAAAGTAAATAAGAGCACCTACAGGTACAGAACACACTGGATCCTCCTTCTTCTCTTGTGCCAGAGAAATATGGCAAAATTGCTTTTGTCCTCTGTTCAAATATTGTTATTAACCTTTCTATACCGCATTTAGAAACATTCCCTCTTGTTTTTAGGAACAAAGTTCAGCTTGAATAAAGAGTTCCAATTATAAGAATACCTTGTCTGAAAAATTTATTCATAATTCTTAAACAAAATATTTTATATTTTTCTAATTAAAAATTCATGAAAAAATAAAACTTGTTTAATTTTCCTCAGCTCTTTGAATTTTTGGTTAAAGTTTTTTCAGCTGTGCCGAAATTTGAGCAAATAAGATATATGATATAAAAGCAATGTGCTCCATATTTTGGTTATTTATTTATTTTTGGCACTTTCAGGTTAGTCTTGACTCCTGGTAACTGTTTGGATTAGTTTCTGCAGTTTTCTTGGCAATGTTTTTCAGAGTTTGTTTCCCACTGCCTCCTTCCTAGGGCTGACAATGACTAGCCCAACGTCACCAGGTTATGTTTATATTTAGGGTGAAACTAGAACTCATGGCCTCCCGGTTTCTAGTCTGATGTCTTAAATACTATACAAACTATCTTGCATTGTTATTTTAGTTATTGTCACTCTAAGCCCAAGAATGACGTAGAATTGCCAGCAAGATTTCAGTTTATTTGCTTATACACAATGGACAGAATCCTTACTATTCTCACCCCAATAGATATACCCTGGGAAATTCTACGGAGTGGCTATTCTAAGTCTCTTCGTCTGTGCTGCCTCTTCTCTCCCTTGCTCCTTTCTGGATTGTGCTCCATCTTCCTGGGAAACTGCTGCTTCATTGTAGTCCCTGTCACACCAGCTCCCCTCCCCTCCATCTCTCACGGTTACCCATTAAAACTAATTTGCTTAATTTTTGTTTGACAGTTTTCCTTGTTATATATTGTTCATTAAGAAGATATCTTATGTTGGAATTATCACACTACTCCTTTTTATTTTTATATACAACAGCACTTGCATTTAGGCTACCACCTACACAAATGCATATGTTGCTGAAAAAGAAGACTCTACATTACTGGTTTAACTGAATATTTACATGTGAAAGCTGTTTTCTACTCAACAACATACTGTATATCTCAACGTTTTTCTCAGCAGTTGTCTCCATTGGTGTTGACAGGATGGAAGAGATCAAGTCTAGAAACACACACACACACACACACACACACACACACACACACACACACACACCCCTTGTTTAATATCTACATGAAACCTCCGAGTGAAGTCATTAGTAAGTTGAGGGTCCATAGCACCAATGTGTGATGATACATTTCATCCCTGGGCAGTGCAGATGAAACTGTTAAGGTACTGTCTAGCGTATCGGGATCTGAATGAAGAAGGGACTCAGTCTCAATCCTGACAAGACTGGGGATCGTCCATCTTTGTTCATGGATAGGATTGGACTTTGATAGGGTTAGGGTTAGGGTTAGGGTTAACTCAAGACTGGTGTACAACCTGGTGGTCATACTGGACTCACAACTCCTACTCAAAAAGCAGGTGGCAGTTGTAGTCAAGATGGTCTTTGTGCAAGCACATCTACTGCACCAGTTATTCCCTTTCCTGGATTAGGAGCTCATTTAGAAACATGCCTTAAACACCTCACAGATGAATTACTGTAATGCACTCTACATGAGGGTCCCTTGAAGACCATTTGGAAGCTCCTGTTGTTCAAGAATGCAGCAGCGTGGACAGCATTGAGCATCCTTCAAAATCTCCACAAAAGATCAAAATTTGCCCCCAAACATTTGGGGAACTCTTGGGGGGAATGCTGGCAAGTTGCATGTTGTACCTTGTTCTTTTATCCTCTTCTTCATTAGCACACAATCACATACAAGTTTAGGCATAAATAATGACACATATGCTACAAGTACTTAGAGGTAAATAACCACACAGTCCTTGCCAGACTCTTATTTTGCTGCCCATCTAGCTTTCCAGTCCTATTTTCCACTGAGTTTAGTGACAAGTCCTCTGAGCTAATAGATATTATTATTTCTTAGTGACATCCAATTCAATATTGTTTCTCATTGGTACTGCTAACTGGGAGACTAATTAATTATATGCAGCCCACTTTAATGCATGCTTTAATGTTAAATTTCCTGATTTAAGTAATCATCTAGCCATGGATTTCTATTTCTATGAGAAGGTTTGCAGAGGTAGACAATTCCATCCGATGATATTGTTCTGTGGTTATTTTATACCATTGGAAGAAGAGTAGAATATAGTAAAAATGAAACAGATTTAACCTTCCAATCCTACAGATAATCATGCTATTGTTTCCTCACACCTTTATTTTAAAAATGTACTATCTAGCATTTATCCCTTGGTAAACATTTTTAGCACAAGGCAGCAGAAGCAAATCCTATTCTAATTCTGTACTCAATGATGTCACAATTAAAATTAGAAACTCAGCATGTGGGCAAAGCTTTTTTTATTCATTACAATGCTATAATAGACGTAGAACATAGGAGTCCTGTCCTGACCTTACAAGTGTGCCTCCCCCTAATTTCTAATTTCCTGTGTATTTTCATTGTGAAAATTGGGGGATTTTTAGCTGAAATCTTTATGCACATAGTAATTTTACAGTAATTTGGATTAAAAGCACTGGGATTTGAAGCAGAGATTGTAGATTTAGAATGCTTTTTTCATCTCTCCAGTTTAACAGCATTAAAATGACTTTCAAGTTTTCATTCACTCAATAAATATACATTTGAATTAAAACAAATTGACACTGGAGCTAATGTGAATATGCTAATCATATAGTAGACTAATTGTATGACCAAGAGAGAGCAATCTGCAAATTCCAGATTCCCTTTCTTGCAGCTCCCGGGGCCTCTATTATTACATTCATGAGTGAGGCTACTAAAAATCAATGTGGTGATTTCCCCCCCCCCCATGTTTTCCCATAATTTTGAAGTAAACATGAAGCAACATAATTTAAGAAAACTAACAAACAAAAAAGAAGACATAGAAGACATTGGCCTTAGTCTCCAAAATAGAAGACATTGACTTAGCCATGTTGTGTCCTTTTCCTTTTCACAGTAACAACAAAACCCAGTATGTTCAAGCATGAAATAGTTTCTCTTTGATTTCTAGGAAAACTAGAATATAAGTAACAAACATACCTCCACAAAGAACTGTCCAACACTTTGCCCATATCAGTGTGGTAATATTTGGTAAGGATCAGAATTACCTAAAAGAAAACATGCGAAAAGAAAACTAAGCTATACATATAAATACATATACATATACATATACATATATACATACTTAAATTATGCATATTAACATGCAATAAAATAAACAAACTTATAAGACTTAAATTCTAAGAATTATTAAGTTATCCATTGTTATCACTGCTTTTTAAAAAGCTGAGCATTGCTTCTTTGCCTTTTTGTGGTCAGAGAGGTATCAATGGGGCTTACTGCCAAACAGACAAATCCAGGTTTGCATTGTAAACCAAGAATGTCTCAGAAAATCAGCAGAACAGATTGATGCAGCTATTACTTAGAATTATTAAATTAAATGGACTTATTCCTTGCAAAGTGTACATAGGCTTACAGTTTAAATGAACAGATAAAATACAGATTTTTTAAAAATTAACATTGTAAGTAAACTATAATGAAACTTCTAGTCTTTAAATGCATTCTCACATAATGCTAAGCCATCATGCTGTTTGTCTATTTCTTATACCTGAACTCATCTCATAAATAAAATGAGAGTTTTTTCCTGGCAAAACATCTTTTGAATCCTTGGCTTAGAGAATGTGGTATGTTCACAATGTAGTTTCTTATGATAGCCAAAGCCTAACCTATAGTTTATCTCTGAATTGTTTGTGATCCTTATTCAAGCCACCTACCAAGGAACAGAGGTGGGAGGCAAGGTGAGCAGCTCGTACTGCTCACTTGTTCTCAATGAAGTTTTTCCCAAATTAGCTCTTTGGCTATGTTCTGCTTGGTAACAAGTGTTACTTAATGCCCCCACCCTGTTTTTAAGACGGGTTGCCTACCCTTTCAGCTCTACATCCAGCAGAATGAAAGAGATTTCAAAAGCAAGAGAAAGTAGGGGTCAAGCATAATTTGAGCTTCACAATACCTGGAAAATTGATAGACGTTGATCTTTCAATGTACAGAGAAACTTTCATTTTTTTCACTGTTCTTTTCTGGAAACCACATAAATATGTGCTCAAATCAACTACTGTATTACACTGGGGTTTCAGCAGGGTCATGTCATTGACTTTTTTTCTACCAGAACTTTAAGAATATCTAGCTCAGTACTGGAAGGCAATTGTCCTGTTGATCTGTCCCTGAACCAGATTTATATTTTCTCTAAATATAGGCTTTGCTGTATTAACCATTATGGATCCTTATTGTTCAATTCCAAAGGAACTGAGGACATACATATTCCTTTTCCAAAATTAGTTATATTCTTTTGAAGGAAAACAGACACAACTCTTTTGGGTCATGCCTTATCAGAGTCTCACATATCACAGGTTCTAATATCTCAATGAAAATTTAGTTCTACAGCATGAACCTATAGTTTCTGTTTTGTACTGGCCAAATTTGGTGCTTGATGGCACTTTTTCCTCTCAAGACTGAGATGTAGCTTATGAAACTATGCAGTAATTCCACGACTCTGTCTCATAACTGCCCATCACTCAAGAGAGCCTGCATTTGGATCTAGGAATGCATATGGACTATCAGACAGATGCTTATTTTTAGCAGCACTCTGGTTAAATGTTTAATTTAGTCAGCTTAATCAGTGTTGGTGTTAATTATATTACTGCAGGATAATGAGAACTGAGGAGAGGAGAGTGAGGAAATTGAGTAGGGTGAAAGTGATAGATGACTGAAAACTGCAAGTATCTTTAAATGAGTCCCAGAGGGAAGGAAGAGATTGGTGAAGTAGGACAAATGAAAGAAAAGATCATCCAGGTTGGTGATACCAGTTCCTGCCCCATACCCACAAGAGAGCTGAACTGGAAAGGACTGAGGTCTTGGCTGTAACAGAAATACCAACAAGGAATAATTCAAAACTCTACATGGAAACTGCTGCAGAGGGCAACAGAGCAATAACCATGAATGGCACAAAGCAACAAAGATCAATGTTAGAGGGTGGAATCTGGTTTTGCAGGAAATCAAGGAGAGAAAGGAGAACAGAAGTGGAGATTTTCAACTGGCTTCTTCAGAAAAGAATTCATGGAGACCAGCGACATGGAGAAAGAAAAGAGTGGCAGGGAGAGAAGGAATACCATGGCTGAAGAAAGGAAGTGACCCAGAAGAAGAGCTAGTTTAATCAAACCTAGACTTGGACTTTTCAGATCACATGCTATAGATGCAGCTGAGAAGTGCTGAAATGTTCTTTTCTCTCATTATGATTTTACTAGGTAATGCATGATACTGCATGGAGAGCAGGGAAAAGATCCTGGAAAGGTTTGGAGGAGGCTAGCTATGTGGCTGAAGGCAAAAGAAAGTAGAATAAGTTTTCGGGTCAACAGATAGAACCTTGAACATCAGGGGTTATGTATCTGGTTAATACAATATGCTTGCTTGTACGCATCAGTGTAAACCAAAGAATGGGGCTGAATGGGGCATGTGAAGATAGATGGGAGAAATTATTGTCTGTCTCTGGGGCTAAGGCAACTGGGAGCCAAATTGGGACAGTGACAGGCAAGAGAAGTTCCAACACATCACCCTGGGCATGTTGCTGCAGAAGAAGGGGATATCCCAGTTCTAGGGCTGCTTGTAAAGGACAGATCATAATCAGGTTGCATCCAACTCTGATATGATGGTGGATGAAGATCTGGTAGATATTACTGAGACTTGGCTGGGCAGTGATGACAATGTAGCCCTCTCAGGAAATTGTCTGCCTGGCCTTCAGCCTACAGTAACTGCAATGACAGTGCTGGGGAGAGAAAATAACCATGGTGGTATAGGAGACATGTTCTTTTTTACTTGCTAGCTGCTGAGGGTAGGAACAGATAAAGGAACAGATAATTAGCCACTTTAAGAATTTGGTGGAAGGAAATTTCATACAGAGGGAGAATGGGGAAAGAGAGAGAAATTGCACATATATACCGTATTTTTTGGAGTATAAGACGCACCAGAGTATAAGACGCACCTAAGTTTTGGAGGAGGAAAACAAGGAAAAAAGGCCTCTGCCTCCAAGCAATTTGCCAAACAGCAAACAACAAACAGCACAGATGATATACACTGTTTGCTGTGTATTTCTGTGCATGTGTGCCTGACCCATAGAAATAGCAAAGAATTGGAGAAATGTACATTATGGCAAAAAGTTTTCTTAAATGTAGTCACACTAACTCTTCCCAATTATTTAAATAGATCTACTCCAAGGTAACTAAACTCTAATACTAAACAGGACACTGTTACATTTCATACTATACTTGTACAGAGCTGTTAAAATTAATTAAATTTTCTGGAAGTATACATTATTCTCTATTATTTAAAAGAAGATACAATAGCACTGGGCCTCTTCAGAGCAAGCATTTATTTTTAAAAGCTTGTTTATTTTGTTAAGTTGTCTAGATTTACAGGGATCTCCAACCTTGGCAACTTTAAGACTTGTGGACTTCAACTCCCAGAATTCCACAGCCAGCAAAGCTAACAAAGCTGGCTGTTGAATTCTGGGAGTTGAAGTCCACAAGTCTTAAAGTTGCCAAGGTTGGAGACCCCTGGCTCTAAAACAATAATAAAGCAGTCTTTAAAAAATAAGTCTAATAATTTGAACATTCTACAGACATTTATAGTTATTCACTTACCCCCTTCCATCCAGTTCAGCAAAAAATAAAAATCTGTGTGTCTCTCCCAGCTATTTGCCTCTTTGCAGTTAGTTTCACTTTCATTTTCCCACCTGGCAAACCTAATCAGCTGTAGGTCGGGAAATGCTAGTGACTTGCTTGGCTTTACAGGCTCTTCCCTCTTTGCTGCAAACAGGTAAATTGCTGTAGACAGAGGCCAAAGGGTGGGGGTGGCTGTGTGGGTGGGGCTGCATTTGGTGTATAAGACACACCCAAGTTTTCACCCTCTTTTGGGGGGTAAAAAGGTGTGTCTTATATTCCGAAAAATATGGTATTTCATTCCTCATAGAGCACATATTTCCTCTCAGGTTGAGAGTCACATTTAAGATCCAATAAACAGGGCATACTTTCAAAATACTGGTGGATCCAGGATAAAATGTGGCTTAATTAAAACATATACTGTAGGTAGTCCTTGACTTATGACATTCATTCTAATTCAAAAAGAATTAGAAAATAAACAGAACAGTCAAACTTGACTGAATTTGAAAAGCTTGTAACACAACATTCAGAAACTCTGTTTATAAGACATTATTGAAATATGACTTAGAAACTGAAAAATAATTTTCTTGGTTGGTTTCAAACATGTGGTAAAATGAAATAAAATACTTTTTAAAAAGAAAACAGACTACTTAGAAAATCTGGACTACATAAAATTGTTAATATGTTAATTTCTCTTTGCACTGTTAAGAAAATTGATTTAAAAGTTAAATTGTGCACTGTGACATAAATATATATGCATGATTGTTAACATATAATAAAGATATGTTTTTGTGGCAGATGTTCCTGCTTTTCCTTTTTTTTTCCTTTATATATAATTTCTTTTAAATTTAAAAGCATATTATTTAAGCATGTCTTTTTAAATATCCAGAGAAGTATTTGGTTGCTATTTTAAAAAAGTAATAAAATATATCAGATATAAAGTAACTCATTGCAAAGAATATACTGAATGTATGTTTGTGATTTGGTATTTGAGTTCTTTATGAATCAATGAGCACATTCAACCTCTTTTTGAAAAAAAAAAGAGTACCAATGCTCAACTCAATATATCTGCAGCTATGGAAATTACGTTATCATTCCATCTTTATATAAAAGATGAACAATAATCTTTATTTTTTATTTTTTTTAAAACAGCTGCTGTCTGCTTTTACATGATAATGTGCAGTGATTCCACAAAATTTGAATGAATTAGTTGTGGCAGTTGCCCCCCAAAAATCTTTTCTAAAAAAATGTCAATAATCTGGAAAAGCACAAAAAATGAAATAACCAACACAGAATGCCTCCAAATTATGAAATAACTGCCTCAATTTTAAGACACATTGTTTTCGGTCAGATGGATTTTAATTGGTATTGGCATTTCTGGAGATCTTTCCAGTTTAAAGACTAATACTTTTGCCTCCGAAATCATGTTCTTCAAAAACTATAATAAAATGAAATAGGATGGGAATAGGATGGGAACTGAATTCTAATTTTCATGAGTATCAGCACACCTCTCATCCAAATGGGTTATCCTAGACAGAGGATCTCAAAATGTGGTTCCATTCTTACATTGCCAATAGAAAGCTTGTGTCTCTTTGTGTGCAAGTGTGCAAACACATGTCCATTTGTAACCATCAAATGGTGGGGGTGGGGTGGAGACTGGAGAAGTCCCAATGTGGTCCTGTAACATGGAAATCTGGGACAAGCAGACATTTCTAAGTGTAAAAGGAGAAGATTCCCCTACTATCACAATCCAGAAGAGGGCAAAATTGTGTTCCTAGAGTTACACAGGGGATAAAAATTATCTTAGTTGAGAGAGATTTAAATGGCCAAATATACTTCCACTGAGATCATGAAACTGATATGAAAAAATGGGTTCTTGTCTCTAACAGTGGGGGAAGGAACAGAGGAAATCTCATTGTTTTTCTAGAGCCGGTGTTTGGAGCAGGCCCCGTCAGAGATACTAACTTATTCCAACCAATTCGGAAACAACGGCATTTGTATGGCTTAATAAGCCGAAGCATGCAAAATCCAAGAAAACGTGAGTCCCATTCGCCTATCTACATGTCAGGCTTTCTTTCCCCGGATTGGAAGCCTTGAGATCTGTCTGACCAGTTGAGGATGGAGCTAGCTTTAGAGACGACTGGAAAAACCTTCGCTAAGCTTCCGAAAGGCATCCATGCGACCCCTCTTGTTCCTTAGAGGAGGACCAAAGAGGGTCTTCCCTTCCCCACCCAAAGGTGGCACGTCACTACCCCTCCCCCTTCCCGCTGCCGGCGAGGGCGCCATGAGGACTCCGCTCTACAAGCAGGAAAGCCCGCAGCTCGAGGGGCGATCCGAGATCGCAAGGCGAGCGGCACCGACTAAGCACTTACGCTGCTATTGTCGCCCGTCCAATGCACCATCGCTTGGTTGTGAGCCGCGTCACCTTTTAGGACGAAAGAGGTGCTAAACAAGGAAGCCGCCTCCGGGGCTCCCGCGGCACGATCCCGCAGGCCCTCCTCCTCCTCCCGCGGGCTGCTCCGTCTCTGGCGGTACAGCCAGTCCTGGGGACGCGCTGCCCGGGAAGCATCCAGCACAAGCAGCAAAAGCAGCAGCGGCAGCATTAGCGGCATTCCGAAACTCGAGGCTCCACTTTGCTGGAGAGCTGCTGGCGCCCCGCTCGGCCTCCGCTGCACTGCCGCCGGGCAAAGACAGGAGTCTGGCAGATGAGCGAGCGCGAGGGAGGCTGAGCCCGAGATGGAGGGAGCGTCGCGATGTTGCGCTGCGTGGGAAACAACGTGTCTGAGCCTCCACGCCCAGTTAAGGAGCAGCGCTGCCCTCTGCCGGCACTCCTTGGTGCTTTTGCTGGATGCCGAAGACCAGACCGGACGGTGTGCTTGAAGCTCCCGTAGCAGACGAGACTGCGCAATTTAGCCGTGTGAGGAAAGCGTGGCCAAGCAATTGTCAGCCCTTGGATAACAACTCGCTCATGCGGTCGGTTTGAAGACTTTGAATGCCACCTTCTGAGAGAGCCCCGCGAATAATCCACATCGCAACCCCTTTCCAAGGGGCAATCATCGAATAGCAAGGAATATCAAACGACATTCTTCTGATGATACGAAAGGGTATTATTTGAACTTGATGGAGAATTATCTCGTGAGGGATAATATAGGGAGGTTACTAGTTCCGGGAAAGATTCAGACTTGGATCCATTTCATTTGTATTGGATTGTTCCTCAAAGCTCAGAATGTCATAAATGACTTCCATCTATGATTTCATCCTTTCAACAACCTTCTAAAGTAGGGTATGCTGGGAACAGCAGGATTTAGCATTTCAGTTTTCAATTTTGTTGTCAAGTTTGAAAAAAACAACAGCCCTGCAAGATAAAGATTTCTTCATTCCAGCATGTAGGGCAGTGATGGCGAACCTTTTTTCCCTCGGGTGCTGAAATAGTGCGTACACGCGCTATCGCACACACGTGCGTGCCCACACCCATAATTCAAAGCCCCCCACTTGCCTCACCCCCCTGCGCATGTGTACGTGACCCCCCCCCACTCCCCCGTTTCCTAACTTCCAGTGGGCCCAGTAGGCCCATTTTTTGGCTCCTCAGGCTCCAGAAGTTTTCTTAGAGCTTGGGGAGGGCGAAAATGCTCCCCCTGCCACCCCGGAGGCCCTCCGGAGGCCAAAATCGCCCTCCCAGAGCCTCCGCACGAGCCAAAAATCAGCTGGCGTGCATGCACATGCACGCTGGAGCTGAGCTAGGGCAACGGCTCGCGTGCCGGCAGATATGGCTCTGCGTGCCAGCTGTGGCACCCGTGCCATAGGTTCGCCATCACTGATGTAGGGTCTTGCTGTAATAAGAGGCAGTCCTGAACTCCCAGCAGAAGAGCAAGTAGAAAATATGATGAAATCAAGATACCAATCAGAAAGCAATCAACATTATGGCTATTATACACTTCTTTGGGTTAAAATACTGAACTCAACTAGATGACAATAATGATTCATTAAATTAATCTTAATTTTCCTTCCAGCAGTCTATTGCAATTGTCATCAATGCACCTTAAAACTCTGAGTAAGAATTGTGCACCATGAATATGTTCCTGTGCAAGAAAAACTAAAAAATAAAAGTGCTGTTCCATTACACAAGTATAATCTACTACACTACAAGCTACTTTATTTATTTGCAAAATTTTTAAATATTCCAACAAGAACCATTCTAAGACCATACAAGTCCCATTCTGTGCATCAAAATAAAAATATAACAAAGCCAATGTAATACCATATAACACAATAATATTGCCTAGATGAGATCCTATTGGGCTATATCTGTTTTGAATCATGTTTTAAATACAGTATAATTTATTTCTCCATATTGTTGAATTATTACTGATAAATATTGACAATATATTGTAAATAATTATCAGATATCAATTGTTTTTCCTTATCTATGACTTTTGTTTTCTGAATTATTTTACTGTCTGTACTCTTAAGGTTTTTTCCCTATGCAATCATAGTTTCCAGACAGGTTTCAAGCAAGCACAAGTCCCAAAATTCTTCACAGCCATGGTTTTCCTTTTAAGTTATAGGCTGCCCATTTCAAGGGTTGTTTCTTGAGCCTGCCCTAGCTCTTATTTTGTGAGGCCAAATTGAGGTTAGCCATTGTACAATTTGGACTATTTAGTATTTTTAAAATTATACACAATGAGCCCTGGGACTCTTACTCATGAAACCCCAGTGCAACATATCTTGCTTTACTGGGCAACTGGGCAACATCATTTATGAGTCACAATCAGGGCTTGGGTTTTGGAGATCTCTGCTATCTCTTCAAGTGAGGGAATTGTCTGAGGGGGATGCCCCTCCCCCATTAGCAGGGAGATATGACTGCTTGGGCCTTAGTGCCACAGAGCAGAAACAAAAAACAAACAAACAAACAAACAGCAAGCTAGGAGCAGCTTTGTGTGGAGGTAGGTGAAGGGGATAACCTCAGTCTAATTCTGAATGGGGTGTCTCCGTGTGTGCTTGTGTATGCAGCTATACAGACATTACAGCTATACAGGCAATACAGACATTCTGGACAAATTTCCTTCCCACCAGAGTACAATTATTACATAAGTACATTAAACTGAATACAGTATAAATGAGAAAAGAAAGAAAACCTTACAATGAATTTCTGTAAAGGAAGCAAAGAAATAAAACCTTAAAATGAATTTTCACCCTTCCCCCATAGTCTTTCCAGCTGTCTTCTGGGGATTGAAAATAGTCTTTTGGTCTTTACTTGTCCATCTCAGGGTCCTTTCATTCTGTTGGGTGGCATTAGGCTTGGCTTGGTGGTAAGGCTGGTCAATCAGGCTTGGGAAGGTCTGCTCCACTCTGGTTGCTGTGATGACTTTCAATGGAGGACTGGATTCAAACCCAATTCCTGGCTCAAATGGATGGAAGGTCTCCTCTGGAGGCATCTGGATCCATGTGCTCTGTTCATGTGTGCAGGGCTGAAAGACATGAGAACAAGGTCTCCTCCCCCCCTTTGCTGGTAATTCTACCAGGAAAGGCATTGTAAAAGGATTAGAGATTTGCGGGGGGGGGGGGTGTAGATAGTTTGCAGGCAGGGTTTGAGGGGAAAAACACATCAGTATTGCAGTTAAAGCAAGTATAACAAATTGAGACATCACAGATGTACAGAAAGGAAAGAAAATTGAACTCTGTTCCTCACCCAGTCTAGTTGGCCAGACCAAACTGGGTGAAGACATTTTCTTTTCTTTTCAGTGCTTTTAACTCTTTTCTAACAATTTAAAATTCATAGAGAGCTTAGAGAGTGCTTGCACTGTGAGGCGGTATATAAATGTCACTAATAAATAAATAAATAAATAAATAAATAAATAAATAAATAAATAAATAAATAAATAAATAAATAAATAAATAAATAAATAAATAAACTCTCTAGGGATCAGAGACATTTAACAGTTGCAATTACCTCAAGGGCACACAAGGACTTAGACATACACATACACAAAAACAGGGACAAAGAGGGGATAACAGAACTCTGAGGTTTACACGCACATCATTCCCGCCATAAATCTCAGTTAAATTAGGGAAGGCACACATCTTAACAAACAAACCATGTGGTTACATAGAAAAGAGAGAAGGAGAGAGAGAAACAAACAAACAAAAACCCAACATTTTCCTTTTTCATTTAAGTACCTTTATTTAGCCAAATTGGTTTTCCAGCTTCATCCCTGAGCAAAATCCACTTCTTTACACAACCTTTTTTCTTTTCCTTTTTTCCTTTGTCATGTGCACCTGGGAAGGCAACTGCCTCTTTTAGTCCCAGGCGTCAAGCAAGTCTTCTCCTGGGGAGCCTACCCTGACCCTTGACCTAGAGCTTCCCATGTTCCCCTTCCGATGTGAGGTTCACTTTGGCCCTGCTGGGTCCCCGCGAACTGAGTGAGACAACAGCCCCGCCAGCAGGTTTTGGATTAAAAAAAAGAGATCCGGGAGGACTCTGGTTCCCTATCAGAGTATGGACACCTCCTGTAGGGATTCTTCTTGCCTAGCAGTTTTCAGACCAAAAAGGGGTCTGGGAGGACATTACTGCTCCCCGCAGTAAGTACAGACACCTCCTGTTACCAGCTTTCCTTGCTCACAGTTTTAGGACTCAGGAGATGTTGTGGCTTGCCTGCGTCCCGCGCAGCTGGTCCTGGATCCGGAGGACCAAGATCCGACTGTGGTGCAGCACTATCATCCCGTGCACCTGGCACCTGAGTCTGATAGCGAGGAGGACTTGGTGCCAGGGGATGAAAGCCAGCCAGGGCCTTCTGCACCTCCTCAGTTGGAGCAGAGTAACTCAGGAGAAGAGAAGGAGCCTCTGCTTGATGCTAGGGCACGCAGGGCAGCTAGCAGGCGAGAATGGCTCTGCAGGAGGAGGTCTCCTCACATGTGGAGCTGCTGACTAATTTGCCATGCCCTAAAGCTATTTAAGGCTTCAGCATGCTGAAAGTGACGCTGGAAGCAACTCGTTACAATTACCTTACCACGTTTGCTGCTCTGAATTTCTACGGCTTGGATTTCTGGACTTTCAGTTCATGAAATAATTAATTCCGGGCTTTCTGCCAACTTCTGTGAGTTACTGATAACTGAGGACTAATTGCCTGTTTTTCTTTGGGGGTTTGAATTCTGGCCAAATCTTAAGACGAAACAATATCGGACTTTTTGCAAAAGAACCTTTTCTGTTCTTCATGGACTTTAAAACCTAGTTACTAAGAACATTATTAGTAGTAAAACATAGTATTATTTGGCAAACAGTTTTGTGTGTGTCATTTCTGAGGGGTCTCCATGCTGGGACACAACAGTTTGCTTCCAGCCCAAGACCACACACAACCCAGGACTTAGCATGGATCAACTTCGGGATTAAAACGCCCAGCTCAGGCGGCAGTTAGTAGTCATGGCTGCTCAGATGACACAGCTGCAAAATCAGATGGCAGCATCTGGCCCTGCTTTGGCTCCTGCTCCGAGGAGGAATTGCCCGATAGCTATGCCAGACAAATTTAATGGGAATGAGTCTATGTTCCCTGCTTTCCTGGGCCAGTGCCAATTGTTTATGTCCTTGCGACCGGAAGATTTCCCCCACGACTGGGACAAAGTGGGGTTCATTATCAGCCTGCTGTCTGGCACTGCAGCTCGTTGGGCCACTCCTTTGGTTGTACAGAACAGTCCTCTCCTCCAGGACTTCGGGTGTTTTTGTACTCATTTGGAGGAGATGTTTGCTGATCCCATCAAGGCCCAGACAGCTACGAGACAATTAAGGAACCTGAAGCAAGGCCGGAAACCACTCTGTGAATACATTAGTGAGTTCCGGTTGCTCAGCCAGGACTCGGCCTGGAATGAGGCAGCTCTCCTGGATGCCTTCCAGGAGGCCTTATCGGACAGTCTTTTGTATGAGCTGGCGAGAGTGGCGATTCCTCCCATGCTAAACAAACTGGTGCGGCTCTGTTTGAGGATTGATGCCAGGTTGCAGGGGAGGAACTCTCGTTGTGCTGCCCAGGCATCTCCTGTGTCTCCTGACGTCTGGCCGGCCCCAGCTCCACAACATGCAGCCCAGGCACCTCCTGTTCATCCTGTCATTTGGTTGGCCCCGGCTCCATGAGACGAGCCCATGGACCTTGGTGCTGCTCGACCCCGCTTGTCTGGTGCGGAAAAGACAGACGTCGGGCTGGAGGATTGTGCTTGTACTGCGGGAAGCCCAGCCATTTCACCCGCTCTTGCCCCAGGAAGGGTTGTGTGGCCTCTGTTTATGGTCCTGCTTTACAGTCCTCGCCGTCCCTGTCAGGAAACGGCCAGAGCCCAGCTTAGGGGAAACGCTGGGTTGGGCACGTACACAGAAGGACTCCCGCCTGGCTGATGTGGATCCGGGACCTCCGCGGCATTTGATTCTGGAGACCAAGGTCTTTGTCGACCACCAGGCCCAAGGGATTCCCGCCCACGCCCTAGTGGACTCCGGAGTGACCACGAATTTCATAGATGAGGCGTTCGCTCTGCATATAGACGTCCCCTTGTGTCCCGTGGATCCTGCAATGATGGTCGAGACGATCAATGGTCGGGTGTTGCTGTCCAGTCCAATCAAGGCCATCACGCAACCAGTGCGCTTGACCATCAAACAGCATGAGGAGGCCATCCAGTTTTACGTCACGTCGGGACTCCATTTTCCCCTGGTCCTAGGACTGGCGTGGCTGTGCACCCACGACCCTCAGATTGTTTGGTCCCAGAATTTTATTTCATTCCCCAGTTTGCAGTGCGTGGACCATATGCGGCAAGTCTGCACGGGCGTGGTACCAGAGCCTCCCGATGTCTCATTGCCGGCTGACCTTTCTGACTTTGACAATGTGTTCAGCGAGAAGGAGGCAGACCAATTGCCCCCGCACCGGCCGTATGATTGCCCCATTGACCTGATCTTCAACGCTCCGCTTCCTGTCGGGCGCATTTACTCCATGTCGGAACCCGAACTGGTCGCGTTGCAGGACTTTGTCGACAAGAACCTGGCCAGGGGTTTTATCTGATGCTCGTCATTGCCCTTGTCTGCCTCTGTCCTCTTTGTGAAGAAAAAAACTGGAGACTTGCACCTGTGCTGTGACTATAGGAAACTTAATGCCATCACAGTGCGCAACCGGTACCCTTTGCCCCTCATCTCAGAGCTCATGGAATGGCTCCAGGACGTTCACCAGCTGGTGAAGTGATACCTGACCAAGGCCAAAGAGGATTATAAGAGGGTCGTGGACCGCTCCTGGCGAGCAACACCACCTTTGGTGGTAGGGGATCGCCTCTGGCTTTCCACCAAGCATCTCCCCTCTGACTGACCAGCTCGCAAGCTCAACCACCATTTTTTGGGTCCGTTCCCAGTGGAAGCGGTCATCAATCCCGTGGCCTATCGTTTGACCTTGCCTCGCTTGCTCTGTATCCACCCCGTGTTTCATTGCTCCCTCCTAATTCCCGACCATCCTGCCTGTCCGCTCTGCCCTCTTGCTCAGCCCCAACCTGTACTCAGCGCTCCCAACGAACCACCCGAGTATGAGGTCGCCAGCACTCGGGACTCCCGGTGGATGAAGGGCCAGTTCCAGGGGTGAAATGCTCCCGATTCTGACCAGTTCGGGAGGACCGGTAGCGGACATGTGGCCTAGTTCGCCGAACCAGCAGCGATGGCTGGCTGGCCACGCCCCCGAACCGGTCCCCCGGTTGCTGCTCGCTCGCCCTGTCTCTGCTCTGCAGCCCTGCTGGAGCGGTGGAAGTCCGGTACTCTGGTGCACTCATCTGTTTCCCTCTATGACTGGCCTTGGAAAAGCCTGCCCTCAGAATCGCATGGCTGCAGTCAGAGCTGGGCTTGCAGCAGCAGCAACAGTTTGGAGTGTGTTAAGAAGGAATGCTCCCCCCCCCCCCCGCTGCTTTGGCCTCACCAGAACAGCCTTTCTTTACTCACGTTCTCCACACTTTTTACTTGGCCAACTTCATTTTCCTTCCTCACTATTTCTGCATTTTCTTAAAAACAAATAATGGGCTACTCTGCTAATGCTTGTCTTTCAGACCCTGGAACCTGTTGCCAGGTTTCTGCTTACTTCACAACCTTCTCGGCTGCTTTTCTTACCAAAGCTTCTGCATTAGATGCGTCCCCTTTAAGCTCCATTGCTGGCTTCCTCTCATAGTTATTTAAATCATCTTTCTAATTACCTAGCTTCCGTTTAAAGATAAAAGCCTCGGGGGGGCTGTTGGGAGGCGTAGTTCTGATTCTCAGATGAAGGTAGTAAATTATGATAAAGTTTCATCTCCGTGTTTTGGTTTTTATATGTCTTATTAATCCACGTTTAGGATTTTGCTTAGTTACTAACTATATTTGAGAGCATAAACTAGCACTTTCCATTTTGTTGTTTTCCCATTTCTTGGCTTACAGAATTAAATCCTGTACATTTTTATATTGTTTTCCTAGGGGCTATTGGGGAATTGTATTCATGGGAGAAGAGGGCTATATTTTATGTTGGAAGCACTCTTCTCAGCAACTCTCTTATTTAGAGAGGAGCTGAGCATTTTTATTCTGCCAACCCACTCAATTGCCTGCATGGGTTTCCATGTAATTCCTTCATGTAATTCCTAATTAAAAAGAAAGCTTGTACTTAACCATAGACTGAATTGAAACAAACTAATTCTCTATATAATGCGTAAGAAAACATTTCACTTTAGAATGAACACAGGGATATATTTATGTAGGCGTCAGAATGGAATGGAATGGAATGGAATGGAATGGAATGGAATGGAATAGAATAGAATAGAATAGAATAGAATAGAATAGAATAGAATAGAATAGAATAGAATAGAATAGAATAGAATAGAATAGAATAGAATAGAATAGAATAGAATAGAATAGAATAGAATTCTTTATTGGCCAAGTGTGATTGGACACACAAGGAATTTGTCTTTGGTGCATATGCTTTTAGTGTACATAAAAGAAAAGATACATTTGTCAAGAATCATGAAGTACAACACTTAACAACACTAGCAATATATAGTGCATGTTGTGACTGTCTATGCATGAAGGAAAAAAGTATTATCTGTAAATGCTCATAGGAGTGATTTGTTGTGTTGGATCCTATTTCAAATAAAAAGCATATTATACAATCTGTTTCAGAAATGTCACTGAAATGATCTAAATTCTGCATCCTAGCCCCCAAATATTAGCATTCTGTTATAAAGTCACTTTAATGGATAATTTTCTTTTTGAGTACTTTCATTTTATTCCAAACTTTTTTTCAGCTCTTTCTTGCTCTGTGAGGCTCATGCTTGTGGCAGGGGCCATTCTGTATGCTTTTGCAATGCTGCTTAGGCAGGGGGCTGGACTAGATGACCTTGCAAGGTCCCTTCTTTCAACTCTGTTAAATCTATTAAATGTGTTTAACAGATTTAAACCATGCCCACCTGGTCACATGACAACCAAGCACGCCCATCCGGTCACATGACCACAAAGCATGCCTGAGTCACATGACCACCAGGCCACACCCACCTGAAGCCACACCCACCAGACATCAAGCCACACCCACAAAATAAGCCACACCCACAGAACCGGTAGGGAAAATTTTCACATTTCACCCCTGGCCGGTTTCAGTACCTCATCGAGTGGAAGGGGTACGGGCTGGAAGACTTCACTTGGGAGGATGTGACCTCTGTTCACTCTCCGGACCTGGTTTGTGCCTTCCACGAGCAGTTCCCTTCGAGACCGCATCCAGACCGACAGACCTGGGAGAAGGGCCCTGCGGTGAGGGATAGTGTTGTGGCTTGCCCGCATCCTGCGCAGCTGGTCCTGGATCTGGAGGACCAAGAGCTGACTGTGGTGCAGCACTATCATCCCGTACACCTGGCACCTGAGTCTGATAGTGAGGAGGACTCGGTGCCAGAGGATGAAAGCCAGCCAGGGCCTTCTGCACCTCCTCAGTTGGAGCAGAGTGACTCACGAGAAGTGGAGGAGCCTCTGCTTGATGCTAGGGCACGCAGGGCAGCTAGCAGGCAAGAATGGCTCTGCAGGAGGAGGTCAATTTCCGGATCACGTATATCCCGAGTGGGCGTAACCAACAGGCGGATGCCTTATCCTGCAAACCCGAATACGCCCACACCCAGAACCTGTTGCCGCCTCAGACGATTCTGCCCGTTGAGTCCTTTGCGGCTGTCCAGACTCCTGTGGATCTACGAGAACAGATTTGGGAGGCGCAGCAGCAGGACAGATACGTGGCGCAACGGAAGCAGGAGATAGGGCCCGAGTCCCCTTGGACTTTTTTGGAAGACCTGCTCCGTTTCTGGGACAAGATCTACGTTCCCGGCGGCCCACTCTGCGGGTTGATTCTAAATCAGTGTCACGACAACCCTGCAGCAGGACATTTTGGCCTGTTCAAGACTTTGCACCTGGTGTCCCAGACTTTCTGGTGGCCTAGACTCCAGCATGACATCCAGGCATATGTGACCTCATGCGTCCGCTGTCGCCAGGCCAAGTCCACCACTGGAGCACCTCCGGGCCTGTTGCAGCCTCTGCCGACACCGGAGAGACCCTGGGGGGCCGTTTTCATGGACTTCCTGATGGACTTGCCCCCGTCCGCCGGCTTTACGACCGTGTTCGTGGTGGTGGACATGCTGACAAAGATGGCGCACTTCATCCCATCGAGGATTGCCGGCGGCTCGCGCCACCACCCGCATGTTCATCCAGCATGTCTTCCAGTTACACGGCCTGCCGGATAGGGTCATGTCGGACCGAGGGGCCCAGTTCACCACCCAATTCTGGAAGGGTCTGATGGCGGCTCTGGAGGTCCAAGTCTGTCTGTCATCTGTGCATCACCCAGAGACTGATGGAGGCACAGAGAAGATGATCGGCATCCTCGAGCAGTACCTGCGCTGTTTTGTGAATCAACAGCAGGACAATTGGGCAGAATACCTCGCCGTGGCTGAGTTTGCCTTCAACAATTCCCAACATATCTCCACCCAAACCACTCCGTTCTTAGCCAACTTGGGCTATCACCCCCACTTCTTTCCACTCATGTTTCTGGATTCCCTGGTTCCTGTGGCGGCGGAGTTCTTGTCCGAGCTCCAGGACGTTCACCAGCTGGTGAAGTGATACCTGACCAAGGCCAAAGAGGATTATAAGAGGGTCGTGGACCGCTCCTGGCGAGCAACACCACCTTTGGTGGTAGGGGATCGCCTCTGGCTTTCCACCAAGCATCTCCCCTCTGACTGACCAGCTCGCAAGCTCAACCACCATTTTTTGGGTCCGTTCCCAGTGGAAGCGGTCATCAATCCCGTGGCCTATCGTTTGACCTTGCCTCGCTTGCTCTGTATCCACCCCGTGTTTCATTGCTCCCTCCTAATTCCCGACCATCCTGCCTGTCCGCTCTGCCCTCTTGCTCAGCCCCAACCTGTACTCAGCGCTCCCAACGAACCACCCGAGTATGAGGTCGCCAGCACTCGGGACTCCCGGTGGATGAAGGGCCAGTTCCAGGGGTGAAATGCTCCCGATTCTGACCAGTTCGGGAGGACCGGTAGCGGACATGTGGCCTAGTTCGCCGAACCAGCAGCGATGGCTGGCTGGCCACGCCCCCGAACCGGTCCCCCGGTTGCTGCTCGCTCGCCCTGTCTCTGCTCTGCAGCCCTGCTGGAGCGGTGGAAGTCCGGTACTCTGGTGCACTCATCTGTTTCCCTCTATGACTGGCCTTGGAAAAGCCTGCCCTCAGAATCGCATGGCTGCAGTCAGAGCTGGGCTTGCAGCAGCAGCAACAGTTTGGAGTGTGTTAAGAAGGAATGCTCCCCCCCCCCGCTGCTTTGGCCTCACCAGAACAGCCTTTCTTTACTCACGTTCTCCACACTTTTTACTTGGCCAACTTCATTTTCCTTCCTCACTATTTCTGCATTTTCTTAAAAACAAATAATGGGCTACTCTGCTAATGCTTGTCTTTCAGACCCTGGAACCTGTTGCCAGGTTTCTGCTTACTTCACAACCTTCTCGGCTGCTTTTCTTACCAAAGCTTCTGCATTAGATGCGTCCCCTTTAAGCTCCATTGCTGGCTTCCTCTCATAGTTATTTAAATCATCTTTCTAATTACCTAGCTTCCGTTTAAAGATAAAAGCCTCGGGGGGGCTGTTGGGAGGCGTAGTTCTGATTCTCAGATGAAGGTAGTAAATTATGATAAAGTTTCATCTCCGTGTTTTGGTTTTTATATGTCTTATTAATCCACGTTTAGGATTTTGCTTAGTTACTAACTATATTTGAGAGCATAAACTAGCACTTTCCATTTTGTTGTTTTCCCATTTCTTGGCTTACAGAATTAAATCCTGTACATTTTTATATTGTTTTCCTAGGGGCTATTGGGGAATTGTATTCATGGGAGAAGAGGGCTATATTTTATGTTGGAAGCACTCTTCTCAGCAACTCTCTTATTTAGAGAGGAGCTGAGCATTTTTATTCTGCCAACCCACTCAATTGCCTGCATGGGTTTCCATGTAATTCCTTCATGTAATTCCTAATTAAAAAGAAAGCTTGTACTTAACCATAGACTGAATTGAAACAAACTAATTCTCTATATAATGCGTAAGAAAACATTTCACTTTAGAATGAACACAGGGATATATTTATGTAGGCGTCAGAATGGAATGGAATGGAATGGAATGGAATGGAATGGAATGGAATAGAATAGAATAGAATAGAATAGAATAGAATAGAATAGAATAGAATAGAATAGAATAGAATAGAATAGAATAGAATAGAATAGAATAGAATTCTTTATTGGCCAAGTGTGATTGGACACACAAGGAATTTGTTTTTGGTGCATATGCTTTTAGTGTACATAAAAGAAAAGATACATTTGTCAAGAATCATGAAGTACAACACTTAACAACACTAGCAATATATAGTGCATGTTGTGACTGTCTATGCATGAAGGAAAAAAGTATTATCTGTAAATGCTCATAGGAGTGATTTGTTGTGTTGGATCCTATTTCAAATAAAAAGCATATTATACAATCTGTTTCAGAAATGTCACTGAAATGATCTAAATTCTGCATCCTAGCCCCCAAATATTAGCATTCTGTTATAAAGTCACTTTAATGGATAATTTTCTTTTTGAGTACTTTCATTTTATTCCAAACTTTTTTTCAGCTCTTTCTTGCTCTGTGAGGCTCATGCTTGTGGCAGGGGCCATTCTGTATGCTTTTGCAATGCTGCTTAGGCAGGGGGCTGGACTAGATGACCTTGCAAGGTCCCTTCTTTCAACTCTGTTAAATCTATTAAATGTGTTTAACAGATTTAAACCATGCCCACCTGGTCACATGACAACCAAGCACGCCCATCCGGTCACATGACCACAAAGCATGCCTGAGTCACATGACCACCAGACCACACCCACCTGAAGCCACACCCACCAGACATCAAGCCACACCCACAAAATAAGCCACACCCACAGAACCGGTAGGGAAAATTTTCACATTTCACCCCTGGCCGGTTTCAGTACCTCATCGAGTGGAAGGGGTACGGGCTGGAAGACTTCACTTGGGAGGATGTGACCTCTGTTCACTCTCCGGACCTGGTTTGTGCCTTCCACGAGCAGTTCCCTTCGAGACCGCATCCAGACCGACAGACCTGGGAGAAGGGCCCTGCGGTGAGGGATAGTGTTGTGGCTTGCCCGCATCCTGCGCAGCTGGTCCTGGATCTGGAGGACCAAGAGCTGACTGTGGTGCAGCACTATCATCCCGTACACCTGGCACCTGAGTCTGATAGTGAGGAGGACTCGGTGCCAGAGGATGAAAGCCAGCCAGGGCCTTCTGCACCTCCTCAGTTGGAGCAGAGTGACTCACGAGAAGTGGAGGAGCCTCTGCTTGATGCTAGGGCACGCAGGGCAGCTAGCAGGCAAGAATGGCTCTGCAGGAGGAGGTCTCCTTGCATGTAGAGCTGCAGGCTAATTGGCCACGCCCTAAGGCTATTTAAGGCTTCAGCATGCTGAAAGTGACGCTGGAAGCAACTCGTTACAATTACCTTACCACGTTTGCTGCTCTGAATTTCTACGGCTTGGATTTCTGGACTTTCAGTTTGTGAAATAATTAATTCCGGGCTTTCTGCCAACTTCTGTGAGTTACTGATAACTGAGGACTAATTGCCTGTTTTTCTTTGGGGGTTTGAATTAGGCCAGGAAGATGGCCGGCACACAAATCAAAAACAGAGAAAGAGAAGACATTGACACATAGGCTGGTAGATAAGAAAGGAACTCTATACTACCAAAATGAGGATAAACAAAAATAATTCAAGATTATTATGAAAAGCTGTATGGGCAAAACATGGACTAGATGGTACAACTGGTCTAAAAAAAGAGGAAAGACTGTGTGACAACGTGAGAAGAAAATGAAGACAGAAGAGACTGTAAATTTATGATTTATTGTGCATAATCGAGAAATAACAATGTTGTAAAAACAGGTGTAGATCTGTATTAAAATATTTAGATGTTTAATGAAGAAAAATAATAATAATAATTTTTTAAAAAGGAAAAAAAAAGAAAAGCTGTATGGGCACGAAAAAGTTCGAGAAGAGAAAATTAAAGAATATTTGGAAAAAACAGAATTACCTAAAGTATCAGGAAAAGTAAAAAAAACAATGTCAAATGAATGAACATCAATGATAGAACTATCAGAAGTGATCAAGAGACAAAACAACAAAACACCAGGACAAGATGGGCTGCTGGCAGAATTTTACAAAGGTTTACAAGATACTTTAGGCTCATCAATGTTGGAAGTTTATAATGAAGTATTGATTGATGCAAAGGTATCAAATTCTTGGATGGAAGCAAATATTACTTTGATTCCAAAGAAGATTCAGATTTAATGCAGATAAAAACTATAGGCCCGTATCTTTACTGAACGCTGACTATATGCTTCAATAATGTCAGAGAGACTAAAAAGGTTTCTAAATAAATTTATACATTCAGATCAAAATGGCTTTTTGCTTAAGAGACAGATTAAAAACAACATGAGGCTGATTTTAAATACATTGGAATACGATGGAGCACACATCCTGGAAAAGAAACGGCATTGATCTTCCTAGATGCGCAGAAAGCACCTGACACCATAAACTGGCAACCCATGTTGCCACAATTAAAATATATGGACCTTGGTGAGAGATTCATCAACACTATAAAGGCAATACACTACAAACAAATGGCAAAGGTGATGATAAATGGAGACACAACAGAGAATTTCAATATAAAAAAAGCACAAGATGAGGATGTCCACTATCTCCTTTACTATTTATATTGACATTGGAAGTGCTAAATATAAATATTAGACCAGACACAGAAATTAAAGGCAGGGAAACAAAAAGGAACAATGTAAATTACAGGCATTTGTAGATGACTTGGTTTTTATCTTGGAAGACCCACAGGAAAATGGACTCAAACTAATTAGGAAAATAGAAGAATATGGTGAAGTTGCAGGACTGAAAATAAATTTTTTAAAACCCCAAAATAATAGTTAAAATGTTACAGACATACAGGAAAAAAAAACTAACGAGGAAAACAGGTATACAGATAGTCAAGAAAGTTAAATATTTAAAAATCCAACTAACAGCAAGGTATGTAACAATTAAAGAAGTTAATTATTATAAATTGGCGCAACCAATTAAAACGGATTTGGAGAAGTGGAAAAATATACAACTATCATTGATGGGAAGAGTAGCCACCATAAAAATGAATATCCTGCCCAGATTCAATGGCTAGCAGACAAAATAGGGGCTAGGAAAAAAGGGAAATATATGAAAGGATTAGCGATATAAGGAAGATACATTAACTTGGTTAAACAAATGGCATGATTATTATTTCCTAAAATGATTTGTACCCAGACAACACACTGTTCAATTGAAATTGGAATTTTTATATGCTATAAAATAAAATAAAAACTTATTACACAAAAAAAGAAGATCTTGTGCTCCGGCCTGACCTCCTATACTTTCCAGGCTCTCTTTGTAGAACACACAGAGGAAACAAGATCCAGCTGTGATTGGGAGAAGGATCCCTTTACACACACACACACACACACACACACACACACACACACACACACACACACACACACACCCATGCTTTTCTATGCTTTAAAATTAGAATTTAGAGGTACTCACCTTCTTTCCAAGCAGCCTTTGAGCTCAAAACTCAAAACCCCTTTAAAACCTAGTTCCAAATGGCCAGGAAAACTTACCCACAGACTCAATGGGTCTGCTGCTAGCAAGGGAAGCTTACTTGGGCAAGGTCCATTTGTTAGATTAGCTTGGAGTCCCATCTCTTGGGTGCCAAATTGTTGTAAGGGTTCTGGGTTCGGTTTCAAGTGGGAAAAAGGACACTGGAAGCATGGTGACTGTTTGGAAAGATGGTTTTAATGGTGGACAGCAGGACCACATGGTCTGAGGTCCTGGGAAAAGGGGGATCACATGCCTCAAAGATGTTGAAGAAGAGAAGGGGGGAGATGCTGAGAGTCCCTTAGTTTTATGCCCTCTCTAGCCCGGACCCGGGGCCTCCTGGTCCTGTGCAAGAAATGCACACTGATTGGCTATCAGACTCCAATAGGGCCATACAGGGGCAAAATCTGAGTCCAAGTTTGCTCGAGCCTTGCTGGCTGATGCAATCTTCCCAGGTGCCATGTGGTGAGATGGGTAGAGGGCTAATCCTATCATGTCCTAAGGGTGAAGGTCTTAATCTCATCACCCTGGAGGTGAAGGGGGGAGTAGGCAGGGAGCTGCAGGAAGCTGCTTTGTCTTTAAAACATGTTTTTTCTCATCCAGGGAAACATTCGTTCTTTTCAATATTTCCTAGGATATTTCATTTTTCTAGGAGAGGGGTGGGTTCTAACATCCTTCATTAGCTAGCGCCTGGATTTTGATCATGTGACCATGAGGAGACTGCAAAAGTTGTGTGAAAGTCACACTGTTGGTGTAACTTTGAACAGTCACTAAACAAATGGTTGTGAGTCAAGGACTACCTGTATAGATTGCTAAGCTAAAATGTGGTTCTTCCTGGCTCTGGTTTCTAGCCATTTTCTTTTATTACTTTTCTATTTCCTTAAAATAGTTTTGTTCCTATATTTATGCAAATATTTTCCCCAAAATTTAATGATTCTCTCCTGTTATTTCTGGACTACACCACCATGGGGGTGGTTTTAGGGAGTAAAATCACTACCTGCATACTACTAAAATGCTTGTGTGTTTGATACTTTATAACTTTCAGTTGGGGAAAATATTGCATCATAGGATAATACTTTGTTAACAAAGGTACATCAAATGAGGTCTAGGACACCTTGCTGTGGCCACCTCACTGCTTCCAGCTTGCATCTGCCAATTCACTGCCTCCAAGTCGCCGCAGAACTCCACACAACAAACTCACCATGTGAACAATTCGCTGTCGGTGGCTGGAGAAAGACCCAGGTGGATGGATGGGTGAGTGAGTGGGTGGGCAGAGTGCAGACCTGGTGGCCAGGGCTTCCCATTTTCACACACCCCTGCTGCTGCTGCCACCACACTGAATTCCAGATTGAAGAGGCTGGGGACAGCGGCGGCAGCCAGGGATATCCTATTTTCACACCCCCACTGCCATTGCCACTGCACCGAGCTCCAGGCTGAAAAGGCCAGGGACAGTGGTAGCATGTGGAGCAGGCAGCAGGGAGGCGGCGGCGGCCAGGAGCATCCCATTTTCACACATGCCCTGGCAGTCCCACTGCTGCTGAGCTCGGGACTGAAGAGGTCAGGGACAGTGGTGGGTGGGGTGGGGAAGCAGCGGCAGCCAGGGAGGCATCCTATTTTCACCCACACCACCACTGCCATCCCCAATCTCTTTGGCCTGGAGCTCCACATGGCAACAGTGACAGCGGCAGCAGTGGGTTGTGTGAAAATGGGATGCCCCCAAGCCACTCCCTCCTACCTACCCACTGCCGCTGTCCCGGACCTCTTCAGCCCAGAGTTCAGCACAGCAGCAGCATTGGGTTGTGTGAAAATGGGATGCACCTGGCTGCTGCCGCTTCCCCTCCCACTGCCACTACTACCCCCAGCCTCTTTGGCCTGGAGCTCGATGGTGGCAGCAGCCGGGGCTGTGTGTGAAAATGGGAAGTCTCTGGTGCCACTGCTGCTCTATCCTTTGCCCACCTGCTCAGTTGCCTGCCTGCTCGGCTCTGCCTCTGGCTGGCCGTGGTGAGTTGTCCTTGTGTAGTTGTCCTGCAGTGACTTGGCGGCAGTGAATTGGCAGAGGTGACTTGGCAGTGGCAAGCTGGCAGCAGTGAGCTGATCACGCCAACCTGACCACAGCAAATTGCCCCATTCTGCCTCAAATGGGCTAATTTATGGAATGCTGGGACCCAGTATTCCAGGGGGAATGAAATTTGGGGAATTTTTTTTGCTGTGCTGCTATGCAACATTGCTGCCACACTGCCAAGGTCAGCTGCAGTCATGTGATCTTAATTTTCAACATTCCTGACAGTTTTTCACAAGTCAGTTGGGAACCTGGAAGGGATTGTTATAATTGTTGGGAAAAAGTCAATGTAGAAATGTTCCAGTCCCTCTGGGCTTGCACTGTGCTGACCACTCATGCATTTACTTGCTCTTTCCATCTCTTGTCAGCTGACACTTACCTGCCTGCTGGAAAGGGATGGGAAGAGGGGCAGAGGAACAGGGATAAAGGATGGGGAGAAGGGAAGATGGAAAGGATGGAAGGAATAGAAAGGGAAGGGAAGGAGGAAAAAAGGAAGACAGAAAGTAACAGGGAGGAAGAAAAAAAGATGGTGGGGGAGGGAGGAAGATAGATTTCTATTGGTTGATTGCATTAACCATTAGAAATTTTCTTAGTTCTAGGTTGCTTCTCTCCTTGGTTAGTTTCCATCCATTGGTTCTTCTCTTGAGTTTTGGTGCTTTGGAAAATAGTTTGATTCCGTCTTTGTAGGAGGCCCTCAAATATTGGAACACTGCTATCATGTCTTCCCAATCCTTTTTTCCCCATTAGACTAGACATGCTCAATTCCTGTAACCATTCTTTGTATGTTTTAGCTTCCAGTTTCTTAATCATTCTTGTTGTTGGAAGAAATATCCATCTGGTTCAGTTCCAAGGCGGGAGAAAGGCACTGGAGACAAAATGGAGGCTGGAGGCTGATTGGAAAGAGGGTCTATTTATTGATGAAGCAGAAGTACATGGATGGTTCTGGGCAGCTGACCACATGGAGTGGAGATTGAGGGGCTTTTATACCTTCTCTTGAGCTTTGCATTTGAACTTCCTGTTCCTCTGCAAGAATATGTATTCTATTGGCTGTTTTAGGGGTCATAGCTGGCTCTGTAGGTTGTCTGAGCTAAGTTTGGTTGAAGCCTGGAGGGTAATGCAATGTCTGCAGGAGATTGTGCCATGTGGTGAGCTATGCCGCTAGATGGTAGTGGGTTAATCCTACCTTTGTTCAGACCTTGCTGCAGGGAATTTGCTTATGAATAGAGCTACCAATATGAGCCGAGGTGGTGCAGCAGTTAGAGTGCAGTACTGCAGGCTACTTTAATGGACTGTGATCAGCAGTTCAGCTGTTGAAATCTCACCGGCTCAGGGTTGACTCAGCCTTCCAAGGTAGGTAAAATGAGGACCCAGATTGTTGGGGGCAATATAAATATACATTGCTTAATGGTGTAAACCGCTTAGAGAGTGCTTGCACTATGAGGCAGTATATAAGTCTCATAAATAAATAAATAAATAAATAAATAATAAATAATAATAAATAAATAATAAATAATAAATAATAAATAATAAATAATAAATAATAAATAAATAAATAATAAATAAATAAATAAATAAAATATAAATAAAATATAAATAAAAAATAAATAAAAATAAATAAATAAAATAAATAAATAAATATAAATAAATAAATAAATAATAAATAACCAGATCTCTTTATCTCTTAAGTGCTGACATCTGCTATGGGCTATTAAGGAAGGTGGGGGCTACTTTCCAAGAGCATGTTTCTCCATTTCTCATCCAGGGAAATATAATATTCTGCCTTTTTAATATTTCTCAAAATATTTCATTCTTCTAGGAGAGGGGTGGGTGCTAACTTTCTACATTGTAATCATTCTTAATAAGCTCTGGCCTGGAAATGAGCAGTTTACATAAGTTAGGATATTAACTGCCCTTGGGCCTTGCAAGTCCAGTAGGTTGAGTCAGAATCATGGTCCAACTAATCTAGAAGTCCCCGAGAATCAGCTAAAAAGTACAATAATGTTAACTAGAACTACAAGATCTAGATTGTAAAAATGAGAATATCCATTAAATGGTAGAAACAATCCTCGACTTACAACAGTTGGTTTAGTGACCATTCAAAGTTACAACGGCACTGAAAAATGTGAGTTGGGACCATTTTTCACACATGACCATTGCAGCATCCCCGTGGTCACATGATCAAAATTCAGATGCTTGCCAACATTCATATGTATGACTGTTGCAGTATCCTGGGGTCATGTGATTCCCTTTTGCAACCTTCTGACAAGCAAAGTCAATGGGGAAGCCAGATGCACTTAACAACAAGGTTACTAACTGATCCAACTGCAGTGATTCATTTAACAATTGTGGTAAGAAAAGTCGTAAAGTGGGGCAAAACTCACTTAACAAATGTCTCACTTAACAACAGAAATGTTGGGCTCAATTGTGATCCTAAATCGAGGACCACCTATACTCATTTGCTTGCTGTCATCCAGATTTAGGCATAACTTCTTACTGGTATATCCAAAAATGAAGGAAAACTTCAGGCTAATCTTGCCTTTTGATTTGCAGGTAGGCCGATGAAAAGTGAAGTTAGAAGGCTCTTCCAGCTGCATTGAAGGAGGTATTTTCATCCCACCCTTCTAATTGATTGGGAAAGATGAAATGAGAGCAATAATAGATAAGAGAAGCTAAATCTTTCGCTAATGTTTTGTTAAATATTTTAAAAAGTCAAGAGTGTAGCCACCTCAGGGATGACTGCCCCCATCCAATCAGAAATGACACTCTGACATGGGGTCAGTGAGCAAGTCAGGTACCCAAAGTTCCGACCAGATGTAGTTATAGTTAATGTTTGTCATGTAAATTCAACCATACCGTGACTTAAGTTTAGTATGGTACAGCTTTCTCAGAAAATTATTGCTAAACTTCACGTAGCCCTTGTCCGATATGGCTAGATTTGCAGCACATAGTAGCTAAAGACTAATGAATTAGTATTTATTCGCCCGTTGTGATTGTTTTAAGAGTAGAAACTCGGGCAGAGAGTCAGTTTGGTACAAGAGAGCCAGATTAAGCATGTTAGTTAAGGCAGTAGGCTAGAAACCGGAAGACGGCAAAGCCAGCTCTGAGTGACCTTGGGTCAGTCACTCAACTCCCTCAACTCTTTAGGGAAGAGGCAATGGCAAATCGCTTCCGAAATCTTGCCAAGAAAACTGGAAGGATTAGAGTCCAGGAGCGACACGCATATACATTTGAAAAAGAAAAAGAAAGAAACCCAGGCACCTAAAGTATCATTCTGTTAAATTTGACTTTGTATGTTGCGGAAGAATCGACATTGTTTTCTTAATTCGTAGGGAAATAGAGCTGCTATGCAACTGCGACTCCGCCGGTAAAGCGGAGTCTCCTTAAAACTTCATCTCCTTACGAAGCCTCTTAAGCTGCAGGAGACGACCGCGTGATCTTCGTGGCACGTGGTTTCAAAGACGCTCCTAATTGGCTAAGTGAGCCGCCAATTACGACAGATGCACCCTCTGATTTGTCGGGGTCAGTTTCCGTTGGACGTTAAGCGGAAGGGACTCAGGTGGCGGCATGGCGGCGGTTGTGGTGTGCGGCGCGCGGCGGCTAGCGGGGCGAGCGGCTTTTCTCTTGTCAGGGGCTTCGCGGCGGTAAGAGGGAGAAGATGGAGGCGGCGCTTCTCTTTTCCTGTCAGGGGAGCACGGCCGGCAAACGCCGAGCGAATATACCCAGCGTCTCTTTTCGAGCAGGGCCTTCTCGCTCTTTAGGAAGGCGAGCTAGCAAGGAAAGCTGGGACAGATTCCAACCAAATAAAGACATCTGGAGGAGTTGGAGCTGGGAGAGTGTTGTTCTGAGAGAGCCGGGAGGAACGGCGAGGGAGGTGGCCGGGTTTAGAAAGGCCTGACCTGTAAGTGAGGAAACGTGGGTTTTCGAGCTGGGCCATCATCATCTGGCAAAAGTGGGACGGGATGAGGTTTTCGGATTTTCTCGGCTTCGAGGGAAAATATCTCTTAAGTTTTTGAAAAGCTTGTGTGTATCAGGAAGTGCTGTTTACTAAATCTCTTCAAAACTTAATTTAAAAGCTCCAAAAGGCAAGCAAAAGGTAATATTTTAGCCTAGCGGGCAAGACAGTCTTATGGATTACTACTTTTTATTTCCATTTTCTTTTCAGTTTTACCTCATAATTTTACTGCCCGAAATAGGAAAAAGTAGATTTTTTCTAAAAAAAAAAATCCTGGACTGTATGTAAAGAAGGAAATTAAATAGCAGTTTGCTGGTCATAGTGAAAGGACTTAAATGTCCACACCATATAATAGTAGCTCCGAATAACTGTTGTTGAGCTTTATTGAATAAATAAAGTAAATAAAATACAGAACTGACTGTGAAAGAAGATGGAATGGGCCAAGGAGTGGATTGAAATAAAGCTTTTTATTTAAAAGCTTCTTAACTTAAAACTAAGTTAAAAGTTGCCTGATTTATATTTTAAGGATTAACTTCCTGTTTGTTTTAGCATTATATTAAAGTATTACACCAAAAGCTAAAATCATTCTTCCTGTTTTCTTATTTTCAAAAGCCGCCTAAAGTGGATCACAATCCCATAAAAAAAAAGGAAAGCTGGACAGGGTGGATTTGATTTAAATCAAGTTGATTTAAATCACGATTTAAATCACTAGTAAAAAGGCTTGATTTAAATGAACTCCAGTTAAATGATAATTTTTAAAGAGCAACTGTCATCTGTCCCGCAGCGGCTCCTCCTCTGACCTGCTGTTGACTCACTGACAGTCCCAATAATGCAGAATATATAGCCTCATGCTACATAACTAAGTTACATTTCATGCTGAATAAACTAAATTATTAATGTATCTTAAATAGAAAACTATCTTTAGATAGATTTTTACTCCAAAAGCATTGTATTGAAATAAATTTGATAAAAATAAAAAAAATCCATTTTAAAATCCTATTATTTAAAAATCGATTTTTATCCACCCTGAAGCTGGAGAGTACCAATGAGAGGCTATAAGCAGACTAGAATAATGTCCACTTTTGCTAAAATAGGCATGGGATGAATAATGGAATAATTCAGGTCCCTGGGATGGATCTGAACTAACCTTTTGAAATAGAATGATGGTTGTTGGACTAGAATAAAAGCTTCTAGAATCATGTTGGGATCTACAGTGGTTATGATAAACTTTTATAGATGAAATGAAAACAGGTTTAATGTCAGTATTTTTAAACCTTGTTTTAATGGTCAAATAAAGGACAACTAATTGTTTGATTGCCACAAGAGGACACTTGTTGATCCGAAAAGCAGACCCTGCACCTCCAAGAAAAAAGTGATGATGATGAAAGTACTAATTTTATTTTAATACAAGGATAAGTGACCTCCCAGAGAGACTTACCAGTAATTTGTATGCCATTGGCAAAAAACACAGTTAAGTGGTTTGCGATCAGACACAGCATATTACCAGTTTTTCTAATACAAAATCTTTTTTCTTGCTCTAAAATATTCTGGATTTGTGCACTCATATTCCTAATTTTTTAGAATTTTGCTGATTCTGAACTTGTTTTAGATCTACTCAACTGCTTTGCACAATGACCCAGGAGAAAAGCACTGGACCAAATTTGGAAGAAGAACAAAGCCAGAGCCACAATGAACAAAAACCCGATTCTTGCTCTGATGCAAATATATTAACAGAGGAAAAGACTAAACTGGAACAGCAATTAAAGGAAATAACTGTAAGAATTTTACATTATTTATTGTAGGGAAAACAAATGTTTGTAGCCTAGCGGAACAGAATCACATGTCACAGGATATGTTCATTTTTATTAAGCTAAAAGTGGGCACAGCTAACCAGCAGTGGTTGCTTAATAAAAGATAAACTGGTGATATTCCCTTCAACATCATCATGATCTACTTTGGGGCAGATGAACAGATTTCCAAATGTCAGTCTGCAATCTTGCAGGTTTTTTTATGGAAGATTGGCTGTGAGGACTAGAATCATTCTTGGAAATAGGGTCTCCTGCTTAAGCAGGAGGTAGGACTAGAATACTTCCAAAGTCCCTTTCAATTCTCTTATTCTGTAATACTGTAATAAGGATGATAGTGAAGGTTGACACTGTTGGGGATCATGTCTGCTTTTTCTGTTTTTATAATAAAATACTAGAAATCAGGTATGATAGAGATGTATGTGTGTAGTTAGCCTACTTTCTGCTCCTAATTTAATGAATTGTAGAAATGTACAGGTAATCCTTGCTTAAGACCATAATTGAGTCTAGCGATTACAATCATAAGTCATGACAGTCATAAAGTGGGTCATGTGATTCTACGATTCTTTGCGGTGGTTAAGTGAACATCATGGTTGTTAAGCAAACCCACTGTTTACTATGGGTGGTTTTCTATCTGGCATGGTCCTCTTCCACTGAATGTGCAGCTTTGGGAGGGACACACATGGAGTGGTGATGGAGAAGGGATACTCGCCTAGCCAGCCAGATCAACTCTGGCAATCAATAGGGTGGCAGATGTTGCAGCCAGATGACCCTCACAACCAGAAGGCCCTCACATCCACAATGATCCCAGTTTTGCTGGGAACCAGAGGTAAATGCCAGTTTTCAACAAAAATGTCATAATTTGCAGTCATGTGACCAAGGAACACTGCAAATGTAATTGTGAGCCAGTTGCTGAGTGCCCAAAATACAGTCATATGATTGTGGGGGGGGAGTGGCCATTGGAACTGGGCCATAAGTACCTTTTGGGGAAACCATTGTAACTTCAAATGATTACTAAGTGACCAGGCGTAAGTTAAAAACTACCTGTAAACTTATTTTTCTCTCAGTGGTGTATCAAAGTTTCATCCAAAATATAAATATTAGATTTTATTATGAATAAGTTAAGACTGTTAATGAAGAATCAGAGTTCTGTAAGATAATTTAATGCTTTACACATAGTCCTCAACTTATCACCACAATTGGGAACGGAACTTCTGTCGCTAAATGATCCAATCATTAAGTGAGTTATGCCTGTTTTTACAATTTTTTAAATCAAAGTCATTAAGCAAATCATGCTTTTTAAGCGAATCCAGCTTGCCCCATTGACTTTGCTTTTCATAGCGCCCCTGGGAATGTCACAAATGAAACCCCAGAATGCTACAACTGTCATAAATACATGCTGGTTGCCATGAAGTGCCTGAATTTTGATCATGTGACTGCAGCAACGCTATATAATCATAAGTGTGAGGACTAGCATAATGCTGTTGTAACTGAATGGTTGTTAAACAAATGGTCTCACATTGAGGATTATCTGTATCATGATTAAAAACTAATTCCAATGCCACAGAAAGCTGTTTCCCATTGCTTCCAGTTTTAAACAAAGGAGGATATACAGGAGTGCCCGGACAATCTGCTAAGCAACTCTGGACAGCAGGATCACATCTGTCTTTGTCTTTTGGGAACAAATAGAATTTTTAGTTTATGTGAATAAGAATTTGAATTAATGATTAGCCACAGTGTAAACTAAAATTCATGATTCTAAAAATCATTTAGCAACAGAGTTCCTGGTCCAAATTATGGTTAACTGAGGACTGCCTGTATCTCTGCAGTTAGGGTAAGTTTTTATACAGATAATATTCAACTGTCAGCAATTTATTCAGCAATTGAAGACACAATGATTTTGAATGAATTGTGGTTATGACTGGTTCTCAAGAGTTCCAGCCTTTCCAGCACCCCCAGTCATGTTATCAATCTGAGCCTATGGCAGCTGGCTGACACAACCAGTTGCAGCATGCTGCAATCATGTGATCACCATTTGCAACCTTCCCTGCCGGCTTCCCAAGAAAATAAGTGGGGAAGTTGACAGGGAACATCACAAGTCACTCGAGTAAGTCTCCACCACCAACCTTTCTGTGCTTGGAACACACTGGCCACCTATGCATTCCTTCACATCTTCCCCAACCTCTTGTGTGTATTTTCTCCAATCCTTGCTACAGTTCCCTTGCACCCTCCCAGACTTGCATTGTGTTTTGCTCACACATTCCCCAACCCACACTGCACCTTTCTCACATCATGCATCCCTTTGCACTCTCCCCAACACTCACACCTCCCCTTACCCTCTTGCTACCATCCCCAGCCCACATCTTCATGCACCCTCTCTCACCTGCACCTTCTCTCTGAGCCTTCCCTTGCTCCCCCTTAATGTGCCTTACCTGCATCCCTAGGCACCCTCCCCACCCTTGCTGTGTGCCTCCCCTGTATTCCTTTGTACCCTTCCCCACCTGGCAGCAGCCACTTAACTACTTAAGAGCTGCCTGGGATTGCAACTTCCTGCCAGCTTCTCCACTGACTTGGTTGTGGGAAGCTGGCAGGATGTTGCCTCACCTAACAATCGTGATTTATTTTAACAGCAGCAATAAATGGGAATGTAGGAATTGCAGGAGTTCCAGTCGCAATTGCCAACATAAATTGAGGATTACCTATATTATACTAAGTGATGATGAATGATTGTGTTGGGCAAACCCTTCTCGCTGGAATAAAGAAAATTTAGTTGATTCTCTGCAATAGAAGGTGGAATTAGAATGCAGGAATGGGAACCAATTAAGACGTCTAGTCCTTAAGATTGACTGAGTCTAAAAGCGGGGAAGACGACCAGAGGAGGCCTGTTGTTAAAGTTGCAGGCTCAGTTCAATAGGATCCTAGATGGAGTTAACCCATTCCTGGATGCTATCTCCACCCACTATGGAGAACAACCATAAAGTCAAAATCGGCCATAAACTATAACTTGGTGTGTGCAAAATTAAGCAGATTATTCTGTGCAATATAAAAAAGCGATTTTTTATGTCTTTCCCATCATCCTATTTAACATACAAATTGCTGCAGTAGTAGTTTTATATTTTAGCCAGGTGTGACCAGTATACCTCACTAGCAGTATTCACACTACATCCTAAGTCACAACAAAGGATTAATGAGAGTGGATTAATGAGAACGTATGCATGCTTGTAATTCATTAACTAGGGTTGAAAGGTTAGCATGTCATCTAAACTTATAGTAACACATATTTGGGACTTCCAAAATAATCAGAATAAAATACAATTAAAAACCTCACTCTGATAAGTTAAATGGGTATCAATGAGGATGGTATGAGCAAGGAGTGCTATCATTTGTCTCTTATGTTTCATCTTGTGTCACTACCCTTCTTTTTCTGTTTTAGGATAAATATAAACGTGCTCTGGCAGATGCAGAAAATCTGCGGCAGAGAACTCAGAAATTGGTAGAAGAAGCAAAGTTATATGGTACATACACATTTTGCTTATTGGGATTAGAATGCAGCTGCAAGCCCGAACATTTTAAATCTTACAGATTTTGACTAGATTTTGAATGCTCTTGGCTCAATGTGTGAACTCAGTTATTGTAAATTGTTAATGATGGTCCATGGTTTTGTACAAGCCAACCAATTATAGTTATAAAATACACCATAGTTACTAGTGGGTTTTTTAACATTCATGTAGTGGTCATTGATTAAAACTGTCTATTTAGTTTTCTCGGACTGTTATCGATGCTTGATTTTCTTTTGTTTGGGTTTTGTAAGAAAAGGAAACAAAAAGATGTGAGGGCTGGATTCTTTATTTGGGGGGGGGGAAACTATAGGAAATAATTTCAGACAATAAAGACTGTCTTCTGAGATGACAAACTGTATTTGCCATATAACCTGTAGTAAACATCACCTGGTATTCTACAGAGGAAAAAACAGAGTGCAGTTATTTTACCATATAGAAGCTCTGTTATAATTTGGAGCTAATAGTCTGGAAAGACTTAAATGATTGGTAATGTTCTCATAAATCTAATGTAGTTTTAAAAAATATCCATTGATTGGATCTATATTTAAAAAGTCATATTGTAGTCCCACTGAAATAAAGGTACTTAAATTAGTTATGATAAACTTGTTCTGATATGCAAAATGATCATGATTCATTCTGGATCTAACTGATTCTCAGCTTCTATTTATTATAGTAAAATGCATTTTCAAATGCCATTTTTGCATGTGGTTGAAATATTAATCTATCTCTAAGGATTGACTATATATTTTTGGTTTTGCACTTTAGGAATTCAGAGTTTCTGCAAGGACTTACTAGAAGTTGCTGATGTTCTGGAAAAAGCAACCGAGTCTGTTCCCAAAGAAGAACTTAAAGATGAAAATCCCCATTTGAAAAATCTTTATGAAGGTCTTGCCATGACTGAAGTTCAAATACAGAAAGTGTTCAAAAAACATGGATTGGTGAAATTGAATCCTCTCGGAGCCAAATTTGATCCTTATGAACATGAAGCATTATTTCATGTCCCCACAGAAGGGAAAGAACCGGGCACTGTAGCTTTAGTATCAAAGGTTGGCTATAAATTGCATAGCCGTACTTTAAGACCTGCATTGGTAGCTGTTGTGAAAGAACAATAGCAGTCTAATCTGAAAGAATTAATAAGCATCACATAGATACTAGTTCGATTTCTTAATAATGCCCCATTATATAGAGGTGATTCACCAAATGAGGTGGGATACAGAGAAAAATGATGGATGATAAAGCATATAAAGCAATGTAAAAATGTTTTAAAATGAATGTATATAATGTGGAGAGAATGCAAACTACTAACATAAATTACAACATCAAATTATACGTAGTACCTTTTCATTAATGTAAATCCTCAAGGATAATCTACTTAATAGCCGAGCAACAAGAATGCCATATAGGTTATTTCCACATTGAAATCTTTTGAACTGTTGGTGTCATGTTGTTTATGCTTCTATTCAAGCCCTATCCTTAAACTGAGATGGAGCTTTGATGGAACAAAAGAAAGTGGCAAGATATACATGCACAACCAATAATGGCATCATCCTATGCGTGTAGTGAGATTACTAGAAACCATTCCTTGTTGATGCCACTTAGCATTTCATAAAAGCTTTAATTCATATAAAGGTGTCTTAAAATAGTATGATGCTAAAGGAATATGCAATTAGTCTAAATTCTGTTAATTGCTTACCTTTGAATTGAGGGTTGTTTTGCATCACTAAGATGACACTATTGGAAAAAAGCAAAATGAACAGGAGGTGACTGACATGCAGCTAAGCTAAATATGAATGCCTTTAAAATTGACTCTTGCTTGAGAGGGTCAGCTTTCCTATTAGATTTCACTCTTTCTATAAGAGCACAGCAGCTTGTCTTTTCTTTCCTCCTTTGTCTTTCCTTCATGACATCTCACTGCAATCTTTTTCCTCAGTTTTTTTCCCAATGCAGTTGATATTTCCCAATGAAGTTACTATGCCCCATCTCTTTTCTACTTTTTCTGAAGGGTGAGAAATCGGGATATCATGGACATTTCTTTGTATTAGTTGGTATATGCAGAGGGGAATCAATAATTTTTAACTGTAGTGTCTTATCTATCTTGCATTTAAGTTTGACAATGACAGTAACAAAAGTTCATTATTATAGTTGGTATATTGTTCATATAAATTGGAATAATGAGAGATCACGTGATAAAAGTCAGACAAAATGAGGTTTCATCAGAAGGCTGAAGAAAGGTACCTGCTACAGGAATAGTGGTATTTGTACTTCTGTTACTTCATTAGTAAGGAAGTGTTAAATAGAACTCTTAATTTGTGACTTTTGTATTCACTGGTGTATGCAATTTTCCCCTGGTTATTGAATTCTATCATAAAATGCAAGTACCAGAAAATGACAACATATGATCTTTAATGTTAAAATGTTTAGCTATATTGTTTTGTGATAATCTTGGAAGATTTTTGTTATTTTTTTAGATTGCATGCATTATGTTGCCCCTGTGCAATAATAAGCTATTTGTGGAAGATACGTAAGATTTGCAGAATGATATAAATCTATCATTGATTGCAAGTATATTTTAGTATTATCCTTCTCCTGAATTGTGTATTAAATCGGCATGTGTTAGCAGGAAAAAAAACACATGGAAGGAAGACTGAGGAAAAAAGTAATCCTGGAAGCTGTTTACTTGTAGCAAAGGTGCTAGAAATTCTAACAGAAAGCATACTCAGTTATGCATCTGCCATATTTACTTAAAAAAAACTGCATATGGATAATATGCATTGAGATTTGCAGAAAGATGCTGTGCTTAAATTGTACAGTGTAATTGTTTTGTTGGCTTCTGTTCATTTAGGGATTCACAGATGCATACAATTTATTCTGAACTTTTCCATGCAACTGTATAGTGATTCTGATTTCTAAGATTGAGAATACAAGAAACTTTTAATGTTGTAACTCAAAGCACATTTACTAGTAATTAAGTTTCACTGACAAATGAAACACTATATTCTGCTGCACATGTAGTAAATTATGCATTCAAAGGTTTTATGAATAAGCTCAACAAAAAGCTATTGTGACTCCCTTCTCCAGCAAAGTGAGAAGATCAGAATTACTGTTTTAGTAATGGATATTTTATCAGAATCTTGTCCCAAAGGTGCTTTTTCAAGAGGCAACTGGACCTTCTGGTTTTTTCTTGAAGATGTTTCACTTCTCATCCAAGAAGCTTCTTCAGCGCTTCTTGGATGAGAAGCGGAATGTCTTCAAAGAAAAAACCAGAAAGTCCAGTTGCCTCTTGAAAAAGTACCTTTGGGAGAACCTTGACCTGGATGACTGAGAATCTCCATAGATATCAGAATCTTGCCTATGTATAACTCAGATTGTTCATGCCCGAGAATGTAAGAAAAGTGTCCCTCTTTCCTTTTTAAGTAGTTTGTAGGGGACTATGGGAAGCACAGGTATTATAAAGTCCACCAAGAAAGTAAAAATTTGCAGCTACAATGTTGAAAAAAGTAGCAGGAAAGAAAATACAATCTGATGCATTTTGTAAACTGATACATTGCTAAAACATCATACACTAATCACTCCTTGTGATCACCTGTTATATCCATGTGTAGCCTAGTAATATGTATGTTTCCTATTTGGGGGATTCTTGCCCAAGACTGGAAAAGTGTGTTTAAACAAGTGTTGTATTTGTAAACCTGAAGAACAACACCATAAGTCACAAGCAATGTACAGTTGCTTAAGAATCTTGTGTCAGCATATACCATTATATTCTTATAAACTCGTATCATTCCCATTTTTTCAGTTGATACTCATGTTTAAATAAAACCACACAAAAATTCTTCCTTTCATTTTTCAAATTGTATAGAAGTGGAACATTAGTATATACATTAAAGCAGTTAGTTCACCACCACTATGTTTTACAATCAGAATGCCTGTTATTTGCTGAAAATCATTTTCAATGATTCTATGCAAGCTAGGTTGTGGAGCTAGTCTACTCAGTTTAATCATGTGGTGTGCTGTGTTAAACCATTTTATATTACTCAGTTTTGCATTCTCTTTGCTCTAGTAGCAATATAGCAGAATGCCTTGGCTTGTGAAAAAAATGTAACAAACTTGTAGTATACATTTCCAATATGAAAGTAATTTGTGCCTAAGTTCATTATCCAAGATTTAGTAGGACACATAAGCAGCCCTATCTGATGGTTTTGCTTGACAATAAATACTATTCAGTGTAGTGGGGCATACTTCCAAGTAAATGTGTGAAGAATAGCAACCTTAAACAAGTATGTCTAAAATACAAGTTTGTGCAGCAGAGGTAGAGTTCAGTAAGTATTGTCAGAGTTTCCCATCTCACTTCTGATACACTGGTAAAACAAACCACTTCACCCAGAGTGTGCTGTTTTAAGGTACTATGTAAAGTGGTTCATAAAATAAGATCTAACATGTACATGATCCATTACAGAAAAATCCAGTTGAGTGAGTTTTTTTGCAAGATCTTGGATGTTTAAAAAAAGCTGGTAACTAGATCAATGGCGAATGTTGGTTCCTCTGTTGATACTGATGTTATTTCAAAGTAGTCAAGATTTAAGAAGCATCCCTGGATATCCAACCACTTTCTGTCAAAAAATTCAAAATCCTTTTTTTTAGTATCTTATCCAAGTAACTAGGAAGGCGACTTTTTGAGGGGATGCCCTGCCTTTTTTGGAGATGATCTTTAATAATTATAGTTTTAACTGTCACATAGCGTGCTGGACTCAGATTAATAGAGTTACAAAGTACTTTCTCTCTGTCAGATAACAGTTCAAAACCAGGAAGGTTTTCAATTGCAGAGAATTCTCCATCTTTACCCTCCTCCTTTCCTCTTTTAGAAGCACCAATGTTTTTATTTTCTTTCCTTTTCTCTCGTTTGTGTCTAGCTGCTTCATATTCTGCAGACTCTTCCATTTTTGTTATGCCATTTCGGCGATAACGCTGGAGTTCTCTTATTTTTGTTCGAAGCACCTTTTCCTTGTGAAGATTTTCAAAGAAATCATCGAATTCTTTGCAAGACATAAACTGGTAAAGAGACCTCAATTTTAACCTCAGTTCCTTTTCTTCTTTTGTAGTTTTGCGTTTTGCAGGTTTTTCTTTCTCTCTCCTATCCTTGCCTAAAAATGCAGGAACCAAGTTGTAGTCACGAGCAATGTTCTTTCGCCGCTGCCTCTCTTTGAGTTTTCTTACATACATATCCACATGAGCTCTTTTTAATTCTATTTCCACATCATCATCATCATAATTAACTGAAAGGCCACTAATTAGAGTCTCAGCATCTTGATCATACTCAATCTCATAATCATCTCGAAGTGGCATGTATCCAAGCTGTTGTTGTTCAGCCACTGATATATCTAAAGGTGGCAGAGGCATGGTAAGGCTAGGAGAAAGTGGACCACCACTCGGGCATGTATGATCAGTCACTCTATTAGGAATAACGTCAGGAATGCAGGCTTTTCCAAGATTTCCATGTATATACATGCTCACATAGTGTTCCATAACTTCTTGAGGCGTTCGTGATGCTCCAACATGAGTAGCCATATCTTCCTACAATAAAGAAAACCAATTTTTGAATTATCTGCCTCAAGATCATGCATGTGCTAGATATAGATACAACTATTATGTTTGTCATGACCCAACATTTCACATTCTTTTAAATACAGCCAGTGACTATGAACTTCAAAGTACTAGTGCTTCTTCATATATGGTGATCTTAAAGTACTATTTAAGTTCACTGGATTCAAACAGAGGTGGTTCCAAACCGGAGGAATTTTATGTAAAGCTTTCCTCATAAACTCACTTTTTGCTAATCATGTTTAGAACGGGAACTTTGTAATGAAGTATTTCATAGAACTAGAGTCAGTTTTTAAAAATAGGGCTATGCAGTGCTTGAGGTTCAAAGTGAAAAAGGTACTTTGAAGCATGTGTGGAGTGCTGTCAGCAACACCTAAACATGCTTTACCTGTTGCAACTGCAAAGGGCAGTCCCACAACCAAAAGAAAATGCAGTTTTAAGATGCTGGCAAGTACTATGTGAGTGATGCTGAAGCACATTTTCTCCCATAGCTCAGGAGCACTAAAAACCTCTTATCAAAAATTCCCAAATGAATTGAAATATTCTTAGAAAAGCCAATATTAAAATACAAAGATTTAATGTTATGCTTGTTAAAAATGTAAAGATACTAAGCAAGTCAGAAGAAATGACCCAAGGAAAACCCATTTCCTATGCAGTCATTAAACGCCAGAACACTTCTTGGGAGGAAGAAGGCATTGTTTTCCTTCTGGTTCTACCGTGTTTCCCCGAAAATAAGACCCTGTCTTATATTTTTTTGAACCCTGAAATAAGTGCTTGGCCTTATTGCCATGTACTCAAAAGCCCAATTGGGCTTATTATCAGGGGATGTTTATTTTGGGGGAAACGGTATTAACAGATGAGTATGATGATGAATTACATTAATATGCAGGCAGAAAATGCCATAAGATAAGGCAATAATATAAATAAGACAAGGCTCTAAGAAAACTTTATACTCCTATATATTTGGTAAACATGATAGATATTCCTATCAACATGCTGTAATAATACACTTCAATATAAATAATTTATAAGTAATAAGGTAGATGATATGTGATGTTCTAAATTCAACTTTTTACATTAAAAAAAAATCTTTAATTTTAGAATGGATATGTCTGTATATTTGTATGTAAAGGAGTCCCTACAGATTTTACTCTGCTAGTTATTGCTAACTATAGGGGGTAGTTTTGACTATTTTATATATATAAAATGCAAGCTTGATCTGGCATAAGGAATATCAGCAATACTGATCAATTCTTATTAGGATTAGCTGTAATAAGAAACAAGGCAAACTTACAATTCACAATCAAATTAGAGTATCAGCAGTATATTCTAAATATAAAATCTTAAGCATAAACCAAGATACCACCTCAGGAAATCACATTAAAACTTTAATTTTATTAATACTATCAATAATATTATAGTAATACTGAGAAGTGTGGTGGTTTAGTGATGAATAGTGCAGATATTTCTCTCCTAGAGCACAAAGAAAAAATATCTGCTGTGAACTCGGCATGGTGTCAGAAAGAGCATCCAGCCAATAAATGCTCAGCTCCATCCAGTCATCCCAACTCTAGCCCGAAATAAGTGATTGCATGGATCTAAAAAGGGATGTTTATTTTTATTTTAGTAATACTATTATAAATCCATCTTTATTTGGAGTACTTTTAAAAGATGTATGTTGCCCTTCAGAAATAAGATTACTGTAACTTTTATAGGAGTACCATTAATTGTGAATGTTGATCTTAAGTATACCAGGGAAACTGTTATAGCATGTGTTCACTATAAAAAAAATTACAGGATGCAAAATTTACCTGAGGATCTCACAGGGTCAATTGGATGTTATGGAACCAATTTTTTAAAAAATATCTCCGTCCCACTTAAGCATCATTTATATTTGGCTAAGTGAACTTAAAAGTCTGCTTAAAAGTTATTTTTACAAGTTAATTAACCACATTATTGCCTAGCAAAGTGTACAAACTCACTTTATGTTATAAATTTATCATTTGGAATGTTCATGCAGATTCATAAAATTGGATTAATGGAGTAAACCTGGATTAAGTTAACCAAGAAACAGCATTTGGTATGATGTCACCCATTCACAGTAAGCCAACTCAAGAAACATCTCGAAGCATGTCAAAAACCTTAATTGCCCCTTTTCTAAGGACTAAAAAGCAGGACTATTCTGAGTCCCTTTCTCACATTTTTTACTTTCCATGGGCTAAGAAACTGTCACAAATTTCACTTTATTCTCAAGGACAGAATTAAATTCTGGTACAAGTAGTCCCCAACTTATGACTGTAATAGAGCCTACCCATCATGGTCATAAGTTGTGACAGTTGTAAAACAGTTTGGTCACATGACTGATTCAATTCCACATTCACTTTTGCAGTGGTTGTTAAACCAATCAATGGTTCACTTTGAGCACCATAGGTACCAGTTTTTGGCAAAATCATCATAAAACATGGTCATGGGACTATGAAACACTGCAAATGGCTGCAAATGCAGCCATGTTGCTGAGTGCAGTTATGTCACATGACCGGGCGGGGCGCAACCACTGGAACTTTGAATCTGAGTTCTAACTAGCCCCAAGGTAGGTCTATTGTAACTTTGAATGATAACTAAACAAGTCGAGGACTCTGTGATAATATAATAAACCGCTACAAATGAACAAGTCCTGCTCACAGTTGATAGTTTTGAAAACACTAAATATTGTTTTCAACATTTTATTGGCAAACTCTCATTACAATTTATTTTCAACAACAGAGTTAAAACCCAAGAGAATCACTGATTGGCACAGTCTGTATATATAGCCAAAATACTGCAGTGGAGTTTGGATTAGAGAAATGTGCCACCCTCATCAACTGGAAAAACAGTGAAAACAGAAAGAATCAAGATGCCCTATGGAGCTCATCCTTTCAAGATGGCTGCTGCACAATAAGAGCTGCTGATTTTACTGCCAAAGCTGGTTCTTTGGCAGTGCTGCTCCCTGGTTTTGAATGGGAGTAGTTAGGGATGACCCAAGTCAGCTTTTGAACAATCATTGACCCAGTTGGGAAGGGGGTGGGTCTTAATTCCAATTCCTTCTGGAAGTGATCGAGGTTACTGGGTGACAGTGGGCATATATACCTTCCTGTCAGTAATTTTGTTTTCTAAGCTTGCCAGAGGACTAACTTTCACTTTTTGAATCTATGGTTTCATTTTGCTTCAAAAGTTGATTAGTGATTGCTGATTTACACTGTGTGCACAATTATTAGGTAAGTTCTATTTTGAAGGATTAATTTTATTACTAAACAACTACAGTGCTCTCGGTCAATCCAAAATGTTAATAAACCTCAAACCTGAATATTTAAGAAAGTAAAAGTGAGGTTTTGGCTTTCTTAGGAGAATATCCGTGTGCACAATTATTGGGCAACTATTAGTGTGCAGAATTATTATGCAACTAAATGAAAAACAAAAATGTGCCCATCTCACTCATTTATTTGCACCTGTTAAAGTGAGAAGAACAAACAACCAACTGAAAATGTACAAATAAACATTTCTGACATTTCAAAACAAAAAATCAGTGACCAATATAGCCACCCTTCTTTTCAATAACGTCATAAGCCTTCCATTCATGGAGTCTGTCAGTTTCTTGATCTGTTGACGATCAAATTTTTTGCAGCAACAACCACAGCTCCTGGATACTGTTGAGAGAGATGTACTGTTTTCCTTCACCACAAATCTCCCATTTAAGGAGGCCCCACAAGTTCTCAATAGGGTTTAGGTCAGGTGAGGAAGGGGGCCATGTCATTATTCTTTCATCTTTAAGGTCTTTACTGGCTAGCCACGCAGTGGAGTACTTCGATGCATGTGATGCAGCATTGTCCTGCATAAAAATCATGGTCTTCTTGAAAGATGCAGACTTTTTCCTGTACTACTGCTTGAAGAAAGTGTATTCTAAAAACTGGCAATAGGTTTGGGAGTTGATTTGGAGTCCATCTTCAACCCCAAAAGGTCCAACTAGCTCATATTTAATAATACCAGCCCATACCAGTACCTCACTTCCACCTTGCTGGTGTCTGAATCCAAGTGGAGCTCTGTGCCCATTACTGATCCAGCCATGGGCCCATCCATCTGGTCCATCAAGAGTCACTCTCATCAGTCCATAAAATCTTTGAAAAATCTGTCTTCAGATATTTCTTGGCCCAGTCTTGCTGTTTCTTCTTATGTATCTTGTTCAGTGGTGGTTGGGTTTCAGTCTTCCTTACCTTGGCCATGTCTCTGAGCACTGAACACTTTGTACTTCTGGGTACTCCAGGTTGGTTGCAGTTATGGAATATTCAGTTCTGGATTTGTTCTCAAATCTTTGGCAATTAATGTGCACCTTATTTTTCTCAACACATTTCTTGCAACCCTGTTGACGATTTGCAACAAAACGTTTGACGGTTCTGTGATCATGCCCCAATATTTTAGCAATTTCAAGAGTGCTGAATCCCTCTGAAAGACTTTTTACAATTTCTGACTTCAGTCAGTTAAATCTCTTTTTTTGCTTTTCTATTTACTTTAAATTTTGTATTTTATAATACTTTATAATTCAGTAGAAAATGTTGACTACCTTGTAAAAAAATGTTAAATCTCTTTTTTGGCTTATTTTGCCTGAGGAAAAGAAGCTGCCTAATAATTATGCACACCTTGATATAGGTGTTGATCTCCTTAGGCCACACTCTCCCTCATTACACAAATACACATCACCTGATATGCTTATCTCCACTAAGCATTCAAGTTTATACAGCTTGGAAATGGAAAATATGCATAAACATGATGATATGGTCAAAATACTCACTTGTCTAACAATTGTGCACACAGTGTATTTCAACCTCTTGCTAGACTAATTGCTTTTTCTTTTTCTTTCTTTTTGATATATATTATTCTGGATAACTTCTGTTCCCTTCGCATGGAAGCATGGCAGCATTTGGGGATAAGTAAAGAGTTAGACTCATCACTGGATCTCTGTATTTTTTGAATTTGCAAAATATCAAGTTTATTTTTATTAAAAGTTCTTATAATCTTGGATTGAAATATAGAAGAAAACATACTTTCTTTGTTCCCTGATCAAGTTTCATGGATTAAAATGTCTGAACAGTGGCTGAAACCTAAGGAAGGAGAGCAGGGGAATATGCTTCTAGCTTTATTTCTCTTTTAAAAGCTTGATGAGACAATAATGATTTTGCAAAATATGTTAGGGCATGGAATTTTGATTAAAGATACATAAAAGGACTTTGATCCAGTTCCAGACCAAATAGACATTCTCACGGCTGGAGAATTAACAAAGTGGATTTCATCTGTTGCTCTGAAGTTTAAGTCTGCATATTCCTTTCAACATCAGGACTCTGACTGAAAGGGGAAGCAACAAATTCTTCCTTCTACAAAGATTGAGGGGGACTAGATGGATTTATTAGTTAATTGGTAACCACTTCTAGCTGGGTTTTGATTGGAAGATAGGCTTATTCTGGAGACTGAATCTATTATAATTAAGTAAACAACAACTCTATAAGAGATGGCATTAAGAAGTAAACATGGATAGTCAATCCAGGACAAATTATAACTTTTGGGATGATTTGGGATAGATAAGGTGCCATAGTAAACTTTCTACAAGTGGATTACAATAACAGTTTGCTAACAGAGTTTTGAAACTTTTTGTTTTGTTTTAGTATTATTATTCTTCCTGTTACTACTTTGTCAGTAATATAACATATAGAAGACAGGTCAATAATTTGCAAATAGATTTAGTAATCTAAAGAGGCCCAGTTTCGCAAGGGGTGGGAATTAATGTTGTTATAATGTATTAATCAGTATTCAACTAAAGGGGATAATATATGTATATGTGTTGTTGTTTTGATGCACCTTTTTAAATGTTTTGATTGTTTTGTGTTTTTTGTCCTTTATTCTTTTTTGTCTTTTGGATGATTTTTGTATTATGTATGTATATATGTAAATAACATCAAAAGTTTAGATGAAGATTATCATTACAAATACCTAGGCATCCTTCAAGTCGACTACATCAAGCACACAAAGTGAAGAAGTGAATACATTGTCTCAAAGGTGCTTTTTCAAGAGGCAACTGGATTTTTCTTTTTTCCCCAGAAAGTCCAGAAAAAGCACCTTTGGGACAACCATGACTGAGAATCTGGATGACTGAGAATCTCCATATACAAATCAATACATTATGTAAGTGAAGATCTTAAAGTCCAAACTCAATGGAGGAAAGTCAATTAACACCTGGGCTATTCCAATCATTAGTTACACAGCTGGAATAGTGGATTGGACTCAAGAAGAACTAAAAGCCCTGGATAGGAAGACCATAAAAATAATGACAATGAATCATGCCCTTCATCCTTGCAGCAACATTGACAGACTCTACCTACCATGGAATATAGGTGGACATGGAATGCTGCAAGTACACCAGACAGTTGAAGAAGAAAAAAGGGCATTGGAAGAATATCTGAAGGACAGTGCAGAAGATGCACTGAACCTAGTATACCATGAAGCTAGTACACCATGAAGGCCTACTGAGTACTGGAGGGACCAAACTGGCCTATAAGAAAGATCAAATGAAGAATAGAAAAAAGATCTGGCAAGACAAAGCATTACATAGCCAGTGGTTTTTGTTTAAAAAAAAACCAAACCAACAAGACAAAACAAAAAATAATCAAGATCTGGCAGTGGCTAAAGTAGGAAAATTGAAGACAGACAGAGGGATTACTTCTGCCTTCATAAGACCAAGCCTTAAGAACAAATGCATACAAATCCGACTTGAGAAGATAGCAACAGGCAGCAAATGCCATCTCTGCAACCTGAAAAAATATGGACCACTTAGTTAGCTACTGCAAGATGATCCCACAGACTGACTACAATCACATGATAAATTAGCAATAATGGTATACTGGAATGTCTGCAAGAAATACCATTTATCTTCAAGCAAGAACTGATGGGATTGTAAAATAGACAAAATAATAGAAAATGAAGAGGCTAAAGTACTCACAGACTTTAGATTTGAAAGAGATAATCACCTGCCACATAACATACCAGACTTAATAATTGTTGACAAATTGTCAACAAAGACTGGATACTGGACATGGCAGTATCTGGAAACAGCAGAACAGAAGAGAAGGAACTGGAGAAAATCACAAAATAAAAAGACCTGCAAAAAGAAGCAGAATGACACTGGCAAAATAAAACCAATCCCAAAAACTTTTGGAGTACCATTTGAAGGTCATTGGCACTGACAAATCATCAGCGATCAATTCCAAAGACAACTTATATCCTGCAACAATACATTTAATACCATGAAACAATAACATCTCCCTATCCTAGATCCTTGGGAACAACTCGATAAGTGGATGAAAATGCCAAATCCAGTCTAAACATCTGTCTGACTGCAATGAACCATAATAATAAAGCATCTATATCCTAAATCATTTTAGGCCACCTAAAATCATACAACCATAGTTCCAGATGATCTATGATGTAATCTCATTTCAGCAGTCTAAAGATTGACAAATGCAATAAAAGACTGAAATTCTGACAAACACCTATCACATGGATGATGATAGAACATTGTATTTTGATTAAAAATGTTCACTTTTACTTTTACGTGGTTCAATTTCTGAAGTATCTCATCTATTCAGAGGTCTATCTATAGATCTCAAATAATTTAAAAACAGTCTGGCAAGCAAGATCTCCTTAATTTCAACCTCTCATAAAGTTACATAATTTTTCATTTAGTTACAACTTCCAGGTGTATTTTAGCATAATTTTGATTTTTAAGGTTTTTTTAAAAGATTTTTTCATACACTTATTTTATTCCTTTTTGGAAATATGCAAGTCTTATTGAATAGTAGGTCACAAACAGATAAAGTTTGAACTAATAAAGGAAAATATTTGTAGCTCAGAATTGAATGAGGGGTCCTTGGTGCTCTCTGAGCTTGCTTGTTTCATTACGCAAACTAGATAATGTCATCACCTAGTTTGGGTAATGAAAAGTTTGCAAGAAAACAAAAAAGCTCAGAGAGCACCAAGGACCTCTCAAAGTTTGAACTGGATAAAATATATTCCCATTATATTAAGGACTCTCCATGACATGTGAACATATGATTTGGGGTGGCTATGTAGGTTTTTGGAAGCAGATATTTGATTACTTATTAATCTCTTCTTGCAATGTGAAAGTGGGTGCCATGTACACAGCTTTGGGCAAGACAAGGTACATACTTTTCAGGCCACTTGGCTAAACATGATTGTATGGTTTTGGGTTATCCAAATGTGAGTTGCAGCATTTTGAACATATAGATTATTCACCATATTTTTGTACAATTATTTTTATTCTATGGAATTACTGGATAGCTTGAAAGGCAACGGTCTGATTACAGAGATATGATACAGATGAATTTAGGTTAATTTTAAATGCAACGATATATAAAATTGAGATTTGTATTTACTCTCTTGGTGGACCTGTGTTTTGAATGTTGACCAGAATAAGTGTTTAGCTTTGCCCAAATATTTCCAGCCATTCTTTTTCCCTTAGCTAAACAAGGGCCCAGCTCCATGAACAGCAATCGTGCTATTAAAAATATGAATTGAGGAGCCGCTATGGGAACACAATTTCCCCGACGCGGAAGGACAGGGCCGGCCGACAAACCAGCATGGAACTTCTCACCCAGTTGCCGAAGCCGAACTGCTCGATAGCATCCAGTAAGAGTTGCTCCTCGCGGCTGCTCCAGCCACCCTCGGCCTCGGCACCCCAGAGAGTGAAACGCCCACCATCTACCAGTTGGTAGCCATGCCAGCGCCTATGCGGGCCAATCTCGGCGCCCGCTGAGAAGCATTCGGGGCAAAGCTCGATGTCGGTACATTCGGTGCAGCGGAAACGAAGCGAGCTGACCTCAGCCAAGCAGTACACGCAATACTTTTTTCCTAGTTCCGCCATCTTGCTTTCCTCCCCCCCCCCCTCAGAGGTAAAAAGAGCAGCGAAGGTTTGACGTCCAAGTTTGCGACAGGGACCAACTCCCGCCCACTAATCGAGGCAGAATTTTGTGGGTGTGTCCCAGGAAGAAATAGCCAATCGACTTCGAAATTTCTTGTGCTCTTTCACGCGCAACGTCCAATCAAACCTCGCTTCTCTCCATTTCTTCCCATTGGTTGACAAAAGGAACTTTTGTTGCCTAGCGACGGAGCAAAGCGGTTTGTTTACGGGGAGCGAGAGAGCGAGCGAGACGAGCGGTTGCATGCTATGGAGGAGATACAGGAGGTGGAAGAGGAGATCTCTACTCCAACACCCCAAAATCTGGAGGATGTCGTTGTGCCGATTTCCCCGGAACCAAAGAAGTTGCACGCGGATGCTGAGACAACAGAGGCCGCGAAGAGTCCCCCCGCTACAGAGCCTCCAACACCGACTCAGGAAGGAGCGGGAGACGAGGCGACCGCGGAAGAGAAGCCCCAACGGACGACCGAAGAGCCTCCAGCATTAGAAGGAGCGGACAAGGAGCCTGCGCTGGAGGAGCAACCGGAGCACGCAACCTCGAGCGAAGGTCCAGAAGAAGCCGAGCCCCCGAAGGATGGGGAGGAGGGCAGGAGGAGCCCCTCGGAAGTTCCTTCTCTGGAGAAACTGGAAGAAGAGAGCGGGGTGCCGGAGGCTCCCTCCAGGTTATCGCTCCTCCGCGACTTGCCCACCAGCGCCTCCTTCGAGGAGGGCGAGCCGGCAGAGCCGTCTCCGTTGCAGGTGGGCGTGGAATTGGGCCGCAGGATCAGCCGCAGCCTCTGGGAGCTGGAGCAGAGGGAAATAAGCAGCCGCTCCTTAGTTGTGGGTGGCAGCCCGGAGAGCGAGGAAAGCCCGCTGGAAGGAGAAACGGAGGAGCAGAGGGAGCGGCGCGCGGCCGAGGAACAGCGGCGGCGAACCGAACTCATGGAACAGTACCGGCAGCTGCTGACCGAGCGAGGCCGCCTCCGCAGTTACAACACGAAGCTGCAGGGCAAACTGGCCGAGTCCTTGAACAAAGCCAAGGGCAAGGAGCGTGTCCGAGAACTAGAGCACCACATCTCGGACTGGGAGCAGCGCTACAGCCGCTACCTGGCCATGTTAGAGAACTTGCGTAGCCAGCAGACGGAGGAGACGGCTTGGTACGAGAAGGAGATCGATGCTCTCCAGCGGTCCTGCGATCAGAAATTGACCAAGGTGGAGAGTGAATGGAAGACCTACCAGGCGATCAAGAAGGAAGTAGCTGTATATACTATGGGGAGGCGGCTAGGAGGTAAACTAGCTGCCATCAAGGAAGTGGACAAGATCCAAGCTAAAGAACAAAGCAAGGAAAAGGAGATGACGGAGGTGAGCCCTGCAAAGAGGAGGGATGTTAAATGCCCTATCTAAACAGTCTGCTGTTGGGATAATTGCATTAATTAATTTTAAGATGTGGCAGTCTCTTTTTCTACATCTTTCAGTTGAAGAGTCTTTGAGACTTAACATTGACAGGCATTTATTATCTCATAACTGTAAGGCCTATTATGGGCACCAAATTCATGATTAGGAGGAATTGAAACTGGTTGAAATTTCATTCACAGAAAAAGCAAAGTTAACCCAAACCAAACCAATTCCTGGATCGTATTGCCAACCTTGCAAATAAGCCTGTAAAATTCCTAACTTGCGAAGTAAGTAAACCTTTATAATGGCAGAAATTATAATTTTCTACTGCAGATACACAGCCTAAGTTGGTACTTGTGCTATTAACAGGATGAAGAATAATTAGTTCTCTTTTAGTTTATAAAGTTTCTTATTAGGATTATTTATTTATTTATGTATTTATTAGTGAGACTTATATACCTCTTCAAAGTGCAAGCACTCTAAGCGGTTTACACCATTAAGCAATGTATATTTTTATATTGCCCCCAACAATCTGGGTCATTATTTTACCTACCTCAGAAGGATGGAAGGCTGAGTCAGCTTTGAGCTGGTGAGATTTGAACAGCTGAACTGCTGATCAGTCAGCTAAAGTGGCCTGCAGTACTGCATTCTAACTGCTGCGCCACCTGGGCTCAGTTTTTTTTGTAAAAGAACTGCTTATCTAGATTAAATTTCAGTTTGTTCTTCTATATTCAATCTTTCACTGGCTTAACTGATGAAAAAGTTCTCGTGGTAGCCAGGAATATAATGGTCAAGGACTGTATCACAAAACTTTTGAAAGTCCAAGTAAATAGTATCTGCTGGATCATCTCAGGCTTCGTATTTGTCTGCACAACATTGGTTTCTAAATCAGAAGTAGGAAACATTGGAGAACTAGAGGTCATTCTTTAGGAATAGAGCCTCAATAGGCAGAAGGAAAATGCCCTAGAGCAGTGATGGCGAACCTATGGCACGGGTGCCACAGGTGGCACGCAGAGCCATATCTGCTGGCACGCGAGCCGTTGCCCTAGCTCAGCTCCAGTGCGCATGTGCGTGCCCGCCAGCTGATTTTTAGCTCGCACGGAGGCTCTGGGAGGGCGATTTCGGCTTCCGGAGGGCCTCCAGGGTGGCAGGGGGAGTATTTTCGCCCTCCCCAAGCTCCAAGAAAGCCTCTGGAGCCTGGGGAGGGTGAAAAATGGGCCCACCGGGCCCACTGGAAGTCGGGAAACGGGAGTGGGGGGGTCACACATGCATGTGCAGGGGGTGGGGCAAGTGAGGGACTTTGAATTATGGGTGTGGGCACACACGCGCGTGCAATAGCGTGCACGTGCACTATTTCGGCACCCGAGGAAAAAAAGGTTCGCCATCACTGCCCTAGAGTCATGAATGTATGTCTTACTCTTTTAATTTTGGTTTCCTTTCCTGGAAATATCAGTTTACTTTAAGCTATTGTTTCTGTTCTGTGTTTTCTATAATAGACTTTAGAAATTATTTAGCTTCTCTGCAATTTCCTTATATTTCCTTATTCTAGAATTGCCTCCCAGAGTTGGTGAGTAGTGTTTCTTGAAGGTGTGACATCACTGATTTTCTCAAACAGCTGTAGTAGTAATGTTTATTGAGCCCAATTTAATGTGCTATCTATAGTGTCCAGTTTTTTATAGGCTACTATCTATGACCACGTATTCACTTGAACTCCATTATATTCTAGTTGTAAGATCAGAGTCATTGGTATAGATGACAAATATGTTTGTTCAAAAGAAAATAATAGCTGAATGAGCCATTAAAAGCACTTAATTATAAAATCATTAATTTATAAAGCTCATGCCCTTGACTTGGTATATTCTACAATTCAAAGTATAGGAAATAACCAAGCTTGAAGTCTTAAAGGTTTTAGTAGTTGTAAACAGATGGGATGATCCACATATTGTATGGTGCTCAAGACGGTTAACAATATAATTTATCAGATGTCATATGCAGTATGCCACCCAGCATCATTAACAATAATTCATTCACAACAGAGGTCTGCCTTGATGTCCAAATACTAAAACAACCATAAAGAAAGCCTTCTCTATATTCTCATCAAACGTATCTCTGATAGTGGCAGGTTGCAAATAAGGCCATGGGCATCCAGATTAAAGTTATGTCCAGTAGCATTATCTAAAAATAAGTAGTGTGATGAACTTGTGATTCCTCATTTGAAAATATATAGTTTTGTTGGCTTATCATATCAGGGCAGTGTTTCACAAGTGATCATAAAGGAAAAGTTATCTACCAAGGCCAATTCTGTTCAATTCATTTGGACTCATTTTTACATATAGTTGGGATATGACTAAAATTTGGTGCAAGTTCTATTAAAATCAAAGATTCATCTGTGATAGTGTTATTTAACACTAAATTTAAAATCCCATGCTCTTTTAGGGGTAAGTCAGTGGGGCTCATCTGAAAGCGTGGACAGAATTACCCTGTGACTTAATAGAGATCAGAAAGAGAAATTTTCTCTTTAATTGACTGCAGACATCTTTGCAAACCATTCCTAAAGACTCTTCAGAACTATTATCCAAATCTCTGATTTAGAGAATGGCTAATGAAAGGCTGTGTTCTCATGGTACGCCAAACTGTATTTCAAATTAGTATTGCTCCAACATAAAACAATTATTTGGTGTTTTTATTATTTTAGGTACGTCTTGAAAATATAAAATTGAAACACAGGATCCAAAAACTTGATGCAAGTCTAAAAGCCCAAGAAGAACTGGCAGAAGGCTTACATTTAATAGACTTTGAGCAGCTGAAGATAGAAAACCAGACTTACAATGAAAAGATTGAAGAGCGTAATGAAGAACTTCATAAACTCCGGAGAAAGGTCACCAATACAGTACAAGTCCTGTCTCAAGTAAAAGAAAAACTTCAATTTGTGGAAGCGGAGAATCAAGGCCAGAAGGTTCAGCTAATGGCAGTGGAAAGTCTAGTAGCGCAAAACAGAGATATATTAACAAGGACAAAGCAGGCTCGTGATAAATTGAGAATAGACAATCAGAGGCTTCAAGAGAAATGTGGTTTACTTGGAAATACATTGTTATTGAGGGACTTTGAGGAGAAAGTGGATGCTGCTGAGATACTGAAAGAGAAATTGGAAATACTGAAGCGTCGTCATGCTGGATTGTCCCTTACTTGCAATGGAATCAAGAAGAAAATCAAAGGGGCAAAATCTTTTCTGCCATTCTAAATGTCTTTAGTGGAAAACAGAACAAAGTAATGTATGAAAAAATCAAATAAAACATACTAGTGCCTTTAGATTATATTTCAGCTAGGTGTGGTTCAAGTCTCAAATCCAAATAACCATCATGAGTGCTTATATAAGCAGGATAGTATATCATTTTAATAATAATAAATTCATAAATACTCTGTTAATTTATAATTGACAGTAAAAGTATACAAAGCTAAACTAATAATAATAATAATAATAATAATAATAATAATAATAATAATAATAATAATAATAATAATAATAATAATAATAATAATAATAATAATAATAATAATATAATAAGTCATTGTACGTATATACACAGTACACCCATACAACGAAATTCACATAACGCTTCAAGACCAGTCCCAACACACATAGCAGTCCCCACCCACCACGAATTCCCCACCCTGAACCACTCAAACATCCATACAACAGACCAAGTAATACTATCCAACAGCTCACTGATGGGGACCCTTCAATTCATTATTAAGTGCAATTATAGCTCTAGGATAAAAACTATTAGGAAAGTGTGTGGTCAGAATCTTTATTCAATTTTTAATGTAAAAATTGATTATAAGCAAATGTGGGCAATTATTAATGAATAAGCATAATAAAATTATAAAATGCTTATCCTCCATTAGAGAAATTTGCCTTTTTATATGTTTTTAATTAGCCATAGTAGGTAACCTATCTTCATTTTTCCTTGACTCTTTAATAGTATCAAAATTATTCTAGTAAATTAAAAAATGCTATGTATAAACATATTTTGAAACAAATGTTTATTTAGTTGAGTTACTTATAAAGCAATAAATATGGGATAAAAATCAGACGGGCAGATAAACTGAGGTGAGTTATTATTTCTATTTGGGTGGAACCAAACATGCTTTATTTATTATTAATAAATAATGTACTGTTTTAAATTAAATTATTTTGAATTATATATTCAAGTCCAGAAAACACTGAAGAATAGCTGAATAGGATGTTACTTCCAAGATGTATAGATCAATCCAAATATGTCTTTAATCATTCCATAACTTAAGATAAAACTAAAGAGGCAATTTAAAAAATCTAAGCTCTGGGATATGATGGCATTTCTGCAATATACCAGAAGACTTTCCTAGTAATCGTAGTTAAAACTATTAATAAAAGAGATTCAGGAACACTTTTAGCTATAAATTTAAAAAGATTTTGATTTTCCCATAGACATACAACCTAATTTCTTTATTGAATGTAGATTATAAACTTAAGGCAATACTCAAAGACAATAAATGGTTTTTAAATTGAAATGATATAACCTAATCAGACTGGACTTGTTCTGAAGAGACATCAGAGACAACAATGTTATTGATTAAATCACACCAACAAAAAAGTGGCTACAATCTTTGTTTATACAGAAAGCTTATGACAATTTAGGATGGACTTTTATGTTTGCATTAAAAAGATGTAGCCTTTTTTATGGGGATACAGATTATAAAGGACAAAATGCCAAGTTAATAGTAAATGGCTATTTATCACTACCATGCATTATACAAAAGGGAAAAGACAATATTGTCCCCTTCTCCTTTTTTACTGGCATTAGAACTATTGGCAATGAAAATATATAAAGAAAATAAAACTTCTGAAATTATATGCCAATGAAATTAGTCTCACAATCACTCAACCAACACTAAATACTGTAGATAGCATATATATTGGCATAAGTGTGACCAACAGTGGAAGAAAAACAATACCTGCATCTAGTAATGGTTTTAAGACTTCTGAAAAAGATTACGGTAAATACAATAAAATGATGTATTTAAAAATAATTAAACAGCTAGAAAAAGATAATGGCAGTTTTTTCGGGAGAGGAGGAATAAACTTTCTTGAATTGCAGCCATCAAAGTTAATGTTTTACCAGAACTTTCTTTCCAAATGATTCCAATACATATTGAAAATGAGATTCACTGACTGGCATAATGAACAACATATGGTCCAATAAAAATAAAACAAGGATTAAATTTAATATTTTACAGGTGTTGAAAAATGAAGTGAATTGATGGCTGTAAAGTTTATATTGTACTTTAATGCCAGGTGCTTAATAGATTACAGAGTGGATCATATCTCCTTATGGCCCTAATACAGAAGGGATGGGAATTCCAGTAAATATAAATATTTTTGGACTGATACAAATAGAAATAAACAATTTATATGAGATCATGCAATAGTAAGCAATGTATTGAACATTTAGAATTAGAATCTTGATTGCAGTCAATGACCCATCAGTGAAACACTTGAATACATAAAATTGATATTATCCAAATAAGTAACAGATTTGTCATTCAGACTGCTGCACATCTTACATATTACCGTATTTTTCGGAGTATAAGACGCACCTTTTTACCCCCTAAAAAGAGGGCGAAAACTTGGGTGCGTCTTATGCACCCAATGTAGCCCAACCCACCCAGCCACCCTCACCCTTTGGCCTCTGCCTCCCAGCAATTTACCTCCTTGCAACAAACAGCTCAGAGCCTGATTAGCACAAGCAATTATCAGCCTCCCGACTCTCAGCTGGGAGGCTGCAGGCTGGCTGGCCACGTGCTAAAATGAAAGTGAAACTAAAGCTGCAAGGAGGCAAATTGCTGGGAGGGAGAGGCAGAATTTTATTTTCTTGTGCTAATGAGTTGCTGAAACTGGATGTAAGGAGCCAAGTCAATAACTATAAATGTCTGTAGAATGTTCAAATGATTAGACTTATTTTTTAAAGACTGCTTTATTATTGTTCTAGACAACTTAACAAAATGCAGAAGCTTTTTAAGATAAATGCTTGATCTGAAGAGGCCCAGTACTATTGTATCTTCTTTTAAATAGCAGAGAAAACTTCCAGAAAGCTACCGTACATCACACAATGGTGTGATTACATTTAAGAAAATGTTGTGGCATTAATATATTGCAATGTACTTTTCTCCAATTCTTTGCTATTTCTATGGGTCAGGCACACATGCACAGAAATACACAGCAAATAGTGTATATCATCTGTGCTGTTTGCTGTTTGGCAAATTGCTGGGAGGCAGAGGCAGAATTTTTTTCCCCTTGTTTTCCTCCCCCAAAACTAAGGTACGTCTTATACTCTGGTGCATCTTATACTCCGAAAAATACGGTATGTAACATAATTTGGCAACACTTAAGGAATAGTCATTTGAATCGGAGAACACGAAGTTTAAATAGAACTAATTAAGTGGCCAGGGAATTAACAGGTCCTGACAAATGTTGGCATAAAATAGACATACAGTAAAGTGTGTTTGAAGGGTTTTTTTGGCTCGTTCACCACATGGGTAGACTCTGGGTTTAAATTGAACATTTGGAAAATATACAGGAAAAAAATGCCTAAGACCTTTCCCTTCTTGCTTCATTATTACTAAACATTTATTCTTATGAATACACAAAGAAATTTGTTCTATGGAATCAATTCGTTTAGAGTGAAAGACCTTAACAACACAAAGATAAAAATGTTTGAGGTTCTTACTTCACAATAGTGTAATTCATTGGACTAATTTTAGTATCTTCACATAAATAGCCCAGAATCATAAGAATTGCAAAAAAAAGAGGAAGAAATCTGAGAGACACAATTGAATTTTAAAATCTAGAGCATCTGCTAGGTCAATTTTTTAATAAATTGGTGGTGCAATATGATTTTTAAAAACCAAAAAGACAAAGACCACATGATTATGCGGATGCAGAATTTAGATGGCAATTTGTTGAAAAGCTGCCATTTGGGGAGTTCACTGAAGGCCCTGTAAGCTCTTCTGATTCAAAATGTATTTCTAAAAATATTTTTGAAAACTTTTATTAAGAGCATGATTAGATGCTGCTACAGATCTGATGCTTTCACAAATTCTGTTTTGGCTGAAATTGCTTTTTCAAGATTTACAGGATAATAATAATCTATATTAAGGAACTGATACACAATATCACTTGAATGCCCAGGATGCAAGCCACAAAATTAACTGCCATCGTCATTCAGTTTTCCTAGACGCTTTGAATCTTTTTAGTTCTGTTTACAAAACTTCTTTAATACGAGATGTCTCAGTTTGGGAACAGAGTTGCTTTCTTAATACTGAAGTGTTTCCCGATTTTCTTCAGTTAGCACAAACCTAAGGTATGTGCATTTGGAAGTAAATGGTTACCACAAGCATAAGGTATGCATTTGGAAGTAAAAGAAATAAAAGGAACTTTTCATTTATTTGAATGCTTAGCCATTCTATATACTTCCTTCCCAAAAAAGTGTATCAGCTTCAGCTTCTATTCAAGCAGAGATACAGAACCAAACTCCATGTAACATAACCAAACAGCATCTAACTATGCAGCAACACTAGCCATTCACACTAGCTAGTGTACTTTCAAGTATCACCTGCCAAGTCAGCACTTGCAACTATTTCTCTTTTCTGTCTGAAGGGAGTTAAGGGAATTTTTTTGAGGAATACAAACATAATTGTTTACATTATTCATAGATGGAAATTGATAACCACAAGGTTTTTTAAGGTGCTCAATTTAGTGTGAGAAGAGATGGCCTGAAATTAGCAAGTTTTATTTTTATGCTCAGTTTGGACTGCTTTGTAATTGATACATATAAACTGTTATGATTCAATGAGAGACAATAGAGAACTTTCACTGAACATACACTATAGCCGTGATGGCGAACCTATGGCACGCGTGCCACAGGTGGCACGCAGAGTCCTCTCTGCGGGCACGCAGAGTCCTCTCTGCGGGCACGTGAGCCGTCACCCCAGCTCAGTGTCACTGCGCATGCGTGCGCACCTCTCACCGGCCAGCTGGTTCTTGGGTCTCTCCCACGCATGTGTGTGGGGCATGTTGGAGACGTGCGCATGTGTGGGGGCGGGACGTGCCCAGGGGTGCATGCGCATAGCGAGTGCGGGGGTCACATGTGCAGGCACAGTGGTGGTGGGAGGTCGCATGTGCGGGGCACACATGGGGGTTGCACGCATGCACGGGGCAGAGTGCACGGGGGTTGCGCATGCATTGCATTATGGATGTGCACGTGCGTGCGCTGTCATGAGCACGCTTTTGGTACACGACAACAAAAAAGTTAGCCATCACTGCACTATAGCAAAAGTTTGATTTTACAAACCAGTTTGGGGTAAAGATTGTCTGTTAAAAATGAATTTAACTGATGTGATTTATAATACTTGCATCAATTTACATAACTTGCATAGTTAACTGTACAACTGATGTTATTTTGTCATACAAATGACTTAAATGGATATACATTACACAGTTATGCAAATAACCAATTTTGGGACTAGAAAAATACATATATTAGAGAAAAAAAGTAAACTTTTTAAAAAGTGAAAAAATGTGCCAAAAAGAAAAAGAAAAAACACAGTATATCATTTTTCCAAGCAGTTTGTGTCATTTCTTTTTTTGACAATGTATGTATTTCTATTATAATTATCTTTGTGTTTTCCTCTATTCTTTTTTATTATGATTTTAAAAACAATTAAAATAAATTTAAAAATTAGGGAGGTGTTGAGAAACCAAAAATAAACATTTTATCTATTTAACCTAAAGGCAACTAAAAGTGGTCCATAAAATTGAGGTTTCGTGTACTATACAAAGTTCTCTATTTGCATAGTGCTATTTAAGAAGGAATTTTATATATTGAACAAAGACAACACAATTTAATTATTCTTTTATTTTTTTATTTGGTGTTAAGTAACTCCACAAAAAAACAAATTCAGTTACTCTGATGTATGTGAAATCAGAACAATACACCACTTGAAGCGAAAAGGTAGAAACAAGTTCAGCCCAGGAATGAAAAACTGATACTTCAGTGCTATGGATATGCAATGTGCTTCATACCACAGTGCATTTCAGCATTTCCACTTTTAAATTATCCTTGCAGAAAACAGAAACACGAACTCACACATCCACTTTCTCACTGGAAAGCTTCAGAATTTTACCCATTCAGTTATGAAACAAATAAATATTATTTGTTATTGCCCACACATGTAACATACACGTTTTTCAAAGGTGTTAGAATATTGAATCATAATAAAATGAACCATCCTTTCACTGAGGTGAAAGCCCAAATAAGCTGAATTTTTTAAGTGTGGGTTCTTCCCTCCCCAAATATTCCCATTTGGCTTTTCATAATTCTAACAATACTTTACATTAATCACTAGGATTTATCAGTTTTGTTCTTTTTGCTTTCATACTGACAATAATATCCTTAGTGCATGTGCCTATATAACATTTCAAAGGAAGCTCCAGAAGAAAGTAAATATTTAAACACATATCCAAAATTTCAAATAAGGAAAAAAAAAACACTGTAAAGATTTGTAGTATGGATGCTAAAATAAAGTAGCTTAAAAGCTATTATTAATGTTATTAATGACATTTCCCTGGAAGGTACAAACCAAGCCAACGGAGTTGAAGTTTCAACTGAAAGGATGATATACAACCCGTACAAGGAGTTGAAACTCTAGATCTTAAATCTTGTACTATCAATTAAGAAAAGGCAAAAAACTTAATTCAATTCAATTAAGCTCACTAGCACAGAATAAAAATTTAAAGCCAGTTCAGCTTACCATTTCAAAGAACTATAATTGTTAAAGCGTTTCTTGCCTATTAAAATTAATGGCTTATCATTTTCAAGTCAACAGTAAACTTTCTGTTCTTTCTGGTGTCTTAAACATGCTGCTATTATATAGTTTTAAAATTTTAAAACTATGAAATGGTATAAACCAATATTGCTCCTCCTGACCCTTATGATTTGCATAATACATTAGTAGCACAGGGAGTTGATAGTCTTGCACAGTTACATTTTGACAGATGCATTGACTATGTTAAAATAAACGTTAAAGAGCAGGTCACATAAAGCAACAATCACTACTGCAATCACACATGTAAATCATGTTCCCACTCCCTCCCACAACAGGCAACTTACTCCTAACATTCTCTCAGGACACGAGGTTAGCTACAAATGTTACTAAATTACAGCTATAGTAGTAGCTAACTGTAGGAGCCATTGGATTTATTCTGAGTGATATACTAATCCTCTGCATAAAAAATATTAAACATTGACTCTTAAGATTTCTTTTGTTGTTCAGGCCAACTATATGAAGCTCATTACAAAGTTCACTGTTCCATAATTTCCTGACAATGCAATCCTAAGTACGCTTACAAGTATGAAGTAAGTGTGCTTGGTTCAGGCTGTAGTGTCACTTGTTGAATCATCTACTTTTCAACACTGAGTCCTGAAAAAGAAGAAATACTAAGCCCTGAAAACAAGAGGGGAAAAGGGGGAATAATCATTTTTCTTCCTCCTCCTTCCTGCAAAAATGAGCAGCTTTTTTAGTTAGCAAGAAGGTAACAAACAATTGTTCCAACTCTGTTTCTATGCATGTTAGGAAAAGAGATCCTAGAATTGAAAGTAGAGTTTCTGAAAGTCTCTAAAGCACAGCCCTAGTATTTCTACTCCCAAGTTATAAGATCTTAAAAGACAGGACAAGCCATACATGCTTTCCTCTCACATTCAGAAAGGCACTGATAGATTACAGTGTTAAGTATTTATCTCCCAAATCTTAAAAGCCTAAATGTGCTAAAAGATAAAATCTCTGAATAGTTGTAGACACTGCAATGCTAGTAGGATAGTAATACTGATACAGCTGCAGTTGAAAATAAAAATAACTGCAGCTAGGATGCAAAAGAGCAGTGATACTACTAAGACAATCACATGCACATCCATTCTTGGTTTGACAACACAATCTACTCTAGGTCCAATAGCCAAAGAGCTAATATTTTGGAGAAAAGGGGGGGGAAGCTTCTAGTGGGACCATACCCCACTATTAAAAATAAAATACCAAGAAGAGAAAGATAAATACACTTCTGAATCCATTATATGAAGGAAGAACTCAATTTGTTTCTGAGTTACGAGCCTTCTGGAAGAGTTTGCCACCTCATGTTATTCTTCAAGCCATCCTTTTATCCTATAACTTTATAAGTGAGTTCGAGAAAAAAGCTCCTCTTCACAAGGATCTGTCCAACCATTTCCACCTTCTGATGCTGCACCTTCAGAACTGTCACTGTCACTGGAGTATAACTTCTTTCTAAAGCCATTTGATTTTATTTCAGAATCTCTAGGATCTGCACATCTTGCTTCATGCATGGAAGAAACCTATGGGATTACATTTAAAAACATTATACATTATAATTTTGTAAAAGGAGAATTAAAAATCTTAAAAATCAAAATCGTTCACATTTTCATATTGTAATTTTAAAAAAAGGATTCAAATTTATAGTAAGCAGATTTTTGTTGGCACTCAAGAAAAGGGAGCAAGATGGCATTCCTAATTGCTCTTTTCCCTGCAGCCCTTAGCACCAGTTTGAATTTCTAAGGAACCCTCTGGGACAATGTGCTGAATGATTCTGTCAGAAAGGGAGAGAAATACCTCCTTTATCTATTAGAACTCAGCTCATCCATTCTGGGAAAAGGCCTTCTTATTCAGAGGAGCAAGGAGGGTCCAACCTATGGTTAAACCTTGGGAGTTTTGATTTATTACTATCAATCCTGAAAGATATAGAGTGAGGCCTTCTATCTTAGTTTGTTTTTCATTAAAGCATCTTTGTCTCCTCTAAAGGGCTATGATTTGAAAAGAACGATCAACAACATCTCTCCCTTTAGTCTGGGCTTCTTTTTGTTTGGTTTTGTCACATGGATGAATTGTGAATTCATGAATTATTTGATTGTATGCCTTTAAAACAGAGGTAATCCTTGCTTAGCAGCTGCCTTGTTTAGCAACAATTTGTGTTATGAGAGAGATAAAAAAAAGTACTTTGCAATCTATCTTCACATTTATGACCTTTGCAGGTCTGTAAAGCAAAGGAAAGCTGTAAGCATAGTCAGGGTTTCACTTAGTGACCTTTTGGTTAATGACTGAGTTGCTGATCCCAACTGTGGTTGCTAAACAAGGATTATTTTATGTATCTCTATCAGAAGATCTAGAATTAAAAACTTCCCCAATTCACTCTTAATTTTACTACAAACTTAACAATCATAACATGTCTTCTGTTCTTTAGGAGACATTTACATATTTTAGATGAATTTACCATACCTGGTATGTTTTTTCAACTTACCATATTAAAATCTTGAAGATGGTCTTCGGTGTGTAGTAATTCTTTCTTATCAGTGAATTCTTCATCGCTATTCTCCCTCTTGATATTTGTACAGCATTCTTTGAAAGTTTCGTTTCAAAGTATCAAGGCAATGATGGGAAAGAGAAAAAAGGACTTAGATCTAAGTAAAAAAAAACCTTCTAGTTATAATATTTGTTAACCAAAAGTAAGCTCCAGCTGGTGAAAAAAAACAATTTCCGAAGTCAGGTTAATTTATTTCAGACAAACGTTTAGACATATTTTGAAAAAAAAATTAAGTAGATCAAGAGGTACTTTCGTAAGTCAGCCCCAAGATTCTCCTATGACATCGCTTTTAATTTTTTTCTGTTCACTTTACTCATCCACAGAATGCACAATCAACATTTGATACTATAATGCTATGATTGAACACATTTACATCTGCCCTACCCTATTGCCCCAACAAGATTTTCACACATATCTCTGTGGATAATGAGTTTTAGTACTTTGCACCCAAAGCTCCACAGAATCCAACTTCACTGGCAACTAAAATGCTGCAGCAGATTTCAAGTCACTGTTTGTAAGATAAATAGCCAACACTGAACAAGCAAGGAAAGACTATCACTCCAATTTTAAGTGTCAAACATTTATTGGTTTGGCAAGCAAAAAGAATCAATAGGCAACTGCTCTCCAACAAGTACCGGTATTTTTAGTATTCTGAAACTAAGGTAACCTTCCCTGGTGCAACACCCTCAAATGTTTTATTATAAATTCACATTACCTTCATACCGCTAACAGACGGCCCTATGTTGAGGAGATTATGCTACATTATTTAAGCAACTGGTGTGTGTAATATTTTTGATCCATTTCTGAAAAAGTTGTTTTGGAACACAAAAAACCAGGAATGCTACATGTGTGGTGACTCAATAAAGCAAGTGTGTTTACTTCAAACACTGCAGCTTATTCCATAAGGTCATTCAAATTCCATATGGTCCGAAGAAACGTTTTGAGCTGAATTTAAAATATATAGCCCAGTAGGCTGTGTGTACATTATATTGGTATCTTTATGACCTTCCTCTTGAAGGAGACTTGGTTAACACACCCTGAAGATTTTCCACAGCGAGGGAGACTGGAAGCATCGCGGCGAGACAGGCTGGAAAAAGCGAAGCTCTAACGAGCTTCATGGAAAAGCCAGCCTGACAAATCGCCGCCGGGGTGTGTGTGTCTTCAGACCGGAACCGTCCTGAAGGGATGGTGAAGAAGGAGAGGCGTCTCGGACAACCCAGAGGAGCAGGCAAGTTCCTCAAGCAGTCAGAGACAGCTCTTTGGATTGGCGGCGGGGGCAACAGCCATTTTTCAATGACAGCTACAAAGCTGGGGCAACCAGACCAAGTTTAGGTGCAGGAGCGGTGAATGAACAAAGTGCTGTAACTGGGTGAGAAAGAGACCAACTCACAGGTAAAGGCAACTTTCAATTTGGAATTTTAAAGAATTTCCCTAGGCTGAAATAGCGGCTAATTGGCACCTGGGAACTATATAAAGAAAAGGGGAAAAAATGGAGACTAAAACATTAAAACCCAAGAAGATCTCTTGTATTTGGATACAAATTTTAATTGGAGAAATCAAAATAATAGAAAGAAGAAATTGGTGAAAAAAATCTTTGTTTTTGTGGATTTAAAGCTATTATTGGATATTTTTGACAATCAGCTGGGAGCATATTGTGGATTGGAGAGTCCCATCTACTGGAGAGAAGAAAATATTGCAACAAGTGTAACAATTTGTGAATTACAAAAGAGAAAGTGCATCTGTCTGGCCTTGGCTGAAAGAAGATAAGAGAAAAAGGCTGGGAATTTTTAAGGAGTGTTCTGTTTTGCCTAGACTGTTTGGCTTTGTTCTTTTATGACAGTGGAGGACAAATAAACTATTACTTAAATTGGATTGAATAAAAATTGAATAAAATCAAAAGAGACTATATGGACCTTAAATTTGAATTTAGAGTGATATAACAAAAAGCTTAAATCGGCAATATGGAGATTTGGATGTATGAAGAAATATTTGCTATGTTAAAATATATGGGTGAAACGGTAAAAGGTGACAAAAAATTAGAAATTTGACTGGAGCATGAAATAGTAGAAGAGTCAGAAACTCTGTTGGAAGATTTTGAGCAGAAAATAGAAGATAGGGTGGTAAAAAGAAATGAGAAACAAGATAATAATATAACAGAAGAAGGGACTGAAAGCAAAAAACAACTGAATGATTTCATTGGGGTTTTCAGTGGCAAGAAAAAAGCGCAGAGAATATTACTTAAAAAAGAATCAATTAAAGAGTAAAATGCGAAATGGTGGGGAAAAGATTAGAGAAATCTGGGAGGACCACACAAATAAGAAACTTAAAAGAGAGAAAAAAGACTCGAGAGAAAAGTTACAAGATACACAAAAATAAGAAAAAGAAAAAGAAGCAGCTAAGGGAATGGAAAAATCTAGCAAGAGGTGGAATCTTTGAGGGACCAAAGGAAAATGGGTAAAAAAGAAAGGCGGATGGAAAGAAAGAAAATAAGGGCCATATTAATAATTTAACAAAATTGTATTAATATTGTTAATGGTGGATAGTTGAATAAATGAAAGGCTTATGGTAAAATGGTTTAGTTGTAATTAAGACATATATACCATTCATGGCAAAAGATTTAGTAGAAAAAGTGGGGTGAGGAACTTGATGTATTTTTAATTGTGGATTGTTAATTAAACTAAGAGGTTTTTGATATAAGATTTGAGGGTGATGATGGATACCGATTAGAGTAATAGAACAGTAGATGGAATGTGAAAAGGAAATTTGTGTTACTTTGAAAGATAATCTGAGATAAATTAATTAAAATATGGAGAGAAGTGGTAATATAGAGGGATAGAAAATATGAGAAATGTATGCAGTAAATAAGATAATTAAATTGATGTTAATGTAAGGGATTAGGAATTTGGGCAATTAGTAAATTATAAGAATAAGAAGAAAAGAAAATAAGTTAAGATAAAGAAATATGTATGGATAATACTTCGAGTTTGGAACTGAAACAGAGATGATAGTAGAATTGATTATGTATTGAAAAACTATGTTTTCATCAAATGTGACCCGGACAACACTTCATGCAGAAATTATGTATTGTATGTTTGAAAAAATAAAAAAACTTTTTATAAAAAAAAGATGTTCCACAGTAAAGATCAATGCAGTGGTTAATAGGAAACACAGCTTTAATTTCATGTCTGAATAAGGAGTAAATATGGAAACTACAATGCAAAGACAATTCTTTGAATGTAGACAATAAATACTTTGGATGTATCTTAATTCTGTAGCCACAGGATTAGACAAAAAAACAATTCATTATGAAATAACTGATCTGTAGGGTTAGCACAACAGATATTTCCTTTTCACCTCTGTGAAGAAACTCAGAAATCCCAGCACCACAGTCCAACAGAGAAGACCTTCCTTAATAGCTGTGTCCTAAGTCAGGGTCCCAAAGTCGTCTGCTCATTACCCCCGCATGAAATTTCATATTGTTCATCAAACTCTCCAAACATTCATTGTATGAAAATAATTTAATAAATACTACTTTCATAAATAATACTACAAATAATAACAACATCAACTCCTTGGTAGTCCTATCAACCCTTTGGATTGATACTGACCATTCCAGGAAACCCTAGAAGAAAAGCACACTCAGGATATATAAGAGGACATAGTGCTATCTTGAGATGATAAGCTGATAAGAGCCTACTTCCCCTCTCCTGCCCTGTCATTCAACCTAATACAGCCACTTAAACTATAACAAGACATTTACCATATTCAAATAATTGCCTAACTCATTCATGCCTAGGTCACAAATTGTCATGTTTATCTTCCACATTCTATTCATAGCAGCTTATGGTTTTTTTCATGTTACTACATTAATTCTACTCTGTTTATTGTCTTAGCAGTAACTGAAGAAAGGGGAATAAACACATGAGATTGTTGGGATCATCTCTTACAACAAAGCTCTGAGAAACTTTTAATTCACTTGGCTCTGGTCATCTATGACCAGTTAACAGTTGTAAAGCATGTGAAAAAGTCACCACATTTATTGAGAGTTTCAATTGTGGAGCAATTTCTGACATCACTACAGGGTAAAAATGGCTCCTACTTGTTCAAAAGGATGATTGTCCTTCTGAAAGTTGCACAAAAAAGGAGCAAATTCATGGTTTTCCCCAACACTACACTCATATGCCAAGAACAGGTGCCCCTACTGCCCCATGTACTGTATCTTATAGCTTTTAAAGAGACAAAAACCCTCTTGGAACAAAATGGTGACTACCCCATATAGAAATAGTGGCATTCTCACTGGCAGCTGCTGAAGCTGTAGATCTTCCTTGTTGTCTACATGACAAGCTGTGAGAAGAATATCCTTGCTTCTGTGTATGTTGAATGTCTGCCTGGTTACCTGTGGAAAAACAAAAAAGGCCAGATATTGTACAAGTTTATATATATATATATAAAACACAAACACACAAACACACACACACACACACACACACACACAAATTATCCTAAATACACAATAGGGAAGGAGGTAATAGAAGCCGCACCTCCATCGGTCAGCATGACTAAAGCAAAACCAACAAAGCTAATTACAGGAGGGAGGCAAGGGTGTGGGCCCATCACTCACGCAATGACCAAATTGATCAGTAACACATAAAAGCAAGCATCTCTTCAATGGTGATTTTACACTCTGACGATGTTAGCAGGTGCTAACGAAAGCTTAGTAAATAAATTTTTAAAAGTTCCGGAGATCGTGATGTCTGTCGTTTCTTCTATACATACACATACACATACACACACACACACACACACACACACACACACACACACACACACACACACACCGTATTTTTTGGAGTATAAGATGCACTTCCCCTCCCAAGAGGGTGAAAATTTGGGTGGTCTTATACACCGAATGTAGCCCACCCGCCGAAAATGGGGCGTGCGGAGGCGGCAATTGGATATGGCATTCCTTGTAGCCTGAAACAGCTGATCGTCGGGAGGCCGATCCCACCGACAATTAGCTGCTTGTACTAATCAGGCTGTGCTGAAGCTGAAACGGGCTGTTTGCTATTTGCTGCAAGGAGGAAAATTGCTGGGAGGCAGAGGCAGATTTCTTTTTCTTGTTTTCCTCCCCCAAAAGGTAGATGCGTCTTATAGTCCAGAGCGTCTTATACTCCTAAAAATACGGTACATACATATATATATACATATATATGTACAGTATGTATATATTGTATATGTAGATGTGTGTGTGTGTGTATATGCATGTATGCATGCATGCAACTTCTCTGTAACTAAGTCAATGAACAGTAAGATGTAAGAAAAAGAGACCTGACTTAAGAGGCTGCCATTCCACATTCTTCTGCCATTATTTCCATTATCCCAGCAAGTGTGCATTTTTGTGGTTTGGGAGAATGCCAGGTATGAGAGGTATTGTTACTCTGGATGGAATACTTACTTGTCAAATGTAGGGAATCGCACCGGAACTCTTTGTCCAACAGCTGTTCTGTTCCAACGTCAACCATTTCTGATTCTGAAAGAAAGAATATATAACAAAGTTTGGCAAATAGAGTGTCACTGTTATGTTCGAATAAGTAGCAGGTTGTTATTTATTTAATACAGAGTTTCTAAAGTTTTCAGAAGTTATGGGCAAAATGATCTAACTATGAACAGGAATACACTGCTCATTTTGAAAGGATAGAAAATGTCCAGGAGTTTCAGGTATACTCTTCCCTAGTGAATAGCTTCGCATTTGATTACCTTTATGAGGCGCCTTGTCTTTTAATCCCCAGTTACAGCAATGGGGTTCCTGGTGCACATGCATGCTTGGAGTCCAGAAGCAGAGTACCTGTAAGGGGTCTAAGAATACAAAAATTATTCATCTGCTATTCTTGTATTTACTGTTAGCCTTGGCTATTTGTGATTTACACAAAGTCCTCCTGTGTTAAAATTTGCCAAATGCTCATTAGCTTAATGAACACATGATATAGTTGTATAGAGCACTACTGTCTCCAAACAGAAAATGTAACCATTTATGCCATATTTTAAGCTAATTTTTCATAGGTGTAATACTACATTAGCATAAGGGGAAAGACCAATGTTGACAGAGAAAAATCTAATCAAGTCCTATTTCTCTCTTCTCCCTCTATCATTTCAATTCCAGATGGTGGTACTGTGATGCAGATGAAACATTATTCTGTCATCCTTTTCCATTGGTTAGAATGACAAATTCATTCCCTCCAAATATTTATAGAAACTGAACTTTCAAATCTATCCTGAACAAAAAAAAATTCAAGTCCAGTGCTCTTTAGAATTGTGCAATGTAATCTTTATATCTCAAAAAAGGGCATAAAATATCTATGAAATTCTCAATCAACTTTATTTTTCAAGTTCAAAACTGATACAAAAAGGTAAACAACTGAAAAAATGTAAATGAATAAAATTGTTATAGGTTTCTCTATGACTAGTAATCTTCTTTCATTAAGAAAAAGGAATGCAAGCATTCAATTAATCCATATAGCTAACCTTATTTCTACTAGAACTGAGATATATTACAGTAATTATTTTACAGACAGGACAGAAAATGCTTACTGTCTTACCACGATATTAACATATTTTCAACACATGTCTTAATTTCAAACATTAACTGTTCCTCAAAATTCAGATTATTCTGAGTGGCTGTCATAGAATAACTCCAATAAGCATTCATGGATTACTGGAACTTGCCTACATTCTCACATTCCTTCCAAACATTCTGCCCCATGCTCTCTTTTCCTGAGACTTTCTCATTATAACTCACAAAGAAGACATCAGCTCAACCATATCTCAGAGGTGTATCTCAGATTCTCTTAATAATTAAATCACAGGTGGGAAGAGTGACTTGGCTGAACTGAAACATACTACATCGTAAAAGTCTTTTCAAGCACCTTTTGAAGTTGCATTTTTCTTTGTTCCTACAGCCACATTCTCCATCAGGTTAAAAGTTCACAACACACAAGACAGAAAGTTTATAAATTTCTATTAATAAAACCTTAAGATCAAAACAAAATTGAAACAGGTGTAATTTGTTCTGTTAGAATGCATATAAAGGTTAACAAACTCTGTTCTTACAATGAAAGCAGATGCAAAGCAGAAAACTTGGAGCAACAGGCTATGAGAAGGGGAAGGCAGCCATCAGATGATGGGAAAAAGAAAAGGCAATAAAGATCATAGTACAGACAAAATGTATCTAGTAACTCCTTATGACACACTAAACCATCATTTCACAATTAAGTATAGAGTAGTAGTTTTGTTGGTATACCTGTTTGAAAAGAAATAACATATTTGGGCTGTGCAAAGCATTTTAAATAGGTGGTTCGGAAGGTGCGTTAGCAGAAAGCACCTCTTCCAGGCAAGGCTTGCTCAACTGCTTGGAAGGCTGTCTCCTCATCTGTGTGCATGCAGAGCCACTACACGCCACTGGTGGTCCCAGGGTCTATGCATGCTTTCAAATTCTAATTGCAGACAGTCGAGTTTAGCTAAAAAAAAACCTCTGTATCTTCATCAGATAAGTGTTCAGTTTACTATATAAGTCCAAGTAATATTTTAAAAATGGAAAATGTATATCTTCAGGAGAACTATATATCTTATCATTCCCATCTTTTTCATCTCTTTTTTATTTTCACTTCAAGCGGTTTGCCAAGATCCTACCAGGTCTGGATGGATTTCCTGTGGAATGGCATAAAACATTTATTGATATACTTGCTCCTAAATTCTATAAACCATACAAAAATGGTGTTTTATCTTCAGTTAGTGAAGCATATATTACAATTCTATCAAAACCTGGAAAAGATCATACATTATGTTAACTACAATCCTACCTCACTGATTAATTAGATATTTTGTTTTGGCTAATAAATTTCAACCAGTAATTTTTCCAGTTGTTAAGTAGAATGAAATGGGCTTTATTAACTATACATGGATCACATAATATTTGGTGAATGGTAGATTTGATTGATTTTGAACAAGAACAAAAAGAAAAAGCTGCAATTCTGTCACATTAGGCAAAAAAAGCTTTTGATAAAATGTGTAAAACATATGTATGTTACTCTAGCCAAAAGTGGATTTCTCAAAGGATTTATAAAATAGGCAAATACTCTATGCAACCCCCAAATCTAAAGTGATTATCTTTTTAAATCTACTTTCCAATATTATGTTGAACAACACTTGGTGATTAACTATAAAAAAAACCAAAGTAGTGGTTGCCAATAGATCCAAAGTCCATTTATAGGCTATTAAAAAGCACTATTTGAATAAAAAAATTAAATACCTTGGCACTGTATTTAAAAAAAATAAGTGGGGCATACTGCAATGCCACCAATTGTGTTCAAAAGCATTACAAAGACAAGTACAGAAATCACTCCTAAGCATGTTCCCAATACTGTCTTCATATTTGCCAAAGCCTGGATTGTAGCTGTTAATTATTGGCACAAACGTAACTATGGTATAATCCATCTTGGTGGACTGATTATACATTTCAATCCACTTGGAAGAAAGCCCTAATTAAGAAAATGGTGTATCTATTCATAGTTATATATTTTATATTGGAACCAGGCTAAGAATTGATACAATTCTAGACACAGTATAGTTTAAGTTTGCCCACATCAGTTTTTTGTCACTTTCCCAATTTTTTTCAAGGGAGAATAAATAGCCTTTATATATGACCCAAGCTAATAATAATTTTGCTTTGATGAGGATGTGCGCACCAACATCTCTTATCCATATTACTGGAGGGTAGATCTGCTCAAATTCCTATAATGCACAAATTGTGCTTATAGAACATGGAAAAAGTTGAATAAAATATATAGGTTTTCTTGTCTATGGAAGTCTTTAAGACCTACCCCTGGGATACAGAGTCTCAGCATGAATGTAATTCTAAGTTATTTGATATTTGCACTTTTAGTTTCCTGAATCTTGACTTATACTAGTACCAAAATTTGGATATGTTCACTTTAGCATAATTTTGTTTTCTATTTCTTTGGAATATTCAAATGTGAAACTTTTCATTATTTTTACTATTTTGACTCCAAAATGTCATATATATATACAATATATATATTTGATACAATTTGATACATTTGATACAATAATGACAGAAGATATATATATATCTTCTGTCATTATTGTATCCAACTGAAAATTGAGATATCCTTTTAAAAATAAATAAATCATACTTTGATCTTTTTTCTCATGCAAATTGATGTTATGTATAATTCAGACTTTAAAATTGAGAGATGTTATAAGGAAAATCTAGATGGATCCTAACATTTTTACTTTATATCTGCTTTTTGTTGACGATTTTTATCATTTTCTTTGTTAAAAGAAAAATATAATTTGCCCATCACCATCCACTGGCAATATTTATAACATTTAATGACATCTCAGTGGACTAGAGACATTTTCAGCCTCAGAGTTTACCTAAATTGTTAAAAGTGATCCTACAATCCTGGGATTGATAAATCAGTAAGATATACAAATTTTAAAGATGGAATGGAATAAGGAATTGAGATACTCATTTTATCTGAACAAATGGAAGTTGTTTTAACCTGAATATCAAAAAAATTAATAGATTTTATATTGGACAGCCTATGCAACGGAAAGTGATGTTTTGGAATTAATAGATTCAACTTCATTTGCATAGAAAATATCAATAAATCCTCATGCTATTGGAAATGCTTTGATATGAAATGTCTCTGTGATCATCTAATGTTAAATTTTAGGAAGTAGTAATTATATATATTAATTTGACATTCAGATAAAGTTTAATATTTTCCGACATCCATGATGTTTTGAATTATTACAATGATGGTTGGACAATGGTGACTATGCTAAGAAACTTAGTCCTTCAACACAGGAAAGTTACATTTTATGACCCCAAACACTCAATGGATTTAATTCCTCATGTTACTTGTGACTGAGTTGCTCATCAAAACTATTGGGTAAAACTGTGTGTGGTGTGTGTGTGAGACTACTTATAATTTTTTATTTTGTTGTGTCCCTTTTAATTTTGCTTTGCACAATCCCATATTATATTACATAAAATATGTTATGTACTTTTTATTCATACAGAAAGGAGGCGACTAGCAGGATAGAGACCGAGCTCTGTTTTAACTCACTATCTTTATTAGGAATGTCTTTTATTTATATCACCTCACTGTTTGAATGATATATTTACAACCTGGGCTATCACTGGATATGATAAGAAAGTACTAACAGGAGGCACTACAGAGATGGGAAATAAAAATAAATTTAAAAAACAAGGCAAGATAACTTCTGAATAACTATTGAACAAAGTGTAAAAAAAAAGGTGAAAATTAACTTTTGCTGACATTTAAAGCATTCATAAATATCTGGAATAATTTAAATTTAGGACTAAAGGACAATTAATGTGAGGTATTAGCTTTATTAAAAAAGCAAGCTGAACATAGCAGCTACAGCAATTATAAATAAATTAGTCTCTGTTACAACCCAGAGAAACTATGAGTGATTATTCATATCTAAACAGTGCATTTTACTTATGCAAACTGAGCTTTCTATTTTTGAACACACAGGTAAGATCTACAACAAACAGAACTAAATAAACTTTTTGATGTGTGTGTGTGTATACACACACACACACACACACACACACACACACACACACACACACACACACACACACACACACACACACACACACACACATATATATATATATATATATATATATATATATATACACATACATACACATACACATACACACACACACACACACAGAGAGAGAAATTATTTAAAAACTCAGAATTGGAATATGTCTGCTGATACAAAAAGTAAAATCCTGAGTGACGTTAAAGCCAGAAAAAAAATTTAATTAAAAAGAGGAAAGCTAGAACAGAAGAAAGAGCAGAACAGAATCAAGCTCAAAGAGGTAACAAAGTCTCAGAGAACGCTATCCACCTAATAAAGTTTCTTTCAGAACCAGCCTGGTAGCACCTTTTAATTAGTAATGAAGTGAGTTGCAGCTTCCAAACCCTTGTGCTTTTAATAAAATTTGTTAGTCAGAGAAGGTACTGTCAGACTCTTCTGGTTTTTTTGCTACTATAGAGTTACAAGCTCTTCTCCTACAATCTGAAGAACAATTCAGGTATTAAATGAATTTTCCAATAACCAAGCACTTCTGCAAATGACAAGGATCAATATTAACAGAATGAAATGGAGCTCAGGTAGAGCAATTCTAAATTGGGACAGCTGATGTAAACACAAATCTATCCTGTTGATATGGGGTTTATATAGAATGGTTATCATTTTCATATGATGGTATCAGAATTATAATTGCATTTATGAAGGCTATCTTTCCTTCCACGCTGTTTAGGAAATAAGGCAGGAGGAGAAAGAGGAAGAGAGTGAGGGAGGGGGAGGACCAAGAAGAGAATAACTGTTACATGAGCTGTGCTGGCTGCTCATCTGCTTCCAGGTCCAATCCAAGGTGTAGGCCCTCTGTGGCATGAGTCCAGGATATCTGAGTCTTTCCCCAATGAGATCAGCCCACCCCATTCATTCTGCAGAAGGGACCTACCGTGGACCCCAGCAGTCAAGAGGTTTCAGCTGATGGGGTCCAGCAGAAAAGCCTTTTCTGCCATGGCACCCAAACTTTGGAACATCTTGCCATCAGAGGTGAGATCTGCCCCTTTCTTTGTCCTTCAGGAAAAGCCTTAAAACTTTGCTATGCCAGTTGGCTGGAGGTGGTAGGTGCAGAAACAAAGAATGTACCACCACTGCTCCATTCCAAATCTGTGGGGGAGGGGGGGTTAGTTTGTTTTAATCCTTTGTAATTTTTATATGTTTTTATATTTATAATTGTTTTTATATCTGTATGTTTTATTACACTCTAAGCCTTTCAAAGTTGCTTGACTGGCAAAATAGGGAGCATACAAGTTTAATAAATAAATAAAGCATGTCATTTTGAAATGCATGTTTGCAATTAGAAAGTCATCCCCTTGCGGACAATTCACTGGATATAGCCACTACTAAATCAAATGAAATAACAGAAGCTATTCCACAAGGAAAGCTATTCTACATTAGAATAGAGCCGAGGTGGCGCAGCAGTTAGAATGCAGTACTGCAGGCTACTTTAGCTGACTGTGATCAGCAGTTCAGCTGTTCAAATCTCACCGGCTCAGGGTTGACTCAGCCTTTCATCCTTCCGAGGTAGGTAAAATGAGGACCCACATTGTTGGGGGCAATATAAATATACATTGCTTACTGGTGTAAATCACTTAGAGAGTGCTTGCACTATGAGGCGGTATATAATTAATTAATTAATTAATAGCTATTCTTCAAGAATTGAAGAAAGGCCAGCTGATCCCAAGACAGAGAAGTCATTATCACTATCCTTCCTCACTGTTCTGGAATACTGCAGGATGGAGAGCTATGTTAAGAGATCCAGATTGTATCAGTTTTATAACTAATTTTGATTTTATCTTTTTACCAGAAAATTGGATGAAAGAACACCTACATAATTTCACTGACTCTGGTAGAGCCTCTGTTGGCAAATCAGCCAAATAAGAGGTTGACTACTAATTTCCCCCAAAGTTAAAATAAACCATATTGTAATAGTGCCATTCAAGGCAATGGCAGAGAATTAATTTTAAATAACATTCTCTTCAGATGATGTTTACTTATTCCACTGTATAAAACCACAGAACAACAACAAAAAATATGGCAGAGCCTAGAAAATTATCCTTCCAAGCTGACAGCTAATCAACCTCAAATTCAAGCTATGCTAGGTAATGATTTTAAATGCAAGATTAGGGTCAAGTGATCTGGCCTTTTGTACCACCCCCAACTAAAGAAAGTACAGGTAATCCTCAAGTCATGAATGTAATGGAGCCTGCCAATTACATTTGTAATCCAAAGATTGCTTGGAGTGAATCACGTTAAATGAACATGAAAACTTCCTGCCTTTACCCATGCATTTGCTAATTGAATGCACAGGTCGTTAAGTGCACGAGGTATCTCAGTGTGGGGAAGAGGATGGGGGGCTTAGTGCTTCCGAGCACCCAAGGCCTCCCCCAATCCACTGAGATATTGCATACTTACCCCCCACCCAATCCTGCCTGACCAGGTCCACTTACCTTTTGAAGATCTAATGAGCTGTCTTCTCTCCAGCCTCTCTGCCACAGTTTCGCCTTGAACAAAGTCTTGACGAAGCCTAGAGGGAGATTGCATCTGTCCAGGCTCCGATTGTCTTTGCAAAAAGCCCTTGTTGCCGAAAACGGAGTCGCTGCCATGTCCCTCCCAGGCTCTGTTTTCGGTGGCAAGGGCTTTTTGCAAAGATGATTGGAGCCTACAGGGAGATTGCGTCCATCTAGGCTCTGATTGTCTTTGCAAAAGGTCTTTGCCAGCAAGAACGGAGCCCAGGAGGGATGCGCTGGCCCCTCCCAGGCTCCATTCTTGTCAGCAAAGGCTTTTTGCAAGGATGACCGGAGCCTACAGGGACACAATCTCTTGTAGGCTTCAGCAAGCCTTGCAAAAAGCCTTTGCTGACAAGAATGGAGCCTGGGAGGGATGTGCTGGCCCCTCCTGGGCTCCATTCTTGCCAGCAAAGGCTTTTTGCAAAGTGGACCAGAGCCTATAGAGATGCAATCTCTTGCCCCTGCAGGCATCGGCAAGGAGGGAAAGCCTGAAAAACTGAAGCCTTCCCTCTGTTTGCAAAGCCTTTTGCCGCAGATCCCATCCAGGCCTCAATTCACAGAGAATAAGGGCCTAAAGTAGTGTGAGATCACACAAGACCAGCAGCGCTAGATCTCGTGGTACTTTAGGCCTCTGCAAATGCAGTGAAGGCCTGAAGCAACGAAGCAGGCTAAGAAACTGAAGGCTCGCTAGATCTTTGTAAGGCAAGTTTAGTCTCCACAGCCCCAGTGCCTGTGGAGACCCGGTGGGGAAGGGGGGTGGAGAATAGGGGGGACGAATGTTGCAGTGCCTGGTGAACGATTGCCATGGTGCTGAAACATTCATAACTTCAGGACTGTGTCATAAGTACTAGGGGGGTTATGTCATAACTTCAAATGGTCGCTGAGTGAACTGTCATAACTTGAGGATTACCTGTAATTTGTTTCTACCATTAGAGTTGCCTCAACTTTGGGATGGAAAATGCAATTATGCTGAACTTTGCCTTGCATAATGTATTGCTAAAATAGACAAAATATAATAAAATATCACATTTTAAATGGAGCAACCCAGGGAAACAGATCAAGGAAATTTACTTTCTAGGCAGATTCCAAAGTTAATACAAATAACTACATAGCCTTTTCATGAAGTTTCCTAAAGTATCTGAAAAAAATTACAATTATTACGGGTACTTTCCCAAATTGTAATCATCTATCTTTGACTCTATACCTTCAACTTAGGTGAAAAATCCAAGCTACTAACAGAAATCCTCTGTTTAATCATAGTAGATGTGGATCTTTGCTGTGGTAGGTTGGTCAGCAAAACTCTGACTCTGGAAGGACTTTCAATTATCCCCAACCAAGAACAGGTTGAAATGCAGATTATCTCACACATACAAACACACTCACCTATGAAATAACACTCAAGGTTTATGAATATACAATATGTTCTTATTTAAAAGGAATACTCCCCCCAAATATAGCAGTGATTTATAGATTCAACTCCCAGGAAAATCTTAACCCAAATTTAAATCCTCCATAATAGACAGACAACTCATCATCCTCTTCTACAGGTACTCCTCAACTTATTACAATTGAGCCCAAAATGTTTGTTGCTAAGTGAAACATTTGTTAAGTGAGCTTTGTCCCATTTTACAACCTTTCTTACCAGAGTTGTTAAATGAATCTTTGCAGTTGTTAAGTCAGTAACATGATAGTTAAGTGAATCTAGCTTCCCCACTGACTTCATTTCTCAGATGATCACAAAAGCTGATGACCTGACCTTGGGACACTGCAGCCATCATAAATATAAACCAGTTGCCAAGTATCTGAATTTTGATCATGTGACCATGGGGCTGCTCGTAAGTGTGAAAAATGGTGATAAGCCACTTTTTTCAATGCCATTGTAATGTTGGTCACTAAATGAACTGTTGTAGGAACAGCAAACTGTTAAAAGTACCAAAGTACAATTGGAACATAGTAACTTCCGCTTCAAAGTGGCCCAGCTTATGAATAATGAATTTCATAGGGTCTTTACTCAGCTGCATGTTGCTGTATTTCACAAACTAGACTGGGCAAAAGATGGAATAAAAATCAATGGTGCCTATTTAAATCACTTAAGATTTGCAGATGATGTTGTTCTCTTCACAAAACCCAGAAAACTTACAAAGATACACACAAGAGCTGCACAAAGCAGGAAAACCACTTGGCTTAAAAATAAGCCTGAAAAAAAGCCAGGTTATGTTTAATAAATTCACCAAAGAAAGAAAAAAATTATATCTGGAGAAGAACTATACGTAGTAGATCACTGCAAATACCTTGGCCAACAGATCTCAATGGCAGATGATACAATAAAGGAAATTGAAAGGTGTTTTAAATGCGGTTGGCAAGCTAAGCATAATTTTCAAGAACAACCTTCCCTATTCCTGAAGAGAAAAATTTTCAATCAGTGTGTGCTATCTGTTCTAACATATGCCAACGAAACATGGACATTAACCTCACAATCGATACAAAAGTTACGAGTGGCACAAAGAGACATGGAAAAATACATATACTGTAAACTTAATTAATAAATAGATATATTTTCTTATTGAACTGTATTCTATTTGTATTGCTTTTGATATGCTTAGTGTATCTATGACTTATAATAAGTATTGACTTATAATATATTTCAATTCTGATTTCTTTACAATGTTATTAAATTGTCCTCTTAGTGAATGCAAGAAAAAAAGTCATTCCATGCATATCTAAGGTAAGGAAAAAGAAAACACAATATAATATATGATCAAAATTCTAAATGTGAAGTTTAGCATCATTTTGGGGTCATAACTACAGAGATTGAAATGGGAATGGGAAATGATAGAAGCTGCATGGTTGCAGATTAATTACAAATTACTGTATATGTGATATTCAGCATTTTGTACTTAGGTCCTTTGTGGACAATTTGTTGCAGAGGTGTAGCAAATGCTTCTTTTGCCAACCTGATTTCTTCAAAATGCTTCTTCTTTAAAACCCAGGCTCCCTTCCAACCAGAGTGTAGATCTCTTTTTTAATCTTACATATATGGAGTTAATCACAATGGCAAATGGGAAAACTATGATGGGTACCAAGAAATTAAAGAGACATCAGGACACTTGGATGCAATTCTTTTCCTATCACTTCAGAATGACTTTTTACAAGTGAACAAAGAAGTGAATATACATGTTCTGCTATGTGTGGCAAAAGGGATTAGGAGTTCTATATACTCCTAAGTAAAGCTGACTATAGTTTCATTTTAATTGGCTTTCATCTTAATGTACAAGAAGCAACTGAAGAAAAAGAATAATAAATTATGTTAGAACATTGAAAAATATTAAGGTGAACTTCTGGGGAAGGTATGGCAAACCTAAGATGGCTCTGTAAAAGTGGAACCAACAACAATGGCAAACACCAAGGAACCAGTGAGTAGACCAGTTCTTTGAAGTCTTTCCAGACAAGAAGAGGACAGAAGATCACCCACATGTGCTCTGGACAGCTGCTTCTTGTGAGAAGACCACAGGGCACTTTTTCCCCACAGATTTGAGTACCAGGAGACAATGAGATAAGCCATCTTGCTTTCAACCTTGGTGGAGCCTTTTAAATGCTCTTTAAACTCTTAACCTTTTCTAAAGTTTACTTTTCCCTCTATTCTCTTTTCTTTCTGTAAGTATAGTATGTATTAGTTTTTACCAGTGTAATTAAAATTCTTAATAAAATTATATTCAGAACAAAAATATTAAGGCTGCAGATCATACAAGTGGAGTAATATTAAGTTATAGATGTGTCTTCTTTAGCTGTGTGATTTGTTTAACACATCTGTAAAAAATAGCACCTGTGCTCAAAGAACAGAAGATACTGTTATTGCTTCCCTATGGAATGGGAAAGAACATGAATGCAAATTTATAGGAGGATTAGTTAAGCATGTCTAAAAGGTATTTAGCAGAATTCTGATGAAAACAAATGCCAACGAGCAAAAAAAAAAAGTACAATTCAGCAAATGATTGGAAAATGTATGAATTATTTACAAATATATGTGAGAAGAAAAATTATTGGATGTCTTCTGATTTAGAGAAAGCACATAAGCAAATCAACTTACTTATGGAATGTTTAAGTAAATACAGAGTTCAGAGTGGTTGCTGATTGTGATGTAAGAGAATGAAGCTATTTTTTTAGATGAAATGGAATGTTTCTGATGAGAGAACTGTAAAGCTTACTTAAAATAACATATTTACTTAAAATGGGAAAATGGAAAAATTGTGTGCAGAGAGATAGTAAGTATTATTTGGTCTAAGATAAGTAATGAAAGAATTAAATGGCGCCATGTTTCTGCCCCTATTAGATGGAAATGAGAGTTGAGAATGGCAGGAGAAACATGAAGTGAAATATGGCGGAAATGAGCATTTAAGTATTTAAGCAATGTTAAAACAAGAGGAGCTTGAGTCCAGAATAAACGCTGATGGATAACAGATTAAATACAAAAGTGAATGATCAACAAGAAAGAAGTATATCAAGTTTATGTGATCATACAAGGTGAATGAAAAAGGACTAAGTTGCAAAATAAGTATCAAGGAAGAATGAATGGGCAAAAAGAAGAATAAGATCAAGGAAGTCATGAATGGATAGAGTTGATGAGACCCTGAAAAAGAGAAAGATAGCCATTTTTAAAAAGAAAAGGCAAGATACAAAGCTCCGTACAGATGTGATAAAAAAAGGATAGTTTGCAAAGACATACAGTAAAATATGAAATTATAATGAATGGTGTTGGTATAAACTTGCTGTAGCTATATTTCCTTTTCTCTTCTCTTGCCTTTAAATTGGCTTCATATTTCTTACTCCTCTCCTACTTTTTGCACATTCTGAAATAGATGAAAGCAAGCAGGACTAATTCATGTAAGACAGAAATACTATAGTTTTTAGATCACTTCCTCATAGTTCCCATGATCCTATGTAATCCCCAAGGTTTGGAGATGGTTCTTACAGCCTCTCCAAAACCTGTTGCCAAGTTGCAATGTTTAATATGATAGCAAATGTAAATACTGCAGCATATTATTGTAGATATAATACAGAAAGTATACTTAACCCAAAATAAGACTACACAATCATTAACATGGATTTACTGTTTGATCAGATTGTGCCTATGGTTCATCAGCTGCGCTGGGAGCAGCCAGATTCAGTTCCTCATTCAGAATAATTTAATCTTAAAGGCTGTACAACTTGAATTTATCAGAGATATTACTCCATATGCCTGCCTAGAAGGATATTTTTAGCAGTGTGGCTCATGTTAGTGCAGTGCATTTTGAAAAAGGAGCTTCATTCTTCAGAGACTTTTGGCAACCTGTGAAAGTTATCTCAAAAACATTTTCAAGTTACTAAAAGTCCATGAACAATGATATCTTAATCAATGCAAGGACCTCCTGGTTTGACCTTATGCAAAACAGCTTAAATGCTCTTTTCATATTTGACCTGGAAAAGGAGAGATAGGGAAGGAAAAGCAGCCTTCAACAGTTGAAAAAGAAGATGGCCGTTTAAATATGTAGAATGAATCACCTGTTAAATGTTTAAACCTATTAGAACCAAGAGTTCATTGAACAATAATTTTACTGACATATGCATATAATATTGGAGTACCCAATCAGGACTAGACTTCACAGCTGGCTAGCAGAAACTAATGCAGTTAACTACAGCTCATTCCCTTCCTGCAAAGCTCAGAATCCCCCCCCAGTATCATTGCCACTCTTATTTCTCAATAGTCTTATTCCTTTGCACTCAAGTCTGATAGCAGGGAAAACAATGACTGCTTGTTTGATAATAGTTAAGAACTAGTTTATCAAAGTGTAGCCACTTGATAAATTAATTAACATCATCCTGCTATATGGAGAAACGATGGCCACTAATGAGAAAACAATGGAAGCACATGAACAGGACAATTTTTCAGATAATTAAGTGGCTTCCATTGGAAACATTATCATCTGCATTCATCTTTTATCTAACTCAGCTGTAAAGTTTCAGTCAATTACAAAGAGGTCAAAGATACCGCTACCTTCATACTGTGATGTAGGAAAGAGTGGCGTATAAAGAGCTTTCTCCCACCAGCACTGTTTTGCTTGATTGTAGCTTATTTTCTGAAGGTCACTACTCAGTACAGGAAACTGTTTTGAGAAGAATTATATTTTAGTTCAAAGACAATAGAAAATAATCCTACAGTATGATACTTATTCTAGAGAACATGAATCCAATTAAGTGTGATATTGTTTCAAGAAATTATGAAATGCTTCCATACAAACAGCTGGTCTCAGTAAGTTCAGCAAAGCATAAACGTACATGTTTAAGTCAACTAAGATAAGTCTGCATGGGGCTATTACTGCAGTATACTGTAAAAGTTTTGCGTTCAAAATTTCTAATACTATTTCCACATAAACATTAAATGTTACATAGGTATTATCTTCTTGTACATTTTTATGTTCAATAACTTCTTTTTCATCTTTCCTTTGAAAGTTAAGAGTTAACGCCTGTTTTGACTAGAGAAATAAGTGCACACTGGAGACAACTATTACACATCCCATGAACTGCAAAAATCACAAACGGGTCCTAGACTGAGCTTCATCAAAATATCACTCGAAGCCAAGATTGCCAAATAAAGGCCATGTCTTTGGCCATGTTATGTGAGCTGACTCACTCAAAAGTCAATTACGCTGGGAGTGATCATCGGAAAAAAAGAGAAGGGGCCACCCTAGCACCTGCTGGCTGGACATTATAAAGGATGATACCAGGATGACCATGGAGGATCTGAAGGAGGCAGTGTGGGACAAAGAGGCATGAAGAGTGCCAATCCATAGAGTGGCCAGGGTTCGGACACGACTGAATTGGTGACGACGTTGAATAAAGGCACAAAAGCAATGATGTATGTTTATTTGCAAGAAAAGGGGAGGACTCAATGTAATATAACCCCTACCAGCTAAAGAAATGTGTCCTCCATAGAAACTATTAGCAGTTTCTCTTTTCCCTTCTATGTTCATTTTCAGAACAGAATTATATTACTTCTTCCAGGCGCCTGAGAAAGTAGGCAGATGCTCAGTCAGAACACTTTTTTGTTTCAAACATTAATTTTTGTGCAGGAAAAAAATTAAGATTGCACAGTAGCACCTTGGATTGGAAAAGGTTACTAATTCTTGTGAAATCAGGAATACATCTTCCCGATATATTTTAAAAGCATAAAATCCATTGAATTATATATCATTTTACTGAAACCTGTAACTTATCTATACAATGCACAATCCTCAAGGACATACCTCTTTCAGTTGCACTGATGAGCTTTCTTTACAACTGCAAGACTTGTCTTCCTCTTCTTGTGGCTCCACAACACTGCAGCTAGCTTCAGAATTTTTCACAGCCAGTTTATCTTGCACATTTTTCATACCGCATTCTAAGCAAGAACTCTCATTTTCTACCAGCAATATTCCAGATGATTCTTCCTGGGAATCCAGAGATGTCTGTGCACTCTTTTCCATTCCACACTTTTTTAATGTAGGAAAGAACTTCCCAGACTCAAGTTCTAATTTCCCATAATAATGCCCTTCTTTTTCTGCATCCTCTTCCAGTGGTTTGAGATCTGCTTGTGAATCATCAAATGGTTCAGCTTGAGAAGACACATGAATATTCCCCTCATCTTTCTCTGATTCAAAATCAGATTCACTTCCACCACATGGAGAAAGTTCAGATGCAGAAATGGGGCGAAAGTGAGTCCTAGGAGAAATCCGTATTGCTCTGTACTGCGTCCTCCCAGCACCACATATTCTAGGGCGAAAAGCGTCTCTGTCAGAATCAGAGCAAAGGATTGATTTGGGTTTAAAGCAAGGGCTGAAGGATGTAATTCCTTCTGGTTCAAATGTACATTCGACATGAAGAACTTGTGAAAATGGATTATTTAAGTCAAAGGAAGAGAAAGAATATTCAAGACCAGACTCTTCACCTTGAAAATTACTACAAGCTTCTAACAAGTCTTCATGGAAGATAAAAGAAAAACCTCTATTTAATCCATGATCGCCACATTTCAAATGCTCACTCTGCTCAAATGATACAAAAGGTCTCCATAATTGTCTGTGACCAGGAGTAAAGCTATTTCCTGGTGTCATGAAGACATCTGTACCAGCTATTGTGACTACATCAGAAGCTGCACACTGTAGTAAGTTTCCTTTCGGGTGATTTGGGGGCACTATTGCCCATTCTGCATCACTGTTAAAAGTTTTCAGTTCCCCATACACACCACCAAGAATAAATGAACTTTCTTTATCTTGGTTAACATCCCATGATTTAGAGGGTGTAGTATAATCTCCACAATCTACTTCTGATAAATTGGCTGAAGCAAAGCCTCTTTTCTCTAAATTTTCTTTCTGACCTTCCCAAAGATGGTATTCTGATCTTTGCACTGCTTTGTTTGGACCTTGGAGAATTTCTACCTTTGCATCATTTAAGCAGCAACAATAATGATTTACATCAGTTGGAAACAGTTCTTCTTCTATTCCTTCTATTTCTACAATTGCTGCAGAATTTTCATCTGTCATATTTGTCCAGATATCTTTCATAACTCCTGAGCCATAGTCATCTTCTTGCGGGCTACTGTCACTACATACTTGTGTAGTCTCGTATTCTTTATCTTCTGTTTTTTGTTCTAACTGAATACCACAGACAGATTCTAATTTTGACTTTTTTGTGAAAATTAAAGTAGGTATTTCTCCTAAAGATCTTGTCTGTTCTTGGCAGGTTTCCTCCTGCAAAAAATCAACGATTTCTTCATCTATGAAACTTGAAGATACCCTGGGAACTATATAATTAATATCATCGGAGTTAAATTGAGAGGATTCTTCAAGTGGAATATTTAAAGTCTCATTGTCTGAACGTGTTTCTTCCGAATATGACCATGGGCTACAAGTTCTTGTTGACAGATTAGAACAGTGTTCATTTTCATCAAAGGCACTATTTTTGGTCCATATTAACAATCTTGACTGTGTTTTCCCAAACATACCAACATTGCTACTAGAATCTGTATTTTCATTTCCCAAATTTAGTTTTTCAAAAGGAAATGGTAAAACAGAATTACTGCATTGCACTTCAAACACTGAAAAAGAATTTAAACCAGACCCTTCATTAGTATCTGAAAACAGCTCTTGATTGCCTGCAAGCATGTATGAATTAAGCATTGTGCTGTCTAAGGTTGGGGAAAGTCTAACAGGAGAATCTCCTCCAAAACTTTCCCCATCTGCATCACCAGAGCTGGAAGTCGAACAGCACTCCCAAAATTGAGCTAAATTACTAAGATCTTGCAAAAACCACCCTTCCGCACCAGAAGTGGCCGAATCTGCCCATATTGCACTTTCCCCTTTCAATTCCATTCCATCAAACACTATGCAACATTCTGCCTCAAAATCAGTTCCTTCTCTGCTTTTCTGCCGAATCATATTCAAAATCCGACTTTCTCCTTGCATCTTGCCTGAGGCACCAGAATCCAACATGGATTGATCAATATCCACTTCATAGAAGTGTGTTAGTTCTGAAAGATGAACACCATCTAAACGTATATCGTCCTCTGGTGGAGAACATACTGAGGTCCTAGTGAGGCCGATATCCTCATTTAAAACTGCAGGCATTTCCACAAAATGACCATCAATGAAAGTACCTGCTGCGAGGTATGTTTTATTAATATTATTGTTGTTACTAATGCAAAGACCTTGCACTGATTCAGCTAATTCTTCTACAGCCTCTGATGTTGCATCACATACATCTTCTTGCTTGTTGCGGTATGTCGTCTCCAGCTTACTTTTTCTACTCAGGGGAACAAAATATTCTGTAATTGGCTCAGTGTACCACAAAGGCTCCTCCTTATACTCAGTTTCATTCCTGCTATCAAAATATAGCTCTTTTCTCTCATGGTTTCCACCTTCTTTTCGTCTAATTTCTTTTAATGGCCGTTTACCTCTTTTACATAGTTGCTTGATGGATCCATTGCTGCTGCCAGGAATTTTCCTTTCAGTTTTTTCACCAGCTTTTGGCAAATACTTACTTTGTCCATTCCATCCTTTTTTACCCCGAGCCTCCCTTGTTTTATGCCTTATTTTTACATATTTTGTAGCTGCTTTTAATTCACCATGATTGCCACTAGAATTTGAACCTTCTTCACTGGAGCCAGAAGACCAGGATCGAAGACGTATCTTCCCCTCAGATTTATGCCGGAATTGCTTTTTGTATGAAACAGATTTTCCTTCAATACGTTTTCCAAACTTATTCTCTTTTTCATCTTTGTCATTCTTTTCTGTGGCTCTCTCCTGAATAGATACAGATGCTTTGTTACCATTTCTCTCTTTGGGTGATTCATTTTCACTAATGCAGTCCTTTGGAGATGATGTATCTGTGCTAGTTGCTGGGACAGTGGAAGATGAGGAGGTACTGGAGTAAGAACACACTTTGGATTTATTCCACACAGTTATGATTTCTTGCAGGCAAAATGGTTTCTGGGAAAGAGGTGGAAAAGCCTCATAATACCTGAGAGGAAAAAAAGATAAACATGCAGTGTCATGTTTTGGAGAATCAGACCAAAAGGCAGTTTCAAGACCAACTAAACATTAATGATTTTACTATCAACATTCACTTTTATTGTTTTTTATGACCTATGTTTTAAAACACAAAATCTTACTAATCAATATATTATTTAGCTCATCTCTAAGGAAAAAAATAAAGTATTACTGTACTTCAAAAACTATTAAGTGGTTAATAAGTCACTGTACTTAAAACAAAATATGATTACATACTTTTTCCAGTAAATATTAATACACAGTTGAACTATTCTATTTTTATCTGCTATCTGGGGATAGGTAATTCAACATTTCTGTTGAGCGCGAAGTTGGGAAAGATAATTTTCCTCCTTTTATATAAGAATAAGCTTGGTGGTTGTTCAACACATAAACTACAGAATTCTAACAATTATTTTCAAATCGACTGAAAGACACTCATGGGCAGGACAGTGTTGGTCTTTTACAGGGACCTGAGAGAGACGATAAGATAAAATAGACAATAGTGTTGCTCTGCAATTTTTGAACAGGTTCATAATAACTATTTTAGTGGAGGGATAAATAGTTTGTTTCCTCTTGCTTTGGTGTTTTGTACTGGGATCCTGCGAATGACTGAGAGGATTGAATTGTTGGTCTGGGACCAGAGCAGCATATGATGAACTGTTCCACCCCTTCAAAAACTGCACTGATGGCTTCATCATTCAGAGCTGGCTGATTCTGGAGTGATATTTCTTGATCTGGTTCCGTTTCACTGCTTACCAGGTAAAAACTCTTCAGTTCTCAAGGTTTCCAAATGTTGTAGTAACATTATAAGCTTACATTGCTAAGGTTTTTGAGGACTGATTTGATAATGTGCTTGAAACATCTACCAGCCTTTGGCATGGTCAAGACCATGGCAACAAGCTCATCATTAAAGCTGTGTGTCTCCTAATTCTTATTAATATTAGCAGGGGATCAGTAAAATTAATACTACTACCGTGTTTTCCTGAAAATACGCCATACTCAGAAAATAAGCCCCTACCCTCCCCAAAAATATAAGCCCTAATTAAGGCCCCACCCACTCCAGGGTGCAGAGGGAAAAATTAAGCTAGGGTGAGGATGGGTGTGTGTGGAGCTGTCCTATACTTACCTTCAGATAGTTGCAGTCAGGCCTCGCACACCTTGGCCCATTTCTTTTGCAGCAGCCGGCAAGGCTTTCCTGAAGGCCTCTGTAGCCGATAACAGAGCTCCAGATCGATCCGGAGCTCTGTTATCAGCTGAAGAGGCCTTTCCTAAAAGCTTTTCCTGAAGGCCTCTGTAGCCGATAACAGAGCTCCAGATCGATCCGGAGCTCTGTTATCAGCTGAAGAGGCCTTTCCTAAAAGCTTTTCCTGAAGGCCTCTGTAGCCGATAACAGAGCTCCGGATCGATCCGGAGCTCTGTTATCGGCTACAGAGGCCTCCAGGAAAGCCTTCCTGGCCTTGCCCGAGGAAGAAGTTCCTGAAGGCCTCCGATAGTGAAAAAGAGGCCGTGGGCGAGGTGCACAAGTGAGGTGAGTCAGTGGACGACATTTTTTTTTGGTGGCAAAAAAAATATAAGACAGGGTCTTATTTTCGGGGAAACACAGTAGTAAAATCATCTCTCACAGGCGGCCTTCCTTCCAGATCCAGTAACTTGAGGAGTCAGCTACATCTTGTGCTTTTTCTCACTCAGTTTTCAGCCATTGATTGTGTCAAAATGTCCTTCCCAAATCAGACTCATATTGAAATTATTCTACACTGGAAGTTGAATATGTCAAACATACTAGAGTTACTATCATGGCAAAACTGCTAGCAATACGGTCTTTACTGACCATACCAACTTGTGTATTGTTTATATTGTATACTCTAAAGCAATTCCATCTGTTATCAGATTCATGCATGTAACAGAGCCTTAAGTTATGAACATTAACTAAAGTTTGTAATTGACAACAAATAATGCCACAATTCTGCCCTGAAAAAAGCATGTAAAATAAATCAAAAATTATTTTCCCAAGAGTATTTGTATTGCTTTCATTCTGTATATCCCTTTCCCTCTAATTTCTTGGTGCCTCCATAGAGATGCAAGATGTCAGGACACTATGCTGTGGTGTTTCTAGGTTGTGACACGCTTCTCTACTCCTCCAGATTATGAATCTGTGTCTCATTATTTCACTAAAAAACATAATTTCACAATAAAAACCTGAAGATATACATGTTACTGTTGAGGATAAAAATCAATGTTATCACTCACTCAATGGAAAAGAAACTATATTGGAATGAAAACAGTTCATCCAAACTAATACTATTTTTTTAAAAAAAGTTTAATGATCAGTTAAAAACATTTTAATAGAAAATGATAGCTTGAATTCATTACTTCATGGCTAATACCATTGCAGAAAATATGCATGCTTTTCCAATTTAGAAGAATAAAATGATTAAGAGGGTGTTTTTTAAGAAATGCAACATACATTTCTACTTGATCTTTTGCTGCAGGAGATAAATCTATTTCAGGAGGCAAAGAGTCCTCAAGTCTTTTTGAAATCTTCTCCTCCGCTATTAAAAAAAAGTCAGTACAAAAATCTGATCAGACTCATTTTGAAATAAATACAAATATACAATCAATTCCATATTCTGGCCCACAAGCTTATGTTAAGAATGTATACACTAAATTTACAAGTGAATTAATTACATCATTCACATTTTTTAACAGTAAACTATTTCATCTATCTGGGTATTAGTAGGGCAGTTATTAAATTAGTGACGAAGCTCTCACACACAGTTCTAAACCATGAGTCGCATTATTTACAGTTTGTTGAAAAAGTACACAGTATATACTTAAAATAGTCACAACTAATTTTCTCAAAGATTTCCAACAGGACCAAAACAAAATATTATCCCATTATGATTGCTCTAAGGAAATTCTGAGAATAATTAACTTTCTTAATTGGTGGCATGGTGGCGCAGTGGTTAGAATGCAGTATTTCAGGCTAATTCTGCCAACTGCCAGCAGTTCGATCCTAACTGGCTCAAGGTTGACTCAGACTTCCATCCTCCCAAGGTTGGTAAAATGAGGACTCAAGTTGTTGAGGGCAATATGCTGACTCTGTAAACTGCTTAGAGAGGGCTGTAAAGCACTATGAAGCAGTATATAAGTCTAAGTGCTATTGCTAGTTCTCACGTACGAATGCAATTAGCTTTACATTTCTCTTTTTATATTATAGCATGATAATAAATACAGAATTCTTAACTTAAACATTGTTTGAGGGATCAAAGTATAACCAACCGAAGTAACCTATTGTCACTGAAATTATTTCTTTATATAGCAAAGTAACTGTAATATAAATAACATGAGGGTTATGCATGTCAACCGATGAACGGTGACTCACTGGTTTAAAAGATGCCAGAGAATGTCTGTGCTCTGGCAGTTCAAGTCCTACCACTGCATTACGGAGTGAGCTCCCATCACTTGCTTCAGCCCCTGCCAATCTAGCAGTTTGAAAGCATCTAAACACAAGTAGATAAATGGATACCACTTTGATGAGAAAGGGTTAGGGTTCAAAATTTGTTTTGCCGCATGCTCTGCGCTATGGTGTGATGTCATGCTGACCACATGACTGAGAAAGACAGCACTGGCTCAATGGCCTAGAAATAGAGATGATTACTGCCCCCTAAAGTCAGCTATGACTAGCAGTGTAAAACCCGCAGAGACTCCTTTACCTTTACTTTTTATCCAAGTCAGCTTAAAGTATGACCATTCAACTATAATCTTTCTGTTGAATTATTTAGAATGAGTTATGTTCTGATGGAACAAACCCCCCCCCCATTTTTCTCTCAAGATGGCAAGACTGATTCTTTTGCTTCTCTAAAGCTAGTCATATCAATCATATCAAGACTGGAGAGTAAACCTTATGAACTATAAATTATGACCTGAAGATTTTAAATGACTCATCTCTTGGGAATTTAGAAGGTAGGCTCACCTTCCTGAGTCCCATGGGCACCATACTATTGATTACATACTAATATCAACATGTTTTCTTCAACTCTGAAATAATCCCTTGTCCTGTTAGTAACCACTTCCCTATATTGAAATTATTTAATTTTAATCATTTAATTTCAACATTTCACCTAGCATCTGGTTCAATCTAACTCAGAAATAAAAATAGTCTTTAGTTAAGTGGCTAACTGCAAGAGCTGCACTAGCATCCCATTTCTTTAGCTTCCTCCAAAGCTTTATTAAACAATTAATGTCAGTGATTGATGCCCCCAAAACATTAAATACTTTCCAAGCATTTCATCTCGCATCCCGACTGCGCCTCCACCTCCCATTACTACTGCAGAAATCCACAACTTGATCTCCCAAATCTAATAAAAGGATTGGCGGGGACTTGATATGAGAATGATAGTGTTGTGTATTGGTATAATTTTTTACACATGATTTTTATGCAGATCTCAATGAAAGGAACCACTCTGTAAAATCCATGTTTTTAAAAAGGCATACAAGCTTAATCCAGCTAAATACTGTCCAATCATCCTATTAAGTATAACAAGCAAATTATATGCCAAGCATATCTATTAAAATTTAATGGATTCAGAGAAAAATCCTAACCACAGAACAAACTGGCTTCAGGCCAGGGTTTTATATTTCTGATCAAGGCGCCACACTCTAGCTTAACATGTTCCAAGAAATCTCATCCCAAAATGGAATCTCACCTTGTTCGCTCTGGAGATCTTTTAGCCTGGAACAAAGTTCCTCAACTAATGTCTCAATCCCAGAACTCTGCAATTAAAAAAAAACTAAACTGAATTATTTATAGCTGAACTTTCATAAAATGCATGTCTAGTGATTATTTACATTATTAATAATGATGCAAAAAGTATTTGCAACAGACCTTTTTTATGCAGTTGCAGTAAAATTAAAATATACTTTTCCTCAATTTTATATCACTGATTTCATCTAAACAGATATACAGGATTATTGATCTCTAAATAACGGGAAGATTGGTCTTAAGGCCGAAATAAAATTAATGAAACAGAAGAATATATTGTTCCAAAGGTGCTTTTAAAAAGGCAACTGGACTTTTTTTATTTTTCTTGAAGACGTTTTACATCTTATCCAAGAAGCTTCTTCAGTTCTAACTAACTGGTGGGGAATAGAAAGGATTTATAGTCTTTGCAGTCAGCTAGCTGATTAACACTCTGAGGGTCCGTTGAAATGACCTGGGGGTTAATCTGTGTCCTCAGAGCCACCAGAATAAGAATGCAACAAGGGTGGAACTGTGAATTGAGAAGACAGGTGGTACTATATCCCTCCCCCTCTGTTGAATGAGGGCTGTTCAATTTTAACATAGATAGCATCTTTGATTCCTCTTTCAAGCCAGCTGTTCTCTGTCCAGAATGTAAACCTTGCTGTCTTCAAAGGAGTGGCCTTTTTCTTTCAGGTGCAGCTGGACTGCTGAATTCTGTCTTGCTGCGTTGGTTCTTCTGTGTTTGTACCATGCTTTGTGTAATGGTTGTTTTGTTTCCCCAGTGTACACGTCTGCACATGCCTCACTCCACTGTACTGAATATACAAAATTATTCTATTTGTGTCTGGCTGTTTTGTCATTGGCGTGCACTAGTTTCTATCTTAATGTTCCTGGTTCAAAGTGTGCATGCATGTTGGGTTTGTTGAAAATCCATGTGAGCTTTTCTGATATTCCAGTATGGAATGATAACGATGCTCCATTTTTATTTCTTTCCTTCTCTGTTAGGGTTAGGGAACAACATTCCATTTGTTGCAGGAATATCAGAAAAGGACAATTAAGGATCACATTGTTCCTTCAAAGATTTTAATGTGACATTTGCTTCAATTCTATGCCAATTTCACAAAGGCAACCCTAAATAAATCCTTCTGCCTGTATTTTGAATACTAAAAAAATTAAGAACCGAAGTCATTAATTAGAACATACATAGCAATGATACAGTTAAGAAACAATGGTGTATAATTATCCATCAACACTTAATAGTTCCATAAGTAATTTACTGTACTATATTTTTAATCTATAACGTATCAGCAGACATAAAGCTTCCCAATAACGGGTAGTAATTGTTCTACCGATTTTCAATTAGGCTGATCCCACTTTGAGTACTGTACTGGATGGCACGCTTAAGAAGGATTCAAGCAAACTGAAACAAAGTTTGAGAATGCCAGTGGAGATTATTAGAATATTAGCAACCAATTCTTATGAAAAGATCTGGAAATATTTAGTCTTCAGGGAAGAAGCATAAGGAGAGATGATAGTTACTTAGATTTGCCTAACATAAGCAGCATAAAATATTTGTAAAAAAATATTGAAAGGCTGCCATATTTAAGGGGTGGTGGTGAGAAACCTGCTCTTTTATCATTTCAGAGGAAAGAATACTGGGTTTATGTTACAGGAAGGCAGATTCTGATTGAATATTACAAATAATTTCCTAATATTTACAACAAATGAGCTGTATCACTGATCCCCAACCTTTCTAGCTCCATTGACTGGCAGCAGCAGTGGGGGCAGGGGGAAGGAGATGGTTTTGTGCACGCATCCTAGCTCCTGCGCATGCGCAAATGAAACTTCACGGACCTGCCTGCCACTTGCACAGTCCGGGGGTTGGGGATCCCTGAGCTATATAATCAATTATCCAGAGAGGCAGCAGCTCTCTTATACTGGATTTATTCAAGCAGAAGCTATCAAACAGTTAATGTTGCCTTAAATGGGACTGATGACTTATGACCACAATTGACCCCAAAATTTCCACTGCCAAGCAAGATAGTTGTTAAGTGAGTTTTGCCCCCTTTTATGTTTTTTTCCTGCCTGAGTTGTTAAATGAATCACTGCACTGCATTGTGAATCTGGCTTCTCCACTGACTTTGCTTGTCAGAAAGTCACAAAAGGTGATGACCTCAGGACACTGCAATAATCATAAATACATGCCAGTTGCCAAGCATCTGAATTTTAATCATGTGACCATGGGGATTCTGCAACAGTCGTAAGAGTAAAAAGCATTCATAAGTCACTGTTTTCAGTGCCATTGTAACTTCAAAGTCACTAAATGATTGGTTGTAAGTCGAGGACTACCTATACACATTTTTTATGGTTTCTTTGAATCAGTGTTGCCTCCTAGCGACTGCTACACAAGTTCCTACACTTTTATTTGCAAGATTTCAGAAGTGATTTTCCATTGTCCACTTCCTAGGGCTGAGAGAGAATGATGGGCCAAAGGTCACCCAGCTGCCTTTGTGCCCAAGGTGGGACTAGAACCGATGGTTTCCTGAGTTTCAACCTGATGCCTGAGCCGCTACACTAAACTCTCTCTCTTACAAATAAATTTAAAACAACCCAAGTTACCCCTTTCCATAATAAAATAACTTTCCATAATTGAATACAATATGCAAACAGAAAACATAACGTTATAATAAAGAAATAAAAAGAAACTGAAAAAGAAATATAGAATATATTTTCATAGTTACATATACAGATATAAAAGTCTGATATAACTAGTTTACATCAGTGATTAATTTGTAAGTTGCCCTTAACATGAACTTTGTAGACCATTGACTATTTGTGGCCGTATTTTTTATCCTTCCCATCCTGAAGAATTAGTTGTGAGTGACCTTAAAGAATCTTTCTTTTCCAAATAGGAATTTCTTTGCAATAGGAATACAATCCCAAAAATAAATTATTAAAATTAGTGAGAGATTGTTCTGAGCAGTAGTTAAATTGTACCTTCCTTACTTTTATTCCTTTTTTGAGTTTAATTCATCTGATGATTTAAATTAATTTCATCACCAAAACATTAATGTGAAAACCTGAAGCTTTATGGAAATGGCCAAGCAAATAGCAGGATGGAAGAGTTCTCTCCTGAACCTTCCTGAAAAGAGCATAATTTAAATTAGTCTGCTGGATTAGGCTGTGCTGAAAAATACAATGGGACACTGGTATTACCATCAAAATTTGCTATTTACCCATGCACAACAAAATAGCGAGCATCTTAAGAACTGCTTAGGGGTTACTTGTGGTCAGCCTATTTTAATCCTATTATAAATGATTATGGATTTAAGTTTAATAAACGGCAAATGCAGAACTGAACATGTTCATATTAAATAGATTCCATTCTATTCCATTTAATTGTATTGAAAATTATTTCCAAAATAACAATTTCAACTAGATTTTTAAAAATGAAAAAAAATTGTTATGCTATTTTACATCACAATTAAGAATCAGAATTTAAACATAACTGACTATATTGTTAGTCCTTACTTCATCAGAAGCAGAGCGCAGACATTGAACAGCAGCCTGTTTCTTCATTTCTTCTAGTGTAAGATCAGAGCACTTTTTCTTACTTTTCCCCCATTTCTTGTAAGCTCCCTTTTCCCAGCCCAGGAAGATGTCATTCTCCTAAAAAAAAAAAATTGAAAATCGTAACAACTGCAATATTTTCTTGTATATTGTCTTTGCAACTCTTAATGACTTTTAAGGAAGACACTTGGGGAAGTATGAGTCTGGAAAGATTAACTACAGATATATATTCTATGAGCCTATTTACTACAATTCTTGGTTTTACTTATATATTTGACATTCCATACCCCATCCTTCCAAGAGATTTCTCTAGTTTTACTATTTTTACTATTCAAAATGCAATGTAACATTTGTAATATTTATTGAAATTAGTAGCAGCAACATCTTAAAATAGCAGATAGTAAAAGTGGGTAAAAACCAACTTACTGACTAGGAAAATTAAATTGACTTTATGCCAAAATGACACTAAAACAAGAACTATGCAGACTGTATTCCATTAACCAGAATATTAAACACCAAATAAAGAAGTTAATGAAACCAGCAACTAGGGACACAATGTTCAAGTTAAATGTACAAGAACTGGAGAAAAAAGGACACGAAACAACTAAAGGCAAAAGTGGGGGGGGGGGATGAAAACACTCAAGTTGTCCTTAGTGTCTCTGGATAAGCAGATTTTGCCTGAAATGGAAAGGCTAAAGCAGATATAATCCCAATCCAATATCATACTTATCCTGAAAAGAACTAAAAAATCTCCCTCATCCGTGTAACAGAAAATATTAGCAATTTTTCATTATGTCACAGCTCACATGCTGCCACTTGGTGACTGACTCCTTCTGCATGACAATTTAAAGACTATGGACATTTTTGCTCCCCCATAGTCTCAAGTTGGTAATTTTCCTTAATGAATAAACACATATAATGTTTTGACTTATTTGCTTCACTGGGTTCTCTTTATCTAGTTTTAGAACTTGCAAGGAGAACAGATTATATTTGAGGCATATTTATGCAGAAATATTGAAAATTCAAAATATTTCACAAACTTTTAAGCACCAATGTAGACTGACCTTGCTAGTGAATGCGAGCGGTATCATATCAAAGATACATAATTCAACAGAAAAATCTCATCTATACTTCCTAGTCATCAAAACTACTGGCTCTCATTAGTTTGGATTATTTCTTCTATGGTTCAATCCTGCTTTTTAAAAACTTTACTTAATATACAATTGTATCTTAAGTCCTTTCTTCTTTCTCCCCCCCCGAATTATATTATAGCAAGTCTCCCATTTCTTCAATGTACTTGAGCAGAAAAGAAGCCACCGCTTATCAGACGCTTGCAGCATAAATTGTACCAGAAATATTGCTTCTACGCAAGCTAGGTGCTAGAAATTACAGTAAATTATACTATTTAAGACAATTAAAATAAGAAATACTATACTAGAAAAAGGTTAAACAAAGCTATATTAATACATCAGAAAGACATACAGAAACAAAATGATAAAACAAAGAGTTCTTTGGCATTTGGCTTTCAAGTTTCAAGCTTTCAAAATTATCTATTTCCTCTGATTTTTCTATTTGTTCTGTGGTACAGGTAGAACTGATGTAGGAAAAGAAAGTAACAACAGATTCTCTGCACCTAATTTCTCATAGAAAGCAGCAATTTTATATACAGAATAAGCATGCCAAATTACATCTTTGTACAATAAGCATTTCTATATTTACTAGGAAGTCTATATATAAACTTACAGATAAAGAATATATATATATTCTGCAAAGTATAATGCAGTTGAAGAGATGGCTCCTTTGAGGAACAAGAGTTAAGATTTCTAGAAAGAAGCAGCAGAACAAATATAACTACTTATATTTCAACACCTGCAAAAGTAATCAATGAGCCATATCAACTGAAATCCTGGAACACAGGATAGGCATATGCACATACCCCAAATAAAGCAAAAGCACATTTTGCAATTTGCATTGGTTGGCAATGTAGCCTATTTATTTAGCATTAAGGTGTGACAAGGAAGACACTTTCCTAGAGTCAAAGCAAGGCTATGAAAGTAACTGCATCACTGCTCAATGCCTAAGAAAAAGCCCTACCAAAAAATTTCTGAGACTCTCCCTTAGCACTGCATAAGTCTTCCCCAGGAAGACTGCAGCACAGAAAGCAGACATGAACTGGGAAGGGGGCAGAAAAGATGTAGCAGACAAGTGACATGTCAAACAATGTCTAAGCAAATATTTCTTAGAATGTTTGATGCTCATATCTGGAATTAAAACATGAACTTTACAATAACTCAACATCTAATTCTTTCCTACAAATTATGATGAATTATAGAAAGAAAGTAATGAATGTGCTGCCCTGTTAGTATCAGAATCTAAGCCTTAAGAATGGTGACTGCAACACTGTATAATATTGAATACATGAGTGCAGCTTTTAAATAGATTTCCAAGCCATGATCTTCTTTTTACGCATGACAGCAAAGCAATAAGGGCTAGGACTTTAGGCCAATGGGAGGCTACAAACTGGAATGAGATAACGTGCCCTGTCTGTCTAGCCATGGGACAATTCACTGTGGGATAACTCGCTGTAGCCAACTCGCCTCACGATAACTCAAGAGAGGGACAAGTAGAATTGCAGCTCACCCTAGCCTCAAGGACTTCTAACCTAAGAAGGTTCAACCCTAAAGCAAGACAAGACAATTCAATTGTCCCTCTCTTGAGTTATCTCAGGTTGAATTGTCCCATGGTGAATTGGCCGGGGCGAGTTGGCCACAGAGAGTTGTCCTAACCCCTTCACAACTCAGGTACTCACGAAACATTATCTGAAGAGTATCACATAAAGAATGGTGTGGGAAACAATCCTAATATAAGCCAATATAGTGATAATAGCACTCTTGCGACTTATTTTTTTAAAACTATTTTAAGGAAGAGTGATTACTCCCATAATAGCTTTTCTAGACCAAGTCATAGGTTATTCACTTACATGAATGGTCTAATAAATGAGTAGTTACAAAGTTCCTATACACATTAAAAAACAGAAAACGAACATGAAAATAATACAAGATAATTAATATATAGCACAGTAAGGGCAAAAAGCATAATTCTACACCCCAATATAGAACACACAATTTAAATAACTACAAAGTATAACAATGCTTGGAAGAAAAAAAATGTTTTAGTTTCCTAATTAAAAATACCTGGACATTTCATTAGCAAAGTCCCGTTGCTAAAAAAGCCACCAATCTCATTTTACTTGAACAAAGTTTTCAGTTCTCTCTTAATAACTAGTTTTCTACACCAAAGGTGGGCAATCTTTAGCTTTTGATCTAACTTTAGAAATTCTCTGCAATTAACCATTCAAGATTTCTACCAATTGGAGAAGAAAAAGCCCACTCAGCTCTGAATTCAGCCCTCCTGACTGAGGCGTGTCCCCAACGGAAAAAAAGGCTTCCCAACTGTGTTTCACAACATAGAATTAGCGTAGCTTGGGTGTCGGCAACCTGTGACCTGAGAGCCGCATGTGGCTCTTTGACCCCTCTCCTGCAGCTCCCTGCAAACCCTGTCGTGCAATCTGCTCTCTGCCCCAAGAAGGCACGAGCCTCTCTGCAGAGCCGCGCGGCTGAAGCGCCCCTAGCATTTTCTCCGCACTGCCTTTTCTCCGGCTGCTTTTTGTGATTCCACGTCCTTTACATGCAGCTCAGCGCCAGCCACGGTCCCATTCGTGTCGGCTCAGGAAGGAGGGGAATGGGGAGGAGCACCAGCCACCGTCACCATATGCAGGAAAGGAAGACCTCCAGCTCTCCTGCACAGCACAGGAGTCTCCTGCACAGCACAGGAGTCTCCTGTGCGGCACAGCCTGCTACTCAGGCTCCTCCTCGGGAGGAGGAGTTGCCGTCCCCGCCGCTGCTGTGATCCCGGCGCATGCGCGTGCAAGTGATGAGAGAGAGAAAAGGGGGGGAAAGAGAGAAATGAGAAAATGATGGCGGGAGAGAATGAGAGAGAGGAAAAAGAGATAGAAACAATTGAGAGAGAGAGAAGGGGAGAAAGAGAGGGAGAGAGAAGCTGGAGGGAGAGAATGAGAGAGAGGGAAACAAATGAGAGAGAGAAGGGGGAGGGAAAGGAATGGCAAGCTAGATCTCTTGCCAAGAAAACTGCAGTTTGCCAGAAAACACAAATTGGAAGCAAGTCTGATTTTTTTAAAGGAAATAACAGTGATGGCCAAAAATGCATCTGAAAATAAGATTATTTATAATTTTGGATAATGTATTATATTGTCAAACTCAAAGAAATCAAAATATATATGCTATTGCTGTTAGTACAATCTTGCCAGCTTCTATCAACTTAGAGTTCATTATGAAAAGATTACAGAGAAGCAATTTCCCACAATTAATAACTTTATTTTGGATTTGCTATCGTATTCAATGAGAAAGGAAGAAAAAGAAAGAGGGAAAGGGAAGGAAGGAAGGAAAGAGGACAGGAAAGGAAAGAGGACAGGGAAGGGAAAGTAGGAAAGGAACGAGGAAAGGAAAGGAAAGAAGAAAGGAAAGAGAACAGGGAAGGAAAAGAAAAAGGAAAGAGGAAAGGAAAGAGGAAAGGGAAGGGAAGCCGAAAGGAAATAGGACAGGGAAGGGAAGGAAAGAGGAAAGGAAAGAAGACAGGGAAAGGAAGGAAAGAGGAAAGGAAAGGAAAAAGGAAAGGAAAGAGGAAAGAGAAGGAAGGGAAGGAAAGAAAGAAGAGAGAGGGAGAGGGAGAAGAAAAAGAGAAATGATAGGGAGGCGGAGGGAGAGAGAGTTTTCCCACAGAAAACACCGAGAGCCATGAAACCTGGGTAGGCGTGGCTGGGGAGGGTCATGTGATTGGGTGGGAGTGACATTGAGCTGGCCACACCCACACAGGTTTTGTGGCTCCCAGTGTTTCTTTTCTATGGGAAACGGGTCCAAATGGCTCTTTGAGTGTTTAAGGTTGCAGACCCCTGGCCTAGCTTCAAGAATACACTATTCATTTAATATTTTTGAGCAGAAATGCATATTGTAGAGCTTTTTAAACGAATAGTTTAAATGAAAAATACAAAATACAAAACCAAGCACAGTGGTTTTGAAAACATGTCTATTCAGTACTTTATAGTACTCTACTTGTTAGCTAGCTAAGAACCACACATATTTTGTACAAAGCACATTCCCAAAGTAATTTGTTGCCTAGTCCAGCCTTCTCCTACTTCCAGATAAATTGGGACAGAAGGGAGTATCTATTCAGATTTTTTAAAAAGCTGAATATGCATACACAAAAACACACTAATATGTATGCCCACACACCTTGATACATGCACATATTAATGCACACATAATGTTAGATGGGGTGGGACGGAAAGGAAATCCAATTAAAGTGGTGTATGAAAGCTGTATGTTATATGATTGAAATAGAATAAAAAGCATTTGCATTTAATGAGTATAGGTAAATGACTAGAAAACACATGGGAAGGTAAAGTACAGCAGGAAGTGAAAGAACACCAGGAAAGTTGTGGGGAGCTAAATGAGAGCAATGGGATGAGGTAGAGATGAGAAAGGGAAAAACATAGAATGAAAAAAGAAGGGGATATCAGCATTTCTTGATACAGTTGTTAAGCAAATCACTGCAGTTGTTAATTACACAGTTGTTAAGTGAATCTGGCTTCCCCAATGACTTTACTTGCCAGAAGGTCACAAAAAGTAATCACATGACCCTGAGACACTGCAACCGTCATATGAACCAGTTGCAAAGCATTCGAATTTTGATCATGTGACCATGGTGAAGCTGAAGTCATAAGTGTGAAAAACAATCATAAATCAGTGCTGTTGTAACTCTGAACGGTCACTAAATAAATAGTTGTAAGTTGAGAACTATTTGTAGACATTGTACTAATTGCTAGACTTAAACATCATGTTTCTTAAAAGGCATGTCCCATCTTCCAAACTGTATCACAAATTATTTTTGAAGTTCAGTTTTACAAAGGCCTTCTGTGATTTGCCATGATGGTTATTTTATCAAACAACCCACTGAGTATATCTAAATTTTGGGATATGCTTCAAAAGTCCCATGTTTCCTGCTCTAAAATATGAAACCATGATGTATTATTTATTATAATAGCATACACAGATAATTTAAAACATACTTATTTTTCAGTCAAGCACATCTAAAATATGTAAATACCTGTTCCTGCAGATCGTAGTCATAATTATCATGCAGCAGAAGACTGAGGACATAGCGAGTATAAATCATGGCATCAATGCCACATTTTTCTAGCTCTTGTCCCAGCCAGGTCTGCACAGGGCCCAAAGCCTGAAGCAGAGACATTTCTGAAACAGATACAGGACCCAGACAGGAGCTTGAGGAGCTTTCAGATGGCAAACCATCCACAACAACTGTATAGACTAGGTGCATGAATCTAGGTGGCTTTCATCCTTAGAACATGAAGCATTTTCTGTAGATGATATTCCGTGGGAACCTGGAGGTGGATATTTTCACTCCAGTACAGAGGAGACACGCTTGACATCTAGGACAATCATTTATATTTGCTGGCAGTTAACAGTCTAAAGACAAGACCCACTCTTCAGGCATAACCAGAGTATACTAAATCTTAACAGGAAACACATGTTTATGTGCATTTTTCTACCTTAATTTCACATTGAAGCCAGATGTAAATCCCCAGCAGGACCTATAAAAAGGGGAAAAAAGAAATTGTGACTTGTATTAAGAAAACAGGTAGTAATTAAGAACACACACACACACCCCAGTGCACTGCAGTAATCAAACTTGGCTTCCTATAAATGGACGCATACAATAAAAGACAAGCCTCATAGAAAGAATTAGACATGCACCTGCTTAGAATGCCGAGAAGTTAGAATTTTAAAAAACTTGAGGAGCTTCTTCCAAAGCACTTTTTTGCCTTTTCAACATTTAGAAATACAAACTACATATGAATGCAGTCACCATTTTGGAATTCACTAACTTGGTTTTCATGCACTCCATGTTACATTAGCAGTAAGCAGTGAACATGCTTATATCTTATAACAGTTGGAATGTGAATAGAATTTTAGTACAATGGCACTGCCTTGTTAGTCAAAAGAACTACAACTATAATGTGTGAAGTACCACACACACACAAAAATGCCAATCTAGTCAAAAATCTGCTGCTAAATTAATAGTTTTAGTGTCAGAGTGTGCACAGCATGACTATTTTGAGACAACCCAGGAGCAAAATACAGGACACAGAGGTTTGTCTTTCAAACAGTGGTTTATATACAAGACTTCTATATACATACATACACGTGGTAGGCACATAACAGGCAAGCAAGCAATCTTCAACTCTATACTGAGAATGTAGATGTAGATTGAACACGAGGAGAGTGATACACGAGGAGAGATATACCCTCTCATGGCCTCCCTTATATAGACAGCTTCTTAAAGCGGCAGTAACCCTGCTGACTCATCCTCATTGCATCAGCATTTCAGTTTACAGCCTTACATCAGCTGGCCAGCTATTAAATCATCATTACTCTGACACTCCTCTCATTTAAAGCTCAACAGCTGAATGCTTTAACATATTCATGATGATTTCTTTTTCAATTATGTCCTTGCCTCCTGCTTCGGTTCCTACTCTCCTTGCTACAAACGCTACTTGTACCATTACTACTATTGCTGCTGGAACTACTCCTAATTCCATTTTCTAATGACTCTGTATACTCTGTCTCTTTAATTTCCCTTACATCCTGTTTCCCATCTCTTGGCTAGATACCTTTGCTTTCTCTTTTCACTAGCTCAATATCCTCAGTTTGGTTTATCTGTCTGCCTGACATTCTCTTTAACTTCGGCTTCTTCCATTTATCTTGTTGTTCCTTAAACAATGACCATGACCATATCTCTTGGTAATTTGGGGGTTCATTCCTAACACTATATACTCTAACTTCACTTGCAGTGAACCACTCAGAAGGTATACCTTTATTACTCCTTTCAGATCTTCTTGGTATTATCTGTTCCTGCGTTTCTGTGCTTTCACTTTTTATCACAGGTCTATCCTCTTCTATATCTATTTCTGACCCACTTTCCTGTTTCTCCTTTATTGAGCTTCCTTCCGGAAAACTAGTGCTATGCATTGGCATGAAAACCTCAGGATTAGCATGCACCTTATTCCAATTGTTCTCCACAAAACCAACAGATCTAGAAATCACTACCTTTCTGGTTCCATCTGTAAACCTATACCCTTTGGAACCTGGCTCATACCCAACAAACCTAAGCTTCCTAGCCTTTTTCTGTCCTTTTCTCCTGGTGCTTTGGGACTATGCACCCAGGCATAACTGCCAAATGTCCTTAGATGAGCCAAGGAGGGTTTCCTTCCATGCAACAGGAAATAGTGCTTCCTTTATTGCCACACTCCATATCCTGTTAATTATATAATTTGCTGTCTTCATGGCTTCCCCCCCAGTAAATGTTACTCATGCCTGTATCAGCAAGCAATGAGTACTTCATGGTCTGTATCACACCATTTCTTCTTTCAGCCACTCCATTTACAGTCAGCAAATATGGATTCGTACGTCTGTGCCTTATGCCTAAACTTCTTAACCATCTTTGGAAATTATAAGACATAAACTTCGTTCCCCTGTCTGTTTGAAGCTGGCATACGTTACAACCGTACCTTCGCTCTACAGGTTTTACCCATTGCTTGAATTGTTGCAATACTTCTGTCTTGTTTTTTAGCAAATAACAAAACCCATATCTACTGTAGTCATCTACTATGACTAAGGCATACCTAGCTCCTCCTAAAGAGAGTGCCATAGGGCCAATCAAATCAGCATGCACTAACTGCAATACTGTTTGCCTTGAGCTTTTCCTGCTTACAGGATACACCCTGGACTTTGACTCCTTACAAACAGCGCAATCTAAATACACATTGCATTTCTTTATCCTAAGCCCCTCAGCTAGGCCGGGCATCTTCTTCAGTACGTCGAAACTTGCATGCCCCAATCACCTATGCAACAAATGTACCCAATTGTCATGTGTGGGAGCAATTGTATAAGTGCACGTGCACAACTATTCTCCTGCCTTCCTAGAACGTACAGGCCATCCTTCTTAACTCCTCGTGCACGTATCCTTCCACCTTTCCTAATGGAATACTGCCCTCCTGCAAACAGTATTTCATAACCCTGCCTGTCTAACCTGGATACACTTAATAGATTATGATCTAATGAAGGTACAAATAGGACATTGTACAATGTTTCTCCTATCTCAGGTACATACACGCTACTTTCCCATTTTACAGCAGCTCTTTGACCATTAGCCAGACTAACACATATTTGCATAGCTGGTTTCAAACCATAAAACATTTGTGGATTATTAGCGATATGCTGGCTTGCCCCACTGTCCAACAACCAAGTGTTCCTGGTGTTTTCAGATGCTGTCGCTGCCAGAGAAAACAACGCTGGAGAACCGCTCCTCATGTGTTGAGTAGTCCTGCGCCCTTGTCTCGCTCCTGTTTCTCTCCTCTCAGGGCAGCATCTTTGGAGATGTTCAGTAGAACCACACGTGTAGCATCTCTTCACTGTGTAAACTGTCTCAGCTGCTCTGCCGGCATCCTGGACTGGTGCAGATGCTGGTCTGTGTTGAGCATTATCTCCTCCCTTTCTTGATTGCCTCTATAGCCGTTTCCGCTCCTCCTCCATCAATCGACCAGTCAAATATGCCATGGTTAAATCCCGCTCTTGCATGGACTCTAGACTAGTCACAAGAACGTTCCATGAACTATCCAAGGAACTGAGCACCACATACACCTTGTGCGCCTCATTAAATGTCATTCCTCTTTCCTCTAACTCAAGGAATGTCCTTCTCATACGCTGCAGATGTGTGGACATGCTCTCCCCCGGCTTCAGTTGTGCTTTATACAGTCTCCTTGTCAGCAACACTGACAAGGAGACTGCACGCAGTCTCTCTCACATACACACTGAGCCTCCCAGCATTCTTTCGCAGACTGAAGACCCCTCACATGTATCAGCTGACTGTCCTCTAAAGCCAGAATTACGCTGGCTAATGCTTTTTCATTTCTTCTCTGGTCCCCGTCATCCAGGACTTCTGGTGGATTAGTAACAACTGTCCACAACTCCTCCATCCACAGGTACATCTCCATCTTGACATTCCAGGAGAGGTAGTTTGTCTCATTTAGCCAAGACACCAAGACACCCCCTCCCATTACGCCGACGGAGGCCATGCTGCAGGCTTTCATTCACAAGCCACAAACCACTATCGAACTACGTTACACAACCCCTCTGGCTTTAGTGCAAGCTCTCACTGGGTTTCTCGTCTCTCTGGTCTCTCTAGTCACTCTGGCCGTCTCTCTGGACTGGGCCCATAACCTGTCAGAGTGTGCACAGCGTGACTACTATTTTGAGACAACCGAGGAGCAAAATACAGGACACAGAGGTTTGTCTTTCAAATAGTGGTTTATATACAAGACTTCTATATACATACATACACGTGGTAGGCACATATCAGGCAATCAATCAATCTTCAACTCTATACTGAGAATGTAGATGTAGATTGAACACGAGGAGGAGAGTGATACATGAGGAGAGACATGCCCTCCCTTATATAGACAGCTTCTTAAATATTCATTTATATAAAAAATGAAGTTAGTTAATGATTGAGAGCACAGAATTATGCAGCTATGATTCCCTAACAGAATATGTGGAGCATTAATAACTGTATGTTATACTATTGCATGCTCCACTGTGCTAGACAATAATCTCACAATCCTAGCTCTAACTCTAGAATGTTTTATTCCTCCTTTATACTATGTCCAAAAAAACTCTTCCAGTTTAAAGGGTTAGTTTCTACCGGTAGAAAACCATTGAGCCATCCAGAAATGGTGAGACCGGCATGGTCTGATTGAATGACTGCCTGTTTTTTTTTTAAATTTCCTATGTTTAACTTCTTAATAATTATTTTCTAATGTCTGAAAACTATGAGAGAAAATAAGAAAAGCTCAGCTGAAATAAAAGATGGTGCAGATAATTAGTTATCTCTTATCGTGTTTCCCCAAAAATAATACATGTCCCCATAATAAGGCCAATCAGGCTTTTCAGCGCATGCGCTGAAATAAGCCCTTCCCCCCAATAAGGTCCTCCAACTACTTTCCGGGGAAAGGGGGAACATCTCCCAAGTACCCCACATGCCCTTACCGAGGCACGTTGCTCGCTGCCCGATCTTGCCCATTTGTTCCAAACCCCCCCTTTCCTCGGAGAGAGAGAAGGCGGTGGCAGCAGCAACTCACCCAGCAATTGAACTCATGCCCAGCAGCGTGGTGAGAAAGAGCCGAGGCGGCGGGAGGGCCCCGCAACAGAGCCCACCGAGAGAGTCACCCACCCAACCAGAGGTGCAGGGAGGCGGATCCCGGGGCGGGCAGCTGGAAGGGCTGCATCTCGCTGGCAGATGGGGGGGCGGGGCTCTACCCCCATCCGGAGCCTCGATCCCTGCCTCACCTCCTCCTCTTCACAGGCAGGAGCGTGTTTCAAAACGCCACCAGAGGCAGAGCCCAGAGGAGGCGAGCCAGTCCCGTGGGGTGTGCGCAATACCGCGGCAGAGGGAGTTGGTAAAACTGCCTGCATGTGCCCGCCTCTCGCTTGTGCTCTCTCTCTCCCAGCCAGGAGCCGCTCTTTTTGCGGCGGGCGCTCTTTTGGCTGGGGAGAGAGAGAGAGAGAGAGAGAGAGAGAGAGAGAGAGAGAGAGAGAGAGAGAGAGAGAGAGAGAGAGAGAGAGAGAGAGAGAGAGAGAGAGAGAGAGAGAGCACAAGTGACAAGTTGCCGGGTTTTTAGGTTTTCCCAGGCTGCTTTTGGAAATGCCACCTCCATGCCCACCGCCACGGAAGCCGCAGCCGCTGAGACGCGCATCTCGCAGCCCACCTCACCCCGCCCGACCTGCCACCCCCAAATTGCATCCCACCATGAGACGCGCGTCCTACCTGACACTTGTAGCTCTGTCGCGTTCCTCAGTGTTGTGTCCAGGGAAGTCCGTTGTAAAAGAAAACTTCTCGCAAGTTCAAGAAGTTTGATTGAACTCGCGAGAAGTTTTCTTTTATAATGGGCTTCTCTGAACACAATGCTGAGGAACGCAATGAAGCTACAAGTGTCAGGTAGGACGTGCGTCTCACGGCCCAACACGTCCCACCTGCCAGAAATGAGTCTTTGTGAGACTCGTCACACCACCGCTGCTGCCTCGTGGAGCAGGCTCTGCAAGGCTTGTTGTGCTGTTGCATGCACGAATGGCAGCACTACCGCGAGGTTCGACATACCGGCACAGCTGCGAGCGGCAGGACGCCAGCTGTGCCAGTATGATAAGCTCGTGGCAGTCCTGCAGTTCGGGCATGCAATGGCACAACAAGCCTTGCAGAGTCCTGCTCCACGAGGCGGTGGTGGCGGGCCAGCCGCTTGGCCGGCGCCAAGAACAGGGAGCAGACAGCAGCAATGGGACATCCAGTCCCACGCTCGCCACCTACTGCACCCCAAAAATAACCCCCCCCCTCCGATAATAAGGCCAAGGCCATATTTCAGGGGTCAAAAGAAAATAAGACCTTGTCTTATTTTCGGGGAAACATGGTAGGATTTTAGAAATTGTCACAACACAGAAAATATATCAGATATGTATGAATCTACAAAAAAGCTGCCAACTATATGCCCATTTGTGAGAACCAGTCATGTATCCAGAACAAGCTGCTATTGCAGGATGACCTTGGTAGGATCACTACTGATAACCTAGTGAGCAATGTCTTCAACAGTAGGGAATGACAATCAGTTCATTATTCCATTTGCCCTGAGCAATCATCTCTGGAGTTTGATAGCAACACTAACTAGCGCAACAGGCCTGTCATCTACTAACAGGATTACACCAAAAGAAGTTACTCTATTGTGAGAGAACAAGGGGAATGGCCACTCAAACGTTTCTATCTCCAGCAGGGGGGGGGGGCTGAGGTATCTGACTCTTACAGGTAATCCTCGATTTAGAACCATTTGTTCAGCGACCATTTGAAGTTACAATGGCATTGAATGAATGGTGGTTACAATTCTCCTTGGAGTTTTGGATATCCATGAAATCATGTTCTTGGCAACTCATTTGCATTTACGCATGACAGCCATTTGCAACCTTCCAGGCTGACTTCTCCAGAAAATCAAAAGGGAAGCTGGGCAGGGAAGACTGCAATTCGCTGGGATAATCTCCCCCACTTGTGCATCCCTTCAGCCCCCCTGTGATTGCACTGTGCTGGCATTTGCACACCCCGTACATCCTACCTGACCCATGCAGTGCCTCTTACACACTCCTGTGTACTCTCCCCAACCTGTGCAACACTTGTTAAGATACCCCTTGCAACCTCCCTTATCTGGACATCTTGTGCACACCTGTGCACTCTCCATGAGCTCCTAAGTCCCTTTCACATGCTCATGCATCTTTCCTGGCTTCCCCCAAATCTCTGCACACACCCTTGTTTCCTCTCCCACCCAGCAATACCACTTACTTGCCTACGTGCCTGGGACTTGCAACTAATAATGCTGGCTTACCCACTGATTTTGGTTGTGGAAAGCCAGCAGGAAATTGCCTTGCCTAAAGGTTGCACAATTCAGTTAATGATGGCAATTGGAACGGTAGGAATTGCCATTGCTAAGTTCAGGACTGTTGTAAATTGAGGATGGCCTATATATTACAGAGCATGTACAGATTATTTTCAAAAGATTTCTCAGTTCCAGAATTGTGTACATCCATTAATGCCAAAAAAATTTACTTTTTTCTGAAGCTTTAGTAACTTAGGACCAGGGAAGTACTATCAGAGAAAAGATACCATATTTTTTTGAGTATAAGACGCACCGGAGTATAAGACGCACCTTAGTTTTGAGGGAGGAAAACAAGGAAAAAAGGCCTCTGCCTCCAAGCAATTTGCCCAAACAGCAAATAGCACAGATGATATACACTGTTTGCTGTGTATTTCTGTACATGTGTGCCTGACCCATAGAAATAGCAAAGAATTGGAGAAATGTACATACATTATGCCAGAAAGTTTTCTTAAATGTAGTCACACTGACTCCTCCCAATGATTTAAATAGATCTACTCCAAGATAAGTCAGGATTTAACTCTAATACTAAACAGGGCACTGTTACATTTCAGATTATACTTGTACAGCGCTGTTAAAATTAATTAAAATTTCTGGAAGTATACATTATTCTCTATTATTTAAAAGAAGATACAATAGCACTGGGCCTCTTCAGAGCAAGCATTTATTTTAAAAAAGCTTCTTTATTTTGTTAAGTTGTCTAGATTTACAGGGGTCTCCAACCTTAGCAACTTTAAGACTTGTAGACTTCAACTCCCAAAATTCCACAGCCAGCAAAGCTAACAAAGCTGGCTGTGGAATTCTGGGAGTTGAAGTCCACAAGTCTTAAAATTGCCAAGGTTGGAGACCCCTGGCTCTAGAACAATAATAAAGCAGTCTTTAAAAACTAAGTCTAATAATTTGAATATTCTACAGACATTTATAGTTATTCACTTACCCTCTTGCATCCAGTTCAGCAGAAAATAAAAATCTGCGTGTCTCTCTCAGCTATTTGCCTCTTTGCAGTTTCAGTTTCATTTTAGCACGTGGCAAATCAGCTGGGAATCGGGAAGCTGCTAAGGACTTGCTTGTCTTAACAGGCTCTTCCCTGTTTGCTGCAAACAGGTAAATTGCTGGAAGACAAAGGCCAAAGGGTGGGGGTGGCTGGGGCTACATTCAGTGTATAAGACGCACCCAAGTTTTCACCCTCTTTTTGGGGGTAAAAAGGTGCATCTTATACTCTAAAAAATATGGTAGTTAATCTTTTCCAACTCTTATGCTGCAATTCACAATTTTCTCATACTGACATTTAAGTTTTTAAAAAAATCTATTAGTATCAATAAAAGCTATTTCTTTAAGCTTAATTATCATAAATTTGTAGAGAGGAGATTTTCAGCACATGTCCATAGAGGAGTGAAGTGCTAAATTTTTCCCCATGTTATATCCTCCTCCTTAGATACTGCCAAGAAAGGAGAGAGAGTGCTAATATTATATGGGTACAGCAACATACCAACTTTTGCAGTACAGGTAATCCTTGAGGTACGAAAGGCCATTTAATAAATGTTCTATATTACAATTGACCCCTCAAAAATTACTTATGACCATATTTCAAAATTATGATGGCTGCAGCGGGCCTGCAATCATTCATCCTTATGACCTACCATAAGGTCACTGCAGTGCCATCCCACCTCTCTCCCATCCCACCCCACCGGATGCCTGTAGTGTTTAGGCCTCCTCCCCATTCGCAATTGCCCCACACTTACTTTCTGCAAGATCTCAGGACCTCATGTTATGGAAGGAGGGCAGACCATGTGTCCTCATGCCGCACTGCAGGAAGCCAAATGTGGCTGTTGTTTTGTCCCCACACACAGAGGGATGGGGACAAAATGGTGGCTACCAGACTGCTTTATTTTGCTGCCTTAGAGAGGCTCCACAGTACTTCAGAAGCTTCTGAATACTGCTGAAAGCTGCTGCAATGCTTTGCAGAGCTTGTTAAGGCAGCAAAATGAAGCAGTTTGTCCCAAGGCCCCATGCAACCATTTTGTGGGTAGGACTAAAACATGGCCGCTTTTGGAACTGTGCCACGTGCCCCCACACACACAAAGTCATCCCAGAACTCTGGAAACCCTCAGACCTCTTCAAAAGCTAAGTGGTGAGAAGAGTGTTTTGCTTGGTGGGGTGAGAATCAGGCCTAAGGCTTGGAAGACCTGGTAGGAGTGGGAAAAGGCCTATTGGGATCCAAGACGCAGGAGGTGGCACATGGGACATCTTGGGGGGGGTGGAGGGCCAGGCAGGTGAGCCTACTGGGCCTCCAACTGCCTTCTCCACTCTAAAGGCACCCCACACTTCACTTAACGATGCACACATTCATTTTATTTTCATTGGTCAGATGAATTAACTTACTATTAAAGAGATCCTTTTTCAGGCTCACACAAAAACCTGAAAGTCTGACTGGTACAAAGAATAACAGAGATGATGTATTTATGTGAAAACACGTATTCCATATAATTTTCAGAGCATTTGCAGCCCTACTGTTAAATGTGTTTTCTGCAAGCAAGCTGTTATGTAAAAGTATATACTGCGCAAGTACTATCCAAAAGGAAATCTTAAAAAAAGGCAAAAATGAAACCTACGTGCCCTTCACAAAACCTCCCGTGTGCCTCCATTACTATGGTCTCAGATAATCTAAGACAACCTTCAATTTTAATGGTATATAGAACCACCCAAATCTTTTTGTTAAATAAATATAGCTTATACAAAGATTTATGCTAACACACAAAGCACCACTCAGGGTGGATTTGATTTAAATCAAGTCGATTTAAATCATAATTTAAATCATGATTTAAATCACTAGTAAAAAGGCTTGATTTAAATCAACTCGATTTAAATCATAATTTTAAAAGAGCAACTGTAATCTCTGTCCCGTAGCGGCTCCTCCTCTGACCCGCTGTTGACTCACCGACAGTCCCATTCACTTCAATGGAATGGCTGGTGATGCGGCAGAGACACAACAAGGTGAGGGACATGACAGGCAGCAGGTGAGTGCATGCCCACTAACAGGCGCTGCCATGATGGATCTGAAATGACAGGTGCTCTTTAAATGTAAGGACTCATTCTTGCTGGTAGTTAGAATCTTTAATATTATTATTATTGCAAACAAAATGAAGGTTTTCTATTTAGCTTGCAGAGCTTGGATTCATTGAATGAATTTACCAAAAATGTAAATATTGCAGAATATACAGCCTTATGCTATATAACAAAGCTCCATTTCATGCTTAATAAACTAAATTATTAATGTATCTTAAATAGAAAACTATCTTTAGAAAGGTTTTTACTCCAAAAGCATTTTATTAAAATAAATTTCATAAAAAATTAAAAAAATCTGATTTAAATAAAAAATCTGATTTGTTTTAAAAAAATTATCCACCCTGGCACCACTTAATCTTTATGTAGCAATTTTCAAGCAAAGAAAAACCATAAAATAGTCTGACCAGTGAAGTAAGATTGGGGAAAGCAATGGCCAAATTGATATGCAGTTTAAATTACTACAGGATTTGCAATCCTAGGGATACTCCATGTCATTATTAGTAAAGATACAAATATTATTAGCATAATGAACTTTCAAATATTGAGGCTGTAATGTCAGCTATATTACCTTCTGGATAAATATCCAGTCTTATGGAAGTGAGATGTATATAAGCTGCTTTTGAAGTCTATTCAGCAAGATTGGTCTACCCATGAGATGGACTGATAAAATGTTCTGGTGAAAATTTTAAAAGAAAAATGTATCATGGCTAACCATCCTTCATGTTTCTGCCACTTGCAGCTGCTAAATTAGCTTGCTTTGGTATAGCATATCTACCACTTTTGAAGGGAAAAAAAGGACAGCTGTTCTTAATTGGCTGTGAAGAAACTGGATACTCCTGGAATGAAGAGCAACAATTTTAATCCAATAGAAAAATATATTTACAATGTAGTCATATTCCAGTATATCAAAAAGATTTTGCTGCATCCAATGTTGCTATTACTGCACATTCATGTGCATCAGTTGACAAGACAATTTATCAATCAGAAATCTTATTAATAGTCATCTGGAGCTTATCATCTGCGAAATGAGGTAAGTCAGCAAAGAAATTCAACATAATAGCAGAGAGATAAACCACATGAAGGCACTGAAGGACAATCAATGCTTGTTTGGTGGGGGTGAATATGGATGGGATAAATTAGTGAGTGCTGCTGGACATTATCAGGAGCTGTCTGGGTGGCCAACATATTGTTATATCCTGCCACTTTCAACTATGCCGCATGAACAAGAATGAATACTTTGTTGAGCACACATAGCTGCAAGCCCTTTAAAGGGCTGGCAACATGTGCAGTAATACATACGATCTAAGGTATCTTTATCGGTTTTCACCAGGGGTGAAATTCAAAATTTTCCCCTACCGGTTCTGTGGGCATGGCTTGGTGGGCATGGCAGGGGAAGGATACTGCAAAATCTCCATTCCCTCCCCACTCCTGGGGGAAGGATATTGCAAAATCTCCATTCCCACCCCACTCTGGGGCCAGCCAGAGGTAGTATTTGCCGGTTTCCGAACTACTCAAAATTTGTGCTACCAGTTCTCCAGAACCTGTCAGAACCTGCTGAATTTTGCCCCTGGTTTTCACTCTCATTACTACACATTCCTAAAGCAGCAACTGTGTGAGTTTTGAGCTGTTACGAAGAAAGGATACCTTATACCCGTGATGGCGAACCTATGGTACGCATGTCGGAAGTGGCATGCAGAGCCATTTCTCCCGGCACACGGAGCCATCGCCCATTGCTCTTCCGGGTTCTGGTGTACCGGCCAGCAGGTTTTCATTCCCGCTCTAGCTTCTTGCATGGCCCCAGGTGGTTCGGAGCACCGGTGGACCAGCAGCCGGTGAGGGCGGGGTAGGGGTGGTGGGCTGCCTGCGCAGATGACCCCATTGCTGGGTTCCTCCTCGCTGGGAGCCGCCGTTTCCCAGCCAGTGGCAGTGCTCTTGGCCCCGCCACCTCAAACAGAGCCTCATGGCTCACTCCATCGGCCACGCGGGTCCCCAGGGCTGTGGCCATCGCCGCCTTCCTTTGGTCATTGTTTCCATCCCTCCCCGCCAGAGGCTTTTTCCCTTTCCAGACCAGCTCCAAGCAAGCAGTGCACAAACTTTAGCAGCTCTTGTGCTGCTACCTGCACCGCTTGCTTGGAGCTGGTCTGGAAAGGAAAAAAACCACAGCCGAATTAGGCGGGACTCGCCCCACCCAGGTCCCTCCAAGCGGGTCTCCCTACATAGCCTCCCCGCTGAACTACATGACCCAACATTGATCGCCCACCCAAAAGGAGCCCGCCTGTTATTTTTCCTTTCCAGACCATCTCCAAGCCAGCAGTGCACAAACTTCAGCAGCTCTTGCACTGCCACCTGCACCACTTACTTGGAGCTGGTCTGGAAAGGAAAAAAACCACAGCCGAATTAGGCGGGACTCGCCCCACCCAGGTCCCTCCGAATGGGTCTCCCTGAACTACACCAGTGATCTCCCACCCAAAAGGAGCCCGCCCTCCGATCTCTTCCGAGCACCCGCTCTTTCCTGCATGAATGAGCTGGGGGCGCAAAAAGCGTTTCCCTTCTACCTGCATGCTGTTACAGGCTCTGCACACCACCACCCCAAGAGCAACAAGACACCGCTACCCAGGGCCACCGGCTGCTACCTGGGTGCAGAGGGGGGTGAAGAGCCGGTAACCGCATGCAGGCAGAGGAGAAGAGCGTTTCGCACCCCCAGCTCGTTCACTGCAGAAAGAGCGGGCGCTCAGAAGAGCTCGGAGGACAGGCTCCTTTTGGGTGGGCGATCAATGTCGGGTCGTGTAATTCAGTGGGAAGGCTACATAGGGAGACGGAGGGACCTGGGTAGGGCGAGTCCCACCTAATTCAACTGTGTTTTTTTCCTTTCCAGACCAGCTCCAAGCAAGCGGTGCAGGTGGCGGCGCAAGAGCTGCTGAAGTTTGTGTACCGCTTGCTTGGAGCTGGTGTGGAAAGGGAAAAAGCCTCTGGCGGGGAAGGAGGGAAACCCCAGCCTGCTGTTCCTGCCGCCCCCACCCCTTCGCACCTGGCAGCGGCAGTTCTCATACTGCCGCTTCCCCGGCGGCTGCGGTAAGTGGTAAGAGGCACGCTGGCTGGGAATGCTCCCTTAGAAGTCTAAGGCACCAACATTTGTCGGCGCGAACGGCTATGCTGGACGCTGCCCGGAGCGCGAGGCTGGCAGGAGCAGTGGCAGCAGACCATTCACGCTGGCAAAGTTTGGTGCAGGAGGCTTTCCAGGCCCAAAATGGGCCAGCGGGAGCATGTGTGGGTGGCGCATGTGTGGAAAAGCACGCATGCTTGGGGGCAGTCATGCGTGCATGCGCAGGTGGGGCACACATTGCATTGTGGGTGCCGGCACATGCGCACGCTATTGGGGGCGCACACACACACTTCTGGCATGCAACCAGAAAAAGATTCGCCATCACTGCCTTATACTAATAAAAAAAAATTACAGAATACAGGTCTCTATGTCTCCAGGGGAGGGAGTCTCCAATGGAGTGCCAGTTTTTCTGGTACTTATTATTTTCTTACCTATTCTTAACCCAGTTCTTTGTCAGCTTTATTGTGCCAATGCTAGAAATCACAGTGATTGCCTAGGAGTTTGGAAGCTTCTTCAGAAATTTGAAGCTATAGTTTCAAAAACATAACTGACTTTGAAACTTGTGGTTTTGGCATCATGCACAGCAGTTTAAGGAATTGACAGAGGACTCATGGTTGAAAGTCATAATTACATAATATTGGAATTTTACACCAATCTTGAAGATAGCTCAAATCTCATTTCACCTTCAGAGCCTGCGCCCACAGAGAAATGCAAATAATTATTTAAATCACTGATGCACAATTCAGTAACCTACCTAGTGCAAAATAGACACTTAATTGACATGAGCTGATGGAGGTGGGGAGAATCTTCTAGAGCTAAATCATTTCCTAATAAATAACCAATGGCCATAGATCTCGGAACCTGAAGATAAAATGGAAAATATCTCTTTATTTTTAAAGGGATTGAGTCAGTAAGTGTCAGGCTCAAAAAAAAAAAACCAAGAAAGACAGGTTGACATTCTTTTAAGCAGTTTCTTTCATTGTTCCTCATCTATAGAGAGAAATCTTGTCAAACTAAAGCAGCTTACTTATACCATGAAATATATACTCTGGGAATCATTAGGGAGGAGCTGTTCTGACCCTTTTTTTCCCATACAAACTATCTAAACTAGGCTGTCTCCTGCTATTCTGGAATGTAGTTCCTCCATCCTAGGAAGCTGGGCAACATTCCTTCCCAGAAAGGAAGTTAGCTAGAAGTGGGCAAACCACAAATAAACACTCCTCATGAGTCAACAACAAGTTTGAAAGCAGAAACTGAGAGGAGTTGATGGGAAGATGCACATTGGGAATTAATACAATGGGACTGCTAGCATATTTTTATTATTTTAATGTGTGGTTAGCTGCTCAGATCACATTTGTGAAATTGGTTGATTTAATAAATAAATTGATTTAATGAATAAAAATAAACACAGCAGTCTTCCCAGTACCGGTTTTACTCTTAGAAGAGGCTGTAGGAGATTTTTCAGCGTGTGCTTCACTTGAACCTTCACTGAAGCAAAGTACCCTTTCAAAAATTGTCAAAATTCTCTTCACTATTGCTTAGCACCATAAATATAAGCTATTATGAACAGGATCACATGAGAAGTCACAGGATCTATTAAGAGGATCAGGATATTAAAACGTTATTCCAGTATCTATTCTGATCACTCAAAAAGGGAATATAGAATAGAGATTTCCAATGAGGCCATAGTGAGCTAGACATCCCTGCTGAATTGGTTTGGAATTCACGGTTGAGATTGGCAGCTGAATCCTGGATAATGGCCAGCAATCTCTCTGGAGAAAGGAAAAATCATGAGATTGTCTTGCACTTTCTGGACAGCCACTTCCTGTGCTTATACTGCAGGAATTAAGGCAGTGTTTCCCAACCTTGGCAACTTGAAGATGTCTGGACTTCAACTCCCAGAATTCCCCAGCCAGCGTTCGCTGGCTGGGGAATTCTGGGAGTTGAAGTCCAGACATCTTCAAGTTGCCAAGGTTGGGAAACACTGAATTAAGGTCTCTGTGGTCAACTTATATTGCGCAGCTAGGAGTCACGGGATTCCATCTAAGCTCACAGTTGTAACACAGCCTTTAGGGAAGCCTCATTTAATTACTTTTGGAATTATTTTTTGCTGCTTTTGAAATGCTAAAGAACCTTTGGCAACACCAAGCTTTTATTGCATTCACTAGGCAAGTCTCCTCCTTAGAAAAAGTTTTAAATATGATTTCCAGGACTCAAAAAATATTACTTTTTGGAATTAACAGAAAAAGTATGTTTAGTGTTTTGATTTTGGAAAATTAAAAATGAATTGAAGGTCCAGATGGATTTGGAATAAAAATTTGAAATATATTATAAAAATCCTTCTCAAGGAAAAGCCGTATTGTTTGGAAAAAATGATAGGATGGGACTTTGAAAGTCTGAACACTAGAAGGAACTAGAAGAAACTAAAGATTTAAAGGAGAAAAATATTTACATTGAACTTGTTAACAAAGAATGGAACAAAATACTTCAACAGTGGATATTTTGAAGGATATTGTTGAGCAATGGACTCAGAAATCAATTTTAAGAATGTTGATATCATAAGATAGCTAGTTATTAATGATGTCATAGAAGAGGAACAAGCTATCCTGGATAACAATGAAATTGATTTGAATGTGGATTTTAAAATGCCAAGTTACAAGAACGATTTGAAAAAAGATGATATGCTACCGTAGTTATACAAATAAAACTGGTGATGTCTTAATAACATATACAAATACCAAAGCAGAAAACTGACTTTGATAACCTTTTTTTATTGTATGTTCAAAAGATATGATTCTGTGAGAAGGGACAAAAATCAAGTGTGTAAGCCACTCAGAGTCACTTCACTAATGAGTTGGCTAGCATATAAATATATTAAATAAATAAATAAAAATAAATATTGATGGTAGAGCATTACCCATAATTATTTCATTATAGGTATTGCTACCTCAACAAAAGAAAATAATATCTTCTTTAATTAAATAATTGATATACCAGGAATTGTGCTATTTTTTAAAAAATATCTTAAAACCCTTAGCAAACTTTCAAAGAAATTTCCATGTGACCACAGCATCCACCTGCCCCTGCACAACATTTCCCACCCAGCAGTATCCATCTTGGGCCTTGCTGTGCTTGTGATGCAGCAGCCACCAGCATAACCTCCCTCACTTCGCTGCACCAGCCACTTAACCGCCCACCTGCTTCTGAGCTGCCTGCGACTTGTGACTTTCTGCCAGCTTTCCCATTGGTTTTGCTTGTTGGAAACCAAGCTATCACAACACTAATTATAATAAATTTCAGGACAAAGTATAATCCATTCATGAAATGTTTCCTCACGTTTTATTTTTTCTATTTTGAAAATTATTTTTCATTGTACACTTTATAAAGAAAAAATATAGATAAGCAAATAGGGAACATAGAAAAAAAGAATGTAATATAGATAAATAAACCAGGGATTTGAAAGTATCATGTAGGCTACAGTTTTCTAATATGTCATTAATTAATTGTAAATAGTTAAAGGGGCGTTGGTCTTACCTCATACGCTCCTTCTCGGTGTGCTGAGAGAGAATCCAAAGAATGGGTTGACTCCCCCTTTCTGCCCTGAGACTGAGTCCTTTTAAACTTTGTAACCATGTCTCTCCTGACTGTCCCAGTTTCTGACAAAGATGTAGCGGTTGACTTTGACGCATTACTGATCCTGTTATCCACTCCGGGACTCTGGGCCAGACGATCGCCAGGGTGGGGCTGGATTCACTCTCAGCACACCGAGAAGGAGCATATCAGGTAAGACCAACGCCCCTTCTCCAGTGTGCTGAGCAGAGAATCCAAAGAATGGAACATACCAAAGCCGGCTTGTCCTAAGGGTGGCTGCGGTCTGGTCCCGAGTCTTCAGGTCTGAGTGAAGGACCCGTCTGCCGAAGGCCCTCTTCAGCCAAAGCGAAAGTATCCAGCTTGTAGTGTCTGATGAACGGGGATAGTGAGGACCACGTTTCTGCCCTACAGACCTCCTCGACAGAGGCCTGTGTCGCCCATGCCGCCGTAGTGGCCGCACTCCTGGTAGAGTGGGCCGTCACTCACCGGGGCAACGGAAGAGCATGAAGCTCATATGCTTTGGCAATGCATGCCCTTATCCACCGACCTACTGACGATGCCATGACCTTGTTACCCAGCTTAGAAGGCTGGAATGAAACAAATAGGGACTCTGTTTTCCTGAAAGGAGCTGTTCTTTTGATGTAGATGTGGAGGGCCCTCCTGACTTTAGAGCTATGAAGCTTTAGAGCTATGAAGTTATTTAGACATAGTAGCATAATTTGGGTAGCCATTGTTTCATTGAAGGGATCAGATGATCTTTCCAATAAGAAGCGTACAGTATCCTTATATCATATATAAAAGACATTTGGTATACTTTGAGGGGATATACAGCTTGGTAAAAGTTAACGAGTATATAAGGTTACAGCATATCGGTAGTGCCCAGATATGGGCCGAGAGTGCTGCCAGAACTTTGGTGAACACCCTGGGTGCTGAGGACAAACCAAACAGTAAGGCTCTGTATTGGTAATGGTGCTCCACATAGTAGAACCTGAGGAACTATCAGTGAGATGGTAGTATGGGAACGTGAAGGTAGGCCTCCGTCAAGTCTATGGATGTTAAGAAGTCGTCCTCTTGGATGCTCTCCAGGATGGACTGGAGAGATTGCATCTTGAACCTCTTGTAAATGAGGTACTTGTTTAATCTTTTCAGGTTGAGAATTGCTCTCCACCTCCCTCCCACCCCCAAGGTCTTGGGAACCACAAATAGCATGGAATAGAAACCCTGTTCTTGTTGGTCAGTCAGGACCGGCTGGATGGCTTGAATGTCCAACAGGTGTTGAATTGCGGTCTCTATGAGGTCCCTCCTTGTCTTGTCTCCTGGTATGGGACAGCGTATGAAGAATCTTGGGGGTTTGGAGAGAAATTCGAGCCTGAGGCCTAGCTTCACTGTGTTTAGAACCCATGTGTCTGACGTGGTTGCCTCCCATTGGCTCAGTGCTAGGCAGCCACCAATTGGAGATTCTGTCCTGGGGTCACTTGTAGCGTTGGAAAGGGCACCCTCCCGAGTCACGAAATGGTTTCTTGGCCTGGAACTGCTGTTTGGCTCTGTCTTAGAATCCGGCTCTATCTGATTGTCGGTCGGTTCCCTGAGGGAACCTCCTTTGGAAGAAGCCTTACTTATAAAACTTTTTCAATTTAAAAAAAAAAAGGAAGAAGCCTTGACTTGTTTCTGTTGGTCAAAAGGAGGAATTACGTGCATAAGGCAATGACCAGTGGTCCGCTCACCTGTGCAAGGATGGCAGGATCTTCCTTCTGTCCTTGGTCTCTACCAGGATGGGTTCCATGTCTTCTCCAAACAGCTTGCCACTTGTGAATGGTGCAGAGGCTAGCCTCCATTTTGATTTGGCGTCTGCCTGCTAGTTGCGAAGCCACAACATTCATCTGGCCGCCACCATTGAAGCCATTGCCCTGGACACGAATTTAGCTGTGTTCAGGGTGGCATCCACTAAGAATTCTTCTGTCGCTGCTATCAGCTTGGTGGTGTCTTGTTGGAGGCGCTGGTCGTCAGATGGAATCCTGCTTTGCATCTGTTGCAGTCAGGCTAAGGAAGTCCTATTGAAAAGTGAGGCAGTCGTGGTTGATCTGATCGCCCAGGCTGCTGCCTGATGAACCCTGCAAAGGGCCAACTCTGATCTCCTATCCTCTGGCCTCAGACTGCCTGCTGCGTCCCGGGATACTAGATTAGCCGAATTCAAGGCCACTATTGGCCCGTCTACTGAAGGCAGTTGCAGCTTCTCTGCGAAGTCTGAGTCTATATTGTAAAACATTTTGTCGTTCCCATTTGGATTAGCGTATGTTCCTGGTTGAGTCCATTGTTTTTGGACCACATTGCAAAACAATTGTGGTGAGCGGATCTCTTCGCTCTGTGCCACTGGTTGTGCAAACAGAAGCGCACTTGGATCTGTTGGGCCCGGGGAAGTCTTTGAAGCCTTAGGGTCATTCCCCATGTTAACTGTGGTCTTGACCTTAAACAGGAGAGGTTTAAAAAGTGAGGCGGAAGAGCCCCGTGAATGCTGGTGGATCAGGAGCCGATCCCTCATCTTCTGAGAGGCTCCATTCTCTCTGGTTCTGCTCTCCTGAAATCCCATCTCTGCTCTGTAGGGATGGGGTGGGGGAGTTAGGTTCCCTAAAGTTCCTCAAATCCCCGACTTTGGTGTGCCAAGCATTGGCTATGCTCCAGGGCTGAGCCTGATGCCATAGCATCTTTTTGAGTTCCCTGTTGCAAGGATGTGACTAGTCTTTGCGTTAGGGATATCAATAATCTCATTTGCTCAGCAATCTCTGAGCCCTGAACCTCCCCAAGGTGTAGACCAGGCTGTGGGAGTAAAGGTTGCCTCTTTAAATCAGGCACACATTGATTCTCTGCTGATAGATTCTCTGGCTGAGGGGATTGATCTATGGAACCCTCTGGAGACCAGTTTGGGAGACTGGATTGACTCTCATCCCTGGCTGTCTCTGAATGTCCTGGGGGGGAATGGATGATTTCTTTTGCCCCAGGGAACTCTGCTAGTTCTCTCTGCTCTGTCTGCTTTCTTGCCTTTGCAATCTCCCTTTCGAAAGCCTTCTCCCTCCTGAGGGCATCGCATTTCTCAGCCTTAGAAATCCTTCTCTTTGTAGCTACTTTTCCACTATCCATCTTTGAAGCTGCAGGGCTTCTTTGTTCTATCTGGGAATGTAGTGTGCCCCCCCCCATTTCCCCCCATTCACTTGAGCCACCTTGTGGCTATCTGATGTAGCAATATTCTCCATCCTTTGATGTACTGGAGATTTTCCAGACCCCTGCTGGGGAGGCGCCAGGATGTCTGCTGAGGAAAAGCGCGCCATCGACTCTTCCAGGAAGGAGCCGGAAATGGCGGCTGGGCTAGATACTTGGATCTCCAGCCCCTGATATGGCGGCTGTAGACTAGCCAGCATTGAAGTTTCAGCGGTTGTGGCCTGGAAACCCACTGTATTTCAGTAGTGGCACCGGTCAAACCAGTTTAGCCTGCTAACTCGTTGCAGCAGCTACCGGGTTAAACCCGATAGCCAGCTGGTGCCTTCTGGTGTTACCTTGCCCTTCCCGGGTGGCAGCACCCTTCCAGGACCTTTATGGCACTGAAGTAATCCAAGCCGCATGGCTGTGGTGCTCTTCAAAAGCCTCCTCTGCGCTGATCAGCTGTTTTTCAGCTTCCCCGTTCTGCCGCCACGATTCGGCGGCACGGTCTTCAAATTGGAGTCCTTCCTGACTCTCCGCTGGTATTCCTGAGCGTTTAGAGCTCTACAGCTGACTCCAGCAACAATTTCAACTAATTGCCTCTCCTCTAACTAAGTGTTTTGGAAGCAATGCTTCTCAAATTCCAGTCTACCATTTCTCTCCACTTTTCTTAAAGCGGCAGGCTGAGCCTGTCTTCCAACTCGGAAGGCTGAATTAGGCTGCTACTTATGTCCACTAAATTACTTTCCTGCTCTGAGAATCCAAAGAATTGTTCTCTTCTTTTCAAATAGCACAAAAACATGTCTCTTTTGGAAGTAAGACTGAATCGAACTGGGAGGTAACCAGGAGGCATGGCAGAAAGCTCAATGGATTCATTCTCCAAAAGTAAGAAGACGGAGCAATACCCACACTTTGGATTCTCAAGGCAGTACATCGGAGAACCAGTAAGCTGTCTAAATAACATCAAGTTGAAGCAAACTGAATCAAAGTCTACAGGCTCCTTGGTGCTGATTTATTTAAAAGGTCTGCTACTCGTAATATATTGCAGACTAATTTAAAGCTGCCTTATTAGCTTTTCTTTAAAGCGAATAGGTACTCTAGGCAAAAGAGCACAGCAAAAAGCCTCCTACACATACACTTTTGCTGCACTTGCATCATAAATTAGCTTTTTCAATATTCCCCAAACAGTACTGTATTGTGCTATTCTTTCAGTTTGTAACAGTTTTCCATTTTTTAAAACCCAGTATTAAAAATGAAAGTCCCAGCTTAGAAGCAAATATTTTTAGACAACGAATCTAATAAAACAAAGTTAAACTGGACCAATTTTTCTCACAACAGAGCATACCAGCCCAAGACAGTTAACTTTCCAGCTGACCCTATTCATGTATCTTACGAAGTTTAATGATTTTGTGTTCACTATGCATTTACAGGACTTTAGCTTAACGACAGCCAAGGGAAAGATTAATGTATAGTGAAGCTTCTTCTTAACAGATTAATTTGGGGTGAAGGGATGTCTATTTTTAGATGATATCCATTAAGTATAAAAAGATGTCATCATGATGATTTACAGCACTTTCATGGTGATATCATTATACATTACACAAATGTCATGGAAATTTAATCTCTTGCCTTGTATTGTGGTCTGGTGAGTCAATGTTTCAGCATTCTCTAATGTTTTAAATGATCACTGAACTATATTACTCTTTAGTAATACGGGGTAATATACAATGACATTTTTCATCATTAGAACTAAACAGAGCTACCTAACAGGTTATTTTTTTTAATCATCCCAGTGTTGTCCTCCTACCCCATATATCCTCAAAATCTCCAGATGAAAGGAAATGAAAATTTCAGAATAATTTAAAGGATGCCAATAACAAGTGGGATATGAGGAAGAAAAAAACATTTTGCATTAACAGTCCTCTATCCCTACAAAATGGAATTTGGACATTTAAAAATGCTTTCAAGTAATAGATTTCCATAATACATGTATAAGGCAATAATTTTAGATATAATAATATAAAGTAAAAAAGAAGATTTAGTAACAAAAAGACAGAAAAATGTAAAGTTTTGTAAAATATATTAGGCATTATATATATCATACTACACTATCTTAATTTTTTCTTCTAATTTTGTATGATATTGCCAAGCTCTATATTTGTGAATAACAAAACTCTTAACAGTTATTTAACAGATAGTCTGTTGAAATAAGTTTCAATGTATTGAATAATGGTTAGACTTACTTTACAACAATATTTTAAAATTACATAGAAAAGGTTACTTTTTAAAAGAAATTTTCAAAAGGGGATGAATAAGTCTAATGTCCAATTAACAAAATCTGAGATATAAAATCCATAAAGCAATAACCAATCTATTAACATTGCCATTGACATAAACGACTGAATTAGATTTTCATAATTTAAAAGGATGTGGGAAAGCTCCAATTAATTATTTTCCAAATTGCTATAGGACAGGGCAGTGCTTGAATCTCCAATTTCATAGTAATGGGACATCAGGGCCTTGTTTCCACTCATATGAAAAACTTATTGGCATCCCCATACAGAATGAACAAACTGAATGGGTGGCTCTATCTGAAACATATGGGATGGAATCTGAGCCCTGTAGAATAAAGTCAAATTATTATTTTTTTATTATTTTATAAGCATACTTCTATTTGTACAGACTATGGTTGCAACTATACATTTTCACAGTTCCATCGCTCTGTTGACTCAAGCAGTTTGCAATCAACTATTACTGTAAGATCTTTTTCTCACACTTTTATCAAAGTTAAGTATTCTCCATTCTAAATTTGATTTGATTTTTTCCAAAGCAAAGTACCGTATTTTTCGGAGTATAAGACGCACCTTAGTTTTGGGGGAGGAAAACAAGGGAAAAAGGCCTCTGCCTCCAAGCAATCTGGCAAACAGCAAATAGCACAGATGATATACACTGTTTGCTGTGTATTTCTGTGCATGTGTCTGACCCATAGAAATAGCAAAGAATTGGAGAAATGTACATTATGCCAGAAAGTTTTCTTAAATGTAGTCACACTAACTCTTCCCAATTATTTAAATAGATCTACTCCAAGGTAACTAAACTCTAATACTAAACAGGACACTGTTACATTTCATACTATACTTGTACAGAGCTGTTAAAATAAATTAAAATTTCTGGAAGTATACATTATTCTCTGTTGTTTAAAAGAAGATACAATAGCACTGGGCCTCTTCAGAGCAAGCATTTATTTTAAAAAGCTTCTTTATTTTGTTAAGCTGTCTAGATTTACAGGGATCTCCAACCTTGGCAACTTTAAGACTTGTGGACTTCAACTCCCAGAATTCCACAGCCAGAAAAGCTAACAAAGCTGGCTGTGGAATTCTGGGCGTTGAAGTCCACAAGTCTTAAAATTGCCAAGGTTGGAGACCCCTAGCTCTAGAACAATAATAAAGCAGTCTTTAAAAAATAAGTCTAATAATTTGAACATTCTACAGACATTTATAGTTATTCACTTACCCCCTTCCATCCAGTTCAGCAAAAAATAAAAATCTGCTGTGTCTGTCCCAGCTACGGTATTTGCCTCTTTGTAGTTAGTTTCACTTTCATTTTCCCATGTGGCAAACCTAATCAGCTGTAGATCGGGAAACTGCTACGGACTTGCTCTTCCCTCTTTCCTGCAAGCTCTTTACAGAGCTCTTCCCTCTTTCCTGCAAGCAGGTAAATTGCTGGAAGACAGAAGCTAAAGGGTGGGGGTGGCTGGGTGGGTGGGTCTGCATTCGGTGTATAAGACGCACCCAAGTTTTCACCCTCTTTTTGGGGGTAAAAAGGTGCGTCTTATACTCCGAAAAATACGGTGTCTGTTCATTTTCATTTTTTATCAATCAAGATTGTTTTTCAATTACAGGTAGTCCTTGACTTACAACCATTCGTTTAGTGACTGTTCGAAGTCACAGTGGCACTGAAAAAAGTGACTTTATTTATTTATTTATTTATTTATTTATTTATTTATTTATTTATTTATAGTTAAATTTATATACCGCCCTTCTCCGGGGACTCAGGGCGGTGAACAGCCAAGTAAAAATACAATATAAACATTAAAATATGTATACATTTTAAAAAATATTATTTGTGGCCCTGATTTAAGACAATATAATTAAAATTTGGTAAAATTTGGTAAAATCTTAAAAACCCCAAAAACTTTTTCACGCCAGCCTGGCTTGATAAAAATAGTACATCTTGAGGGCACGGCGGAAGGTGGCCAGGTCATGAATGGTTCTTAAATCTGGAGGGAGCTGGTTCCAGAGGGTGGGTGCTCCCACAGAGAAGGCCCTCCCTTCAAAATGACTTACGATCATTTTTCACTTATGCCTGTTGCAGCATCCCTGCGGTCATGTGATCAAAGTTAAGATGTTTGGCAAATGGCATATATTCATGGTGGTTGCAGTATTCTGGGGTCATGTGATCACCTTTTGTGACCTTCTGACAAGCAAAGACAATGGGGATGCCAGATTCACTTAACAACCATGTTACTACTTAACAGCTGCAGTGATTCACTTAACTGTGGCAAGAAAAGTCATGAAATGGGGCAAAACTCACTTAACTGTCTTGCTTAGCAATGGAAACCTAGCATATTACATGTAATTTTGTGTCATACACAGACACCTATTCAATCAAGTCATATATAGAAGTATTAGCACTGACCCTTGTGGCATCCATACATATTATTAGTGTGATCATAGGCTCTCTGAATACAATTTGAAGTATTTATGAATTCACTTAACTCATGCTAAGTAGAATGAGTATGTTAATTAGAATATCCTATAGTCCTTTATGAAATATTTTGCTGGAATCAAGATATATTATGCCTACAACATTCCTGAAATATATTAAGTTACCTGATCCAATAATTAGATTGTCAATCTGGTAAGACTTGTTTCTGTCAAATACATGCAAAGTTATTCTAAACACCCTCATTTTCATTCTGCTCACTTTATTGTCTGCTCTAGAATCTACTCTCCTCTGAAGATCAGATTGTCTATCTCCCTGTGTTTCCCCATCACTACAATTTAATACCTCTCTGAAAAATCTGCAATTTTTGTTTCAGAACTATCACCCGTATCTCCCTGGATACTTGCAAAAATATTGTTTATTTGTTCCTTCATTTACTTCAATCTACATGTCCCATTAGAGCAATGTTTTTATCTAAAGTCTTTTTTTCAGGGTTTTCATCTTCAGCCACCACAGGATTGTTTAAAGTTTTTGTAAACAACCTCAACATTTTTAAGACAAACATATTTTTCTTTACGAAGTACACCTTATTTCTTGCAAACAGGGCTTTCTTTAAATAGCTTTGTCCAAAAACTAAATATCCATGACACATTTTGTGGAACTCTAACATTCACTTACAATGTTCTTCTTTCCCTTTCCATTCTTCTTTCATGGGCCAGGAATACAATGAGAACACCAAGTGACTTTTCAGAATTTTTCAACTTCCTTCCTCTATGATGACATACCTACAGCTGTTTTATTTTTTCCCTAAGTTATAATTCTAAATGATTATTTTCTCCCTTTCTCTCTTTTTTTTTTACAGACAGCTTTGTCACAGCATATCTACTAGCTGATCTGAAAATTCTTCATTCTTGGTTAGGAGCTGGACATTTGCTATTCTGATTACTTCTCCCATCACCAGAGTAAGTCTGCATTTGCTGAAAATATTCCAAGAGTGCAAACATGTTCAAGTTATATCAGGACCTGCCCATTCTTTCTTCAGGCACCATCAGGAGAAAAGTATATCTTTTTTGAATCTCAGGTTCCCATATTAGCCAGGGATTACACTACAGGTAGTACTCATTTAGTGACTACAATTGGGAGCAGCAACATAGTTGTTAGGCAAAGAGATTATGAAAGGAAAAATCATATGACCATGACTGTGTTTACAATCTTACTTCAGTTTTCCTTTATTTTAAAGTGTTGATAAATCCCAAACAGCCAGGAGGATTTCTGGAATTTGATTCAGGAGAAAGCCAGGTAAAAGGGGAAATCTTATAACTCCTTTTCGCCTTCTCCCCCATCCTTTAAAATATTCCCCTTGATGCTGGCATAATTAGCAAGAAGAGAATTGAGGTTTGTATTTACATTCAGGGGTTGCCACAAAGAAGAGGAAGTCAAACTATTCTCCAAAGCACCTGAAGGTAGAACAAGCAGCAATGGGTGGAAACTAAACAAGGAGAGAAGTAACTTAGAACTAAGGAGAAATTTCCTGACAGTTAGAACAATTAATCCATGGAACAGCCTGACTCCAGAAGTTGTGAATGCTCCAACACTGAAAGTTTTTAAGATGTTGGATAACCATTTGTCTGAAGTAGTGTAGGGTTTCCTGCCTAGGCAGGGGGTTGGACTAGAAGACCTCCAAGGTCCCTTCCAACTCTGTTGTTGTTATTATTATTCATTGGAGAGGAAAGGATTACAAGAGAGTAAGCAGGGACGCAATAGAGAATATATATCAAAAGGACCCTGCTGATGCTTTTAAACCAGGCTTAGGAGAAAACAAAACCTTTACAAGAAGTCCTTGACTTACAACCAATCATTTAAGAATCATTCAAAATTATGGACTTTTTAAAAAGCTACTTATCTGTCCTCAAAGTTATGACTGTTACCCTCCCTCCCATCAAACTAATTCAGGCACTTTGGCAATTGCCCACATTTATAACCAGTTGTAATGTCCTACAATTACTTGATTGTGATTTGCAAAAAACACTTACTATAGATACTGGATTTGCTTAACCACACGATTTCCTTAATAAGTGTGGTATCTTACTTTAGTGCAGTTGTAAAAATAGTCCTAAAATTGAGGCTGGTCACGTGATGCCTTGACTTTACAGCTGCAACAACTTACATCCAAAATTCCAGACTTCATTGTAGTCATAAGCTGAGGACTACCTGTAGTGTGAAACTGATTAGAGCTTGTCAATTGTAGATAGCAACTGCAAGAATGCTAATCAACTAAGGTCACAGAGCCCAACTTGTTAACTTGTTCTTAATACTTTTTAGGGAAGGACTCCACTACACGAGAGAAAAGCAGCTCTGGAAAAGAGCTTGCTTAAACAATCTCTTTACTGGGGGTGGGAGGGGGAGAAAAAAAAACCAAGGCACAGGACAACATGTACTATCTGATTGAAATGGTGAAAGTGTGACAGAGAGAGAGAAAGAGGCATATTGTGAAGGTCGTAAATGCAGGCAGTGGTTGCAAAGTTACTTTTCATCACCATCATAACTGCAAATGATCACTGTCCAAGGAAGTCACTAAACAAAAACTATTTGTACTGACATAGTAGAGAAAAATTGTTAGTCTCCCTTGAACTCAGTTGCCAAACTCCTATTAGCTCTCCTAGTTCACTCATACCATGGAAATATTCACAAATGTCATTTATCTCACTCTAGCCTTTCCCCACATAAGCTACCAATCACTGTTAACAAGCAATCACTCAGTTCACATATTATGCTATAACATAAACTATATAAAGAGTGACTAGATTTATACAATACGCAAACTAAAATATATTAAAATATATTACTTTAGAAATAAACCATATTATACTTTTCACATTATTTTTGAGTTTTTGTAGTTTTAAAAATTATCACATTCTTCTAACTAATATGTAAGCACATTTTCCGACATTGAATTATTTGAGATGGTAGAATATCCTTATTTATATTGCACCTTTATTTTGTACAACTGAAGGCAGCACCTGGCCTCCTATAACAACAAACCTGCAAGGTGTGTTGGGCTGAGAGAAAATGACAGGCCCAAAGTCACCCAGCGATCTTTATGCGTAAGGGAGGATTACAACTCATAAAACGCCTGTTTCTAGTTCAGCACCTTAACAACTATACCAAACTGACTCTATAACCCAGCGATTCCCAACCTGGGGGTCGCGATCCCTTTGCGGGTCGAACGACCATTTCCCAGGGGTCACCCCAGCATCCTCAGCCCCCCCCCCACTGCCACAAGCATGGCCATATTGCACCCCACAACCCGCGCCGCGACCCACCCCGCCGCCGCCATTTGGGTTCTTTTACCCTCTGCGAATGCGCAAAGCATTCTGCGCATGCGCAGAGGGTAAAATAACCCAAATGGCGGCGTCCGGGCGAAGTCTCCAGATCCAGGCGAAGTCTCTGCTCGCTTCGCGTGTTGCCTCTGGGAGCTTTTCGAGCCCCATCGCAAAAGGCGTGCGTGACTTTGGTGGGGCCAGGACAGGCGGCTGCCCGGAGAGAGCCACCCCTTCGCCCCGAACGCTACAGGTAGACAGGAGAGACTCTGCAAAAGGGGTGCGCGACTTCGGCGGGGCCGGGACAGGCGGCTGCCCGGAGAGAGCCACCCCCTTCACCCCGAATGCTACAGGTAGACGGGAGAGACTCTGCGAAGGGAATGGCTCTCTCCAGGCAGCCGCCTGTCCTGGCCCCGCCAAAGTCGTGCACGCCTTTCGTGACGTGGCTCGAAAAGCTCCCAGAGGCAACACGCGAAGCAAGCGGAGACCTCGCCCGGATCTGGAGACTTCACCCGGATGCCGCCATTTGGGTTCTTTTACCCTCTGCGCATGCGCAGAACGCTTTGCGCATGCGCAGAGAGTAAAAGAACCCAAATGTCGGCGGCGGGGTGGGTCGCGGTGGGGGCGCAGGGGGAGGGCGTGGGTCGCAGCATTAGGAAGGTTGGGAACCGCTGCTATAACCTAAATTGTTATACAATATAACTGGGGTTATGAAAATCCTCTGCCTTCATCTGTTTTACCACCATTTACAATATCGTGTGTACAATATTGGGGGTGAGGGTGGGACTGACAAAAGCAATTCTATCAAACAGAAAGAACATGAACAGTAGTTACTATGGGAGATACCTTCCCGCATAGCAAAAATAGGAACTGGATAAGTGAATAATGTTGAACCTGTTAACTTTGACTGGAATAAAAAAAATAGGCATTAAAATATTGGCAGCATTATTAAAGATGCAGAGAATCAATGGTGAGAACTCACTGAAAGACACTTGTGAGAAATACTTTTCCATGACAAAAAAGCAGAACCTGAAGTGCAACTGCAAATCCATTATTCTATAAGGATCACAGTGATTCATGGAATATTATACATTTTAAATACGAATTTTAAGAGGGGGGTAGAGGGAGCTCAAACTGTACATTTGAAGTCCCAGATCTGATTTTCTGATAAGCATTCATCATGTATTCAGAGACTAATGTTTATTTGTTGATAATGAAGGAATAGAAACACTGTAGTTCCAGGGACTAGGTCTGCATGAAACCAAGGAGCTGTCATATAGTTAGAGAAACTGTGCTTTACTATACTTAATAATCTTCAGGACTGAAAACTAACTACTGATATACAATTTGAGAATAAATTACACAAGCACTCTGTTAATTAAGATTGCAACATTTGTATGTCCTGGTTCAAAGGGGGGGGGGGTAATGAAGATGCTGTTTTACAACAGATGTACACAATCCACACAAGTATTTCTTAATTGGATGAGTAATTCATTTTAAATAGTTGAAACTCCTCCTTTGAATATTTAAAATAGGTATCAAATGCTACCTTTCAATGTCTTATTTTTAATCCAGGATAACATCGAAACTATTTTAACCTCCCTTAAACTCCAAGATTCAGGAGTTGGAACAGTTTGAAGAAAATGGTACGTTGTCTTACCTGAACGTCCATTCTCGTAGGTGTGGAGCTATCATCCAGGATGGGTTACATCACGTCTCTCACCCAATCAGGACTGAGTCTTTTTTAAATATATTTCTGCCTCTGTCTTCAAGTCCCGCTTTTTGACGAAGACGAAGCACTGACTCACGTGGTCACCTCTGAATCTCCTGGACCTAGTAAAACAAAATTCTTGTACCCCGCCCCGTTACCCCCTCTAACATAAGTAATAACCGAACAATTCAAACAAGAACTCATAACTACCTGCCACCTCGGAACCCCTGCTGAACGGGAGGGTCTGGATGATAGCTCCACACCTACGAGAATGGACGTTCAGGTAAGACAACGTACCATTCTCCATAGTGGGTGGAGCTATCATCCAGGATGGGACATGCCAAAGCCTGGTGTCCCGAGGGAGGGGAAGATTACTGGGGTTCCCGGGAGTCGGGTGGCAGGGCCCTTTGCAAAACCCTGCGGCCGAAGGCTGCGTCGGATGAGGCAAAGGAATCTATTTTATAGTGTCTAACGAAGGACGACGGAGTGGCCCAAGAGGCCGCTCTGCAAATCTCCTCCATGGGAGCCTGGGAGGCCCAGGCCGCGGTCGTGGCCGCGCTCCTGGTGGAGTGCGCTGTGATCCCCGATGGACAGGGTTTAGCCGACAGCTCGTAGGCCTTGGCAATTACCGCCCGAATCCATCGCCCCACCGTGGCTGACGAGACCTTGGTTCCCAAGGAAGAGGGGAAGAAGGATACAAACAAGGCTACCGACCTGCGCCACTCCTTGGAGCGTTTCAGGTAGATGCGGATGGCCCGGCGGACATCGAGGGAATGCCACTGGCGCTCCTGGGGCCGAGTGGGGCGAGGGCAGAAGCTGGGCAGGACCAGCTCCTGAGCTCGATGGAACCAGGAATTAACTTTAGGAAGGAAGGTGGGGTCTAGTCTAAGGACCACTTTGTCTGGGAAGAAGACACAGAGGTTGGGTCGTGCTGACAAGGCGGCTATCTCCGATATCCTCCTAGCAGAGGTAATGGCCACTAGGAAGGCCACCTTCTGTGTTAGGAGACGTAAGGAGGTGGTTCGTAGGGGCTCGTAGGGAGCGCCCGTTAGAGAGTTAAGGACTAATGTGAGATCCCAGGTAGGGAAGCGATGGATTACTGGGGGCCTATGAAGGGAAGCTCCCCTCAGAAATTGTCTGATGAGTGGGTGGTGAGAGAGGGATGGCAGGCTACCGCAGGCCAGGACGGAAGAAAGAGCTGCCACCTGTCGTCGGAGGGTGTTAGTCGACAGGCCTTTGTCAAAACCGTCTTTGAGGAACCCTAGCACGTGGCCCACGGAGTTAAGTGTGGGGGAGCAGCCCGCCGATTGGCACCAGGAACAGAAGGTACGCCAGGAGGCGGAGTAGATACGTTCCGTAGATGGGCGCCTGGAGTCCAGGATGAGTTGGATAGCCCCTGCGGGTATACGTCGGTTGACTAGTGTGCTCCGCTCAACCTCCATACGGTCAATTGAAGCCATCGAGGTTCCGGATGGTTGATTTCCCCCTGGCTGAGTAGAGATCTGGTCACTGGAAGGTGCCATGGGGGGCAGACTGATAAGGTCAGAATGTCCGCAAACCAAGTACGGCGAGGCCAGTGGGGAGCCAGTAGGAGGACTTCTGCCCTCTCTGTCATGATCTTGCGAAGGACCCGTGGGATCAGGGCCAGAGGAGGGAAGGCATAGAGAAGACCCCGAGGCCACGGGGATCGGAGGGCATCCGTTCCCTCCGCTTCCAGGCACCGGAACCTGGTGAAGAATCTGTCCAGCTGGGCATTTTCCTTTGTGGCGAATAGATCCACTAGTGGGGTTCCGAACCGTAGTGATATCTGGTTGAAGACCTCGGGGTTGAGCATCCATTCCGTCTGATCTATCAAAGAACGGCTGAGCCAGTCCGCCTGCGTGTTGGCTTCCCCGGAAATGTGTCCCGCCGCTATGGAGAGGAGATGTTCCTCTGTCCAAGTGCCCAGGGCCGAGGCTTCGGCCATGAGAGCCCGAGAATGGGTCCCCCCCTGCCTGTTGACATGTGCCTTGGCCGTGGTGTTGTCCGTTAGGATCAGGATGTGACGGCCCTCTACCAGGGGTTTGAATTGGATGAGTGCCAGTCGAATGGCTCGCAGTTCCAGCAGATTGATGGGGAGGGCCGCCTCCTGCGGGGACCAGCGGCCTTGGGTGACCGCTGTGCCCATGTGGCCTCCCCATCCCGTTAGGCTGGCATCGGTGGTAAGTATGAGTCTGTGAGGTTCGAGGAACAGACAGCCCTGGAGCAATGAAGGCGACTTCCACCAGTGGAGCGACCTGCGGACCGACTGTGGCACCAGGATCTTCGCTAGGGAGGAGCCCCTCCCGGCCTTCTGAAAAGGTAAGAGCAACCATTGCAGGTCCCTGGAGTGGAGACGGGTCCAGGGTACTATGTTGATGGCTGAAATCATTTTCCCCAGGAGAGTGGAAAGCTGACGCAGGGGGACCCTGCGGCATCGCAGAACCGAGTTGACCAGGTCGAGGATGCTATCCACACGGTCCTGGGAGAGGAACACTCTACACTGCAGGGAGTCTATGATGGCGCCCAGGTGGATCAGAGAGGTACTGGGGGATAGCCTGCTTTTCTCCAGGTTGATGGAGAATCCAAGGTGTCGGAATGTGGAAAGAGTTACTTCGACATCCTTGACCGCTTGCTCGGGGGACGAGGCTAGGATAAGGATATCGTCTAGGTAACAGTAGATTCTAACTGGGATGGTTCTAAGATGGGCGGCCAAGGCTGCCACTACCTTAGTGAATACCCGGGGGGCGGATGATAGGCCAAAGGGAAGAGCTCTGTATTGATAGTGAACTCCTCCATAGCAGAATCTAAGGAATTGTTGATGTTCAGGTAGGATGGGAATGTGTAGGTAGGCCTCAGTTAGGTCGATGGAGGCCATGAGGTCACCCCTCCGGACGCACGCCAGGATGGACTGGAGTGAGTGCATCTTGAACCGTCGGTATCTAATATAACGGTTCAGTCTCTTAAGGTCTAGAATGGCTCTCCACCCTCCCGATGCTTTGGGGACTACAAATAAGATGGAATAGAATCCCTGCCCAGTTTGGTCCTCCGGCACCTGCTGTATGGCTCGAATTTCCAGCAGGTGCGAGATGGCGTTGCGCATGAGGACACGCTTGGTGTCTCTGGTAGAGACTGGGCTGCGGATGAAGAAGCTCGGGGGAGGAGAGAGAAATTCTAGGGAGAGCCCAAATTTTAGGGTCTCCCTGACCCAGGAGTCGGATGTGAATTCCTCCCACCGGTCAGCGAATAGAAGGAGCCGGCCGCCAATGGGAGGAACATCCGACGACTCACTTGGTGCGTCGGTACGGGCGCCCTCCCCCCCTCGAAAGGGCCGTCTAGCCTGTCTACCCCTAAAGGCTCTGTCCTGAGGGAACCGTTGACGAGGCCCGAATTGATTCCCGTACTGACCTTGTGGTCGTTGAGGGTAGGAGGGAGGAGGATCGGGTTGTCTGAAGGGACGCCTGGTATAGGGGCCTGGTCTGGGAGCTCCTCTGCGTTGATGGGACGGGAGGACTTTCCTCTTGTCCTTGGTTTCTACCAAGATGGGGTCTAGGGATGCCCCGAATAGTTGGGAACCGTCGAAGTCGACGTGGCCAGGCGCCATTTAAGTTTCACGTCCGCTTGCCAAGAGCGTAGCCAGTGGAGTCTTCTGGTTACTATCGAGGATCCCATTGCTCTAGATGCGAATCTAGCCGATTGTAATGTGGCATCTGCCGTATAGCGAGCTGCTGCTAGGAGCTTGTTAATGTCCCGATGTGCTCGCGTTTCAGATTGCGGCAGGCGATTCTGTAGATCCCGAAGCCAAACCAGCGATGTGCGGGAGAAGAAGGAAGCTGATGTAGAGGCCCGCACGGCCCAGGCCGCTGCCAGGTAGGTGCGTTGGAGCGATAGCTCCGCCTTCTTATCTTCCGGACGTAGGAGGTCCGCTGAGTCCGCTGGCAATGTGGGGACTGCGAAGTGAGCCAGTACTGGGGCGTCCACGGGGGGTACCTGGAGAGCTGGAACAATATCTGAACCAATGTTAAAGTAGCGTCTGTCTAGGGCCGAGGGAGCGGCACCCGTGACAGGAGTGGACCACTGTGACCGTACAGCATGCACAAAGTACGGAGGGCAGGGAACCACTTGGGCCTCTGGGGCATGTTCGGAAAATAGGGGGTCAATTTGTGAGGCATCTGCCGAGTCTGGAGCTTCGGCAGGGCCCCATTTGGAGGCATTGCGTGCCTTGAATAGTAGCGATTTAAACAGGCTAGGGTGAAACAGGCCTGAAGTAGGGGGGGGGGTCAGGTGCCAGGCCTTCATCCTCGGATAGTTCTAGGTCTGGGCCTGTTCCCTCCCCCGCTGCCTCCTCTTGAGGAGTAGCTAGTGGTTGGTTTCCCTGGGGCCCCGAATACCAATCGTACTCATCATAGTCAGTCTGGTGGGGCAGATTGTAGGCGTTGGAATGGTCCTCCCCTTGGTCTGATTGATTAGAAAAATGCATTTGGTGAAGGCATTCTGAGACGCTGTGCTTAACTGCTGCCTGAAATAGTGCCTGGGCTGTGGGGTCCTGAAGGTATGCTGGGGTATCTGGGCGGAGACCAGCTGCTGTGGTGAACGTAGCAGAAGGCTTGTTAGCTGCTTTAATGGTCACCACCTCTCTCATCTGTGGAACAGCTCCCTGTTCCCAGATGTCTGTGTCTGCAAGTTGCAGGTCCCTAGCATCTATAGATGAGGATTCTGATCTGGCAGGCTCGGGTGGGATAGGTATATCCGGTAGGCCCAGATTATTCCTCGCTGCCTTGCTGCAGATCTTTTTCAAGGCTCTGTCCCTGCGGGATTCATCCCTAGTTGGGGCCTTACTCTTTGGTTTCAGATCCCTGCCTTTGCCTTTTCTAGGATCCTGGCGTCTGGGGCTGCTTGGGATCTGGTCTTCCCTGCTCTGCGGAGGAGAGGTAAGATCTTGGGGTGCCTCAGCCTCCTCACTCTCCCCCTGTTTTCTATTCGGAGCTGCCCTGAAAACTGGGTAGCCGATAGAGTCGCTGGTACCTGGGGGGTGAGAATGGAGAGATGTAATCTCCTCCCCTTTTGGCGGGAAATTCCACCGGTGGCGAACAAACGATCGCGGGGATATCGGGCCTTTAGAGGCCGTCCCGCTTGGCCCCTGCTTGTTCTGGAATGGGCCTAGATGCATCCGGAAATGTGATTGCCAAAACCCCTTTACTTTGCTTTTAAATTGCCGGCAAATGCGGTCTTTGTGGCTGTTGGGGATCCCGGCGGCCATTTTGGGGGCTGCGCATGCGCAGAGGTCCCCACCGGCTTCGAAATGGCGCCAAATTCAATTTTGGGCCAGCCGGCGTCTAAGCCTCGATCGGGCTTGGTCTGTTGGCAGCGGGCTGAGGGGCGCCCGATTGCTGCCCTAGGAGTCGGCTCGTAAGGTGGCTAAGGACTCCGTGGCTGAGGCGGCTCGGTTAGTCCGATCCTGGTCGTCTGGGGCGGAGGCGGGAACCCGACTCAACCGCCTCGCAGCAAGCCCGTACGCTGCATGGGGAGGCGAGTACGACCGGGCGAGAGCCACGCTGGCCGCTGTAGTTCCCAGAAGGGGAGAAGCAAGGAAAAGCGGCCGCCAGCCTGCGGCGGGAGCCAGGCCCCCTAGCGCCACTGCCTCTGAGCCATGCTTTAGGGAGGAGGAGGGGGGCCGGACGGGGGGGGGGGGTAATACTCACGATTCTGTTGATGAAAGCCAAATTAAATCCTTCTCCCTGGATAGTGGATGCAGATATTTCCAGGATGGGTGACCACACGTCCTCTTAGGGTGCAGACTGAGTCAAAAAAGCGGGACTTGAAGACAGAGGCAGAAATATATTTTAAAAAGACTCAGTCCTGATTGGGTGAGAGACGTGACGTAACCCATCCTGGATGATAGCTCCACCCACTATGGAGAAAGCTTTTTTTCAGAGTAGTCTTTGATTTCAAACCACATACTAAACTTGATTTATTAGGAATTTATATTATAATTTCCAGCATATTAAAACTTGTAATACTTTTCAGACAAATAATTGCTTTCAAGTACATGTACAGTAATACCATGGGCATTTCAATTGCAATTTAGCAAGTAACTCATAAAAAATATGGATATGTCACAGATGAATAGGCAGTTGTGAGCAGGAAAGCTAGTAATATGTTCCTTCAGCTTGGTACAGATAGTCAGCAATATCTTTATGTGAAAACCAGTATTATCAACACTTGCTTAAGCCACAAGTCTTAATAGGTAACATTCAAGGCTTCCTCATATTCCTGTAGTGATCTACCCTAGCAACTATACAAGAGTGGTTTGTCATTACCATCTTTGGGGATTTATTTTTTACTTCCCAGCTTAGACCCTACACTTTAGATTTCCTAATGGTCTCCCATCCAAATAGTAACCAATCTAACACAGCTGAAGTTTTTCAAGATCAACCAAGGTCACCTATCTATTACTGGCAATACATACCTGGAACAAAAAAGAGTTAAGAACGTTTGGTTCCTACATTCATCTGGCACTATTTAACACCTAAATTATATGCCTAAACCATCTTGAATACACTTAGCACAGAAATAGTTAATAAATGCAGTAAATACCAAAGCCAACAAAACTGAATCTCTACTTATTGAGCCTCACGGTGCAACCATACTATTCAGCAAACCCACAGAGTCCAAGCCAGCAAAACCTCCAGCAGTCAAACAAGGTGCGAACCTGCAGCAGCCAAGAAAGGTGCCCACTCAAAAGCAGCGCTTCTCACAGCAAAGTATTTGGATCTTCTCCACCCTCTTGCAGTTCAGCACCGCAGTGCCGAACCATCCTAGGACGAAGAAACGGATCTGAACAAAACCACAGGGGTATTGTTAAGAAACACGCCTGTTATTTGGGAAACCAAGCTGTTTCGATAACTGCCTGCCTTCAGAACCGATCTCGCAAAAGGCCGCTGGCCGAAAGATCTTTCACGAACGCCGTAGTAGCCTCCCAACCCGGTCGGCGGCAAGCCGCGGCGCGGACTTGCCCGTTTTACTGTCCCTCCTGCGGGAGGCAGGCGGAGGCGGACAGGCCGAGGGAACGCGAGCATTCTTTCCCTGAGGGGGCGCCCCGCTGCCCCTTCCCCTGCGCCGAGTCAGCCGGGCCTCTGGATCACTCGGCGGACAAGGCCTCCAGGCCAAACCAGGATAGGCCTGCCTATCCAGTCCGTTCTCGCCCTACAGCGCCACAGGCCTCAGCAGGCCGGACAGGCGGGGGGGGAGGGGGAGGCGATGCATCGCTGTCCGAGAGAGACGGCAGCGGCCTCCCTCAAGGTCGCCCTTACCTGCCGGGGCCTCTGGCGACCCGTCCCAAGTCAGGCGGCGGGACCAAGCCGGAATTCGCCCGAAAAGGCGTTACGTAAACCGGCCCCGGCCCCGCCGAGGGGAGGAACGAAAAGGCGGGGCGCGCTCGCTGGCCACTGTGCAAGCGGTTTGCTATCCCCTGGCTCCGCCCCGCTCCTTCCGCTCGGCCTCCGCGGGGAGGGAGGGGCTGTGTGTGCTGTGGCGCCTCTGTCGTCGGATCCTGACGCGGAAGGGCGGGGTGAGGGGACCTTCCCGGCGTCAGGTTGAAGCTGGTGGACGGCAGTCGGGCTTTGAACACTGTAATGGAGTGTCGCACTACAGCTCTTTTGTCGCTTGAGTTGAAATGTGATGAAAGTGGCAGTCTAGTATAACTGAAATCGAACGTATTTATTTCTAGACAGCACTTTTCGTCTTGTCACTTTTTGAATAGAGGTTTTTTGCTGATTAATGCCCAATTTTAAATTCAACTGAGAAGAATATTTGTATTGTAGGAAGTTAGCACCCACCCCTCTCCTAGGAAATGAGATATCCTAGGAGATATTAAAAGATAGAAAATATTCTGTGGAACACATCTGGAAACATGCTTTTAAACAGACAAAAGACTCCTCTTGGAAACCCCCACCCTTGCCAATGGGTCATTGGGGGCTGGGCCCAGCTCACATATTCCTCTTACCTGGCCTGGAAGTCTGCATAATAAAACCACAATAGGACTTGCCCAAGGCCCTTTCATTCAGCCAAAGCTGGATTAGACAAAAGCCAAGAGTTGCCCCAGCATGCCCCTGGGGGGTCTGAGAACCAATGGGATACATTTCTATACAGGAACAGGAAACTAAGAGGTGGGACCCAACATAGACTATAAAACAAGGAACTCAGCATCTCTCTTTTTTCTCTTCACCTGGAACCATGTAAGCTACCTTTTCTGTACAGGGGCTCATGCCATGTGCTCCTGTCCACCATTAAACCTTCTTTCCAAGCAACCTTCATGAATCCAGTGTCTTTTTCCCCACTTGGAACTGAACCCAGAAGGATATTCCTTACAACAATTGGCACCCACCCAGATGGGACTCCAAGCTAACCTCTCCAATGATCCTGGCCTAAATAAATTTATTTGACCTGGGCCATTGGAAATTAGGTTTTAAAGGGGTTTTGAGTTTCAATTCAAGGGCTGCTTGGAAAGAAGGTGAGTACCTACCTCTAAATTTTACTTTAAACCATAGAAAACTGGGAAATGTGTGTTTGCATGTGTGTATGTGTGTGGGGGGGTAATTTTTGCTTTTTAATTTTACTTTATGGCATATGTAAATTCCAATTTCAATTGAATAGTGTGTTGTCTGGGTACAAATCATTTTAGGAAAAAAATAATCATGCCTTTTGTTTAACCAAGTTAATGTATCTTCCTAAATCCTTTGATATTTCCTCCCCCCCCTTCTTCCCCCCCCCAGCCCTGTTTTGTCTGCTAGCCATTGCAGGATACTCATTTTATGGTGGTTACTTTTCCACTTCTCCAAATTTGTTTTAATTTGTTGCACCAATTTATAATAGTTATCTATATTTTTGGTTTTCCTTACCTAGGTGTAGGATTTTACTTTTCTTTGCATTAGATAGGGCTCAGAGTTTAGTTGTTGTTTTTTTCTTTCTTTTTGAAGATGGGAACCACATTAGCTTTTTCCCAGTTTCTCAGGTAGTCCCCGTGTCCCAAGATTTTTTTTTTAAGATGTGCAGTGGTTCTGAGATTTCATTTACCAGCTCCTTTAGGACTCTGGGACCTGGTGTTCTCTTACTGTTTTTGCTTATTTTAACTTTAGTTTACAGTCTGTTTTATTTTTCCTTTCCAGTTATATTTCTGGTTAGTTGGGTTGCATTTCTTTTTGCAAGAAGACATGCAAAGAATGAGTTAAGCAACTCATGGCTTTCTCTGTGTTGCCCTCTCTCCTTAGTGGTCCAACTATTTCCTTGATTTTTTTTCTTGTTTTTTATGTATTGGAAGAATCTTTTATATTATCTTTCACCTTTGTTGCAAGTCGTTGTTCATTCAAGGCTTTTGTTTCCTGATTTTTCTTTACAGATTCTTGCTATCTGCTGATATTCTGCCTTAGTTACGTGTCCCTCTTTCCATTTTTGTATCTGTCCTTCATTCATTCGATTTGTCAGTGAGGTCTTTGTGCAGCCATGCTGGTTTCTTGGATTTCTGTTTTTTTTTCTGATTGGTATTATGTTAATGATGCAGTTTCAAATCCTTCTACAACTTCGTCTTGGTTGGTTATTAACCTATTTTATTTCTCACTTGGTGCAAAATTAGTTTTCAAGTTTCCATGCCTTTAATTTCTGTGTCTGCCATAATATTTATATTTAGCACTTCCAGTATCAAAATGAATAGCATCCTTTTCTTGTGCCCTTTTTTATGTATTTAAAATCATTCTCATTTTGTTTTTAATCTGTCTCTTAGAAAAAAAGCTTAAGAGAGCTGAATGTATAAATTCATTTAGGAACCTTTTAGTTTGCTGCCATTATTGAAGTATATATTTTATAGTCAGCATTCAGTGAAGAGATGGGCCTATAGTTTTATCTGCATTAAATCTGAATCTTATTTTGGGATCAAAGTAATATTTGCTCCCATTCAGGAATGTGGTACCTTTACATCAATCAATACCTCAGTATGTAAAATCTTTGTAAAATTCTGCCACTGGCCCACCTAGTCCTGGTGTTTGGTTGTTCTTTTGTCTCTTGATCTGCTTCTGATAATTCCATCATTGATATTCATTCATTTAATAGTTTTTGTCCTTTTCTGGTACTTTAGGCAATTCCATTTTTTTTTTGAAATATTCTTTAATTTTATTTTCTGAAACTTCTTGCTAATACAGCTTTTCATAATATTGAATTATTTTTGTTTATCCTCATTTGGTAGTATAGAGTTTCTTTCTCATCTACCAGCCTATGTGTCAATGTCTTCTCTTTCTCTGTTTTGATTTGTGTAAGTTCTGTTTAGCGTTTACAGAGCACAGGACCTTCTGTTAGGGAAGGAGGAAGAATGTGTGTGTATGTGTGTGTGATTGAAGGGTGGGAAAGCAAATTTTGTTGTTGTTGTTGTTTTTATGTGCACATCCCAAAAGCAAACCCCAGAATTTTTCGGTTCTACAATGTGAAGCCCGTGAAAGTGGAGGTCCTAGTACTAGCCGTACAGGGGCGGCTACGTCCTCGCAGATCCCCTTTTTGGATCTGATAAACCTAAGGAGATTCCCTACAGGAAGGGGGCCTTACTTCTATGAGGGAATCGGAAGTCCTTCCCAGAGTTTTTTTAGTCTCTGAAACTGTTGAGCGTGCCACTAGCTAAGCCAAAGTGAACCTTACATTTAAAGGATCATGGGAAGCTCTAGTTCGAGGGTGGCGGAGACCCTTGTGAGGCCTTGGAACCTGGGACGCCAGGAATATGTCTGTATGACAGGAATGTGCAAAAGTAAAAGCAGAGAACTTGTGTAGAAAATGGGCTTTGCTGAGGGATGACACAGAGAAACAAAACAAAACAAAACAGCCAATTTGGCTAAATAAAGGTACTTAAGAAAACAGAAAAGGAAAAATGTTGAGATGTTTGTTTGTTTGTCTCTCTCTCTTTTCTTCTCTCTCTCTTATATGTAACCACATGGTTTGTTTGTTAAGATTTGTGCCTTCCCTAATTTAACTGAGATTTATGGCAGGAAGGACTTGTGTGTGTGTCCTGTCATCCTCTTTGTCCCTGTTTTTGTGTCTGTGTACGTCTTTGTCTTGTCTTGTGCGCACTCGAGTAATTGCAACTGTAAAATGTCTCTGTTTCCTAGAGATATGAATTTCAAATTGTTAGAAAAAAATTAAAAGCACTGAAAAGAAAGGAAAATGTCTTTGCCCAGTTAGGTCTGGCCAACCTGGTCTGGGACAAGGAACAGAGTTAAATTTTCCTATTCCTCTCTGTGTTTTTAAGAACAGCCCAAAATTTAAGGGACAATGTTTTAAGTTAATTTACAGGAAAATTCCACTCTCACATTTACTGTATGTACATGCAAACAGTTTTAATATTGCTCTTCTGTGATGTTTAATGGATGCCAATTCTCTGCTAAGATGGAAATGTCTGTTCATTTTTTCCCCCGGTGATGTCTCCATTTTGTTATAATTGATTTAACTGTGATACTGATGTGTTGTTTGTTTTCCTCAAACCCTGCCTGCAAGTATCTACCCCCCCCCCCAAATCTCTAATCCTTTTACAATGCCTCTCGTGGTAGAATTACCAGCAAAAGGGGGAAGGGACCCTGTTCTTATGTCTTTCAGCCCTGCACACATGATCCTGAAGCCTATGGAAGCAGAGCAAATGGGCTCAGACACTGCCTCCAGTAAAGACATTCCATCCATTTGAGCCAGAATTGGGTTTGAATCTAGTCCTCTAGTCATCACAGCAACCAGAGTGGAGCAGATCTTTCCAAGCCTGACTGACCAGCCTTACCACCAAAACCTAAGGCCACCCAGCAGACATGAATGAAAGGACCCTGAGATGGACAAATAAAGACCAAACATCTATTTTCAATCCCCGAAGACAGCTGAAAAGACTAGGGGGGAGGGGGGAACGTCATTGTAAAGTTTTCTTTCTTTGCTTCAGTCACAGAAATTCATTGTAAAGTTTTCTTTCTTTGCTTCAGTCACAGAAATTCATTGTAAAGTTTTTTCTTTGTTTTCTTTCTTTCCTTGCTTCATTCACTGAAATTCATTGTAAAGTTTCTCTTTCTTGTCTCATCTATATTGTAATCAGTTTAATGTACTCATGTAAGAATTGTATTGGGAGTGGTTGCCACAGTGAGTTCTGTACACTTTAGATTTCTGTCTAGTGGGAGGTAAATTTGTAGCTGCATACACAAACACACAGAGACACGCCATTCAGAATTAGACTGAGGTTATCCTTTTTCCACCTACCTCCACCCAAAGCTGCTTTTAGCTTGCTGGTTTTTTGTTGTTGTTGTTTTGACTCCTGCTTTGTGGCATTAAAGCCCAGGCAGTCATATCTCCCTGCTAATTCCATGGGGACGGGGACAGGTCCCCTCAGGCAATTTCCCCACTTGAAGAGCTAGCAGAAAGGATTTTCAAAAACCCAAGGCCTGACTGCTGCCCAGTAAAGCAGGGTATTTTGCACTGGTGGTCTCAGGAGTAAGAGTCCCAGGGCTCATTCTAAAAAAAAAAAAGAAAAAGAAAGGAAAAGCCTGGATTGCACACTGGCTAACTTCAATTTGGACTCACAAATCCTAGATGCACTAAAGTAAGAGCTAGGGCAGATTCAAGAACCATCCCTTGGAAATGGGCAGCCTGTGATTTCAAGGTAAACCATGGCTGTGGGAATATTGTGGGACCTGTGCTTGCTTGAAACCTGTCTGGGAGCTCATCGAAAGTGTTATCAAACATCTGAACATAATTGGCATGGAAAATTGGATACTGTAAATTTATTTCCAGAACTTTTGCCCTGGCCATTGACCATCATGATTGAAAGCTCTCCTTTTGGGAGCCACTGAAGGAATCCTGCTGCTGCCTCTTTCAACTGCCTCTTTCAACGTCTTCCCCTCTGCATCAGAGAAAATTGAAAGCACCCATAAAATCTCCCTGACCTGATCAATTTGAAGCTTGTGTCAAAACATGTGTTGCACTCACATGTTTTGAAAAAAAATGAGGGATTGTAGGAAGTTAGCACCCACCCCTCTCCTAGGAAATGAGATATCCTAGGAGATATTAAAAGGTAGAAAATATTCTGTGGAACACATCTGGAAACATGCTTTTAAACAGACAAAAGACTCCTCTTGGAAACTCCCACCCTTGCCAATGGGTCATTGGGGGCTGGGCCCAGCTCACATATTCCTCTCACCTGGCCTGGAAGTCTGCATAATAAAACCACAATAGGATTTGCCCAAGGCCCTTTCATTCAGCCAAAGCTGGATTAGACAAAAGCCAAGAGTTGCCCCAGCATGCCCCTGGGGGGTCTGAGAACCAATGGGATACATTTCTATACAGGAACAGGAAACTAAGAGGTGGGACCCAACATAGACTATAAAACAAGGAACTCAGCATCTCTTCTCTCTCTTTTTTCTCTTCACCTGGAACCATGTAAGCTACCTTTTCTGTACAGGGGCTCATGCCATGTGCTCCTGTCCACCATTAAACCTTCTTTCCAAGCAACCTTCATGAATCCAGTGTCTTTTTCCCCACTTGGAACTGAACCCAGAAGGATATTCCTTACAACAGTATGAATCAACTTACAGTTGAGGAAGAAATGCTTAAAATAAACCCATTGAAATGGACCAATCCTTAATAGGCTTATCTAAGAGCTTTGTCAGACTTAAGGATAAAATTCCCAATGGCTGAAATCAGACAATGTGAAACCATAAATTAACGATATTATGGTTTTGTATAGGGTGGAAACTGAAGCTATGGTGGCTTGGGTTATAATACAAAAAGGCATGTCATAAACCATGGTTTATAAGCACTGGCTTTACTTATTGCCCTATGTAAACTAAACAGGTTTCATACAGTATGCTAACCATAGGCCTCTCTTCTTAAACATAACGGCATATTGATAAAATAAGTGGTGTGTTACAACTTAAGATGCATCCTTTAGTTTTTGTATCATGTCACATGTAAGTATGTAAAAAGTGGAATTTGTTAGGGCATTGCAAAGTGCTTTACATACTTTGAAAACATGCTAAGCTATAGTGTGTAGTTTGTTTCATTTTTATTTTGTATAATGTATGAACATAATCCGTTGTGTTAAGCAATCCATAGTTAAATGCAATCTTTGAAACAATCTTGCTCTTTGTCATGTATATTCTTATTCTCCTCAAACTTTTCTTTACTCTGAGCAAACACCAACAGCACAATTTTAATGGTCTGCTTTTGTCTTACCATGTTAAAATGATGGTTTATGCATAACTGTGGTGTAAACTCAACTATTACATTCAAAACTCAACTATTACGACATTCAAAAAACTGAGGCAGTTAAAAAATTATCACCCCAATATTTTGAGCTATTGACATGTTCAGACCTTTGAGAAACAACCTCATAAAATGCTGTCAGAGTGGGCATGGCTAATCCCGTTTACCAGAATACAAAACTGATCACATTATTCTCTAGGCTGGTGATCAATTCATCATTAGGATACCTGTTTTGTGGATGCAATATAGAATAGATTGGTGAATAGATTTCCAAGAAGAGTTCAAAGTGCTCCTGTTGGCTTACAAAAGCTACAATATTTTGGAGCATCTTCTCCAAGGAGAATCTGTCTTCCTTATTTAGGCAACTCAGATAGGAGCTAGGAAGTTTCTTCCCCTTGTGAGGTGAAATGGGTAGAGCACTTCACCTCACAACTTTCTTGTAGCAGCTCCCTCTCATCAGTATCTGGATGGCCCCTATTTGGGTTATTCTGGGAAAGTGAAGACTGTTCAACAAGGCTCTGGAAGGCTCTTTTCCATCAAGGATCCTGATTACTTTGTTTCATTCTGTTTTTTATTGTTTGATTATTTTTAATCATTATATTTCTGCATTTTAATTATGAACTGCCTGGAGTGTTGTAAAGAAACAACATACAAAGACACAAGTACATAAATAAAAAGCTTGTATTTCATTTCACTGTATTTCATTTCTAATCTTTGACATGTTATTTTATCCGGAAGGTAATAATTACAGATAAATTATATTAATGTCAACTGAATGCTGCCCAATTAAATATCTTCCAAAAATTTCAAGATTTGAAATTAATTCATAGGGCAAATTGATAATCTCTTCAATCTCTATGGATTTTAAAATGAAGGCAGTTCAAAAACTTCATTGAAGTACTATATTTTATCTTGTTTTTACTGCCTTTGAAGTTCTGCTAAAAGATAAACTACAAATCTTTATATCAAAATAAATTATTTTTTTAAAACTATAAACTATAATCTATTTTTCCTAATGAAAATACAAGGTTTCACACATACAAACAACAGATCAGTAATATCAGAAACAAATCAACTACAGTAAGTATAAAATCAGGACCTCAATTAAAAGCCAAATTTATACATTACATGATTTATTAAGAGTTATTCTAAGAAATGGCTATATGTGTTTGTGTGTGTGTGTGTGTGTGTGTGTGTGTGTGTATACACACACACACACACATATGCATACGTACGTACGTACGTACGTATGTATGTATGTATATGTATGTGTGTGTATATATATATATATATATATATATATATATATATATATATATATACACACACACACACACACACACACACACACACACACACACAAACACATATAGCCATTTCTTAGAATAACTCTTAATAAATCATGTATCAGTCCTTTAAATATCTTCTTAAACACAAAGATTTTTAAAAACTTTAAAAGGCCAATAAGGCAAAATATATGCCTTGGGCATCTAAATTTTTGATGCAGCAAAAAAAACCAGACAAAAAACAAAAACTGATTACATCATGAGCTGGTGAGGGAGGCTTCTATTCTTTGCTTTAGTGGGATTGCAGGGGCTTTGGGGCAGAGGGTCAATTTGGGTCTGACAGGATTAGGTAAAGAGGGGAGTTGGGTTGGACCCATGTACACCTCCTATAGATTCAGAGAGCAATTATTAGGAAAGTCTGCCTAAGGCCTTGAAATGCTCTTGAGTATATGATACTAGGTTATTGCATCACTTATCTGATTATAAGGCCTGTGCAATGCTTTGAAAGAAAGATGAAAAGGCCCTTTGGAGCATGCAGGAGTGTGACTGCAGCAAGTCTTAAAACCATATGCATCTTGAGAGAAGGCGTGGCTAAAGTTGCGGCGCTACGGAGTTTCCCCGCGCTCCGCGGGAAGCCCCAAATCCGCGCTGTCCAGGGACCTGGTCTGGACAAGACCAGGTCAGAAACTACCCTGGAGGGGTGGTGAAGAAGAGGGCGCTTGCTGGGAGGGGGCTGCAAACCCCCCAGGGAGCCAGCTTTGCCCTCGACCGGTGGCGTCCAGAAGACGGCTCTGATGCTGTCCTAGTCGCAGCGGTCACATTGGAAGGATTAAACTTGCAAGTTTGGAGTCATCTGGAAAGGAGAATTTGATGTGACGTGCTGGAGAAGCCGAAGAAGACAGAGAAGATAGAGGTTGGTGAATGATATAGCCAAAGGAAACTATTAAAAGGAACATTTCAATATTAAAAGGGGATCAAAAGGACCGCAAATTAAAGAGCGGCTGTTTAATATGTGGATACAATGATGCAACAAAATTATAGGGACTTATAACTAAAACCCAATTATTGAAGATCTGGAATTTTGTTTAAAAGACTTGATCAAAGCACAAGAAATTTGGAAACTAAATTTAGAAGAAATATTTGAAAATTGGAATGGATTTAAAAATAGAAAATTCAAAACAGGAAAGGCAGAGTTGAAAAATTCAACTGGAAAATGCCATCTGGTAAATGGAGGAATCACTGCTACAGTAGAATATCTTTGTGGATGTTTGGACAGCTGTTTGACCCTGAACAAGAAAAACTTCTTTGAAAGCAGAGGAAATTCAGAACAGACTGTAAACTTATTATTGTTTGAAAGAACTGTTTGAACTGACTTAGATAAGGATGAACATGAATAGATGTTAACAAATAAAGACAGAAGGAACTGGTTTATTTGAATTACTAAAAATGAAAACTTGTTAATTATAAAAGGCTGTGAAACACATATATGTTAACACTGGATGGATTGTGAAAATTAGTGATTTGTGACTTTGTGACATGGAGATTTGTATTTACTAAGGATTGGTGGCACTTTTGAGACTGAAGCTATCCAAACTTTTGGATTTGCGAATTGTGACTTTGGAGAACAATGGAATGGATTGTAGAAAGTACTGATTTCTGACTTTGGGACGTGGAGATTAGTGATTATTGAGAATTGGTGGCATCTCTGAATGAACTTTGATTAAAGATTGAATTTTGACTAAAAGATTGAACCTATCTAAGCTTTGGACTTAAAAACTGAGAATTGAGACTGTAAAGATATGGAGAGAATTGACTATGAAGAATTTGCTGAGTTTTTGAAGGATCTTTTTGAAAACTTTAGAAGATCTGTATTTGGAAGATTTGAGACAGGAAAAAATGAAACACAAATGGAAAAAAATGGATAAGAGAACAGAAGAAGAAAAGAAGAATGATGAAAATATTATAAATGATGATGAAAAGGGAAAGAATATTAAAAATGCAATGCTGACTAATGATTATGTTAATGATAATGATTCCACTGGGTTTAACAGTGAAAATAGAGATAAAGATAATAGAGATAAAGCTATTAAATACAATCATGTTCAGATTGATGATAAAGACTTTGAGACATATAAAATGAAAAAAGAAATGGAGAAAATTAGATATACACAGAAAGTAAATTTAAGAGGAAGGAAAAGAGCGTGGGGAAAGAGAAGCTGTTGGTATAAAATTAAAAGAAAGGAAAAAGAAGTCAAGCAGATGGGGTGGAGGAAATATATATATATAAATGAAATAGTCAAGAAATTAAAAGGAAATGGATGATGGCATTGAAATATTATGGAAATGTTCTTTCTTTTTACTCAATATTACTATTTTATTAAGAGTTAAGATTTTTTTCTGTTCTTTTTATATAGATTAATATTGTTTAATAAATTAAAAGATTTGACATTTTAGATCAGCGATGGCGAACCTATGGCACGCGTGCCACAGGTGGCACGCAGAGCCATATCTGCTGGCACGCGAGCTGTTGCCCTAGCTCAGCTCCAGAGTGCATGTGTGTGCCGGCCAGCTGATTTTTGCCTCATGCGGAGGCTCTGGAAGGGCATTTTAGGCTTCCGGAGGGGAGCAGGGGGCATTTTTGCCTTCCCAGGCTCCAAGGAAGCCTCTGGAGAGGGGAGTGTAATGGAAAAAAAGCAGAACAGACTGAGGATCGATGATATTGATGTATAAGATATTGACTTTTGAATGATGGATTATAAATGTAAAATTGTGTACTTTATTGTAACATTTTAAGGTATATGTCTATTAAATTGTAAAAGTGGTGGAGGAAAAAATAAAAAAAATTGGAAAAAAAATCATATGCATCTTTTCCAGATTGCTAGCAGCTGCAGTGGACCAACATAGATCCTATAGCAGAGGTGTCAAACTCATGTCATCACAGGGGCGTCACATGACGTATCAGGACTTTTTCCCCCTTCACTAAACTGGGAATGGGCATGGCCAGCATGTGACGCATCCGGCCCGCAGGCTGGGAGTTGACAGCCCTGTCCTATAGGAAGGGCTGTCTACTTTAAACAATTACAGATACAAGTTATGTTTGTGCTCCCCAGGATCTAAACCACCTTTTTGCATTCAAATACTGTATGAAACCTGATTATAATGCAATTCAGATAGTTATATGCCAAATGGTAACATCTTAATGCTTTGCTGAATTCTCTCTGCATGAATACATACAATAAAAATGAAATGTTTAGTGTTTAGTTCCTCCTATTCTTCACCTTCACAAGATTTAGAAAAACAAAACAAAACAAAGGCAAAATTAGTAGACCTCTGGTCTAAGTAATTGTTAACTGAGAACACTAAATACTCCTCAGATATTTATACTGCATTAAATTTTGCCATTCCAAAACGTGAGCATGTTGCATTTCTCTGAATTACTTGAACAAAAGAGGAACACTTGAACAATATTTGGATCCATGTCCCCATCCTCTTACTTTTACTGCTGGTTGCATTTAAGTCTTCATGGAGACCAACAAAGCATTCTTATTGCCAACTGTAGTATCAGCATCCGAACAGCTACGAAAGAAAAAAAAATGCAGAAATTACTTCTCTGTTTATTTCATTAGAAAATATGTAAAGTAGAATAGAAGGAACCATCCCAGTAAACTAGGAATTAAATATATCCTTTTGTTTTAATATCATTCTGCCACAATATGATAGTATTTAAAAAGAACGAACTCATATAACATAGGTACCAAATTAATATCACAAAGTAATGAAAATACCGGTAGGTCTTCTGTCTTTCTGAAATGTTAACAATGTTTGGCTCAAGAAACTTGATCCAAAATTTTAAAAGTGGTTTAGTTTTAAAAGAAAAAATATGATGGGGCAGATTATGAATTACATGGTGGTTAAAGGGACCAGAGTAGAAATCATGAGATGGTGAGTTCTAATCCTGCCTTCGATATGTACCAAGCTGGGGGATTTTTGGCCAGTCATTCTGCCAGACCTAAGGAAGAAAGCTAGGACAAACTACTTCTGAAAAATGTTGCTAAGAAAACTGCATGAATTTGTCCATGTAGTTGCCAGGAGACAAGACTGTTTTGCACATACTGCACATACATGCATATTTTACTTGCTACAGGATTAACTATTTTCACTTACGGTATGTTTTCTTTAAGTAGGCTTTTCAGCATAGTTTGGGGGGGGAAATCACTATACATGTAAATCAGAAATAATTAGAATGCCTGGAACAAAAATATTTTGGCTCCAGAACCAAACTGCTTTCAGAGCAAGTCAAGGAAATTTGGGCCAAAAGCTGATTTTCTCTACTATTTTGAAAGAGATCTATCTCCTTGGATTGTGCAGCAGCACTTTGGATTCAGCCGAGGTGGTGCAGCGGTTAGAGGCAGTACTACAGGTCACTTTAGCTGACTGATCCGCAGGTCAGCGGTTCAAATCTCACCGGCTCAAGGTTGACTCAGCCTTCCATCTTTCCGAGGAAGGTAAAATGAGGACCCAGATTGTTGGGGGCAATGTAAATATACATTGCTTACTGGTGTAAACTTCTTAGAGAGTGCTTGCACTGTGAGGCAGTATATAAATCTCACAAAATAAATAAATAAATAAATAATGTACAGTTACAGCACCTGTCTGCTACTCTGTAACATTGTCACATCTTTTCATTAGACCAAACGGCTCCACTCAGTCCCTTTTTGAAATTGAAACAAAAGCATGGTACAATTCTAGTATCTCCCCTGCAACCCCAGAGGAATGTCCCTTACAATACCTCTGAACCCTAAATCTGCTTTTGGCCTTGGTCTAAGCTCTAAGGATAAATTTGGGGGGGATGGACAATCATCAACTGAAAAGCAGTTGTTTCTGTTGAACTGCCAGCTATTTTCTCATTTTTTTATTACAATAAATGAACAACCAAAAATAATACAATTCAGCACAAAATAGAAATCAAGATATAGATAACATTCTCTAACAACATATTGCCAAACCGATAAACAAAATAGCAAATTTTCACAAACTGAAGTGTTATTTTATGTTCTATATTGGGCAGTAGAAAAAAAAAAGGAAATCTGCCTTGATAAACATAGAAGAATCAGTATGACAAGTGAGAAATAGGCAAATTTTGGCAGTATATTAGGACATGGCTAATTGACACCCCTCTCAAGAGCCACAAGGACCAAGCATTCAGAATAAAGAATACTTGTACATCGGTTCTGCAAATCTGCTCAGGGCATCACATCAAGATGTACTAGTGTGAATGCCCTCCTCAATTTGGTGTGAGTAAATCCATATAGTTTGCCAAATTATATGGACACTCTAAATTGACAACAATTAATGGAGGGGTTTTTTTTAAATCCTCTAGCAGTCTGGACAGCAATGTCCCATAGGACAGTCTAACAATTTTCTTTGATTAAAAAAGTCCTATGATAAGTAAGGTTGATGAGTGCAGGGCTACACTAGCCATCTTCTGTTCCATTTCAGCTATCTAATACAGATAGTCCTTGAATTACGAATGCAATGGAGCCTGCCAATTACATTAGTTGAGGATTCATTGGAGTGAATTGCAAAATTTGACCATGATCACTCCCTGCTTTCGCCCACACATTCGCTAATTGCACATGAGGCATCCAGAGGTGGGTTTTTGCCGGAGCTGCCGGGTGCGCAGCTCCAGTAGGGAGCGGCCGATAGTGCAATTTGCGCGTGACCACTCTGGAGCCCTCTCTGCCGGTCCACCATGGGCGGCACCATTTTTTTTCATTAATTTTTGGGCGATTTTGCTTCTGCGCATGCGCAGAAGCAAAATTGCACCGAAATCTCGTGAGGGGATGTGCATGCGTGCGAGAGTTTGGTGAGATTTTGCTTCCGTGCATGCGCAGAAGCAAAATTGCACCGAAATCTCATGCGCACGCATGTCCCTTTGCAAGATTTCAGCGTGATTTTGCTTCCGCGCATGTGCAGAAGCAAAATCGCACGAAGGGGCCCACGCGTGTTGCGAGCGCGCCCCCCCCGAAACTTGGAGATGCGCACGCAGCGCACCGGCACCGGTAAGACAGCAACCCGCCACTGGAGGCATCTCACAGTGGGGAAGTTCATGGGCAGCCTAGTGATGGAACAGGCCACCTGCTTAAGACCACCCAAGGCCTCCCCTGACCCACTGAGATATCTCATGCTCCCCACAGTTGCTTCCCCCCCCACCATCCTGTCATGCTAGGTCTGCCTATGGAGACTCACTTACCTTGCAAAGATCTAGCGAGCTGTCTGCTCTCCAGCCTCTTTGCCTGCTCCCGAGCTCCAAAAGAGGAGCGATGAGAGCAGAGGGAAAGCAGGACGAGCATTCCCTGCTCAGCTTCTCTGACTCACCGAGCTGCCTGCCACATCTGGAGTGGTGGGCAGCCTCAGTGAGTGTCCTCCAAAGGCTTCCATTGTCGATGCAGAAAAGCATTTGCATGCCAACGGGAGGCTTTGGGGCTGCGTTCCTTCAAGTGTCCTGTTGGCATGCAAACATTTTTCACTTGGAGACTGGAAGTTTCTGGGGGCCATGATTTTGCACAACTTCAGGCACCCATCTGCTTTTGCAGAGACAATTCACCCCGATTGACTCATTCTGGCTGACTCAACTGGCCATCTCACCATGGAACAACTCAAGAAAGACACAAGTGAATTGTTGCGGGCCTTGTCTTGCTTTAGGTTTGAAGTTTGAACCTTCTCAAGTTAGTAATCTTCAAGGCTGGGGTGGGCTGAAGCATAGAGTCCCAGGGGCTTGTTGACCAAGGCATGCACTACATTGGCCAAGCTCTGGAGCAAGTGTGGCACTCCCAGGTAGTCCGTGCACAGATCCAGGCTGAGGGCATTGTGAGAGGAGGCCTGCTGCCACCATTTTTTCCTGGCACACCCACTGTGAGGGCCAGCAATTTGCTGAAATCGGTGGTACCAGTCCCGCCAGATGGCCACAGTGAGTCAGGAGGGGTGAATCAGCCATGACGAATTGTCCTGTACCCCTTTCAAATATCAAAACTCAAGGCATGATAACCTTAAAGGTCAATGCTACCTGTCATGCCATTTGAGATGCTAATTAAAAATGATTATTTCTCTAATAATTAGAAGAAAAGGAGATCCAATAAAATGCTAGAAGTAATAAATATAAAAAGCTCCATAACAATCCACCAAAGGTAGTAGAAAGCTTTTTATCCCAACAGTTTCTATTTTCAACAGAACGTTGGAAAGAAAATTGCCAATGGGTTCAGGATTCTGCCAATTGGTCAGCATGATAACTTTCCAGAACCAAAAAGGAATAGATCTAAATATGATGTGGTGGAACACACACACACACACACACACACACACACACACACACACACACACACACACACACACACACACATACTGAGTCTGAAAATGGGTCACATCTCACTAGTGGTTAAATGAAAACAATTCCAGGAAAAAAAATCAGCAATCCATTTTTGTAAGAGAATAATCCCAAAATCTGTATTTTAGGTAAAATAATTTTCTCAGTGAACAAATATCCTCAATATCAAATGTTTCATGATAGATTTTTTTAAATTTACTGCTAAGATAAATAGATTGGTTTAAAAGATAAAATTGTCCAATCTCAAGGGGGGGAATTAAATTTGTATTAAAAACGCTGCATCATTCAGAGTGGGACAGACTGAATTCAGGGGGGAAAAAGATGACAATAGAATTTATCCCAGTTAACATCATAATAAAGAATTGTCTTTTAATCAGAAAGAAGACATTATTAAGAGATGTACCTGTATGATACTATAGAATGTTGAAGTTTTTGTTTATCTGACAAGAAAAGAAAAATACGTTATCATTTTATATTAGAAATTAAAGATATGTACAAATAAACACTCTTCTGTTTAACAACAGCTCCTCCACCTTTCCTGGATTTTATTGTCTCAACTTATTCTTTCGAATCCAGCCCTTTATCAAATTCAGGCAATGTTCACAAGTACCAATAGGTGCTTGGAACTGGATGATAAATAGATTCCCCATCTATTCTTATGTTATGATGGGCCAGGAAAGAGTCTACTGTTATACAAACACATGCACAGCTTTGGATCATTCACTCATACACAGCTTGCCTGTCAAGCCATGCAGATCTCACAGCAGCCCTTGCTTCCTACCTGCATTTTCCTGGTAAATATGGCTAAAGCATACAAACAAGTGGGAAATAAGTAGGAACACATTAAATCACTTTCATATGAGCACTGAGCCACATAAGTTTCTTAATTTAACGTTACAGTAAAATGTTATTGATTGCAATGTACATTTGTTTTCTCACACACTCACATGCTCATCCCCACTTGCCCACATCCTTCTCAACTGACCTAGACTGTGCAGGCACTAGCTAAAAGGGAATGGAAGCTGCCAGGTCCAGATCCAGAGTAACTCAAAGGTTAGATGAGCTTCAGATTTTCAAAGGAAAGTCCAGCCCATTATATGCAAAATGCTGATGGTGTCATAGTGTAAAAAAAAGTCTCAATGGAACAGATGGATACACAAACATCCACTAGGCAATTCCCTAATGAGGGAAATTTTGATAAGGTTACCATTCATACTACATATAAAAGGTCTGTTTAAAGAATGGCATGGTCAGGGCAACTTGAACCTTCCAGGGGGATACTATTCATGAGGATAAATATCAGGTTGAAGAAGGCATGCTATCTGTTAGGTTCTCATACTGAAGAGGCAAGGAGGTGAGTGAGTGGCTTCAGCTCTTTATTAGGTCATGGTGGGAAACAACAGCAAAGACCCCAGCTGTGGCTAGGGTTTAAATAGGATAGCCCTGGCTTGGACCAGGGCCAATCAGGAGCAACCTGTTGATGACAATAAGCTGGACCGGATTGGGAACTTCCAGCTAAGATGTAAATGTAGGGACATAACACTATCTATGTCTCATCAAATGATACAATTTTAAAGATGGGACCTGGAGTGTAGGCACGGTGTTCAATATTGCTTATTGGTCAGAAACAATGGGCAATGAAACAATGATCACCCATGGGCAAAATGGATGATCCCTCAGTTAGTCAAGTCCTATGCTATAAAGCAGAGGCCGCCAACCTTTTTTGTACCATGGACTGGTTTCTGGGAAAACAATTTTTCCATGCACCAGTGGTGGTGGGGGAGGGGGAGGGGGAAATGGTTTTGTGCACTATCTCGATCACACATGCACAGATGAAGCTTCACTAACTTGCATGCCCAGTTCCTAACAGGCCATGCACCAGTACCAGTCCATGGCCTGGGGGTTGAGGACCCCTACTATAAATAATTTTATGGGTCACAACCAACACCTTGAATTGCACCTAGAAGCTTATTAGTGATCAGCAGAAGTATTACATCGGCATACTAAGATGTGCCCATAATTGCCTGCATCTCTGGTTTTTTGATCAGCTGCAGCTTTCAAGTGATCTTCAAGAGCAGCCCAACCTACAGTATATTACAATAGTCTATATCAGAGGTCTTCAAACTTGGCAACTTTAAGACTTGTGGACTTCAGAATTCCCAGAATTCTGGGAGTTGAAGTCCACAAGTCTTAAAATTGCCAAGTTTGAGGACCCCTGGTATATGCAAGGCATATAGTAGTAGACTACTGTACTAGTTTTGACATTTTCCACAGAAGTTCACAGCTCTCTTTGATGACTCTGTCAAGAAATCAACTGTGATTGAATGCCTAGGAGACCATGGATGCAGAGAAAGTTAATTAAGTAAAATAGCTGAATGAAGTATTCTGTATCTTGCTTTTTATTTTGCCCCCAAGACACTCTGATTAAACAAAATGTGGATATCAACGATCACTCTGATTTGAGGACTGTCAGTCACTGAAGCCAAGATTCCTCCTCCTTTCCCTTCAACCAAAAGGAAATATTTATAAGAGTAAGTATCAATTTTTCAAAATTCTGTTTTAGTATATAACAGTGCTCTCAAATACATATTGGAGGCAGATTTTCATGAAGGATTTTGAATCAGAAGCAGAGCATATTTAGAATTTTCTATTCTACTCTTAACTGATTTGATACCAGAAATAATAGGAAAGAAGAAACATAAAACAAATACTAAGATGAGTATCCATAGAATCAAGGAAGCAATTAGAAAAACAAGGGTGTTGTCAATACTTTTAATATGAATTTAACTAGTTAAAATGAAATTAGTAATTAAATATGACCTACTAACGTGGATGATACTGCTACAACATTGATCACTACTACATACCTGTTACCTTTTTGCAGTGATGGCAATTGAATTTTATGCTGACCATGCTGACAAGGATTATTACAATCACCACCAGAATGACAATGAAGATGATGATACCTAAGTGGGAGTGGAAAACATCCATAATAACTTTTATATTGTATATCATTAGATACTAACAATGTCAATGGTTACCAATACTGCCCCTCCAAGGAGAACATAACCAAAGGTGACCTGCTCAGCAATTCTGCCCTAATGACCATTATTATGATTGCTCAAAAGGGAGGGGGGAGAGTTTCAGTTTTAACATGCTCACTTCTGAGTTCTCATGCTCAAAACTAAGCAATAATAGAGATGGGTACAGAACTTAACAGTGTGAGCTAAATGAGACTGGAGATCTACGTTGAATTCTAATTTGTCCCAGGAATCAATCAGTGCTAAGGTTTTATTGCTCTGGAAATCTATACCTCATGAGATCTAATGGTTTAATAGAAACCTCCTCACATAAGATTTACTTGTGCACCTGCAAATAGGACAAAAACTGATAGGTGAAAGCTTTACAAGGGAAGAATTAAATAAATCAAATCAATGTCAATAATATTAAACTATTTCCATTAGTATTTCTAAACAAAACAAAACTTATGCCACCATGTCTACTTACTTAATGCTGCCACTGTTAAGGCTGCTGATCTTTCTTCTGTAGGATAAGGGGTAGTAGGAAAATCTGGTTTTTCATTCTGGAAATCTTTTGTGAGAATCATCAGTTTAGATGTACCTGTGGATACTTGGAAAAAGAGGATGCAGTTGAATAAAAGGAGTAAAGAAATATCTCTTTGTTTATATGTGAAACAAAGATAAAGACAACTTTTGGGAAGGGAAGTTTTAAAACTCCCTTTGGGAGCTGTCGAAAAGTAATGGGCATCCATCTTTCTGTAGGCATTTCATGTTTTTTTAAAGTGTGCCTGTGTCTTAATTTCACTTTTGAAATTTGCCTTGCTTTTTGTCTTTAAAACTACAGTAGACCTGCTGAATGCTGATTTGTTTCTTATTGAAGTTTAGCTGTTCTCTTTCTTTTTCCTTTGATTTATGTTATTGTTCTAAATAACTTTCACTTTAACAGGGCATGCTTGTCGATGGTGAAGTGCTTCCATTGATTTATATTAATATTGGACTCTCACCACAGGGTTTTTGTTATCTTTTTAATTTCCAAAATACTTGGTGTGTTTATTATTTTATTTTTATTTTAATCTTGGATCGAAATATCCAGAAAATACATTTCCTGCTTTCTTCTGCTTCAGCTTCTTTATTCTCTGGTTAAGCTTCATAGAGCAACAATATACTACTTTACAGACAAGCAATGGCTAAAATCTGAGAAAATATCTTTTGGCAACATGCAACTTTTAATTGAAAGCTTTTTTAAAAAAAAAGTTTGATGAGATAATAATGCTCATATAAAATATGTGGAGTCTTTGAAGAAATCTGATTTGAAAGCTGCAGATCAAAGAGATATTGACTACATACAGACAACTAAGTTGATTCCATACATCTCTCTGAACTTGAATCTGCATTTGTTTGCAATAGCAGAAGCCTGACATGGAGAAGTGTCAATTGGTTTTTCTTGGGAGGACTGGGGAAGATTGGAGAAAGGTTTTATTACTCTTAATTGCCAACCACTTTTACCTGGACGTTGCTGGGAAGATAGATGAATTGTGGAGATTGAATATATTATATTTAACTAGATAATAACTGATAAGAAATGGTATCAAGAAAGAAATGTGGATATTTGATCCAGGATTACTCTTAACTTTTGGTATGATTTGGGATAGATAAGATGCCATGGTAAATTCGCAGTAACACTTTGTTAACAGAGGGTTTGGAAACTCTAATCTTGTCCTTTTCATTGTTATTGTTCTTCCTGTTAACTATTTTGTCATTAATATAGCATATAGATGACAGTTTAATAGTTTGCAAATGGATTTACTAGTTTAAAAAAATGGAGAGGGGACTTCTTTTGCAAGGGCTGAGAACTAATATTGTAGGAATGTATTAATCAGTATTCAACCAAGGGGGATAATATGTGTATGTGTGTTGGTTTTTTTTCTTTTTTAATGTATCTTTTTAATGTCTTAGATGCTTTGTTGTTTTTTTATTTCTTTTAGTTTTGTATTTTAAGTTTTCTTTGAATAAATAAAAATAGTTTAAAAAATTAATTAAATTTGTTTTCCCTCTTTCTCCCCTGAAAGTAGAGTACTTTTCCAGTTGGATCGCAACTGTTAAAACAGCTATTTTATGTATTTTCGAAAGGCTTTTGGAATAGTCTTTTCGATGAACCATGCTTAAACAACTTTTGCTTTGCAAAACAGAAAGCTGTTCAGTCATCAGTTCACATATAATCACTGATGTAATATATAATAACAGTAATAACAACATGCTGCTTGCATACAGATTATATAAAATTCTTTTAATAGTATGCATGTTAATTAATAAGTTGCAGGCTGCCTAAAGGCAGGGAAAAGCATTTTAAATGTATAAATTAATGTTGATTTCCTGTTTTGGATTATTGTCATTGTTTATTGCTGCCTTCGTTTGCTCCACTTTTACATAGTTGGGTGTCACATGATGCCTTATATATTCCACAGAGAAAAATTGGAGAAAATAGTGTGGGAAACAGTCCTGGAACAGGACTGAAGATATCTTACCAACTATCTAATGTTTTTTTTTTGTTACTTTGATAATAATCTAAATATCTTAATGTACTTTTTCTCTCATAAACCAAGCTAGAATCTTTTAAATCCATAGGAAAACACTGATTCCTATGGAATAAATCAACACTGCCCTCACAGAATTTACTTGGAATTTCGTATAACAGGCTTTGCAAATAAAAAGGAAGATATGAAGATTAATGTTTTATTTCATGGAGAAAAAATTACATTTCAAGCTAATTCTTATCCATCCAGTTATGAGAATTTGTTTAGTTTTCACATAGTTCTAAATTGAAAAGAAAATGGTGTTGTACAATAAATAGGAGCAGCTGTCCTCTACCTGCCAAGGAGGGAAGAAAGAGACTGCTATTCTCCTTGGGCTCAGAACCTACAAGCAAAATGAAAAACAAGAATGTTCTTAGAAGACATTTGAAGGAAAGTTCTGGTTTTCATAACTGTACGTACTTAAAGAAAAATTCATTTTCTCCCTCATAAATCTTGAAATGGCTTATTCCAATAATGCCCACTTATTCCCATTCATTAGCTACTAGTACTTCAGTTTCAGACTATTTAGGCATGATCTGTACTTCATTTCTGGTCCTTTCAACAAATATTTCAATGATCTTGAAAAGAACTGCATCCAATGTGGTATACTCAAGGTTGTTACATATCTCCTCCCCTCAGATTTCCATAAACAGTGTGGATCGTGACTCCCATATTGACACCTCTTTCCCATATGGTTTGCTCAATTTCTGATTTTCCCCACTTGTTTTTTAAATGCTATTGTTGTCCCTTTTATCTGACACTCTAGCTCAGTGGTTCCCAAACTTTTTCAGTCCACTGCCCCCTTGGTGCTACAAACTCATCCTCACCGCCCCCACCCCACCCCCTCAGGTGGGCATGGCTTAGTAGTCAGGTTACCGGGTGGGTGTGGCCAACTTGTAAAGTGTGGTGAAACTCACTTAACAACGCTCTTGCTTAGCAACCAAAATGTTAGGCTCAATTGTGGTCATAAGTCTTTCGTTCTTTCTTTCTTCTCTACCTTCCCCCTTCTTTCTTTCTTTTTCTTTCTATCTTTCTTCCTACCATCTTTCTTTTTCTTTCTTTCTTTCTGTCTGTCTGTCTGTCTTCCTTCCTTCCTTCCTACCATCTTTCTTTCTTTCTTTCTCCCTCCCCCCTTTCTTTCCTTTTTCTTTCCTTCTTCCCTCCCTTCCCCTCCCTCCCTTTTTTCTGTCTGTCTTCCTTCCTACCATCTTTCTTTCTTTCTGTCTTCCTCCCTCTTTCTTTCTTTCCTTCTTCCCTCCCTCCCTCCTTTCTTTTTCTGTCTGTCTTCCTTCCATTCTACCATCTTTCTTTCTTTTTCTTTCTTTCCTTCTTCCCTCCCTCCTTTCTTTTTCTGTCTATCTTCCTTCCTTCCTACCATCTTTCTTTCTCTTTCTTTCTGCCTTCCTTCCTTCCTTCCTTCCTCCCTCGCTCTTTCTTTCTTTCCTTTCTTTCCTTTTTCCCTCCCTTCCCTTCCCTCCCTCCTTTCTTTTTCTGTCTGTCTTCCTTCTTTCCTACCATCTGTCTTTCTTTCTTTCTTTCTGTCTTCCTCCCTCTTTCTTTCTTTCCTTCTTCCCTCTCTCCTTTCTTTTTCTGTCTTCCTTCCTTTCTACCATCATTCTTTCTTTCTTCCTTCCTTCCTTCCTTCCTCCCTCCCTCCCTCTTTCTTTCTTTCCTTTTTCTTTCCTTCTTCCCTCCCTTCCCTTCCCTCCCGCCAGCTGTGGCCAGGCTGCCACCGTTCACCCAGGCCGATGACTTGGTAAGTGTTGTCCGGGTCGTGCACCAGGTCGCAGAGAGCCCTCAAGGCCGGCTGCCATGTCAGCAGCTCGGGGTGCTGCAGCTCTTCATTGAGCTTGGGGAGGCCTCGGCGGCCGAAGGCCACAGGCGCCTTGGTGTGGTTGATGTCGGGGGGCAGTTGGGCCGAGATCCGTGGGTCTCCATGCCGGAGGGGAGCCCGCCGAATTGTGCACACCGGGTTGCTAGGTGACAGGGATGCCGGGTGGGAAAGTCTGCGCACATGCAGGTTCCACAGCAGAGCCTTCCTGCGGTGCCTGCGAGCACTCGCCCGAGCAGCTTCAGGAGCAGTCGGCTTCACTCGTCGCTGTGCCGCACTCAGTACCTAGCACTTGTAACTCCATTGCATTCCATGCTTTTGGGTGCAGGGCAGCCCATTCTGAAAGAAAACGTGAGACGTTTTCTTTCAGAATGGGCTGCCCTGTACACAAGAATGAGGAACGTGAGGGAGCTTCAAGTGCTAGGTAGGATGCAGTTTGGGGTGACCAGTCATGCGGGGCAGGGTGGAGCGGAGCCTGGGCGGGGTCTGGGCGGGGTCTGGGCGGGCCGCGAGATGGGCATCATACCTAGCACTTGTAACTCCGTAGCATTCCACGCTCTTGTGTGCAGGGCAGCCCATTCTGAAAGAAAACATCTCGCGTTTTCTTTCAGAATGGGCTGCCCTGAACACAAGAACGATGAACGCGAGGGAGATTCAAGTGCTAGGTAGGATGCAGTTTGGGGTGACCAGTCGTGCGGGGTAGGGCGGGGCGGAGTGGAGCCTAGGCAGGGGCTGGGCGGGCTGCGAGATGGGCATCATACCTAGCATTTGTAACTCCGTCGCATTCCACGCTCTTCTGTGCAGGGAAGCCCATTCTGAAAGAAAACATCTCACGTTTTCTTTCAGAATGGGCTGCCCTGCACACAAGAGCGAGGAACGCGAGGGAGCTTCAAGTGCAAAAGTATGGCGAACCACCTACCGCCCCCCCCGGCCCCTCTCACCGCCCCCGTCGCCACCCTTGCCTCTCACCGCCCCCCTAAGGGTTCCCACCGCCCCCCAGGGGGCAATACCGCCCACTTTCGGGAACCACTGCTCTAGCTGATTCTCCATTTCTTTTTTTATCTAATTTGCCTTTTCTGTTGTAGCCCTGTCCTCTGGAATAGCATCCCCCTGGAAATATACATTGAGTTCATCCTGCTTCTTTTTCCAAAGTCTCTTAAGATCTGGCTTTGGTACCAGAGCTGGGACTAGGGCGATTATTGAACCACTCTGGAGTTTTTGCATGTTGGGGAGTGTTGTTCTGATTTTTAATATGCTTTCAATATATGTCTATGACATATTGCACATTGCTCAGAGTATTCTTGATATTGGAAGGCCTTAACAAATCCAATAAATAAACATGCTACATGTGCGTCTTGTTTAATATTATTTTTGGTGCTTTTGAAAATAAATTTTATTGTTTTTAATTTATTAAAACAACTTTATTTTGCAGTGAAAGGAAATTTGTCACTGAAGTCTGATTCAGTTAAGATAATTGTTATTTATGATTTATTTGCTGGGAAGATACGTTTCCCTGATTTTGAGAATAATAAGACCATTAGTGTCCAAATGACAAAAGCTGATACTTCAGGAGTGGATTAAAGGTGGAATAGAAGTAGGGTCAGTTCAGGATACAAAAGAGGTTTGCTTATCAACCCCCTTAAGAATAGTCTGATTTAAGCTGAAAAAGAACATAGTTGCATCTAGCTCAGCAGCATCAACAACTCTCCAGTGACTCAAGCAAAAAATTTTAATTACTATTGTTGTAACTCTACATACTTTTAGAGTAACCCCCAATAGTTACTCTAGAGAATGGAGCATGATTTGAGAGATACTATATTTAATTTATGTTTTCTGAAATTTATGTATCATTTGTTCTTTACTTTTTTGTCCAGTAAATCTATTTCTCAGCTGAAACCGTCAATATTAAGGCTAGAAAGAGAGAAATCAGAAACAGCAATAGTGACAGTTCTAGGCTGAACACAAGTGGTCTTTCAGTCTTTCTGTCTTTGTGATATCTTGCTGAGCCTTGATATATAATAAGGAAGTGTTTCAAAGTTATTATCTCAGCTATATAGGGAAGACGTACATATAAAGTCATCTGCACCAGCCTAAGAAAAAATATTTGCAGATACCTCACTATGAATTATAATTTGTCTGAGATTTCGGCATCAGATAGGCACATAAAGTCCATTTTTGGGTCTATCTGTAAGCCATCATTTGTTAAATAATATATGTTATTTATTTATAAATCTTATACATTAATTTAATTAATTGATTAAACAATTAAGTTACATGAAATATTATTATTGGTGATAAATAAATCATTTTCCCCCACCCCCACTCCAGTCTACTTATCTGTAATGAGCTAATCTGTAATGTCAAGATTCAGAATCTATTTGTAGTACAATATGAACAGCAAGAGATTTCCAACAACTAACAACTCTTTTGACCATTCAGGCAGCGAAACTGCTTTAGCTTATTTCTTGAAAATTTCTGAACCTGATTTAAGCTGAAAAAGAACATAGTTGTATCTAGCTCAGCAGCATCAACAACTCTCCAGTGACTCAAGCAAAAAGAAGCCTTATCTAAACATGTTAGATTAGGGTTAGGGTTGTAGTCTTGATTATTAAAGAACTTTATGAGGCTTACTATTGAGTAGCTATATGATTGGTCAAAATAGTACCTTACCTTGGAGAAGAACACAGTGACATATCCACAAAAATGTTAACATTTTTAAAGCTATCATGTTTTCTTTCACTTGCCAGTCCTTAGTTCCTTACTGTTCTATTCATTCTGTGATCAGGGGAAAAATGGGGTGAACTTTGACTGTGTGAGTTTATTATCCCAGGGCTTCCTGTTAAATAATAGAAGGAAGCAGGCTCAATCAACAAGCGGATTGACGCTGTGGAATTCTTCTCTTGCCTGTTATAGTTTTGAAGGATATGAGACAGAATTAATCAGTACAAAATAAATTTAATCACTATTGTTGTAACGCTACATACTTTCAGAGTACCTATTTTCTGAGGATGATATTACGTGCATGTAAAAAAATCAGACTTAAATATGAGGATTGGGTTTGAAAATGAAAATTTCCTCATTCTGATCCTAGAAAAAGGCTGTGAAAAGGTAGGTTTGACTGACTTAACAAGAAAATGCTTGTGAAGAGTCTCATCCATCAATTAAGTACCATCAATTCAGGCCAGAGACTTGGATGGACAAATGTCAGTAATCTGCCTCCAGCAATACTCTATAATGCTTCCAAAGATATTCCAATAATATCCAATTCATCCACCTTAGCTATTTCTTTCCTTGCTATTTTCCTCCTTTGGCTAAGAGAGTCTGCTAACCTACATCTGTTCTCATCCCATGCTCAAAATAATCCCCAAACTCAGTTCTTATAGTAGCTTCTTGGTCCTTGTAAAGTTTCCTCAGAAAAATCAGGTGTTCTGGCACACTTGTGGATTTTAATATATTTTATTTTACTTCTTGACATTATTGGTTAAAATATGTCCTTGTCCTTAGTAGTTTGACTCTGAATGTGATGTTGGCCTCTGATGCCTAAGGCCTTCATTCTCCCTGTGATAGTTTGCATTGAAAGTTACTAGTTTCTTTCCTTTTTTGAAATTTTGAGAAATTTTCTTTTGCTTTGATTACCACTTTCCTTTCCTTTCACATTTTCCTTTGTCTCTCCCATAATTCCTCAAGTTCTCTACCATATACATATTAAGCATACAAAATCTGTTCATTATAATGATCTTATATGCTAACTATATTATCCAGGACAACCTCTTAACTTTAATTTTCCAAGTTTACTATATATTTAACATCAGTAATTAATAATCTGTCTTGCAACCTAAACCTGAAAGTCTTAGATCTTCTGCTTATTATAATAGGGGATGATAATAACCTTAGAAGGAAGAAAAGTAAAGGTGGATACCATAGAAAGAGCACAGGAGGTATATAAGGTGACCAACTTTTTTACAATGAAAAGGAGGACAAATAAATTGGAAAAAAATATCGTAAATAAAAGAAACATTTTATTCATTGCAACAATAATACACTATAATATGATATATGAATAATAAAAACATTTGTAACATTTTATATTGTAATTATACTTACATGCCTGTTAATTATTATTTAAATGAGTACTTTTCCATTGAATTAATATTTTTTGTCAATGTATCCTCTTCTAACAATATATTGGAAATATCTGAACAAGAAATATCCTTCATATTGAATTTTACGGCAAGTGCTGCAGCTAGAATATCAACATTCAATCTTGATTTCTCAGTTGTCCAAAAATCATTGGCAATTGAAAAAACTCTTTCAACTGCTGCATTAGTTCCAGGGCAGCACAACGTAAATTGAATGAGTATAAATAAATTTTCACATGGAATATGTTCATTTTTGAAATGGCTGAAAATATCCACCCATCTTTTATCAATTTCAAGGTGTTGATTTTCCCATTGTATTAATTTTTCAGAATTTAAATATACATTCAGTCTTCTAATTTCTTCAAAGAGACAATTGTCATCTATTTTAATGTCTGGCATTTCTTTAGATAAAAACTCAACACAAGATTCAATATCTGTCCAATATACTTGCGATGAAGTCAAAAAACACCACTGAAAACTGTTATTTCTTGTGATGTTTGTTTCAGACCATTCTTCGATATATTGAAAACTTGTTTGGTAAAAATTCTGCACTTCTTTGATAAACTTTTCCGTTATGCCCGGATTTGATTCCTCTAAGCCCAACAATTTTCTTTTTATAATTAAAGGAAGAAATTTTTCTTCAAATCGAGATTTATATTGAAGGATAAAGTCATTCAAAATAAGACTAACTTCTGTAGCTGAAATGTGTTCACCTTCAATCTTTTGAATCATTTTGTGAAAAATAGATGCTTGATTATGTATAAAATACATTAATATCTCAGATATTTCATTATTGAAAAATGATTCCAGGATTTTAGGACATTTGTCTAAACTTAAAAAATATGAACGGAGAGGCTCAAATAATTGTAGAACACGCTCTACAGCAGGTGTTAGAGCAAGCCATCTAACTTTTGAATATTCTAAAAGTTTTTTATATTCAACATTCGCTTCTTCACAAAATTGTTTTAAAGTAGCCACACGAATGGTAAAACGACTAAAATACAAATAAATTGTAGTTATTATTACTTCTACATCAATTGGAATGGCACATGATGCTGTATTGATTGCATTTGACAAAATATGTGCATTACAACCTATTCCTAGTATTTTCTTTTGGAGTAAATCTTGTAATTTTACATACACATTATTCACCTCTTTGCGTCTTCGCCCACCAAAATTTGTGTTTGTATTATCAGCTGTTAGTGCAACAACTTTGGATTTCAAATTGTTTTCATTTATTACTCTGTATAGATGGTTTGACAAAATTTCAGCAGTTTCACCCTCAATGGATTCTAAATTTAAATTTTTTACTTAAATCCCCTTGGTAACATTAAAATATCTTACTAGTATTGGATACAATTTAGTTTCATTATGATTTGATGTATCAGATAAAATGCTGCAATTTTCAAGTCTGCTGTAAGTATTTTATCACAGTAATTTTTAAATACTGATTTAATAATAGCCTCGCATTTTGTCCTGGTGCATGAAAATTTAGCATTGTGAAACTTTTTCAATAATTTAGTTGTACAATCCATACTACAAAAACTTTGATTGTGAATTATGGTATGAAATGCAAATGTTCTCTCCATTGCAGCTAACTGTTTTTCATCTTCAGAATAATTTGAAGTTTTTAAAAAAACCTGTTACTTTACGACTGGAAGCTGATGCATCTAATGATTGCTTATGTTTGTTGGTGGACAAATGTTTTGTTATAGCTGCTCTGCCCCCAACTGCAATACAAAATTCTCCTCTGCAAATATTGCAGAAAACAATGGCATCTTTCTTTGATATGAGGAATGGAAATTCCTTTTTCAATTGATCATTGAAATGGCATTTCATCTTTTTTGATTTTTCCATCCCTTAAATGAAATTTAAAATTTAAAATAAAATATAAATCTCCCGTGCGGAGCGCATGCGTCTCATAACAATTTTTTCAAAACTTAAATAGATTAACGACAAATTTTATCTGGCAAGGAAAAAAACCTAGGATAAAATTGAAACCCCTACAGGATTTTAGAGAGAGAGGAGGATTGGCATTATGTAACTGGGAACTATATCATCAAGCGGCAACAATGACCTGGATGAAAGAGTGGATATTATTGGAAAATAAAAGAATCTTGACTCTGGAAGGTCATGATATAAAAGATGGATGGCACGCTCTAATATGGGATGATAAATACAAAATACACAAATATTTCCAAAGGCATTTAATCAGGAAAGCTCTATTACAAACATGGATAAAAATTAAGAAGAAACACTACACAAAAATTCCAGTTTGGCTATCAACGATAGAAGCAATAAAAAAGCCAGTATTAACCAATTTAGGGAGAATAATAAGATATAAAAATTTATTAACTAAGGATAGAGTATTAAAAACCGGACAACAATTACAATAGGGTATGAATTTGGACTGGTACACATATATTCAAATTCAAAATAGATACAATACATAAGGTGACCAAACCTCCTCCTTTAGGGAGGACAGTCCTTCTTTTGTAAGTTCTATCCTCCCTCAAAAAGTGTCCTCCTACATGTCCTCCTTTTCGATATTTGAAGACTAATCTGTTGTGTGTTATATGACGTATTTGTATTTGACATGATGATTCGTCAAGGCTCGGTACAGTGCGGTATAAGACGCGATTATGAGAAGCATGTGCTCCGCTCGGGAGACCTTGAGAGAGAGCGCCGCGCGCAAGTGGCTCTGATAGAGAGGAGAGAGAAAGATAGAGGAGAAAAAAAGAGTACAGGAAAAAGAAAAAATAGAGCAAGAAGGAACTACTAGTAGGTTATTAAGAGAAATCAGAAACACAAGAAAACAATATAAATAGCAATGAGAGAAGAAATCAAACTGATTTCTATAAACATTAATGGACTCAACGCACAAAAAAACCCGTAGAATATTCACAAAATTAAGAAAACTCGAAGTAATATCACTACAAGAAATTCACATCAAAAAAAACATAGCAAATTATTGGAAAATAAAAAATTGGGAAAATTATATACATCATTAGCAAACAACAAAAAGAGAGGAATAGCAACCTACATAAAAGAAAAAATAAGATCTAAATTGATCTATGTAGATGAAGAGGGCAGAATCTTAATGATAGAGACAGAATCAAAACCTATCCTTCTTATAAATATCTATGCACCAAACACAAACCAATATGAATTTTATAGAAAAATACATAGTAAAATAACAGAATTACAATATGATTTTTGCATAGTTGGAGATTTTAATGAGATTGCGGACACTAAAAATGACTATAAAACCCACAAAAAAATTAAGAAAAAGAAATATATATTACCCAAATCATTTTTTGAAATAGTATCAGAATACAACCTGCACGATACATGGCGTGAAACTCACCAATCAACAAATCAATATAGTTTTTTCTCAAACCCACATCATTCATGGACAAGAATAAATATGGAATGGATGACCTCTAATCTAAGAAAAGACACTATGGAAATAGAAATTGAAATCAACGATTGGGCAGATCATAATCCTATAAAAATAATATGGAACGGACAAAAGAAAAAAAACAGGTGGACAATAAACCAATATCTATTTAAAAATAAAGAATTTAAAGAAATGCTTACTAAGGAGTTAGAATTATTTTATAGGGTTAACAAAAAGGAAGATACTTCAATGCAATATTTAAATTAGTGAGCAATTGCAGTCCTCTCACATGCTGATAAGATAATGTTCAAAATATTACAATCCAGTCAATGGAAAAAGAATTGATTGCTATACATCAATTGATTCAGAAGAAGCAAGGACACAAAGATCATCCAATGGATAATGGAAAAAGCAAGGGAATTACAAAGAATTGTTAACTGACTAGCCAGTTACTTTAATAGAGATGATTCTGTAACTTATTGGAATATAATCGAGCATATACTTGTGAAGTTGTTTTTATGTATCATTGCTATTCCCTTTCTTTATGTGATTTCATGCCCTGAACTGTATACAGGTAATCCTCGACTTATGACCACAATTGACCCCAAAATGTCTGTTAAGTGAGACATTAGTTAAGTGAATTTTGCTCCATTTTTCGACCTTTCTTCCCACAGTTGTTAAGTGAATTACTGCGGTTATTAAGTTAGTAACATGGTTACTAGCACTTTGGAGGACTAAAACTAATAAAGATGTCCACCACCTTCCTTTTTTATTGCTAGTTTTTCTAGCTGCAGTCTTCCAAGAGCAGGAGGAAGGATCCACCCACCTACTTTGATTAGAAGTAGGTTTGATTGATTACTTTGATCTACCTTCTTTATCAAACAAAAATTAATATATCTAAATACCAAAGGTCAATTCTTTCCTCCCTTATTTATATTATGAAGTGGTTTACATTTTGAATTAAGTCATGAGCACATTTGGTAACAAAAATGTATCTGTAAAGAAGTTAAAGTTATAATATTATAGAGCACAGAAATTCCTTCTTTGAAGTTAGAACAAATAGCCTGTGTGCGAAAGTATATTTGAACTGCCCTTCTTATATACAATAAGATGATCATTTTAAACACATCATATTGTCTGAACAACAGAACATCCAGAAAAGCTATCTAAAGTATTCATTCCTGAAATATTAAATTTGTCACATGTGAAGTTGCCAGCAGTGGTCTAAACTGGGTACAGAAGCAATGGGGTAAATAGGAAGCAGTTTAAATTTTTTAATACACGTGTTGGGAAAAAAATACTAGATAAAGAAAACACATATTTAATTCTATTTTAAGTGGTTGAAGATTTGTTGTTTTTAAAGATTCTGGACAGTATCCAGTTTTTGTGGCTCTGGTAATTTGTTTTGCAAGTCCCTCCTTGGTGACAAACTGATAATAGCAGGAAGGCTCAGTGTTAATGGGTGTGAACTGTGGGGAAAATAGCCATGTGCATATCAAGCATCCTGTTTGGAGTCAAGAGTCTGCCATTAGTGAGGGCATGGTTTGAACTCTAATGCAGCATCTCTTTAAGTCTCTGAGCCCTACAGGGCAAAAAGGGATTAAATATTTCAAAGACTTCAAAGGAAAAGGGATGCATTCTAGAATAAGCTAATAGACAGTAAACTTCTGAGGCTTTAGGAAAGCTGCTGGAACCAAATTGTAGCAGCAAGAATCATCTAATGTAGTAAATGGTGAAGGCAAGGCCAAGAAAAGAGCTAAGAAGGTTACAGAGATTCTAGTTATCTGCTGGGGGACAAAATCCAAAATATTGTTGACTTGTCTTGCTAAGAACTTTGTCTTTCTGAAGGTGGAGGAAGTCACAAAGGGATCAGCTAGCCTTGATTTGATGTAAACCAATAGTAAACATGTATAGGCAGAGTGAAAGTAGTGTGACATTTTGGGAAATTAAATCTTAAAGTAGTTAAACACATACTGTGAATTAACTACTCGCTCCCCAGTAGATTTTAATTACTTCAGAGTAATAATAAACAGGAAGAAAAAGATGATCTACCTCTTTCCCAGAAGCACGCTGAACAATCTGACAATAGTTATATGCTCATCCTTTTCTCAGATTGTGACCTATTTATAACTTAGATGTAGCAAAATACTGTGTGGCAGCAATGAAAATTAGGTGTCAATTGATGAAAAATCTCCCACAATTGTAACATGCTCTTATTTCAACTATGAAGAATTTCCTGTATTATTATTTTTAACCTGTTTTCATTATACCTTTTATCTCTGTCCTTTAGCTGTAATAAAGAGTTGTTGTTGGATGGTCTGTGGAATTATACACGTCAATCTAATATCAGTACTGGAAAGATTCTGGAATAGAATCTTTGATTGATTTATAAACTGCTGGAAAAGTAATTAATTCAGGATAGATTTGTGTAAATTGTGAAGAGAGCCATATTTGTTTAGTGGTTAAGGCACCAGGCTAGCAACCAGGAGACTGTGAGTTCTAGTCCCTCTTTGGGCATAAAAGCTGGCTTGGTGACTTTGGGCCACTCAGCCCATGACATCAGGCTTGAGTAACAAGCCAGTCAGTCGATTCCTGTCGCAACCAATGGATCAACACTTGGCTGAATTAAAAAAAGTGGACTTGCAGGAAAATGCCAGGAAGAAAGAAAAGAAAAGAAAAGAAAAAAAGAAAAGAAAAGAAAAGAAAAGTTGAATTGCTTTCAATGTTATTTGATTTTAGCAAAATATGCATACATTCTAATGTATATGTTATTTAACAGAGTTAATAAACTTTCCCTTTTAAAAGTGAAAAATAATATTGAATAGGGAGGTTCAGTATTCAGTTCATCAATGGTCTTGATGAAGAAATAAAGAAAATGCTTAATAGTTTTGTAGATAATGGGATATAGTCAGTAGTGGGTTTCAATTACCTTTGCTACCAGTTCGCTATTGGGAGCGTGTGGGCGCTTCTGCGCATGTGCAGAGACATCCGGGTGGGTGGGCGGAGCCTCCCGCCGCCGCTACCAGTCCTCCCGATCCGGGGCGAACCGGTAGCAACCTACCACGGGATATAGTAGCTAATATGCTGGAACAGGGATCTCCAACCTTGGCAACTTTAAGACTCATGGACTTCAACTCCCAGAATTCCTCAGCCAGCCAGCAAATTCTGGGAGTTGCAGTCCATGAGTCTTAAAGTTGCCAAAGTTGGAGACCCCTGTGCTAGAAGTTTTTGAAAAATTAGAGTATTATTCTTCATATGTTTTTTGTTTCTGTCACATTTCTCTATGTTCAGCCTTGAAAAAAGATGGAGAGGGATGAACGTAATAGGAAAACTGCATAAAGTTAAAGCAATTTGATAATGAAGTCAGAAAGATGACAAAGTCCCCCATACTTAAGGTGACCAGACGTTTTTGGCAGGACAGACATGCTTTTCAAGCGTGTGTCCCGCGTCCCGCATTCTTTTCAAAAAGTCCCGCTTTTTTGAAAAGAATGCGGAAACAGCGGGACGTCTGGTCACCTTACAGGGGAAGCAAAAGGGAGGTACCGGAAGCAAGTCGGGCGGAATTCCAGCGAGGCGGCTGCCTGCTGGGGGGAGGGGGAAGGGAAGCTGCTCCTCCTCTCCTTCCCCCGCCCCATCCCTAGCCCCGCCCTCGGAGGCGCCGCTGCTGTTGGGAGGGGTGAGGGACGAGGAGCCGTCGCCGCTTTGAGCTCACGAGCGGCCCCTCCGGCGGCGCAAACAGCCCTTCCTCGTCCCCCTCCCCTTTCTTCCCCCCATCGCCTCGCTGCCGCCATTGCCCTGGGGCCGGGCGGGCGACCAGGAGACCGCGGCGCTTTGATGCCTGGAGCAGGTAAGCTGCTGGCTGCCTCCTTTCCCCGTCTCCCGCCTCCCGTTCGTTGCTTGCCAGCCCGGCCGAAGGGGAGGCGGGAGGCGAGGAAAGGCCTCCCGAAGGGGAGCCCGCCTTCCCTTCGGGAGGCCTTTCCTCGCCTCCCGCCTCCCCTTCGGCTGGGCTGGCAAGCAACGAACGGGAGGCGGGAGACGGGGAAAGGAGGCAGCCGGCAGCTTACCTGTCACGAGCTCCAGGCATCCAAGTGCCCTCCCGCCTCCCCCCCCCAACCTGGACGCCGACATTTGCTGTTTTGCCCTCTGCGCATGCGCAGCGTTCTGCGCATGCACAGAGGGCAAAACAAATGGCGGCGCCCAGGCACCCCCCCTATCCCGCTTAAAAATAAATAAATCTGGTCACTTTACCCATACTGGATTCATTCAAGTGTAGGCTGATCTCAGCAATGCTTTAGTTTAGTTTCACTGAGCTGAGCAGAGCAGAGGATTGGGCTTGACAGCAAAATTGACCTCATCCAAATTTTTGATCTTATGAAATAGAATTAAATAAGATCTTAAAACTGAACTGTCTGTAAACTGAACTTCTGCTCTAAAATCTCTGGCACATAAAATTATCATGCTTAGAATTATAATTATTATATTAATGTGGCAAACACAATTATTAGTCTTAAAAGCAAAGAAGAAGCATTCAAAGGCTAGAAAAGTTTAATTTATATGGAGAATACAAAGAATGCAACGATTATAACAATTTACCTTTTCATCCTTTTCCAGAGGCAGAGAGTTATAACAATGGTTGGTCTGGAAGCTAAATTTGCTACTGTAGTTATATAATGTTCAGACTGATGGATAGTGATTTTGGAAGAGCACATTGCACATCTGGGATAATACTCAAGGGTTAGGGTTAGTGAATGCCTGGACATCATTGCCATCTTGCAACCTTTCAAGGAGAGTGTGTGAGAAGCACTTTAAAATGTGAGCATTGTAAAATCTCAATATACAGCTATTGTGGTTTGTTGAGATAATTGCAATTCAATAAAAGAAAGCTTTTCAGTCCTTAATGCAAATGTTCCAGGAAGGGGCAATTTCAGTTTCTTGATGATTAAAGTATTAAACTTGGACTGATGAGTCTCATGTTTTAATATTCACTCAACCAAGGAATTTAATTGTGAGTTTGGACCAGTCAAACCAATATAACATAGAGTTGTTATGAATAGGATTAGAGCAGAGGTGGGCGTCACATAATGTAACAACCAGTTCGCTCAGAACAGAAAATGTGAGTGTGTGCATATTTCCCCACCTTTTAAAAAAGTATCTTTATTTAGCCAAATTGGTTTTTTTTTCTTGCTTCATCCCTGAGCAGAGTCCATTTTTCACATAGCTTGCGCGCTCACGTCTTCCTCATTCCTGCCAGGATGGGCAATTTGTCCCAACCCCAGGCCTCCATCAGTCTCCCTTGGGGAGATTTCAGTGGGATCCTAGACTCTGAGCTTCCCATTTCCTGGTCTGCTCTTCCCACTGTCCGCGACAAGACTCCAAGGCTCCACTCTCTTTTCTTTTACTTGGGTCCCTCGCAACCGCAGAATACACCTCCCCTAACAGGTGAAGGTACCTTCTAACCGGTGGTCAACCCCTCAGTTTTTCAGGCAAATGGCCTGGGAAGACACTGTCCACTGAAATTATTCAGAGTATGGGTACCTCCTTTCCAGAATAGGGGTCTGCTCAGTGATGCTCAGGCAGTCACCCAAGAGTGAACCTCTCACTTGTCTTTCAACCCCTTCCCACACACTATCTCCCTTTCTTAACAGAAGGTCTTATGCTCTGAGTCTGACCCCCTATACTTTCTAGGCTCTGCTTTCTGTGGTTAGGAAAGACACAGAGGAAGCAAGATCCAGCTGTGGCAGGGAAGGGATTTTTTTCTCAAGCACATTCACACACACAGACACATACTTTCTTTCACCTCCTGGGCTTTTAAAGTTAAAAGTTAGAGGTATTCACCTTCTTTCCAAGCAGCCTTTGAGCTCAAAACCCCTTTAAAACCTTTGTTCCAAATGGCCAAGGTCCAGGAAAACTCACCAACAGACTCAATGGGTGACAGATAAGAATAACTCTCATCAGAGGCGAAATAGATCTTTCCCTGGAACTCTGACATTATAAAAGGAAACCGCAGTTTAAAGTTCTAATTAGAAAATATTTATTTCGGTACAAAAACAATAAATTCTCAATAAATTCTCATTAATCACATCTTAGCTATGAAAACAGGTCTTGCTCCTTACAGAAGCTGAAAAGAAGGACGGATTAAAGAAAGGAATGTACACATGCGTACTAGGAACATATTAATCACGTGCTCAGGAATAAACCATTATATTTGATAGGGATGCATCTCCCTGCATATACATGTAACAGGCAATATAAAATCACTGCCTGACACCCCTTCTTTGTCTGTTGGATGGATATGCTTATATCACTCCACACACATTAGATACGTTAAAGATTCATGTCTTGCTGCAGGCAACGGCTTGTTCAGGATGTCAGCTATCTGATATTCTGTTGGCACATATTCTAACTTAATGAAACCTTGTCTTACTAAATCTCTAACATTTTTATAACGAATGTCAATGTGTCTGGACCTAGAACCTGTGAAACGTGTTTCTGAAATGTAAACAACTGATTGATTATCCTCCATCATGGTGATTGGCTTCTTCGGTTTGGTCCAGATATCTGTAACTAAAGAATAGAACCAAGTTAACTGATTACTAGCATCAGAAATACACGCGTATTCCGCCTCGGTTGAAGAACAGGAAACAAAACTCTGTTTTCTCACATTTCAATGAACGGGGCATCCATTCAGGTACATTATGAAACCTGATGTGCTTTTTCTTGATTCCTTATCGCTTGCCCAGTCAGCATCTGCATAACAATACAAGTCAGCAAAATCAGAATGTGTAGGTTCTAGCTTTAATTTCATGTGTTGAGTGTATTTTAGGTATCTCAGTAACTTCTTAATACATGACCAGTGGAATTCTGTGGCTTTGCTTACATGTCGTGACAACAAATTGACACTAAGTGCTATGTCTGGTCTAGTCCAACCACTAATGTATAGTAGTGAACCAATTACTGAGCGGTAAAGTGTTTGATCCTTGAACTCAAGACTTTGTTCATCTTTCAGATTACAAAAATCTGTTTGCATAGGAGTGTATGTCGGTGTAGCATCTTGCATGTTGCAATAGTGTAGGAGTTGTTCTATCTTGGCTTGTTGTGAGAGGCTAAACCCCTTCTGTGTCTTTTCAATCTGTACACCTAAATAATCATTGATGTGACCTAGTGACTTCAATGTGAAGAATCTCTTCAGACCTGAAACAAAAATTTCACTCATGTGTTTATTAGGACCAATGTAAACAATATCATCTACATAAACAAGAACAATTTCATATGCATTTCCAAACCTTTTTGTAAACACGCATTCATCAGTTTCGGACTTAATAAAGCCCATTGAATTTAGTTTGTCTTTCAGACAGTTATACCACATCAAACCTGATTGTTTCAGACCATAAAGACTTTTGTTGAGAATCCACGTGTCGCAAGGGAGGCTTACCTGGGCCAGGTCTATTGGTCAGGTTAGTTTGGAGTCCTATCTGGGGTGCCAAATTGTTGGAAGAGAGAGAGAGAGAGGTTGTAGGTTGTCTTGAGTCCCAGGCTTGGTTGAATCTTGCTGGGTGATTCAATGAAGGGCAATTTCCTATTGTGGCTGAATGGCTTTGCCCTGAAGGATAATCCCATCATTCTGGAGCTGAAGGCCTTTTGTGTTGTAGATAAGATGGCCCAGTCTTTCTGGGGCTATTAACAAAGGTGGGGGTTGCTTTCCAAGAGCATGTTTTTCCTTTTCTCATCCAGGGAAATATAATATTCTGCCTTTTTAATATTTCCTAGAATATTTCATTCTTCTAGGAGAGGGGTGGGTGCTAACTTTCGAAAATGGGTTACCATTACCCTGATAAGAAGAGATTTAAACAAAATGGATTTCTCAGAGTCTCACTTTCATGGAGATAGTCATGTACAAAGCAAGTATTGTTCATTTTTCTTTAATTAGCTTGATTAACAAAAATATTATTTTCTATGCTAAAACTGAGTTTGTTAGTTTATACTAGAAGCTATAAAACCAGATTTTATTTTCATGCCAATACCCTCATTAATGATTCCTTTCAGAATTCTTACTTTTAAAGTTAATGAATGAGGTAACTAAGTGAAACCTTCCTGAATTCTAAATGTAATGGGAGGAAAACTGTATTATTTCTTTGTTTGCAGGGAATTCACCAGCCCCCCCTTTTCAGGCCTCCTGGTTTAGATGAGAGTTTGTTGCCTGGCACAGTTAAATTTAGGCAGTTTGCAATACTTACCGTACAATTCTGCCACCTCATGGTAAAGATAGTGTATTGGACATAAAACCATTTCTCTTTGTGTATTAATTAGAGCATATACTTATGGAAAACAAACTATGTTGCAAATTGTTGCATATATTGTGAAACTTTTTTATCAAGCTAATTGAAGAGAGGGGTCCATTATTCAGGATGTCCATTAAGTATAAAAATGCATCATTGCAGCAATGTATGTTATTTGCATGATTTATGTTATTGCATAAATAATGCAACTTAATGCAAATGATATTGTTACACAAATGATGTGAATCATTCTGGAAATTTGTTCTATCTGTATGGAAACTCCATTGTATTAAGGTCCAAATTGATGTTTCTCTGTATAGCTCAAAGCTAAGCATACTAAATTCCTGACAGGACTTTAGATATAAGATAGTATATTTATTTATTTTATTTATTTTATTTATGTATTTATTTTTCATTTATTTGTTTATTCATCAAACAAAAAATACAAATTCGAATGAACAAAATGAAAGAACTATGACAGGGATGAAAGGCACATTAGTGCACTTACGCATGCCCCCTTAGGAACCTCTTAAATATGAGATGAGGTCCACAGAAGTTGGAATTAAAACTGTGAAAATTAGTAGCTGAGACAACTGAATCGGGTAAGATACTCCAGTCTTCAACAACTTTGTTATAAAAATCTAATTTTTTACAATTAAATTTAAAGCGGTTTACATTAAGTTTTAAAGTGGTTGTTTGTACAGTTTACATTACAATTAAAACTAAAAAAATCATTTACAGATAAGGTGTTATGTACAATTTTGTAAGCAATTCCTAAATCTGACCGCAAGTGTTGCAATTCAAAACTATCTAAACCAAGAATTTCAAGCCTAGTAGCATAAGGTATTCTAATCTAATATGGATAGAAGAGTGCAAGATTTTCCTTGTAAAGTACTTCTGAACTCTCTCAATGGTATTAATGTCTGATATGTGGTGAGGATTCCAAACAATTGAACAATATTCTAGGATTGGCCTAACATATCTTTTGTAAGCTCTAATGAGCAATCCAGTATTTTCAGGAAAAAAAACTTTATAGAATCAAATTCACAACTTTTAATGCTTTTTTAGCAATGCTGTTACAATCAATTTTAGAAATAAATTGTTAGAGATGAGCACACCCAGGTCCTTAATAAAATGAGGGTCAACACCATCTAACTTACACTTTACATTCTGGTTTCCAATATATAAAACTAAACATTTCTTAACGAAAATTTGAAGTTGCCAAACGGATGACCATTCAAAAACTTGGTCGATGTCATTTTGCAAAACAAGTGAATTTTCAGTAATATTAAACAATTTTATATCATCAACAAAGAGGACACAAGTGCTTTTAAGTTGATCACATAAATCATTTATATAAATCAATCAATCAAAGAGTAGGTCCTAGGTTGTAAGTTCTCAGCTTACAATCATTCATTTAGCAACCATTCAAAGTTACGCTAGCACTGAAAGAGGGATATATGTATGGCATATAACCAGGCCTCAGACTCAATGTCCTGTGGTCACATGATCACTGTTTCTGACATTCCTTGTTGACTTCCCATAAGCAAAGTCAATGGGAAAGCTAGCAGACAGTCAGAAGACGCAGTTATTTGTTTGTTTGTTTGTTTGTTTGTTTATTTATTTATTTATTTATTTGTTTATTTATTTATTTATTTATTTATTTATTTATTTATTTATTTATTTATTTATTTATTTATTTATTTATTTATTTATTTATTTATTTATTATTGTTCTTCTATGCCGCCCTACTCCCTGAGGACTCAGGGCGGCGTACAACATTTTAAGGAACAACTAAACAATAAAATTATTAAAAACAATTTTAAAAGAGTCTAAAAAAGACATACAAAACCATGCATACATGGGGGAAAGTTCTCTCAAAATCACCCCGCCTGCAGGAAGAGCCATGTCTTAATGTCTTAATGGCTTTTTGGAAGGCCAGCAAGGTGGGGATAATTCGGATCTCTGGGGGGAGTTGGTTCCAGAGAGCAGGGGTCCCTACAGAGAAGGCCCTCCCCCTAGGCCCCGCCAGCCGGCATTGTTTGGCTGATGGGACCCGGAGGAGACCCACTCTGTGGGACCTAAGTCTTTGTCATGTGAAGTCATGTGAAGTCTTTGCTTAATAACCCCCACAGTCCTTACCTAATGATGGGATTGCCAGAATTGCTACTTCTAAACAGCATGGTCCTGTGATGTCATGCTTTATGATCACATTGCTTAATGATGGCAATTCCAATCCCAATTGCCATTGTAAACTGTGGACTACCTTATAACCAGTTTTAGGATTGATGATGAAGTGAAGTGGTGGATAGCTTTTAATTTTTAAGATCAACCATCAACAGTAAAGGAATAAGCAGTCAAGAAATATGTTGTAGACTAGCACTTGGAAAAGCCTTGAAAAAGTGCCCTGATTGCTATATCTACAAAGATCAGAACTGTGCAAGAGTGATATTTTTGTGACACTTTATGGAAGCAAAAGATGGGCTCTGAAGACATAGGATAAGAAAACTATCACACATTTTTAATGTGTGCCAGTGTGTTCACAGAAAACAGTGACAATAAAGGTAACCTTATCTTATCACGATGCTTTTGCTCTTTGGAGAAGATTCCTAAAAATATTGTGGTCAGCCTAGAAAACAAACCAGTGGATCATCAAACAAATCAACTCAGAATTATCTTTCAAACACCAATAGCGAGACTCAAATTATCCTACTTCAGACACATTATACAAAGACTTAGCTCTCTAGAAAAGGCTGTAATGCTAAGAAAAGTGGAAGGAAAGAGAAGAACAGGATGGCCAGCAGAAAAGTGCTAGATTTTTTAAATTTATTATTTATTAAATTTATAGGAGATTGCCCCAACCCTCCTTTCTTTTTTTAAGGGCATAAAGACATGGCTTTGCCAGTCAGTTTGAGGCCCCAGTAGAGGAACAGTGCAATGGAGATGGTCGACTGATTAATAACAAATTTCCCCTCCCCTCCCCTCTGCCTCCGCCCTTCCCATGTGTCTTTGGTTTTAATGTTTGATTTTAACTTTTTATGTTTTAACTTAGATGTAACCGTAAGCCACACATAGTTACCCTATGATAAGATGGGTGGCCAATAAATTTTATAAATAAATAAATAAATAAATATGCCATCCATCTTGCTATCCAAAGCAACTCTGGGTGGATTCAATTACAATGGTAATAAATGTTATGCTGGAAGAACTGAAAGACCAGGTTAAGGACAGATCATCATTGTGAAAATCTGTCTGTGTTGCTAAGGATCAACTACACTGAACTATATTTATAAATCATTTATTTATTTATTTATTTATTTATTTATAAACAAACAAACAAACAAACAAACAAACAAATAAATAAATAAATAAATAAATAAATAAATTCTACAAAAGATCGAGGAGGGAAACGGATAAAGATAAATCCTGGCAATGATTTATAACTGGAACATTAAAAAAAAGAAATCAAGGGTTTGATTTTGGCTCCTTGTGAGCTAACTATTCAAACTAATGCAATCAAGGTCAGAACTAAAAAAAATCATTGAATAATTCAACTGCAAATTGCACAAAGAAGCGGAAGAAACAGTAAATCATATACTTAGTTCATGCAAGAAGATCACAGAAACTGATTATGAGCAAGGACATAACATAGCTGCCAAAATAATTCACTGAGATATCTGTAAAAATTAGTATGTGCCAATAATGAAAAATTGGTGAGAAAACTGTATATAGTTGAAAAAGTAGTTGAAAACAAGGTCAAAATATTGTGGTATTTCCAAGTATAAATAGATAAAACTTACGGCTCACAACATAGCAGATTTAACTGTGATTGAAAAGGAGTATGTTTGGATAATTGATATGGCAATATCAGGGATAGAAGACAAAGAATTGGAGAAGATCAGAAAGTATAAAGATCTGAAAATCAAAGTTGAAAGATTATGGCATAAACTGGTCCCAGTGCTTATTGGCATACTGGGTGCCATACACAAAAAACCTTAGAAAATCTGCACATTGACAAAATTTCCATCAGTCAATTATAAAAGGCCACACACTGCTTAGATCCACACTGATACATTACTACATCTTAGGTTCATGGGAACAACTTGATGCGTATGGAGGCCCACATCAGCTAAATAACTGGCAGATCTGATTTCACATTGTTGTCTATATAATAATAACAATCTAAACATCTGACTGATCGTGCGACCAACCACAACAACCAGATGCTACAGTTTTACTAGAAACTGGAAAATATGGTGGCTCTTTTTCTTTCTTATTTTATTTTATTTATTTATTTATTTATTTATTTATTTTGTTATTCTTATATGCCGCCCAACTCCCGAAGGACTCAGGGCGGCTTACAACAAAGAGAAATACAAGAATAAACAAAATTACATGGAATTTAAAAAAACAAGTACAAAATTTAAAACAGTTATTTAAAACAACAACATCCATTCAGCACATACATACTTGGGGGGTAGGCTCAGGTGGAATTAAGCTGTCCCCCCCACCTGCAGGAAAAGCCATGTCTTAATGGCTTTTCGGAAAGCCAGCAGAGTGGGGATAGTCCGGGTCTCTGGGGGTAGTTGGTTCCAGAGCACGGGGCCAGCCACAGAGAAGGCTCTCCCCCTAGGGCCCGCCAGCCGGTATTGCTTGGCCGACGGGACCTGGAGGAGACCAACTCTGTGGGCCCTAACCGGTCGGAGGGAAGTATGAGGCAGAATGCGGTCCCGAAGATATCCTGGTCCTAAGCCATGAAGGGCTTTAAAGATGGTGATCAACACCTTGAATTGGACCCGGAGACCGATGGGCAACCAATGCAGCTGGCGGAGTATCGGTGTCACGTGGGTGTACCTTGGCACACCCACCACAGCACGCGCAGCCGCATTTTGCACCAGCTGAAGTCTCCGGATACTCTTCAAGGGTAGCCCCATGTAGAGCGCATTGCAGTAGTCCAAACGCGAGGTGACAAGGGCATGAGTGACCGTGAGTAGAGCCTCCTTCTCCAAGTATGGCCGCAACTGGTGCACCAGGCGAACCTGTGCAAAGGCCCCCCTAGCCACAGCAGAAAGATGGTGGTCCAATTTTAGCTGTGGATCTAGGAGGACCCCCAAGTTGCGGACCTGGTCTGAGGGGGTCAGTTTCGCACCCTCAAAGACCAAGGAGGGGTAGTTGTCATGAACCTTAGGAGGCAATATCCACAGCCACTCAGTCTTATCGGGATTTAGTCTGAGTCTGTTCCTCCCCATCCAGATCTTAACGTCGTCCAGGCATCGGCACATTACATCCACTGCCTCCCTGAAATCAGACGGGGTGGTGATGTACAGCTGGGTGTCGTCAGTGTACTGATGGAAACACACCCCATGTCTGCGGATGATCTCACCCAATGGTTTCATGTAGATGTTAAACAGGATGGGCGAGAGAACCGACCCCTGGGGCACCCCACATAATAGGGGCCTAGGGGACGATCTCTGCCCTCCTGCCAACACCGACTGCATCCGATCGGCGAGATAAGAGGAGAACCACCGTAAAACGGTGCCTCCCACTCCCAACTCGCCGAGCCGATGCAGAAGGATACCATGGTCAATGGTATCGAAAGCCGCTGAGAGGTCAAGTAGCACCGGGATGGAGGAGTTCCCCCCATCCCGGGCCCGCCAGAGATCATCCATCAGGGCGACCAAGGCAGTTTCTGTACTGTAGCCGCGCCTGAAACCCGACTGATAAGGATCTAGATGATCTGTTTCATCCAGGAGCTGCAGAAGCTGAGTCACCACCACCTTCTCCACAACTTTCCCTAAAAAAGGTAAGTTGGAGACTGGACGATAGTTCTTCAAATCAGCTGGATCCAGGGAAGGCTTCTTCAGGAGGGGTCGCACCACCGCAGTTTTTAACGACTGCGGTACGGATCCCTCCCTCAAAGAAGCGGTGATCACCGCCCGGATCCAGCCGCATGCCACCGCCCTGCTGGCCGAGACCAGCCAGGAGGGGCACGGGTCCAATAAACAGGTGGAGGTACCCATCGCTCCCATAGCCCTGTCCACATCCTCAGGAGAAACAGGCCCAAACTCCTCCCACAAAGATGGACTAGGACTGGCCCCTGTCAACTCTATGGACTCTGCCCTGCCAGAGTCCAAGTCCAACCGAATCTGAGCGACTTTATCCGACAGAAACTCAGCAAATTCCTCAGCTCTGCCTTGCAAGTGTTCCTCGCTCCCCACTTTTCCAAGGAGGGAGCGAGTCACCCTAAACAAGGCGGCTGGACGAGAATCTGCGGATGCAATAAGAGCGGAAAGATAGGATCGTCTTGCCGCCCTTATCGCCACTAAATAAGATCTGATGTAAATTCTTAATAGTGTTCGGCCAGACTCGGCTTTCCTGGTCCTCCAGCGGCGCTCCAGATGTTTCTTCTGGCATTTCATCTCCCGGAGCTCCTCGGTAAACCAGGGAGCTTTCCGGGATCCACTGCCACGGAGAGGTCGCTTAGGCGCAATTCGGTCTAGAGCCCCTGATGCTGCGGTGTTCCAAGCAGCCACCAGGGAGTCAGCCAAATTGTGTACCAGGGTTTCAGGTATTTCCCCAAGTTCCCTCTGGAATCCTTCTGGCTCCATTAGGCGCCTGGGGCGGAACCACCTAGTCGGTCCCGCCTCCCTGCGGGGGAGGAATGGGGTCGTGAAATCCAGCCTCAGTAGGAAATGATCTGACCATGACAGAGGGGTGATGACTATGTCCCTTATCTTCAGATCATCTCTCCACTGCCCCGAGAGAAATACTAGGTCAAGCGTGTGACCACCTTCATGAGTCGGACCCTGGATTACTTGGGTCAGGTCCATGGTTGTCATGGAATCCATGAACTCCTGAGCTATCCCAGAGGTTTCACCAGCAGATGGCAAGTTGAAGTCCCCCAACACCATAAGCCTCGAGCAGCTCAGGCAGGGCCTTACTTACGCAGCTGGGAGGCAGGTACGTTAAGAAAAGGCCAACCTGAACCCCTAAGTCCAACTTCAGAAGGAGCGCCTCACACCCAACAATCTCCGGGGCAGGGATCCTACGAGGATGCAGATTTTCACGTGTTATAATTGCCACTCCTCCCCCCCTTCCCTGGGGTCGAGAATGGTGCTGCACCGAGAAACCGCCTGGGCATATCTCGGAGAGGGCTACTCCCCCCTCCTGCCCTAGCCAGGTCTCGGTAACACATACCAGGTCTGCCCCCTCCTCTGTGATTAAATCACGTATCAGGGGGGCTTTGTTGATAATTGACCTGGCGTTAAGCAGTAACATCCTGAGCCCAGGGCCCTGAGAACCCTGGTTGCCAGGTATCCGGATTGAGCAAGGTGGAACCAAGACAGAGGGGCCAGAACAAGGGATCGCTTGTAAACAGCGAGGTCTTATTCCCCGAGAGCGGCCCTCCCCTCTGCTCCCGCCATATCTGCCTCTTCCCATTATGACCGAGATGGTCCGGCTCTCATCCCCACCAGAGACCCCCTCGCCCCCGCTGGCCCCCTTCCTTTCCTGCAGGCCATACATACCATTCTCTTTATTTTATTTTTCAACTGCCAGACAATTAAGGAACTAGAATAATATGTCCAGGTAAATATGATTCAGATACAATTTATCATCATCTGGGATGCAATAAAAGCTACAATGATATAATGTATCAGTTATATTCTCATCTAAATAATACCTCTTACAGGAGGAAAAACCTACAGACTACACTTTGTTTCCAGAAGTGAATCATGCATGCATATATGTAGATACATAGCTAAAAATACAACATGTCAGAATATGTTATCCACATTAAATCATGAATCACGTATTGAAATATTAATATATATATTCTGTCACTGAGAACCAGTTCAGTGTAGTAGTTAAGGCAGTGTGTAATTTATTTATTTATTTATTTATTTTAGTGTTCTTCTATGCCGCCCTACTCCCTGGGGACTCAGGGCAGCGTACAGCATTTTAAAGAACAACTCAACAATAAAATTATTAAAAACAATTTAAAAAAAATTAAAAAGGACATACAAAATCATGCATACATGGGGGAGACCTCAGATGTAAAGTTGTCTCAAAATCACCCCGCCTGCAGGAAGAGCCATGTCTTAATGGCTTTTCAGAAGGCCAGCAGGATGGGGATAATTCTGATCTCTGGGGGAAGTTGGTTCCAGAGAACAGGGCCCCCTACAGAGAAGGCTCTCCCCCTAGGCCCCGCCAGCCGGCATTGTAATGCTATGGTATAGTGATAATGTGCAGGTTTATGCCATGTGTTTAAGTGGATATTGAGAAAGATGGAGTATATGAAATTAGTTCAACACTAGTTCAGGAATATTTCACGTTATGCAGCACATGAAGAATGATTATTTTGAAGAAGACATCATAAGATACAGGAAATATAGTGTTCACAATAGATGGTTGCCAAAACAACAGAATATTCTCATGTGCACTGAATGAATGAACAACACTCTATGAAAAATTACCAGAGGATGTGAAACAAGTGCCAGGTATGATGAACTACAGTAATCAAGCTTTGTTAAAAGATATAAAGATACATGGAAACCATTTGCCCTGCAAGATAGTCCAGACAAGCAACACAATCAGGTGTATTAGCCCTGTCATTAATATAAGAATATGTTTGTTAGGTTCTCATACTGAAGAGGCAAGGAGGCGAGTGAGTGGCTTCAGCTCTTTATTAGGTGGGAAACAACAGCAACAATCCCAGCTGTGGCTGGGGTTTAAATAGGATAGCCCTGGCTTGGACCAGGGCCAATCAGGGGCAACCTGTAGATGACAATAGGCTGGACCAGATTGAGAACTTCCAGCTAACATGTAAATGTAGGGACATAATAATGTTAAACATTCCTCCCCTCCTTTCTATTTTCCAGAAAACACTCTGCTTTGGACTGTGGCCATTTGGAATTCAGTGCAGGCAAGCTCTCTATGATATGGGACTTTGTTGCTCTTTGTGTGAGTTTGCACACTTGCTCCTTCTGTTGCGATCTGTATTTACTAAATCCTAAGTACAGTTTCTTCCACCTACTCATATGTGTTTGTCTAGCTGGGTCAAGACAGAAATGGCTGATCATTATGACAGATTATGCATTAAGAAACTCCTATCTTGAAACCTGATCCTATCTTTAATTCTATGCACAACTTGCTTATCACTTAAAATGCAAGTGCTACATACTAGTCAAAGATCCCATTTCCAATTTGAGAAAAATTATTTCCTTCCCCAAATACTTTTCTCACCCTCAGAAAAAAAGCAGTTCGGAAGATGTAGTAAATTTAATAAAATAGGACCAAGCTGGAATGTTTATCACATTTGCATTAAATGTTGCTGTGTTTTCACTGCAGCTACACAGAATTGCTATTATGTAGTTGGAGATTGATAGAAGATTGGTGTAGTATTTTTCTACCTTTTCTGGTAAGTATGGCAGCAGTGAAAAAATGTAATTCTTATGCAAATTCCTGTAAAAATTGCAGTGAATCTGTCTTTGATATCAGGGTTATATTATTATTATTATTATTATTATTATTATTATTATTATTATTATTATTATTATTATTATTATTATTATTATTATTATTATTATTATTATTATTATTATTATTATTATTATTATTATTATTATTATTTTATTTTATTTTATTTGTCACATATATGATAACAAGCAAAGTATAAACAAAGTATAAACATGATTGTATATATATATATAATTGTACAAGCATGATTATGAATACAAGAAGTATGAATATATGGGTGCATTTGGACAGGAACGGTAGGCACGATGGTGCGCTTATGCATGCCCCTTACAGACTTCTTAGGAATGGGGTGAGGTCGATGGTAGATAATCTAAGGTTAAAGTTTTTGGGATTTGGGGAAGAAACAATTGAGTCAGGTAATGTATTCCAGCCATTGACCACTCTGTTGTTAAAGTCGAATTTTTGCAATCAAGTTTGGAGCGGTTTACATTAAGTTTGTATCTATTGTGAGCTCGTGTATTGTTGCGGTTGAAGCTGAAGTAGTCATTAACAGGTAAGACATTGTGGCAGATAATTTTGTGAGCTACACTTAGGTCAGATTGAAGGCGGCGTAGTTCTAAATTTTCAAGTCCCAAAATTTCAAGTCTGGTTTCATAAGGTATTCTGTTGCGAACCGAGAATGTAATACTCTTCTAGTGAAATATCTCTGGACATTCTCAATTATGTTAATGTCTGATATGTAGTGTGGGTTCCAGACAGATGAGCTGTATTCAAGAATTGGTCTAGCAAATGTTTTTGTTTTTTTTCAAAAAAGTTTTATTAGTACAAAATTACATAGATAATAGCTAAACATTAAATAGAAAGTACAAACATTTTTTTTAATTTTTCTCCCCCCTAACCCTCCCCCTTTCCTTCCCCCCTCCCCCCCGGACTTCCCAGAGAGAGTACAGGGCATAATATCAATAAAATAAATTTAAATTAAATTAAATTTTTTTGACTTCCACCTTATTTTTTAAAAAACTTCAACTCCAAATTGTACACTAATAAAAATTCCTTCCTCCTCCTTTCAATCATCTACCCTTCACAACATTTCTTCACTGTTAACTAATAATTAAATGATTATTACATAAATGATGACTAAGTATTAGATGCAAAAACCTTAAACTTCATCATAAAATCAATCAGTATATAAATAACATACTATTACCATATATCAGATTATAAGCACTAATTCCAAACTTTAAATAACCTTCCTCCCAAAAAAAAAATAATGTTAAATCTAATTGTAATATTTTATAACTGGATAGATAACAATTCCAAATCTTTCTCGCAATTAAATAAAACTTAAATTGATATTGCACAGAAAATAACTAAATAATAATACAAAAACCTTAAACTTCATCATAAATTCAACCACTATATTAGTAACATAATATTACTATATATTAAATTATTAGCTTCAGAAAAGTTCTAAATCTTTAAAAAGAATTAATAGTACTTTGAATAAGCCCAAAAAGACAAAAGAAAAAAAATAATGCAAGAAGTAAAGAAAAAAAAATTAAGGAAAGAAGGGAAAAAGAAAAGTACAGTCATATTAGCAACCATCTGTCCAATAAACTTCAATGCTGCATCTTGTTGCATCTTGATGATGGTTGCATCTTTTTGTAACTTGATAATTTTGTAGTTGTCAGCTCGCCTCCCATCTGACCCCGATCTTCCATCTCCTTTTCCACACTGTAGACATCTGTCTGGCTCTGCCAATCATTTGAATTCTGTAAATCTGTTTCGATTTGAACAGGAAGGGATGGTCTAGCAAATGTTTTGTATGCTCTGGTTAAGAGTACAATGTTACCACAGAAGAAGCTATGCAAGATTAGGTTAACCACTCTTAATGCCTTCTTAGCTATGTTGTTGCAGTGGGCTCTGGCACTTAGATCATTAGAGATGAGTACTCCAAGGTCCTTTACTGAGTAAGGATCATCAACAAGGTCATGATTATCTAGTTTTTATTTTGTGTTCTGATTATTTTTGCCAATGTGTAAAACTGAGCATTTGTTGTTGATTGAGATTTGAAGTTGCCACTTGTTCGACCATTCAGATACATAGTCAAGGTCTTTTTGAAGGGTTATAGTATTGTCAGTGGTGTTGAATAGTTTTACATCATCAGCGAAGAGGATGCAGTTACTTTGTATATTATCACAAATGTCATTTATGTAAAGAATAAAGAGAGTAGGTCCTAAAACGCTGCCTTGGGGAACACCGCTGTTAACAGGTACAGTGATGGATAGAGCTGATTCTATTTTGACCACTTGTTGTCTGTTTAACAGGAATGCAGTAATCCATTTGTGTAGGGGGTCAGAAATGCCATAAGATTTTAGTTTTAGAAATAGTTTGTCGTGTACCACGGACTCAAAGGCTTTACAAAAGTCTATGTAAATTGCGTCTATTGCTTTGCCCTGGTCGAGTTGTGTAGTCCATATGTTTTTACAATGTAGAAGTTGTAGATTGCATGATAATTTTTTTCTGAAACCAAATTGTTTGTGAGAGAGTAGGTTGTTTGTCTCTAAGAGGAGGGTAATGGATTGGTTTATGATTGATTCCATGACTCTGCAGGTGGCGCAACATAAAGAGATTGGTCTATAATTTTCAACTAGGCTGGGGTCTCCCTTTTTGAAGACAGGGATTACCATGGCTAGTGACCATAGGTTATGTAAGGAGCTGGTTCTGAAAGATACGTCAAAATTATGCTTAGAGGTTCTGATAGGACAGTGGAAAGTTTTTTAAAGAAGTAAGCACATAGTCCATCTGGTCCGATGGATAGAGATGGTTTTAGGTTGTGTAGAGCCTTTCTAACATTGTCTTCTGTAAAGTCAGTTTGTATTAGATCACTGTAATTGTTTGTGGTTCGACTAGGAAATATTCTGGACAGAGTGCTAGCTACGGTGAGATACTGTCATTCAGCCTTTGGAAAACTGTCATTTTATAAATAAATTTTGCCTGGCCAAAGCCAGAAGTTAAAAACAAATCTGGGACAAGCCCAGAACATCTGGTTCTGGTTCACAGCTGATGACCATGGTGGGAAAGAGTCTGCAAATAGCAGGTCATTAGATAAGTCTAATCATCAGGCAACATATTAAGACTAATTGCCATTCCCTTGCTTCTGTTTTGGGCATTCCTAGTGAAGCCTGAATACTGTGTTGAGGATGCTTATTGGAGTCATATATGTTGATCTGAACAATGTTGTTTATTCTTGACTGCCTTTTTCTCTCCATCTAAACTCTTATCTGGATTGTATATGAATTTAGGTGAGGGTTAAGCTCCTCTGTTAAGCTTTGAAATAATCAAAATGGACAAATATAAGGAAGTGGAGGATTGTGTTCTTGGTATATACTGTATGCTACATTCCATTACCTGATGGCATAGAATATCAAACTGGAATACAGTTCACTTGTCTGGAACCCGCACTGCATATCAGACATTAATACAATCGAGAGAGTCCAGAAATATTTCATTAGAAGAGTCCTCCACTCCTCTGCTCACAATAAAATACCTTATTCCACCAGACATGAAATATTGGGATTAGACAATTTACAACTACGCCGCCTCCGATCTGATCTAAAGGTAGTTCATAAAATCATATATCAAAAAGTCCTTCCTGCCAATGATTACTTCAACTGCAAAAATACATGAGCACATAATAGATTCAAACTTAATGTAAATCGCTCCAAACTCGACTGCAGAAAATATGACTTCAGCAACAGAGTGATAAATGCCTGGAATGCACTACCTGACTCTGTGGCTTCTTCCCCAAACCCCAAAAACTTTAACCTTAGACTGTCTACAGTCGACCTCTCCCCATTTTTAAGAGGTCTGTAAGGGGCATGCATAAGTGCACCACTGTGCCTACCGTACCTGTCCTACTGTCCTATTGTCCTCTTTTATCGTTACTTTTTTACTTATGTTTATACAAACTACTACTATCCTATACATGTTTGATAAATAAATAAATAAATAAATAAATAAATAAATAAATAAACAAACAAATAAATAAATAAATAAATAAATAAAATAAACTATAGCTTTCCCATTATACTGCTGGGATTCCTCTCTCTCTCCCTCCCTCTCCTCCTCCCTCCCTCTCACCTACACACACATTTGGTAATATATATTTAGATATTACTAAAGACACATCAGTATGTTTGTCTATGTACATAGTTTTAAATGGTTTTTGCATTGCATTTTAATAAAACTAAATTTGCAAACTGCAAATGAATGAGTCAGTCCTTCATGCTCTCACATGGAAGAATATTTTTTAAAAAGTTTTAAATTCATAAAATCAAAGGGCTGGAAAGGGACCTTGGAGTCTTCTAGTTCAAACCCCTGCCCAAGGCAGGAGATCTTATTGGATCCTGAACAAATGGCTGTCCAATCTTGTGGAGCATCCACACTTCCAAAAGACAAGCTGTTCCACTGATTAATTGTTCTCACTGTCAGGAAATTTCTCCTTAGTTCCAGGTTGAATCTCCCTCTGACAACCTTCCACCCATTGCTTCTTGTCCTGTCCTCAGGTGCTTTGGAGAATAAGTCAACCCCCTCCTCCCTGTACCAACCCCTCAAGTACCAGAAGACAGTTATCATGTCATCCCTAATCCTTCTCTTTGTTAGGTTAGACTTACCTAGTTCTTTAACCATTCATTATAGAGTTTAGCCTCTAGAGTCTCTAGACCCTTTATTATCATTGTTGCTCTTCTCTGTATTCAGCATCTTTTTGCATCATGATGACCAGGACACAGTATTTCAAGTGTGTGACTTCATTAGTGCAGTAAAGAGCAGTACAATCAGTTTTCGTGATCTTAATGCTATCTCCCTATTGCTCTGATGCTATGCCTAGGACTGCATTGTCTCTTTTAGCAGCTGCAGCACACTGCTAGCTCATACTTAAGTGAAGGCCCACTAGGACACCAAGATCCCTTTCACTACTGTTGAACCAGATACCACCTATTATCACCTGTGCATTTGGTTTTCCTGCAGGACCTTGATTTTCTCACCACTGAACTGCATCTTGTTGGATAGTTCTCTATGTCTGCAGAAAAATAGTTATTCTTCAAGAATTCAACAAGTATTTTCTGGCTTTGGTGGTATTAGACATCTGAGTAGCTTTTGATACCATTGATGGGGGTTTCCTGCTGGATACCTACCAAGGCTGGGGATGGGGATGCTATGCTTCAATCTTGCCACTCCTGCCTGAGGCAGCCTTCAGAGATGGTACTGAAACTGCAGCTAGGCAAAAATGATGCGACAATCCTGTTATGGTAGAGGAATACTACTGGCTACCAATTAGGTTTCTGGGCTTAATTCAAAATGCTGGTGAAAATCTACAAAGGCATGTAAGCGATGGCATCAGATACCATCAGATTCTGGCTTGAATCTGCATGTACTAAGACAAAAAGCCTGCTTGGAGCTGGGATATGGAGCAGATAGCAGTTCTTTTTTGTTAACAGTCCCTGGATTTTGGAACTCCTTGTCTAGAGAATTTGGAGCAGTCAATTCCTTCCTGGATTTTGTAAAAAAACAAAAAACAAAAAAACCCCCACTGGTATTTTGCCAACCCATTTTAATCAGGATTGAATGGTGTTGTGGCCACTTGAGGCATTTCTATTAATTGTACTTTTTTATTCCTTTGTATTCTGTATTTACGTTCTATTATAAGCTCACCAAAGTTTGTGAATTAGGGTAGGCTGCAAGAATTGAGAAATAAACCATGTAATTTTATAAAAATATAAAGAAAAAATAGCGGAATCAAAAAGCCATGTTGTTTAACAAATATTAACTGGGAAATTTTTAAAGTTTTACCTTTTGTGTTCCGATCTATTTCACACACACATCCCTCCCTGAGCTAAAATATCTTTGGAGTTTACAATTCCCCCTTTGTTTAGCTGGCAGAAAATTCTTAAACATTTACTTATAGAAAAGATTTAAAAAAGAGGGGATTTGCTATGTGTTAACAAGTGGATTCGGTATGTGAAAAGCTCTAAATATTTACTGTGTGATCAGGAAATAAAGCTGCGTTTATTTTGAAGGAAAATAGTGTGACACTGAAAGCATAACTAGAAGAATTTGCAATTTGCAATTATTCACATCATATTACCTCTTAATTCCTGTATGAATTACTTTTTGTCTATAATTATACGATAGTAGGCTTTTAACTTTATGCTCACTGATAGTGTTGACTATTTAGGGGTGAGGAAGGTACTAATTTAATACTTTTTTCCCTACTGTTTGACTGTTTTAAAGTGCCCAGAGATTGCAGATTGGGTTGAGTTGCAAAAACTACTATAGATATAAGAACCACAAAAATTTCTGAAGTAGCACATCTGTCATTTTATAAAGCACAACAGATCTTTTCTTTCCTCTTCTTAAAAACTAGAACAGCCTTTCTCAAATTTGTATTATCTTCCAGTAATGCAAGAATCCCCAAACTGTCTCTTATCTTCTTGTCACCAGGGTCTTTGACGAGAATTGGAAACATTGCTCTAAACTATGGTATATCAAAGAGAAAAAAAAGCAATAAAAACAGCAGAGCTTGTGGAGAACTATATAAACAGCTGCAGCAGCAATGATACAAATTAGCAACAGCATCATAATGGCCTGCCATTGATAAGTATAACTGAGGAGTATAGACAGTCTCATGAAGATAAAACCTTTTGGATTGGGGACTTGTGACATGCATTATCATCATCACTGTAGTGCCCTGGAGAAAAACACAACTCCCTGTCATATTAGGCCCTTTCACCTAAGTTCAATAATTATCCTTAATATAAGTTATATTTAATATATATCTGGAAAAAGCAATCCATGCACATGATTTATCAGCACAATATCCCATTGAACTTCATTATGAAATTTGATGCACATCACACACTGAATTGTTCCAGAATTTATGGGGTTAGAAAAGACTTTAAAGGTAAAGGTTCCCCTCGCACATATGTGCTAGTCATTCCTGACTCTAGGGGGTGGTGCTCATCTCCATTTCTAAGCCGAAGAGCCAGCGCTGATGATGATTCCGTGTTCATGTGGCCGGCATGACTAAATGCCGAAGGCGCACGGAATGCTTTTACCTTCTCACCAAAGTGGTCCCTATTTTTCTACTTGCATTTTTAAATGCTTTCGAACTGCTAGGTTGGCAGAAGCTGGGACAAGTAACGGGAGCTCACTCCATTACATGGCACTAGGGATTCAAATCGCCGAACTGCCGACCTTTCTGATTGACAAGCTCAGCATCTTAGCCACTGAGCCACCACGTCCCCTTTACAGAAAAAAAGAAAAGAAAAGAAGAAAAGACTTTACAGGTCTTCTAATCCAATATTCCACCCAAAGAAAAACTCCTTTATACCATCCAAGGAAGGTGACTCTGTTTAAAGATCTGCAGTGATGGAGCACCAACAAGTCCAAGGAAGCAGGATGTTCCACTGCTTAGCAACTCTCACACTCAGGGAATTCCTTCTTATCTCTCCATAAATTTCCAGGCATTGGTTCTAGACCTACCTTTAGACACTATGGAGACTATGTTTCCCCTGACAACCTGTCAAGTATTGCAAGACTATTGTCACAGCTCTCCTTTGTTTTCTCCTCTTTAATTCAGTTTCTTTAAACATTCTTCATAATATTTAGCCACAAACCTCTCAACATCTTCATTTCTCTTCTTTGCATGCTTTTTGGTTCCCTTCTTGAATTGTGATGGCCAGACTAGGACACAGTGTTCCAGGCAGTGGTGGGATTCAATTTTTTTTACTACTGGTTGTGTGGGTGTGGCTTGGTGGGTGTGGCGGACATGGCAGGGGAAGGTTACTGCAAAATCCCCATTTCCTCCTGATCAGCTGGGACTCAGGAGGCAGAGAATAGATGGGGGCGGGGCCAGACAGAGGTGGTATTTACTGGTTCTCCGAACTACTCAAAATTTCCGCTACCGGTTCTCCAGAACTGGTCAGAACCTGCTGAATACCACCTCTGGTTCCAAGTCCATTGCAGTGTAAAATTATCCTGTCCTGTGAACCTGACATATCTTTTTATTGATACAACCCATTGGCTCTTTTGGCAGCTGCAGCAAATTGGTGGGTGGAAATGGGCTGTGAGAGTTAGGAGGCAGAAGGGAGAGATGCAGTCTATGCAATGGCCTTGTAAACAAAATCCGAGTCCTAAAGAGGAATGAGGGTAGAATAAGGATCTCAGAAGGGATCCTACCTAGTTCTCTGGAAAGTAAAGGCAGGGGAAGCGCTTGCAGACTTGCAAGATTCTGTTACTATAAGCTTATAATAAACACAGCATTGGTATTTATGGTTTTGGTTTCTTGCCTGGACTACCTTGAAGAGCTGACATCAGGTTATGCTTAATCTGTGATTTATAAGGATGTGCAGATCCTTCTCACAATTGTTATAGTTCAACCAGTTGCCAATCTTGTACTCATGCATCCAGCTTTTCCTACATAAGTTTAGAAACCCCCTGTGGAAGAGCAGGGTATTGGTGAACAATTGCAGGCATCTGTGCTGTGTCCTCCCTTCCCCCCATTCAAGCCTTCTGGTGTTAGCACAGCAAAACTGTTTATAAGAGGTGAAACCCCGAAACAGGCGGGGATGAGATGTGTGGTGTGTATTTTGAAGCTCTGCAGCAGCAACAAATAGAAAAAGCAGCCAAATAAAAGAAGTTTTTTCTTCACAGAGACTGAATGGTCCAGAGGAGAAAGAAGGGACATAGCACAGCAAAGCTACATACAATGTTAGGAATGTGCCAGAGTTTTATATGCTGCCAATTAATAAACAAAGGGGGGGGGGGGGAAAGGAAGAAATCAGATAGAGAAAGAAAATTGAAAGACAGACCAGGGTCTGTAATAATAAAACACTGTTGTATACTAGTAATAAAAGTAATAGTAGTAGTAGTATAATAGCAATCGTATACTAATAATAGAAATAGTATAATATGGCATAGAAGTAGGAATAGTACAAAACATAGTATAATAAACTCCCTTTTACAACTCTGTAATCCAATAATAGTAGTAAAATATAGAGAATATTTAGTATCAACAGTAATAGAACTGGAATACTGGAATTTTTCGGACTATAAGACGCACCAGTGTATAAAACGCACCAAGATTTCAAAAAGGTAAGTAAGAAAAAAAGTTTTTGCCCTCCCCCAGCCCCCAGGAGCATTCTGCAGACCTCCCAAACCCTCTGCACACCCGTTTTCGCACGGGGCAGGGCTTCGGGAGGCCAAAAATGGTTTTATTCGGTGTATAAGATGCACTAACATTTCAACCCTCTTTTGGGGGGGGGGGAAGTGTGTCTTATACTCCGAAAAATACGGTATGTTATAAGATAATAGACATAGAACTCATATATATGTTTGCATGTTTCACTTTTATAGCTTGGTAATTTTTTCAAAATCATCTCCACAACCCTTATACAGGTAGACCTCAATTTATAACTGTAATGAAGCCTGCCCATTACGGTCTTAAGTCATGATGGTTGTAAATCAGGTAATCCATTTGACCAACCTAATTTTATGAATTTTTGGAAATTGTGGAAGTTGTAAAGCAACCGCAAACAACACAAATTGTTGTGAATTGAGGATTACCTGTACAGCAATGTGTAGTACATGGGGCTGCCCTTGAAGATCATTTGGAAATAGAGCTGATCCACAAGTTGGCAGATCCACAGACAGTTGAAGGGTATGCCATGGTATGCCATGACACCTTTCCTGTTATTTTTTTTCTTCTGTTGACCAGGTTTCCAGGTAAAATTCAAGGTGCTGGCTATCACCTACAAAATCCTCTAGGGCAGGGATGGCCAAACTATGGCTCTTTGAGGACCTGTGGACTTCAACTCCCAGAATTCCTGAGCTAGCCATGCTTGCATGGCTGGCTCAGGAATTCTGGGAGTTGAAGTCCACAGGTCCTCAAAGAACCATAGTTTGGCCACCCCTGCTCTAGGGTATAAGGGCTGGCTATTTGTCAGGTTGCTTACTTCTAGTTTCTGCCCATCTTGTAAGATCAGACAGAGTTCATGTATAATCAGTGCTGATTATATTACCTAGTTTGGTAATGAAATGTCTGCAAGAAAACAAAGCTCATACAGCACCAGTTCAATCCTGAGCTACAAATATTCTCATCTATTGGTAAAACAAGATTGAGATAAAATAGGGTTAAAAGTAAAATAAGGCAAATAAAAATAAAAATGCATATATTATTTAATGGTTCTTGGCAAGGCCCTGACAAGTCATACCAGCTATTAAGAGAGAATTTGATGATATTGTAAGAGTATATGCCTCTGAAATTTGAGGTAATCAAGGTGTAATACGTTTGTGTAGTTACTACAGTATAGCTATAAACTAATGGATAGCTCTTAGTTTGCAATATGTTGCTCTTTGTATGGAACTTTCTGGAATCTCCTTTCCAAACCGGCAGTTTACAAAGAATTGCTGGATGCAAGCATTTGAGCTTTTCTAAATTTTGGTATAGCAATTTGATTAAGAAATCTGGCAAGCCCACGTCTGGTGATTTGATTACTTAAATACATATGTGAATAGATATTAGACTGAACAGTTAATAAATTCATCTAATATATAATTATGCATTTTGCGATCCAAACAGCATTTTGGTTTTTCAAACGAGTGCAGAAAAACGTGACTATGATCCTTGGATCGCCCACATTTCTTTATCCAAGGGGTGTATTTCCTGTACACCCAAGGCGCAGAACCAAACCCGAAGAAAAACATTTGTGTTTTGATTGTGCATATATTACAATATCAGCATTAATACTTGGGGAAGATCTACTGCGACCTTTTCTTTCTTAAGTAACAGTGGTGCCTAGTGAGCCAAGGGGTTATTTCGTGCAAATCGCGAAGGAGGAGCAAATTCCAGGCAGCCCACCGAGTCTTTCGCTCCAACCAGCCACAGTTCCTGTTATTTCCACAATCTCGCGGTAAAATTCTCGGGTTCTCGTTTTGCTCTTCCTAGGAGAGAGTATCCTTCCGCCCGCCTTCCCTCTTCCTCTTTTCAGGATAATTATTTGTCCGCGGCCGAAGCGGCTCGTGGCATGTCGGGCCGCCTGTTCCCGGGCGCGCGGCGTATAACCCGCTTCCCGACCGATGGAAAACCACGACGCTTCTTCGCGCACCCCAAAGCCGAACAAGTCAAAAGCGCATGCGTGACTTTTGTCGCTCGACTCCGTCTAGCGGAGGAATCCTATTAACCTCTCGCGTCATAAAGAACTTCGCGCGGGGAGTGATGCGGCAGGAGCAGTCCCTGCTCTGTGAGGCAGTCACTCAGTGAAAGAGCCCGAGCGTGCTGGGGGAGAGAAAGGGGGAAGAGCGACGGTGAGAAGCGAGCAGGCGAGGGAAGGCAGTGAAAGGGCGGCAGGCGAGCAAAAGAGGTGGGGGCGACGGGAAAGAAGGCAATAGAGAACATCGGGCTCCCCCCAGGCCGGCACCCACACCTGTCCTCCCGCTTTCTCCGAAAAGCTTCTGCGCTCCCTCCGCCGCCGGAAAATAGTCCCCCTCCTTCCTTTCCTTCTTCCTGCTTGCCTCTCTCAACAGGCTCCGCCGCGATGGCGCTGAAGAGAATCCACAAGGTGAGAGTCCTTCGGCAGAAGGCCAACCCGGAAGCCCCTTCGGTGCGAGGGCCAGCTTAGGCATGGTTTTCTCCCGCCCTTGTAGGCCGCGCAGAGGGGCCAGGCTGGAGGCCCCGATCGTGCCGGCGATGCTCTTGCTGGCGGCGATCCTCGGTGCCGCCGCTTTACGTAAGCTCGGTCCGGCTTGGCCTGGGGCATTCGGGCATCTCCGGCAGGGCTGGAAGGCAACGCTCCGCGCGAGAACCTCTGGGCCTCTGGCCACCCGGCTCGCGCTCCTTTATGGCCTGGGCGGCTCTCTCGCCCGTGGGGTGGAGGGGGTGGGGGGCCAACTCCAAGCCCGAAAGCATTTACTCGGGCTCGTTGCTAGTCCAGCTGGGTTGATACCTTCGTGGCATTCGCCGCGGGAAGGAAGGCTACCTTTTGTTGCAAGCGAGGTCTTTTTTTTTTCTCGGTCAGTCGCCTTACCGTCGGTCTCCGGACAAGAACGCAGTCACCCCCCGGCTAGACTAGGGTTTCGCATCGTTTTGCAAGAGGCGCACCTGGCTAACTTGGAAGGGCTTTTCTAGGAGGTTTGCAAAAAGTTCTTGGTTTCGTCACCGAAGCAGGGTTCGAGCACCGTTTCGAAAGTCATCCGTCCAATACATTTCGAAGAAGTTGGGTTCAGAATTGGTGGCTTGCCGGTAGCCACAGGTGCGTGTTTAGGCATCCCTTCTTAAGTTATTTTGGACGATCTACTGTACCTTCCTCTTGCTTGGTGCCGATCGAGGGAAGGGACCGTTCCATTGCCTTGCATGAACAAAGGGAAAGCGCTGTAGCCAGTAAGTGTGCTGACCCTGAGATCTGCTATAACGTCCCTCACTACCCAAGGGATATGCCCTCTTAAATAATGTTAATAGTTGTTGCTCCCACTATTGCTTTCATGCTTACAACTTTTTGCCTCTTTGTTTCCATTACTGCGATTGTGTGTCTTGCTGTATCAAAAGTTTATTTGATGTCAAAATACTAAGCAAGAGTATCCTGAAAAGCAATTCTAGGAATGAATTCTACTGAACTCAGTGGAGTTTACTTCAAAAGAAGTCAGTACAGAAACTAGTTGCTATAGTTGCAAGAAGAATATTTTGGTGATATCACTGTTCTAACTTGCCAAGGTGATTTTTTTTTGGTTCAAACAGATGATGATGTTGATACATCAGGATGTAATTGGAATCAGTTAAAAGTTCTAGGCTCTTGGTTTAGACTTATTTGTAGCACTGGGAGTAATAAACACCAGATAATATAACAACTAGTTTAATGCATGCTTGGGTAACAAAACAGTGCTCATAGGACTCACCATTCTAGAATAAGCAGTAGGTGAAAATGCTACTATTGAAAGCCCTTGCTTTGGAAAATAGTTTTGCTTTAAGGTTGCTATGGCTGGGAGTAAAGGCTCCCAGGTGATCTTGCAGTGGTATTGGTGATGTTATTTTTTATAGTAATGCGTGTTATTGGCTTTTGAGAAACTAACTTTAAAATTTATAAAAATGGAACTTGATTGATATTTTTGGGTGTTTAAATATTCTGAATATTTTAGTTGTCTGGTTATAAAACCTAAAACCATTCATTAATAAGAAACTAAAATAAATTTTGTCCTTTTATTTCTCTGTTACAAACTTTGTTTTTCTAGGTTTGAGCTAACATATGTATTTAAAGAGATTAAATTAGAAAGGCTGATATATTGATCTATGAAAGGTTGCTGAATTAGGCAAGGATTTTTATGTGCATTTGGATTTCATTTAGTGCATATAATTGTCTTACTTAACTATTAAAAAGCAATCACACATTAGTTATTGATTTGTTAGTTCTGTGCCATTCTTGAAATATTGAACTTAAGAATAAACTTTTATATAAGGGAGAAGAGTCAACTGTATTTTGATTTTATTTAAAAAATATTAGATATATAGCAGTTCTTTGTTGAATTTGGTAGAAGATTTTTAGGATATTTCTGAGTCAGAATTTTCTGATTTGTGACGTTATTTCCTCACAATACTAAATCAGGATTTTTGTGTCATTGTGATTGAATGCCTCAGCCCATCTTACACAGAAATCATGGTTATTTATCGGGAAAGAACATTTGACATAGTGGAATAAAATTAACAATAGAATTGGGCAGTGTAGTAAAACAAACAAAAAGCCAAGAATGCAAATTTATAAAAAATGGTAAGCAATGTTTTTTTAAAAAATCAGATTTCCTTTCTGATTTTTTAAATCATTGCTTAACATTGTTTATAAATTTGCATTCCTGGCTTTTTGTTTGTTTTTGTACTCTACCCAATTCTATTGTTAATTCAACAGAAGACAACAGCTTAAAAATCTAAGTCTTTATGCTAACCTTTCCTCTTTTTGCTTCTCCCTCATTCCCAGATTCTTCATTCTCCTTGGCATCAATTTTCATACATGCGGCTCCTTCCCAACCAATGATTGATGGGAATCTGACTTCTAAATTACATTTTTTCCTTCATAAAGCATTGTAGAAGTCATAATTATGCTTGGCCACAAACAGAAATAGATAATATTCTGAAAAACTGCAGCTGTTCCCCAATGCCTCATAGAACCTTTACGAATATCCCACAAAAAACACAAGCACAAAAATTGGAAGATGTACCAAAATACAATAATTTTTTAAAAATCAGAAGAGACAAAGTTTTCATTTCATTAGGAAACAGGCCAAAATATCTGCAAACATTCCACTTTCCAATAATCCCAATACTTTTTGGTTCTTCATCTGTCTTACTGATTAGTGTCAAGTCTTATTCTTTCCTCTGCCCTTTGAGCAGAAGAAAATGATCAGTGGGTTAAGCCAGGAATTTTCTGAAAGTACCATACTTGGGATAGATTGTCTTCCATAGATGCTAAGTTAATGGAAGTTCACTACTACTTGATGCCACTGAAACATCTGTTTCCTTTTGGAAGAAAATCTGGTTGATCAGGCAGTACTGAAACATCAAAACCAGTATTGTTTTTATTTATTCCTTCACTTTGCCCTCCTGCTTTAAACAGTGTTGCCCAGTTCATTGATTTGATTTTGTTAGAGATGTAACCATTTTTTGCTTCTGTTCTTTTTGAAAAAAAGTTATCTTAAATATCTTTTTCCTTTCTGTTTATGTTGGCAAACTTTATCTCAATATTATATAATGGCTCATAACAAAGTGCTGTAATAGTGAAAATCAGTGGACACTGCTTATTCATCTTTAGTATCCAACAAGAAAACTTAAGATTTTCATTATTTATTGACTATTCAAGTCTGTTAATTGGATTAATTCTGTTCTTTAAAAGTGCACAGAATACTAATTTTTCCCTGCTTATAATCAATGTTTTAGATAGGTGAGTTGAGAAAAAGTTCAAATTAAAAGGCCAAGTTGAAGATGGATCATCCAGGAGGGAATCTATCCAGATATCTATCCAGTGCCACCAACTTGATGGCACTTAAGCCAAGTGAAGCTGGGCAAAAGAAAAAAGCAAGTGTCCTCATAGCAGAAGCCAAGGCATTGTCCTTAAGGTGCTTATCCCAAGTTTACATAAGTGCAGGTATCCAATTGGATTGGCTGATATCTGGTAACAGTGTCACTCAGCAGCATATTGATCTCTCTGCTTCAAGATATTTTTTTTGCTGTGATGTTTGGAAGAAATAGGGACTTCCAGGAACTTCTGCCTGGTATGAAAAGTTTGGATACTTTTAAGGAGTATAATTCCTTCCATTGAGGGATTAATACATGTAGCATATTCTGTTTCTGCTTGAAAATTAAGAAATACATATTGAAATGATGTTAGAGGATACTTGATAGACTGAAGTTGCAAGAGTAATGAGGTCAATCTTTCCCCCCTATAGATGCCTAGACAATCTGAACATTGTCATAAGGAGAGCCCTAGGAAAGTTTTATCTAAAAATTATGTGCATATACACATTGTGAGAAATAGAACTGCAGATTGCTTGATTTTAAGATAGGTATTTTGGACTTTATAATTGAAAAATGGGAAATAAAACTATTCTGTTTTAAATTTATCTTGATTTAAGAGCATTTTAGATACAACATGGAAGAAATTTATATTTCCTAATATATGTATTATTTTCTAATACATCATTTCCTGATGTATTATTTTCTAATACATCATTTCCTGATGTATTATTTCCTAATACATCAAAGGGAGAAGAATGGAAATTGTATGGCTGCAAGTACCGGATCATGTAATAAGTAGATTAATTACTCCTTTAAAAATTAATTTGCATCTTTCTTGTCAACAGTAACATGGAAAATACTGAATAAATATATTGCTAATCGGAATTGGTATCTGCAAGGTCCATAGCTGTTTATTCTGAAGTTTTATTTTCAGCTTCATGGCATTCAGAAAGTGAATGGAGCAAGTTCCTCAATGTTTTCTTATGTTAATTCATGCTTTGGTAGCATTACTGTATTTTGAAATCTTCAGTTTTTCATTTTTCATTTGGTATAGTAAATGAAGGAACGTGAGGCATATGAAAACTAAGAAAAGTCTGATTGATTAGTGCATAGCATTTGTCACCATGTTCCAGGTATATGGTTGAATAATTCTCGCACTAAATATTTCAAGATATTTTGTATCTTATAAAATAGGGAGCTTTTCCCCCAGATAAATTACAGATTGTATATATAGTATCTTAATTGTATGAAGTAGCAATGTTAATGTTACAGTGTTATTATCTTTGAATCTCAAGTCTTAAAGTCATTTGGGGCTTAATTTGTAATATCTATTCTGAAATAATACTTAATATTTTTCTTTTGAATTTCCAGTTTAATTGTTTTCAGGCATAGTAGGATGCCAGAAACAAACTAGTGTATTATTTTTTTGCCTTTGCATTTCTAGTATAGTAGAGTATATAGCTAGTAGAGGTCACAGCTTTTTATCATGTTGAAAAGATTACCCTGTATTGCACATGTAGTATGATATTCACACATGTTTACTGCAAATATAATTGATACAAGAAACGTGTTGATTGAAATGCAGTATTCTGTGCATAGAAAATACAGTTTACACACTTCTATGATAAAAACATAGGATTACTTGCATCAAGTTTTTTAAAAAAGCTAAAATATTTTGACAATTATGATAGTCAAAATAAAAAATCATCATTAGACATTGTTAAAAAAATAGTGTATGCAGGCAGAGTAAAAAGCCATGGCACTTTTATTTTAAATTCCAGAATTGGTAGAAGTATAACACAGGAAACACTCTCTTACCTTCCTCTTTATAGCACTTTGATGTAAGCATCAAATAATTTCTAGTACATAGGTAAGCCGTAAAAGCAATAGGACAATGAAAACAGAAGAGAGGAAATAATAGCAACAGTAGCAAAGGGAATATTCTGATGTGCTTCAAATGGTCAAGAACCTGAGCTGTCAGAGGTAATCATGTACAGTGCAAGACACAATGATTCACTCATTCAGCCACTGGCTCTTAAAAAACTTGAGAAGTATAAATAAGAAATTTAAAAATGCATGCTTGTAATCAGTTGAGCTCCATTAGAGGATTGTAATCCCTCTGGTATCTCTTAAATGGGAGGAAAAGATCCAGAAATGTTCAGAATGGATAAGAATGAGAATGGAAAAATGGGGAGAGATATTCAAAGATAAAGGAACAAGAAAGAAAATAATTTGGAGGCAAAATTGTTCTTTTCTAAAACTCAAATTGATCATGAACAAAGGAAGATGAGTTCTTTTTTTCTCAAAGCTAAGGTAACTTAAAATGTAACACAAAAAGGACAAAAATATAACATCTTCACAACAACATTAAGGAAGACAATTCCTTTAGTGGGTTTCTAGAGATGGAATGTACTGTACTTTTTAGAATATAAGACGCATCACCCCCCCAAAGAGGGTAGAAATATTGGTGTATCTTATACACTGAATACAGCCATTTTTGGACTGCAGAGTGCTGGGGGCTGGGGAGGGCAAAAACGTGACACATGGAGGGTTTGGGAGGCAAAAAACGGGCCCATTTTTGCCCTCTCCAGCCCCCAAGAGCACTCTGCAGGCCTCCCAAAGCATCTGTGCGCCCTGTTTTTGCGAAAAACTGGCTCATTTTTCACCTCCCAAACCCCCCACCCATCACATTTTTGCCCTCCCCAGCTCCCAGGAGCACTCTGCAGGCCTCCCAAACCCTCTGCGTGCTCCGTTTTTGCGAAAAACAAGACGCACAGAGGGTTTGGGAGGCCTGCAGAGTGCTCCTGGGGGCCGGAGAGGGCAAAAACTTTTTTTCTTGTTTACCTCTTTGAAATCTTGGTGCGTTTTATACTCAGGTGCATCTTACAATCCGAAAAAATACGATAACACTATAATTAAGCAGTGGATAACCTATCCTCCCTTCCTCAAGCCTGTTCTTTTCAGCCATTGAACTTCATTTTACTATGATTATTGAAAACTCAGGACATGGTGAGTTTGATTTAGATGTTGGAAACACAAGAGGTCCATATAAGCTAGAAGACATATTACAATTTAAAAAAAGGCCTCCAATAAAATTCTCCAAATTCCTATTAGTGAATTCATGCCCTGCATATTCATTGTACTTTTTTCACTTCCAAAGGTTGCTGCACCAATGTAATTGATGATTTCTGATTCTCTAAGGTAGATGCATTCATTTCTATATAAAAGTACTCCTCCTCTAAAACAGACTAATCGTCCTGTAAATGTTTGGTGTTCTGCTTTAGTACAGCATATCCCAAATTATGCATGCTATTGTGCTTTTTTTGTGAATTGATAAAAATCATGTCTAGACCTTATTTTAAATGTGAATTAATATATAGAAGCTTTGTTATGTTACAGCTGGTATGATGAGGTTGAAAATTCTCACCTCTTCAATGATGTTTATGTCATTCAGAAATAAAAACTGATTGATGTTACAAACCAGTTAAGACAAGTTCCATCTTATGGTCAAGCATTGTTTTCTCTGGATTAATATCCTTTCTCTTAATTCCAGACGGTTATTTTTGAAACATATAGCTCTCAGTTTGAGGGGACTGATACATATATGAGGGATTTCAGATATTACTTCCGGGGTGGAGCCACGAGCGGTAAGACAGAGCTGAACTGAGCTCTGCTCCCCCTTAACCCAACCCCACCACTTTCCCAAACCCTGGGGCTTCCTTCCCAGAATTACCATCACTGGGGAAGTAGGCGAAACATCAGAGACCCCAGTGAGCAACGTGGCGACTTCGCTCGTTGCGAAATCAGTGGTGTGTCAGCTTTCAGATTGGGAGGTGAGAGGACGTTGCCTCGTTAAGATGGAGAACTGGGAAGTTAAAGAGCAGGAAAGCCAATATCTTGGACGCTCTCTTTATAATCTTGCAGAGACTAGTAGGGGAAATTGTAATTTTATGACCACTACGCCCACTACGAAGACTTTTCTGAGCAGAGACTTTTTCCGCTTAGCCGTTACATATACGGTCATTAAGTGTGCAAACAACTGGATCTGGTTGAGGACTATTAACCAGGCTGTTTCTCTATGTTTTTCCTGCACTAACTTTCGTTATTTTAAAGATTTTACCTTGGGGGTGATTGTTGGTTTGTATGTTTAAGACGGATGGTTAAGGAATGAGTGAGTCAGGGATTAGGATTCTGCCCCCCTCTGCTGAGTGTGGAAACAGAAGCGGAGGGGGGTTTGAGTCCGACCCCTGGCTTGATGTGAATGGAATGCATGGCCTGTCGGGAGAGAGGGAGACCAGTGGGGAAGGGGAGGGGATCTCTGGTGGGACAGGGAGTGGGAGCATTACGGTCATAACGGGGAGAGGCAGGTATGGCGGGAGCAGAGGGGTAGGCCGCTCTCGGAGAACGAGAACTCGCTGTTTACAAGCGATTCCTTGTTCTGGCCCCTCTGGTTTGGTTCCACCTAGCTCAACCCGAGTGCCTGGTAACCAGGGATGTCAGGGCCCTGGGCTCAAGCTGCTGCTGGTAAATGCCAGGTCGATTACCAACAAGGCCCCCCTTATCCGGGATTTAATCCTAGAAGAGAGGGCTGACCTGGCATGCATTACCGAGACCTGGCTGGGCCAGGAGGGGGTGTGCCCCTTTCGGAGATATGCCCGGACGGGTTCTCGGTTCAGCATCAGCCGCGACCCCAGGGAAGGGGTGGAGGAGTGGCTATTATAGCTCGCCAGAATCTGTGTCCTCGAAGGAGCCCTGCCCCGGAGATTGTTGGGTGTGAGACTCTCCTTCTGAAGTTGGACCTAGGGGTTCAGGTGGGCCTTTTGCTAACGTACCTGCCTCCTAGCTGCGTGGCAAAGGCCCTGCCTGTTCTGCTCGAGGCGGTTGCAGGGCTGGCGATTGAGTTCCCCAGGTTGATGGTGCTGGGGGATTTTAATCTGCCATCGCCCGGCGAAGCCTCAGGGGCAGTCCAGGAGTTCATGGCTTCCATGACAAACATGGACCTGACCCAAGTAGTTCAGGGTCCGATTCATGAGGGTGGTCACACGCTTGACCTTGTGTTTCTCTCGGGACAGTGGAGAGATGATCTGAGGCTGAGGGGTTTAGTCACAGTACCCTTGTCGTGCTCAGATCATTTCCTTCTGAGGTTGGATTTCATGGCACCACTCCTCCACCGCAAGGAGGCGGGACCGATTAAGTGGTTCCGCCCCAGGCGCCTAATGGAACCCGACGGATTCCAGAGGGAACTTGGGGAAATACCTGAATCCCTGGTACACAGTTCATCCGAGTCTCTGGTTGCGGCCTGGAATCAGGCAGCCGCAGGGGCTCTGGATCGGATTGCGCCTTTGCGGCCTCTCCGTGGAAGTGGATCCAGGAGGGCTCCTTGGTTTACCGAGGAACTCCGGGAGATGAAGCGCCACAAGAGACGCCTAGAGCGACGATGGAGATCTAGTAAAGCTGAGTCTGACCGGACACTTTTAAGAACTTTCATTAAGTCTTAGTGGCGATAAGGGCGGCAAAATGTTCGCATTTTTCCGCTCTTATTGCGTCCGCTGACTCCCGCCCAGCCGCCCTGTTTAGGGTGACCCGCACCCTTCTTGCTAAGGAGGAAGGCGGAGATCCCTTGCAGGGTAGAGCTGAGGAATTTTCTCGGTTTCTGGCGGATAAAGTCATTCAGATTCGGACAGACCTGGACTCCGATTGGGCAGTACAGGCCGAGACGACTGGGGCAGGTCTTAGTCCGGTTATATGGGATAGGTTTGAACCGGTGACTCCTGAGGATGTAGACAAGGCCATAGGAGCGATGAGCTCAGCCACTTGTTTATTGGACCCGTGTCCTTCCTGGCTGGTTTCGGCCACCAGGGAGGTTTCACGCAGCTGGCTCCAGGCGTTGGTCAACGCTTCTCTGAGAGAGGGGTCCGTCCCGCGGCCCTTAAAAGCTGCGGTGGTGAGACCCCTCCTCAAGAAGCCTTCCCTGGACCCGGCGGATTTAAAGAACTTCCGTCCAGTCTCCAACCTTCCCTTCGCGGGGAAGGTTGTTGAGAAAGTGGTGGCGCTCCAGCTCCTACGACTGTTGGATGACACTGATTTTCTGGATCCCTTTCAATCAGGCTTCAGGCGCTGCTACAGTACGGAAACGGCTTTGGTCACCCTGATGGATGATCTCTGGCGAGCCCGGGATGGGGGTTATTCCTCCATCCTGGTGCTACTTGACCTCTCAGCGGCCTTCGATACCATTGACCATGGTATCCTTCTGCGTCGTCTCGGAGAGGTGGGGGTGGGCGGCACTGTTTTGCAGTGGTTCTCCTCCTTCCTCTCTGACAGGACGCAGTCGGTGCTGACAGGGGGGCAGAGGTCGAGCCCTAGGCCCCTACTATGTGGGGTGCCACAGGGCTCGGTCCTCTCGCCCATCCTGTTTAACATCTACATGAAGCCACTGGGTGAGATCATCCAACGACACGGGGTGAGGTATCAGCAATATGCTGATGATACCCAGTTGTACATCTCCACCCCGTCTCAATTCGGGGAAGCCGTAGACGTAATGGGCCGCTGCCTGGACGATGTTACGGTCTGGATGGGGAAGAACCGGCTAAAACTTAACCCTGACAAGACTGAGTGGCTGTGGATATTGCCTCCTAAGGACTTGACCAACTGTCCCTCCTTGGTTCTTGGGGGGGAAAATTAGCTCCCTCAGAACAGGTTCGCAATTTGGGTGTCCTTCTAGATCCACAGCTAAAATTAGAGCAACATCTTTCAGCTGTGGCTAGGGGGACCTTTGCACAAGTACGTCTTGTGCACCAATTGCGACCCTACTTGGAGAAGGAGGCACTTCTCACAGTCACTCATGCCCTTATCACCTCACGGCTGGATTACTGCAATGCGCTCTACATGGGGCTACCCTTGAAGAGTGTCCGGCGACTGCAATTGGTGCAAAATGCAGCTGCGTGAGCTGTGGTGGGTGCACCCAGATGCACCCACGTAACACCAATTCTCCGCCAGCTGCATTGGCTGCCCATTAGTCTCCGGATCCAATTCAAGGTGTTGGTCGTTACCTTTAAAGCCCTACATGGCTCAGGGCCAGGTTACCTTCGGGACCGCATCCTGCCGCATACCTCCCTACGACCGGTTAGGTCCCACAGAGTGGGTCTCCTCCAGGTCCCATCGACCAAGCAATGCCGGTTGGCGGGGCCGAGGGGGAGAGCCTTCTCTGTGGGAGCCCCCTCCCTTTGGAACCAACTCCCTCCAGAGATCAGGATTATCCCCACCCTGCTGGCCTTCCGTAAAGCAATAAAAACTTGGCTCTTCCGGCAGGCAGGGTATGAATGAAAGTTTTTTAATGGATAGTATTTTAATATGGCTCCTTTTAAAAATTGTTTTTTTTATGTGTTTCTATATCTGCTGTGAGCCGCCCAGAGTCCCCCGGGAGTTGGGCGGCATAGAAATTTTAATAAATAAAAATAAATAAATAAATTATTTTTGTGATTGTATTCTACACTGTTTTTGAAGGAAGAGCCAAATATAAATACAACCATTACTTCAGTTTTTCCCTTTGTGTTTACACTTCTTATCCTTTATAATTATATCTTCTGTGCCAAAGCACTACCATGTTATATGTCTAGAGTGGTGGGCAACTCAAGCCTCATTAAATTGTACTGCCAAATTTTTAGAAACCCAGATGTGATTTCCTGCTGGTTTTAAGTGGGAGGTGGTGACAGCTTCATTTTTAGGCTTAACACACCCCTAAAATGAAAACAAACCGTCACATTTGGAAATCCTGGTCTCATCACCTTGTTTGTGACATAGATTCATCATTCTGTCTACTGCAGCCCTACGTAAGTAAAATAAGAGTCCCCAACTACCAAAGCTTGCCCTATCCTGGTCTAGTGTATTTCTTGGGGTGTCTGTCTTGTTTTTATTCTGTAAACAACTCTGGATGAAGAGGAGGATATAAATAAATACTAATCAATTACATAGCAGTGAAATAGTATGCACATTGTTCAAAAACCATTAAACTTATTTGTGATTTAAACTTAGAAAATCAGTCCATAATTATTTACATAGACACGTAGTTTCTTACAGCAAAATGTGTACCATGTGAAAGGAATAGAAGTGTGTGTGTAATATATATTCGACAGAATATATATATGTGTATGTATATATGTATATATGTATGTTTTTTCTGTCGAATCCTGGTAAGGGTATGGCTATCTGATGAGAGCTAAATAACTTGAAATAGATCTATAATAGTCTCCCTTCATTTTCATTTATCAGCAAAAAATGTTACATACATACATACATATATATATATTTGACTTTTGCTTTTATTTTGCCTTTATTTTTAGCAAAATTGTTACACACACACACACACACACACACACACACACACACACACACACACACATATAAATTTAAAGTCAAAGATATTCCATTGTTTTGCTGTTCTTCCAGGATCAAGGTGTGAGGTTTTGGGGCAGGGGTCCTCAAACTTTTTGAACAGGGGGTGGATTCACGGTCCCTCAGACTGTTGGGGGGGCTGGACCAGCTTGGTGGGCGTGGCTAAGTCATGTGACTGCATGGGCGTGGCCAATTTAGCAGTCCATTTTGCCTTTGTCCTTGCTGTACTGCTCAACCCAAGGACCCCCCCAAAGGGAAAAAGAGGTCAAACTTTCTTGCCACTTGCCTAACTTCATTACAACAGTAGCTTCAGCCTCCTTAAAATAGGTCATTAAAAAAAGAATAAAATAAACAGGATTTTCTTCAAAATAACTCCCTAGCGGCCAGGGAACAGATAGGAGACCAGATTACTTTTCTGAATTATTTGGGATTACAGGGCTAAAAGTCTTTAAGCCTGAAGGAGAATTCAAACTGATTTGCTTTTTGCCACACGTGTGCATGTGAAAGCTACCAAAATTGTTCAGCAACAAATTTGGTGCATGTACTTTATATATGGCAAGAATCAAAGCAGTGGGTGAATTCTCCTTCAGGCATTATACTGTGGTTGCATTTGAATTAGTGTTAGCCAACTTTAGATGATTTTGAAATAGCTAGGAGATATGGGGACATGTCCCCCACCTTCCCACTTTTAAAGCGCTACTTTAAAAGCAGCCCCTCTCCTCCCCCACCTGCCCTGGATCACCTGGCTGTGAAAACATCCTGAAAGGCTGTTTTTAAAGTGTTTTTAAAGACTTTTCATTTAAAGCAGTACTTTACAAGCTGGCAATTGCTTTTCAAGGCAGCATCACCCCCTCCCCTACTCACCCACCAGTGAAATCACCCCTCAGTCAGCTGGCCCTCCCCCGCACCCTTCGGCCTTACCTTCGGCAGCAGCTGTGTGATCAGAAGTGGAGCTCAACCAGTGAAATAACTAACCAGAAGGGGTGCTGGAGTGGATACTTGCTGGAAGATAAGGCTGACGGTGAGGGGTGGGGCAAGGGGCGGGGCTTAATCCGTGGGCCTGATACTTTACATTAGCAGGCTGTATCCAGCCCGCGGGCCATAGTTTGAGGATGCCTGTTTTGGGGTATGCAGGGCAAATTAAACCACTATTTCAATTCTCATTAGTTCCATGGGCAGATTGGGACTTTTTGTAGAATTAGTGCTGTACACATTTCTCCTAGAATAAGCTTTAGATTGTACATATAGAGTATTTGTGGGATTTTTTTTTAACCAGTTGTAATTCTGGTGTTTTTCTCTATTTCTGCTACCGAAATGATACGTGCTGCTTCATTGAGATTCCTCAGTTGTCTTCCAGTGGACATTATCTAGAAATGTATGAAAAGTTCAGAGAGGGAACATTCCAAATCTGGAGTATTCCTCAGTAGAAAATATTACAATATCCACCTACCAGAAATAATAAATATGAAGCAATATAAGAATGGTAATGGTATCTTTTAGAAGTTATCAGTTCAAAAACAGCTTGTCAGGTATGCTAAAAGTATTACATATTTTCAATCCCTTCATTTTTTTCTCATCAAATATTAATTACACAAAGCAATAAGTGCTGTATGTGCTACTGGACTGTCATGCTTAAATGTTGACCCAGGAAAAATAATTGCCAAGTAAAGTCCAGATTTTTAGTACAACACTTAAACTGCTTTACATGGTTTTGGGTTGTTGTTGTTTTAAATCAATGGTTTCAGTGCAGCTACTCTAGATTGTAAAAAAAGTATGCTATAATTTATAAAGCACTTAAAAATTAATATATTCACAATTTTGTTTACAAAATACTCAGAACTTGCTAAATCATACTTAATTAAGAGAGTGGCAAATCTTTGGAAAATCCACATCACTGTGGAAGAACATCCAGAATTCCAGGCCTAGACGAGCTTCCTCAACCCTGGCACCCTCCAGATGTGCAGACCAGCACCTAAAGAGTTGAGCGGAGCATTAGCAGTTCAGTGAACTTGTTAGTTGGCTTGAATGCTAAGACGTGACACATTAATTTGCATCACTGCTTATAGTTTGCATGGACTTTTTAATAATAGTTTGTAATCAGATACAGTGCGGTGTAGCATTTCTGGCTTTGGAGTTAAACATCCAGCTGCATGTTTGTCGTCCTATTTCTTAAAAATACAGATTTTTTTCAGTTGTTGAAACTGATGGCAGAAGCTCCAACAGCTGATCTAAATTAGCCTTTGGGAAGTCATAAGCTAAAATGTTCCACTCACACTTCTGTTCCTATAGACCACCCATAGCAAAAAAGGGAGATAACACAGAATTCTCTGCAATTATACAAATGATCCCACAACCTCCTGATTGTGAGGCAAGAGCTCCACCTCTAGGCCACAGCAGCTCAATCATAATCTTCCCATAAGCAAGCTCTCCTAGTTATTTGGTGCTATAATTCTGTGCATGATATCTTGAAGGAATATTTTCACTGATAGTTGTTCATATGACTCATGCAGCCTTTAAATCAGTGGCTGACCAGTTTTGTCATTCTATAGAAACAAATAGAAATTCTATTATAATATTTTTGAATCAAGAATAAAAAAACTCTCGCTAAGTGACAGACTCTTCTAATTAGAAGCTCTTTCAGTGGAAGGGAATAACTTGGACAAGATGATTGTTCCTATCTCACTTTTAAAGCAGGATTTATCAAACACACTTCCTGTTTCTGGAGGAATTATTTTATCCTAATTCTCATCCTGCCTTCCCAAGGAGAACAGGGTTTTTATGCAAATAGTCCTTGACTTATGACCACAATTGAGCCCAAAATTTATTTTGCCAAGCAAGACAGTTGTTAAGTGAGTTTCCCCCCATTTTATGACCTTTCTTGCCACAGTTGTTAAGCAAATCACTGCAGTTATGTTAGTAATATGACCATTAAGTGAATCTGGCTTCACTTTGCTTGTCAGACGGTCGCAAAATGTGATCATATGACCCCAGGACACTGCAACCATCATACATATGAGCCAGTTGCCAAGCGTCCAAATTTGGATCACTTGGTCTTGGAGATGCCACAACAGTCATAAGTTACTTTTTTCAGTGTCTGTATAAATGTCAAACAGTCACTAAAACGGTTGCTAAGTCAAGGACTACCTGTAATGTATTTTTGTAATGGCTTGTCTTAGCATAGCCATTGACGAGGCATATTTTTATTGTGCTTTCACATACGTTGTGTGCTCAAACTTTCTATGATTTTTTTTTGCTGAGAAAAGAAGAGAGTAATGCATCGAATTGAGCTCTTGTATTATATAGTCAGATGTGATGATATGTAGTTGAAGGTTTTGTAGACTTTGTACAGGTAGTCCTTTGCTTAAAACTGCATGCTTAGCAACTGTTCAAAGTTACAACAGATTGTCCAAAACCACGAACTGGTTTCAGAGTTATGACCGTTGCAAGCCCCCCCCCCACAGTCACCAATTGCTCACTTACCAGAGTTCAGGATTTTGGGGTAGGGAAGGAGGGGAGGCGGCTCTGCTGTTGGGCAACGGTGCAATCCCAGAAGCAGCCATCTTTTTCTCAGTGCAACCGCAAACTGCTTCCACCCAGTGACACATGGTGGAGCTAAGGCTACTGCTAGGTTTGCTTTTCCTCGCTAACCCTAGGTTTGGTTCCACTAGCAACTGGACTGCTACAAACAGCATATAAAGTTGTCAGTTGGGAATGTTTGAAATACTGTAAGGGGAATACCAAGAGCAATTCATTCAGTTCCCCCTATGTAGGATTCCCCTACTCCTGCTAATCCAGGGATCTACTTCTACTGTGTTCCATAACTAGAGTAGGTTCACCAAACCATGTGACTTCTTACTGCTCAGGAACTCAGGTCCCCTCTATTTGGGACTGGATCTTACTCTCTGGCTATTGACTCTGAGTCTGGCCTCTGCTTCAGCAAAGCTGCTCATCCACTGGGAGCCTTTAAATCTGGGCTTTCTCACCAGGCAGAGTGAAGGTGCCGCTTCCATGGAGAGCAGGGAGAAATACCTCCCTCTTTCAATTTGGCCAACGGGGCTTTGGAAAGATGCCCCCATCAGCAAGAAGAACATCCACTGAAACATGAGTCTCTCTCTTCCCCCTTCCCCCCTAGCAATGAAGGACAAAGCATAAAATTCACGTCTTCCCTATTCTTAGCAAGGATGAGGATGGGGAAAAAGCTTTCCACCCACCTTTCAATGGCTTCCTCTCTCCCCTCACCTGCAATGAAGTACTTCTGAAGAACAAAGACTTCACTCCAGCCTCTTCTTCGACTTCTGCTCCTCAACTAAGGGAAGGGGGATGTGCAAAACGAAGGGAGGGATAGTCTTGCTATGCCCATGGTAGCCCTTAGTTCTCCCAAAAGCAAAACTTAGTGAAGCTGCTGAATTTTTCCCTTCCATTTCCCCCCTTCCCCCTGATTTCTTTCATATGCAACCTCGCAAATCAAACTCGCACCATCTGGAGCAGACAAGGGTGGGGAGGAGGCTTAAGCCCTGGGGAGCCAGAGAGTGGGAAGAAGGCCCGAGGTATGTGTGGATCCCCAGGGGTGGGAAGCAGAGCACAGGGTGTCTTGGGTGAGGGAGGCCCAAGGCATGTGGCCTTGTGCCTGCAGTAGGCCTCCCATGGCCTCCCCCCACCCTTGAGACATCCCACGCTCCATTTAATGTGCTGTGTGTTCTGCATTGGGGAGATCAGGGATGGGATGTTGTTAAGTGAGGCTGTTCAGTTAAAGACTGTCCCATTTAATGATTGCGTTGGGGAGAACAGGAATGGGGGGGGGGTTAAGTGAGGTGGTTCAATTAAAGGTTGTCCCAAATTCTGTCTGTATAGGGCAGGCACCACTATGGTTGTAACTCGAGAACTATCCATATAGTCAGATGTGGTTATATGCTGTTTTAATCCTGTTTTTGAAGCTAGTTTTGCCCCTATTCCAAAAGACACTTCGACGGATTGTTACAAGGAAGGATAAATAACAGAGATTCAAAAGCTAAGAAGATGGGAAAGCTAAGTAAGTCACTGTATAGGAACATACATGTTCAGTCATCTATATTAGTCATTTCAAGAAAAGATATTTGGATACTTGCTGGAAACGCCTATATAGATGCGTCATGGGTCGAATCTTAAGATCTGGAAAGAGCCTGTATCTCTTTGTGGTGATTGGAAATTGAGTTTCAGAGCAGAATTTGGAAAAATCAAAAGATCCTATTATGGGATAAACATAAATGTATAACACTGCCTGCGTCTTTTTTATTTCTTATCACAATGGAATTACATTAACAGGAAAGCTATATTATATGGTGCCGATTCTCCACATTTTATAGAAATTGATGCTGGTATTTTCAAGATAGTTGCTCATAATTATTTTGTTTGATAAATCCAAGAGAGAGAGATTAAGGGGAGTTGCATAAAGGAAAATCTAGTAATAGGAATAATGATGCTGTTTGAATGTGGTACAGCTAATTGTTAGGATCTGAAAAGAAATATAAATCTTCCATTTCATACAGAGTTTTCCATAAAAAAAAGACATGCTTGTTAAGATAGCTCACAAAATAGTGGTGCAAATAGTAAAATTAAGCTTTTCCCTCTTAAAGATCCTTTTGTTTCTCCCAAAATATTCATTGAATGACCAATGATTTAATCTCAAAGTTTACTGTGAATTGAGTATGGATTTGTAGATTTCAAGATCTAATACAGGTAATCCCGGTTTAGTGAATGCCTTGTTGTGACCATTCACAGTTATGACCATGAGGAAAAAGTAGCATTACAACCAGTGCTTGCATTTATGACCTTTGCAGGTCTATAAAACAAAGAAAAGCTGAAGTAAGAACATAAGCACAGGCGCAACTGTTTCACTTAACATATCAAATTCCTGGTCCGAACTGTGGTTGTTTAATAAGGATTACTTGTATTCCCCACTCCAAAAAGGCAATTATGCCAAAAATATTTTAAGGAAAAAATCCTTCCTTTTTTGTCATGCTTGATAAACAGGTTGAATTAGAACGGAAACTTCACAAGATGTTTTCAATTGGAACAGCATAGATTAAAACGTTCTGTCTGGAAGTGTACAAGTATGTCCTAAATTTCTTCTTGTTTGGATTTTGCCCCAAACAAAAGACATTCTTGATATTTATAATTATTACTGCTAATTCTGCTACAGGTAGTCCTTGAGTTACAACCATTCAGTGACCATTCACCTTCTGGCCAGCATTTCCGCAGTCATGTGATTGCGATGTATGGGCTTTGCATCTGGCTTATATCCTGCGGTCACATGATGGTCACTTGTGACCTTCTCTGCTAGCTTCCCATAAGCAAAGTCAATGGGGAAGTCAGCAGGGAAGATAGCAAGACTCTTCACTTTATGACCACTGTGTTCGCTCTACGACCGCCAAGAAACCATAAAATTGTGCGTTCATGGGTGCTTCGATATGTGACTATCATGACATACAATGGAAATTCCAGGCTCCCTTACAGCCGTAAATCAAGGATTCATACCACAAAATTGTTTAGATTTTAGAGTTTCAGGATTTCTTCAAAAACTGATCATTCTTTATCTTGCATAAGAGAAACATTAACCACTGCATTGATCAAACTACTTTTTCTTAACATTCTGCGGTTAATGTAGTTTAATATTTTAATTTATTTGTATGTGGAGGAAACAAATGTTGAACATTTGTAGAAAAGATGTTCAAAAGTTGCAGCTTTTTAAAAAAATCAAGAGAAAATATGCATCTCTCTGGCATGTGACATATGTCGGTTTATAACTTTTGTGTTAAGGCTAAATTTCATAACTGAAAGTAGGAACTATATTTCTTTACCATATTAAGCTGTCATTTTCATAATTTAAAATAGCTACAGACATTAAATATGAGCAGTTTGGCATGACTGTGTAGCACTGTTGAATAGTTGCAGTCCAAAAGTAGGTCCCACATTTGGCTCAATTCTGGAAGAGGTAGGGGTGGTGGGGTTAGGCATGAGTGTGTGTTGTAAGTCTCTGCAAACCTATTGTCATCTTTTTGTCCTTTAAAATCCAGAACATGAAAAATAATAGATTGAATTTTGGAGTTTGGTTGCAAATAAATTCCGTGCATTGCATGAGACCCATGATTGCACTTTTGCATGCCTGTGTTAAAACCTCAAAGAAAGTTTGTGACTCTTTTTAAATGTCAAGTGAAAATGCAAATTCAATTCAGTTTATGTAATGGGAATTTAGGTGGTTGAATAGTTACAAGTATAGGTGACTTACAACCACAATTGAGCCTCAAATTACTGTTGTTAAGTGAGACATTTGTTAAATGAGTTAAGTAAAATGTGCCCCATTTTACAACCTTTCTTGCCTCAATTGTTAAGTGAATCACTGCAGTTGATAAGTTAATAACCCAGTTGTTAATTGAATCTGACTTCTCCATTGACTTTGCTTGACAAAAGGTTGCCAAAGTTGATCACATGACCTTGGGACACAGCAATGGTCAGAAATATGAACAGTTGCCAACCATCTGAATTTTGCTCACATGATCATGGGGATGCTGCAAAGGTTATAACACTGAAAAAATGGCCATGTCACCTTTTTTTAGTGCCACTGTAACTTTGAACAGTCACTAAATGAACTGTTGTAAGTCGAGGACTACCTGTATATAAATTCAAATACCCAAATTTTTATGTTGTGAAAGTTAAATATAATTTGATCGGAATGATTTTGAGATGTTCTATTTTATCAGTTTCTTGGAAGAATTAGAAAAACTAGTTCTGCATGCAATTAGTTTTAAAGTTTACTAACACAGTTCATAATTTAAATGAACAAAATTACAGGTAGTCCTAAAGATATGATTAATGGAGCCTGCTGCGGTTGTTAAATGAACATAGTGATTGTAAAATGAATGCATTGATCAGGACCCAGTATGTGTGTGTGGAGGGGAAGCAGTTCCAAAACTTGCGGGGATCCGGCGGGTTAGGGTGGGAGGCCCACTGCAGCATCCCTGCGATCGGTCAAAAGGACAAATTACTGCAAGGGTGCAGCAGTGGCTGGAACAAACTACCTCATAAGTAGCCTGCGGGGGGGGGGGGTATTTGTCATAACATAAGCGACTGGTCATAGGTTGAGGACTAACTGCCTGTAGCAGAAACGGTAATCTATTGTGTAGGAAGCATGTATTGCTACATTTATTTAGAGAAGACTCTTATGGAAAATGTCAGATATCAGCATTTTATTAGGAGTAGAGACTCAGCTAGATTATTTGTTGGCTGACCAGCCAGTATGGTATAATGGTAAGAACTAGGATTTGGAAGATCCAATTTCATCTTATTTATTAAATGTTTACTCTGTCCGACGCCTACCAACTCTGAGCAATTCACAAATAAAACATGAAGAATAAAATAAGCCAATGATAAAGAACAGAAGATTTATTTATTTATTTATTATTTGGTTCTTCTATGCCGCCCTACTCCCGAGGGACTCAGGGCGGCGTACAGCATTATGCGAGAACACTAGATAATAAACAACAATTAAAACAGAATTTAAAAAGTTAAAAAGTTAAAAATATTCACCACCAGACATACCGGGGGAGAGCTCAGATGGAACTAGTCTCAACACCCTGCCTGCAGGAAGAGCCATGTCTTGACGGCTTTTCGGAAGGCCAGCAGAGTGGGGATGGTTCGGGTCTCTGGGGGAAGTTGGTTCCAGAGCACGGGGCCCCCCACAGAGAAGGCCCTCCCCTTAGGGCCCGCCAGCCGGCATTGCTTGGCTGACGGGACCTGGAGGAGGCCCACTCTGTGGGCCCTAACCGGTCAAAGGGAAGTATGAGGCAGAATGCGGTCCCGCAGGTAACCTGGTCCTAAGCCATGAAGGGCTTTAAAGATGATAATCAACACCTTGAATTGTACCCGGAGACCAATGGGCAACCAATGCAGCTGGCGGAGTATAGGTGTAACGTGGGTGTATCTTGCCACACCCACCACAGCACGCGCAGCTGCATTTTGCACCAACTGAAGTCTCCGAATACTCTTCAAGGGTAGCCCCATGTAGAGTGCATTGCAGTAGTCCAGTCGGGAGGTGATAAGGGCATGAATGACCGTGAGTAGAGCCTCCTTCTCCAAGTATGGCCGCAATTGGTGCACCAGGCGAACCTGTGCAAAAGATGACACAATCATTGGCAGGAACCAAACAAATCCAGATTACCCGCAAGAGGGTTTCAGTCAATCTTGCCAAAGGCCTGGGAGAAGAGTCAGGTCTTCAAGGCTCTCTGCAATACCAGCTGGTTGGAGCCATCCATATCTCTGGTGGAATCTCTTTCTAGAGAACAACTGTTATAGCAGAAAAGGCATGTTTCTTGGGTCTCTATAAATGGCATTGTTTAATTGAAGGTCCTGGAGTGTACCAACCCTACTGGGTCACATCAGCCTAGCAGATATTATGGGAGATAGCGCTCTGAAACTGTACACAGTCCTATGCTATGTAGGGTTTTTTAGATAATGACCAGCACCTTGAATTGCATCCAGAAGCAAACTGGCAGCCAGTGCAACTCATGCAGTTCAGGAATTTACATGGGCATATACTGAGGCAGGCTCATCACTGCCTGTATTGCTGCATTCCAGACCAGTTGAAGTTTCAAGGACAGCCCTATGTAGAGCATCATACAGTTATGGTGATCAGAGCATGAATGACTGTCTGAAAGGCCTCTCAATCTAGAAGAGGTTGCAACTGTGAGACGAAGCTGTGTAAAGTCCTTTCTGGCCAAAGCTGCCCTCCTGCAATGAAGCTGACACCACAGCATATCACTCTCTGCAGGTCACTCGCTGACCACTTCTATAATGAAAGACGGGCTCAGATCCAATAAACAAGTGCCAAGCTGACAGCCCAGAGAACTCTATCCATTTCCTCATGAGCCATTGGTTTAAACTCGGCCCAGATTATATCATCAGACTGTGTCCCGGGCATCAGGGGCTACCTTGCTTAGTCAGAGTCCAAGTTGGAGCAGATTGATATTCATCAAATGGACATCAGCTTTGAAAACAGTTTTGCTAGGGCCATTGCAAATATTTTGTGAGGATAAGGGGGGGAGTGGAGAATAGTGGATGATTCCTTGAATTATTTGGGGAAAATATGGGTTAAAAAAACAAATGTATAAATATAAAGTGCTGATGTGCAAACTGGAGCAAATTATTTAATACATTATGGGATCATTTGAGTTGTTTCTCCAAAATTGGGGTGTCTGTTGTATTTTTAAGCAGGGGAGTGATGGAGGAGGGTAATAAGAATTTATATACAGATAATCCTTTGAAGATTGTTTTATTAATTATGTTATGCATTTCCTTTAATTTATGTTGAATAAAATTTAATAATAAAATAATGCTATGTGAACGCTTCGCTGTGAGATAAAATGACTGTATTTTAATCTAATGTGACTGTTTTTTAGGAGCTGAATGATCTGGCACGTGATCCTCCAGCACAGTGTTCAGCAGGGCCTGTTGGAGATGATAGTAAGTATCTGTAAAAAAGGAAAAGGCCTCAGATTAGGATTATTTTGGGCAGTAAGAAGAATCCTAAATGTGTTCATATTAGACTTCTATTTTAAATGCAAAGCATTCTAAGCCAGTGAGTGCCATCAGAGTAACATATACCAACAGAGCACATACCATCACGCATTGCTGGTTCAATCAACTTGGAACCAAAACATCTGGTTAATGAATTGCATTGAAACAACCTACTTCCACTTTTCCTAAGACAGGTAAAATAGATTCAATGGATTTCTGTTCTTAAAAGACTTATAGAAGAATCCTTAATTTTGATCTTGAGCAATCACAACCTTACATCTTAAAATTAAAATTTAAAAACCATTAAACTAATTTTATACAGGTAGTCCTTGGGTTACAATGGCAATTGTATGCTGTCACTGAGTGATGTGGTAGTAAAGCATGACATCATGTAACTGCATCACTTAGTGACAGCAATCTAGGCAATCCTGGTTGCTGTCATAATCCCAAGACATGAAGGAAGTGGCAGGAATCTCAGGTAAGGAGCATGGGAATGCTGCAGGGGATGGCAAGAGGGGCCCTGGGCGGCTGGCTGCAAGACTGCACATGTGCATGAAAACTCAGGGAGGAGTGGGGATTTAACAGAGTGACTTGCAACTTTCCCTGCTAGCTTTCCCATTGACTTTGCTTGTGGGAGAGAAGATCACAAATTGTGACCACGTGAGTGTGGCCTGCTGCAGCTGATAACTGCCAGCTGGTTGACGGGCTCATAAATCATGATCATGTGACTGCAGGGGTGCTGGAACTTCAAGGACTGGTCATAAGCACCACTTGTTCAGCACCTTTGCAGCTTTAAACAGTCACTGAATGAGTGGTCGGTAAGTGAGAACTACCTGATGTCAGCCCTGGAGGCCATCTTTTTCTTTGGATCTTCAGGGCTGCCACACTTGGAGAATGGGCATGCTGCTATACATTATAAAAGTACAGTAAATTTAGTAACTGGATATGTTTGGATATGTTTATTATCTTAAATTTGTTTGAGTAACAGTATAAAAGTACTTCTTCAGGAGTTACTGTTTCATCTACCAAATATAAACCATCTCTGTCTTTCAGAAACAGCAATGTGAAGTGACAAACACTGAATAAAATACATATATGCTACTAATCAAATTAACTTCTAATTGCCATTTCAATGGTAGTTTGGCATATAGGAAGATGCAAATTGTCCAAACTAAGTTGGTTTATTTGTTTCTTACATTTATTATATTAATAGAGCCACCAAACTCATATAATAAGACATAGGCCAGACTTTAAATTGAAATTGTGAGCAGTTTGGATGCCTGGGATCTGCATTTGTCCAGTTATTTGTGTACTAATTACCAGGTCAGCAGAACCTATTGATGTTGGCAGGGAGACAGTGCTAAGATCATGCTAAGTCATAATACAGTTTAGCAACATATCAATGTGCTAGTTTGATAGCACTCACTGGCATCTCCTCTAAGTTAGAGCTAAGTAGTAAATAACAGATGGCTCTGTCTCTGTTTCTTTAGAAATGTTGCAAAAGGCATGGACTATGACTTCTTTTCAGAACTTGCCAGGGGAAAAGCACTTTCCTGGCTTCTATTTCTATTTGTTCCTAGAAGAAGTAGCCCAACTTACAAGATATGATATAAATAGACCATGCATGAAATTGTTCATAATCTAGAAACCACTAAATGTAATCAGAATACTAGCACGTTACTTTGCCATTAAGCCATATTATGGCTTAAAATTGCTGAAATTTTAAACAGAGGAACTTTAGTCTTAAGTGTCTTAGTCAAGCTTTCACTTTCTTTTTCTTCTAGTGTTCCACTGGCAAGCAACAATAATGGGACCAGTAAGTAGCCCTCCAATTTTAATTATGATAGAGGCAAATATCTTATATCATCTTCTAATAGCTTTGTCTTTGCAGAATGACAGTCCCTATCAGGGTGGGGTGTTCTTCTTGACAATTCACTTTCCAACAGATTACCCCTTTAAACCGCCTAAGGTAAGGAACTTTTTAGATCCCAACATTGTATGATACCTCTTATGCTGGGTATTATAAACCAAGGAAATAATTTATTTTTAACAGGTTGCATTTACGACAAGAATTTACCATCCAAATATTAACAGTAATGGCAGTATTTGTCTTGATATTCTACGGTCGCAATGGTCTCCAGCATTAACTATTTCAAAAGGTAAGCAAAAGAGCTTTTACTGTACATGGATATATATTTCTAGAGACAATGATACATATGCAGCTGTCTTTACTTTTTAATTTCCTACTTGCAATCAATTCAGAATTTAAAGCACCTAGACCTGATTCCAGCAAAGTTTATGGAGTTACATTTTAATTATATCAAATCAATTTAGTTTTTATTCTGGTTTTGTGAGCAAGTTTACCTTATACTTTGTAACTGAAACATTATAAGCTTTTGGTTTTAATTATATGAATTATTTGGAAATCTATTTCTTTTAAAAATCCTCATAACTAGAAATATCTGAATTGAAATATTAAATTAGGGGGAAAAGGCAGCAAGCAGTAAAGAGCATTGTGTGGATTAAATATTCTTTTAAAATGAATTCCAAGCTCTCTTTAGTAATTATTATAAAATAAATATTCAAAATATGCAGTTGTTTTAACAATGCAACAGCACTGTTGCAAGTATGTACACAAAATGGTGCACATAAATTTGGTGTCAAGTTCAGAGCAAAAAGTACTTCATTTGAAATGCTGGAACACTCAGCGATAGAAAAAACTTAGGACTACCTATTGCTTCCCTGTTTTTCACACCACAAAAGAGGAGGGCTTCTAGTCATGCTCAGTATAGCTAACCCCCTATATTGTAAAATACTTTTAAAGTTTTCAAAAATATATTTTTGAAAACTTTAAAATAAATCCCCATAAAAATAGTATGAAGAGAGTCCTGTTCTTACCATGGAAAATTCATTTAGATTTGAACCTTTTATTAACACCAACATCAGGGAGAACAAATAGAAGTTTTTCTGAGTTCTTATAGGAGAAAGGGAACAACTAATTTCTATAACACTCCTTTAAGTTAGCATATCCCTTCTCTAACATTTTCTTATGCTTAAAATATAGGCACGTTGATTGAAATATTGCAATTTCATTATGAACATATTTCATTCAACAAACTCAAACCTTGCTTTATGATTTTCAGATTTCATAAGCATGGTTGCATGCATAATCCTTTACTCATTTTTAAACTTTCAGGTATTCAGTAAATTTGTGGATAGGTCTGATAAAATTACCGTATTTTTCGGAGTATAAGACGCACCTTTCCCCCCCCTAAAAGAGGCTGAAAATTTGGGTGCATCTTATACTCTGAATGTAGCTTTTTCGAAGCTTTTTTTTTTCAGCGAGGTGCTAAGGATCTTCCAGGCTCTTCCCGGCTTGCAGGTTTTTTTCATTGCTACTCCCTCTGAAGAAGGTTTTTTAAAGCCCTAACCAGGGGATAAAATAATGTGCTAAAGCTGACCCAGACTAAGGACGCTAGCCAGATGAATACCTGGTAGGTAGATTTTTTCCCTATTTTCCTCCCCAAAAACTAAGGTGCATCTTATACTCCAGTGCGTCTTATACTCCGAAAAATATGGTAAATAGCTTTATCTGCCAACCATTGCATTTAAATGTGCATACTAAATTCCTTTTGTTGGTTGTAATTCTCTGGTTTTCTAAAGCTTGTAATATTGCTATAGTATTGCACATTGATCTTATATTAACCAACACTGCACATGTGATTATGTTGTACAGCAATTATGCAACTCATAATGTTGTACAACAATATTTTATGTAGATTCTCCTAGTAAATAAGTAAATAAGCAGATTTCAAACTCTAGATTTATCTTGTATTATAATGTTTTATTTTAAAGAAAAGAAATATATTAAGAAATTTTATGTATTAAAATTTATAGTTTCTGGTACTTTCAGTCAGGCAACGATATCATCAAGCTTTGATTATCTGTATATGTTTACAGAATAAAGTTGTTTTGATTTACCTAAAAGAATGATTAACTTTATTATGTTTGGTACTATTCAGACCTGGTCTGGTCTAGTTTTACAGTTGTGACCTTGTTTATTCAAATATGTTTGACATCTAACACCCTCTCTTTTCTTATTCCAACTCTTGTACAATATAAATTCTTACTCTCTGGTGCTTGGAGACATCCAAATATGGGTTAACCAGGGGTGGCCAAACTATGGTTCTTTGAGGACCTGTGGACTTCAACTCCCAGAATTCCTGAGCTAGCCATGCATGCATGGCTGGCTCAGGAATTCTGGGAGTTGAAGTCCACAAGTCCTCAAAGAACGATAGTTTGGCCACCCCTGGGTTAAACTCTTCAGTTGCTTAAGAAGGGAAGATCACATAGTTAAAGTCAGCTGTTAGTGCCTCCATGCTCTTCTTCTTCTTCTTTTCATGTGCTTTCCCAAGAGTGATATGTTGTATGTGTTTTCTCATCCTGTGTTGCTACATTTCCATCTTAGCTTGATAGCAAACAGAGTTGTATATTTTTCTAATCTGTTGCGTTTCCCATCTCTCCTTACAACTGAAAGACTAAGGCACCGGTCCCTAAATATTTTTTTTGTTTATTTACATCAGAGTAATCAAACCAGAAAAGGGGAGGCGGTGGCTCAGTGGCTAAGACGCTGAGCTTGTTGATCAGAAAGGTCAGCAGTTTGGCGGTTCGAAAACCTAGCGCCACATAATGGAGTGAGCTCCCGTTACTTCCCCAGTTTCTGCCAACCTAGCAGTTCAAAAGCATGTAAAAATGCAAGTAGAAAAATAGGGACCATTTAGTAGGAAGGTAACAGCTCTCCGTGTGCCTTCGGCGTTTAGTCATGCCGGCCACATGACCACGGAATCGACATCAGACAGCGCTGGTTCTTCGACTTAGAAACGGAGATGAGCACCGCCCCCTAGAGTCGGGAACGACTAGCATGTATGTGCGAGGGGAACCTTTACCTTCACCTTTAGTCAAACCAGTGACAAAAAAATTCAGACAAAACTTGGTAGCTTTAAGCCACAATTAATGACCTGCAAAAGTCAGTGTGCCAGTGCAATGTGGAACTTAATGCTTGGAAACTGCCCATGCTGTCACGATTTTTGATCTGATGTTTTTTTTTTATTTTTTGATCAAATATTTTTGATCCGCCTTATATACAGAATCCTAGTGCTAAATGTTTTGGGAAGGAGTTCTCCTGCCTTACCTATCTTTGAATTTGCAATAAGATAAGGCATCCCTTCTCAAGTTCAAGCTCACCAATAGGTGGCACTACCTCACCACTTGGAGTTTGGAAACATCCAGTGAAATGATTCTTCTGACTTAATAAGACCAAAAATCTAATCTCCATTTAATTTTAAATATTGGCTCTGTCCTTCATAGATCAGATTAAACAATTAGGCAAGATTATTCAGATTTTATTTCTATGGGTTTCCACACACACAAAAATTATCTTCATTTTTTCATTTTCTTATGATCCCAAACCCATAAAATCATTAAAGCTAACCAATAAATCTAAAGATTTGCACATTAATTGAATGTAGATCCCTGACCTTCATTTCCCCCTAGGTAGGGTTTTCCCAGTTTCTATTGTTTCCCAGTTTCTGTTCTATTTCTATTCTCAGTTTGTAGACAGGAAGGGAAGTGGTTATACTTTTCCTTGCATAGAAGACTAACATAGTAAAATTGTCCTCTTGCTGTATAAAATAATAGAAACCTTAGATCATGGTCCCAGGACAGCATTAGTCACATACAATTCAGTCAAAATTCAGACATGAGTTACTCTGAAACTTTCTTACATAGTATTCTACTTAACATTTTTCATCATTTCATAATGAAATAGTTAAGGTGGAATCAGACCGTCCTTTAGAAAAAAAGCAATTAAGTTAGTGATAATATATATAAAGAATGTCAGCAAATAGTTTTAAGGTTTTTGTCTTGTTGCTTCCCCTGCCCCAAAAAGTAGAGATGCTCCTTTAAGAGATTCTGCAAAAAAATAATATTGCTTTAAGAAAATGCACTGAGCTGCAAATTCCTCCTTAAAAGGCTCTGTCACTTCTTTCTTTGCCAGAACTTTTATTGTGTAGATGGAGTATCTGCTGGAGAGGTGTGAGTTCCATAAAGGGCTTATTAAATGTTTTCCTTTGTGGCTAACATTATAGCAGAAATCATTTCTGGGTATCTAATACAGCTGCAATTGCTGTTCTAGAAGATCTCTCGGCTTCATTGGGTAGTCGAGACAGTCTCCAAGACAAGGTTGAATGGGAAGTGCCTCTTTGGCAATAAACTCTTAAGGATATCTGGAAAACCAAAGATAAAAGGGAAACCATGCCTTCCATTCTTAAGAGAAAAAAAACCACTGGAGAATTAAAAAAAGAAAAAGACATCTGCTAGTCATATTCAAAGAAATCAATCTTATAAAAGGGATTTCTGATTCTACAAACTAGACTGCAACTTGACTGCTGAGAGTTGACTGCTGGACTATATGGGCCAGTGATTTAATCCAGCAGGGCACTGCTTATGTTCTTGAACTGATTGTTGCAGGATATACATACGTACATACATACATTACATTCTTTTCTTAACAGAAGCTAGGGGTAGCTTCTTTTCCTCTGACAGAACAGATTTCCAAGTGCCTCCCCATAATTTCTACTAATTGCAAGGGTGCTAAAGAGAATCAGATGTGACTTAGCAGTGGAGGATATAGGCCATGTCATTGAGCCTCAGTATTTCTCCACCAACTCTAGCAGTTTTCCACATCCAACCTGAATTGCTGCAACCAGCTGCTTGGTTGCTGAGAAATGTCCAATTTAACTTGAGTATACGAAATCATTTATTTAGGATACTCTGAATTATTAATAAGAGGTATCCCCTTATCCAAAAAGTATTTTACTCGGAGAATATATGCGATCCATTGGGGACCTTTATTGAATGCAAGGCAGTTGGCTTACACAGGTAGTTTCCTTTTTCCAACATGGGCTGTAAATGGAGTTTTCAACCAGATACTTGTGTAGACAAGCCATGACATTATCCTTGACAAATAAGTATTGTCTTGATTCTCATTCTACTATCAAATACTCAGAGGAAATTCAAAGAATTCCTCATTTCTTAACATGCCTACTATGTATACAGATATTTATAGTGAAACCCACTTATTGTTCTCAAAGACCCCAAATTCTTTTTTCTCAGCTTGATGTCCCTGAAAGTTCTGGTTTTCGTAGGCTTCATTTTGGCCAGGTGGATTTCCAGCTGATAGTCCTCTCACTTTCTAATGTGTCTTTTATATGGATTTCTATAATGGTTATTTTGAAACATACTCCTCTCATTTCCTAAAATCAATAATCTTTCAGGGGCTTATCTTCCCCTTGTTTTGCCCCAGTCTGTCTTATCACTGATAGGCTGAATGAAAAAGAGCCATGTGATTGTCCTGCCTTCTTATTTTATTTTTATTTTATTTAATAGATTTGTATGCCTCCCAACTCCTGGAGGACTCTGGGCGGCTAACAGCATATGAAATACAAAAAATAAAAAACAGTCAAAAATCATTAAAAATCATTAAAAAGCACATGCATACTACTTTCATGGGCCGGAGCTTATCCCTGATATTTCCAAGCTCAACGGTCCCATGCCTGACGGAAGAGCCAGGTCTTAATTGCCTTACGGAAGATCAGTAGGGTGGAGGTGGTCCGGATCTCTGGGGGTAGCTGGTTCCAGAGGGCTGGAGCTGCCACAGAGAAGGCTCTCCCCCGTGGACCCGCCAGTCGACATTGTCTGGCTGACGGGACCCGGAGAAGACAGACTCTGGGATCTCACTGGTCGAAGGGAGTGTGCGGTAGGAGGCGGTCTCGAAGGTAACCTGGTCCTGAGCCATGTAGGGCTTTAAAGGTAATAACCAACACCTTGAATTGTGCCCGGAGACCAATGGGAAGCCAGTGCAGATTCCGGAGAATAGGTGTAATATGGGTATACCTAGGTACATCCATGATAGCTCGTGCGGCTGCGTTCTGGACTAATTGTAGTCTCCGAACACTCTTCAAGGGTAGCACCATGTAGAGCACGTTACAGTAATCTAACCGTGAGGTGACAAGGGCATGATTGACTGTAAGGAGAGCATCCCGATCCAAGTAGGGCCGTAATTGGTGCACAAGACGAACTTGTGCAAAGGTCCCCCTGGCCACAGTTGTCAGATGTTGTTCTAATTTCAGCTGTGGATCTAGGAGGGCACCCAAATTATGGACCTGCTCTGAGGGGGACAATTTCTCCCCCCCCAAGAGTCAGGAATGGACAGTTTACCTCATCCTTTGGAGGCAGTACCCACAGCCATTCGGTCTTGTCTGGGTTGAGTCTGAGTCTGTTGACTCCCATCCAGACCCTCACAGCTTCCAGACACCGGTCCATCACATCTACTGCTTCACTGAATTGACGCGGGGTGGAGATGTATAACTGGGTATCATCTGCGTATTGTTGATACCTCACCCTGAATCGGCGGATAACCTCACCCAGTGCTTTCATGTAGATATTGAAAAGGAGGGGAGTGAGAACCGAGCCCTGAGGCACCCCGCAAACGAGGGGCCTAGGGATCGATCTCTGTCCCCCTACTAACACTGACTGGAGAGATAGGAGGAGAACCACCGTAAAATGGTGCCTCCAACTCCCCCAGTCGTCCCAGAAGGATACCATGGTCAATGGTATCGAAAGCTGCTGAGAGGTCAAGAAGCACCAAGATTGAAGAATATCCTCCATCTCGGGCTCGCCAGAGGTCATCCATCAGTGTGACCAAAGGAGTTTCTGTGCTGTAGCCAGGTCTGAAGCCAGATTGAAAAGGGTCTAGATAATCGGTTTCATCCAATAACCATAGGAGTTGGAGCGCCACCACTTTCTCAACAACCTTTCCTACAAAAAGTAGGTTGGAGACTGGACGAAAGTTTTTTAAATCAGCTGGATCCAAGGACGGCTTCTTGAGAAGGGGTCGAACCACCGCCTCCTTCAAAGGTTGTGGGAAAGACCCCTCACTCAAAGAAGTGTTGACTAACGCCTGGAGCCAGCCTCGTGACACCTCCCTGGTGGCCGAAACCAACCAGGAGGGACACGGGTCCAATAAACAAGTGGAGGAGCTCATAGCTCCTATTGCCTTGTCCACGTCCTCAGGAGTCACGGACTCAAACTCATCTCAAATAACTGGACTAAGACCTTCCCCTGTCGTCTCGGTCGAAACTGCCCAATCAGAGTCCAGGTCCATCCAAATCTGAGCGACTTTATCCAACAGAAACCGAACAAATTCCTCAGCTCTACCCTGCAATGGTTCCTCCTCACTCCCCACTTTAAGGAGGGAGCAAGTCACCCTAAAGAGGGTGGCTGGACGTGAGTGCGGATGCAATAAGTGCGGAAAAATGCGAATATTTTGCCGCCCTTATCGCCACTAGATAAGTCCTAATAAAGGCTCTTAGTAGTGTTCAGTCGGATTCGGACTTACTGGATCTCCACCGTCGCTCCAGACGTCTCTTATGGCGTTTCATCTCCCGGAGCTCCTCCGTAAACCAAGGAGCCTTCCTGGCTCCACTGCCATGGAGAGGTCGCAAAGGCGCAATCCGATCTTGGGCAGTGGGTGAATTTAACACATTCTGTATCACAGATTAGAAGAAACTTTAATAAATCGTGATTAGTGCTTATTCTTGGTTGGCAAAACTGTCACTATTTCAGACTTCACCTTTGTATTAGTCTGCAAACTGGGGCTGTCTAATTCAGTATTGTATGTACAGGGGGAATAAGGGAGGCATTTGTAGAAAACAGCTTGTCAAATAGATATTTATCTCATCCAAATTTTAAAACCAATGAAAAAGATTGACTTAAATCTCTTTTAGGGGGCCTGAAAGGAAATTAAATATTATTTGTTCAGACAATGACCAGCAAACTCTTTAGGGGGAATTTCAATCCTAAATGATGTGTTTTATTTCCTCTAGTACTTTTGTCCATCTGTTCTCTGTTGTGTGATCCCAATCCAGATGATCCTTTAGTGCCTGAGATTGCACGGATCTACAAAACAGATAGAGAAAAGTGAGTATGATAGTCAAACATTTTAAAAATAAAATGGTTAGATTATTTTTTAAAAATAAGGAGAATATTTTAATTTGTGACTATGTTGATACCAGAGATATTTTTTTCTTGTTCAAGAGTAATGTCTTCTGTTAGCAGCTTTGTATTTTCAGCTTTAAAATATAATTATTAGTTAGGAATAAGGTTTACTCCTCAACTAGATTGATTAATCCACTGAAATTCTAGTCATTATTATTTGTACTTTTACACATTATTTTACAATTGCCTCTCTTAGGCCTTTCAGTTTCTGCTTTTAGGCTGCAGAGGGAGGAACAACTTAAACTTCTATCACAAGACACATGATTCAGGTGGTGGTAGGTGAACAAAAAAATACATGAGATGTGGCATGATTAATAATGGTGAATACTCCAGTGGAAAATCTTTTGAGGTTCTGTTGGTTCCATTTTAAAGAAATAATTTCCCATGCACTATTATAGCTACATTATTCTTCCTGTGTCATTACTGCTGTACCACTAAGCAATAATTCTGCTAACAATTAAGAATCACCTGAAAAAGAAAAATAATTAGGTTTGAGTATAATGAAAGTGACTGTTTTGGACTTCTGGACCTAGAAAATTGTATAGGTGATAACAGAGTACATCAGAATTCATGATTTTGAATTATTTTACAAATAGAAATTCAAACAGATAGTTAATCTGTAACATAATCCTTATATTTTTCTTTTACTAACATTAAAAGAAATTGAACATGACTAGATTTCATACTTTGCAGCCTGTGCAGTGCATGAAGTTTATAACTGAGGTAAAGAAAGTGAGATCAAAAATGTAAAATACACTATGTGTATGTGTTAATGTGCACATGCTCATTTGTGAGTGTATTAGGAAAGGTTCATCAGGCAGTGTTGGGATTGTTTATGAAAAATATTCTTAACTGTTGATAGGAGACATCAGAAACTTTTCTGCCTGTTATTCTAAGAACAGTGTTGGAGTGGATGTGATTATTTATTTAGCATATGGCATCTACAGATGTTATTTTTATTAGCTGCTTTAATATTTGGTGAAGCTTACCTATCGTTAATCATCTTTCTTTATATATACAGGTACAACAGAATAGCGCGAGAATGGACTCAGAAGTATGCGATGTAATTAAAGAAATTATTGGATAACCTCTACAAATAAAGATAGGGGAACTCTGAAAGAGAAAGTCCTTTTGATTTCCATTTGACTGCTTTCTATGAGCCCCACGCCTCATCTTCCCCTGTGCACATGTTTACCTGATACAGCAGTGCTGCGTGTTGTACACACTTGGAACAACGAAATACTGTATTCCATACCAACATTGACTCCTAGCAAAGAAATGTGTGTGAAAAGCCAGTTCTTCTATCAAAGTCTAGTTGTGAGCATAAAAGCATTCCTAAGAGATTTCAATTGGGCACTAAAACCAACCATGAAGGGAGAGGGGAAGAATAAATTGTTTCTTGTGTTTCTGGGGACTTTTGATGATTCAAGAGGATGCTTTTTAAAAATGGAATCCTTTTAAACTCATAACTGTAATGAAAAAAATGTGAAGAACTTAAAGCTGTTCTGTATTTTATTCTGAAGGACCTACTAAGGTAAATGTATGACCAATAAGATCAAATTGTACCTACATCCTGTGTTTAAAAGTCTGAGTTTAACTGGTCAGAATTTAAATGCATTGGAGCTATTAGTACATCAAGTGATGTTGATTTTATTTCAAATCTCCCCCTGCCCCTTTCCCTCCCTTTCATAATTTTGGTTTGTATGTGTTTTCTCAATTAACATAGCTAATAGCTCTTATTTTCTTAAGTTTTTAATGGCTTAGGTCTTTCTGGATGTAAGGGTAAAAATTCATTTGACAGACTTGTGTATATTTAAAGACCCAGCTGCTCCCTTGGAGCTTGTACGTTCAAGAATGATTAATCTGTGTAATAAACTGATTACTACAGTCATTACATATAACTGTGTGAATAGGCTTTATTTTTAGTTGTCTTAAGAATCACTCTTAAGAATCAATTTTCTCTTGATGGTTGCATTTGAAAATTGTGAATCCTCAAGGATTCATCATTAAAGGCTGTACATCTGTGGGAAAAACAGATTAGTTTAACTCCAGTTTTCAGTTCTGATAGTATTAATGATGAAATTCTGGATGATTTGGGTTTATATGTCAGACCAAGATTGCTAACCCTGGTAATGGGTTTGCAAATTGAGTATCACACATTTTTATTTCATGTGGTGTGGAATATAATATACATAAAGGATAAAAATTGGGCAAAATGGTAACATCTTAATAAATACAGTACTACAGATTACGAGAAAATTTGTTTTTAAAAATGTTGCTCTAAGTATTTGGAAATATTCACTGTGTATGTATATTTTCAAAAAGCCTTCTAAGAATTATGAAATTACAGGCTAGGAGATGCTGAACTACTTTAGCCATTGTATTCTGATACTACATTTTCAAATACATCTATACATTCTTGGCACAGTTGAGAATAAATTCCCAATAGTTATGTTTTACATTTATCCTATTTGCTTATTTTATGAGTGTTCTTGAGATATGTAGCAGTAATGTAGCATAATTTAAAAGTATTCAAAGTCATATTACATAATTTCTAAGAGTCCATTATTTTACCATAATGTTGATAAGACTGACCTCTTATCTTATCTTAGCTCACCTAGGGGCATTCAGTGAATTGATGCCTAATCTGAGACTGAAACAAAAATTCTGAGCTTTCATCAGGATGCTCTAAGTAGACAATCAATGGAATAATTAGTATGTGAGTGGCACATTTCCATTGATGAAAACAGTTTATGCTAAAGGAATTTAATTCACCTTAAAGCATTCCCCTTCTTGCTCATTTCCTGCAACTTCTGTGAACTTTCAACAACTTTCCAAAGCAGATTTTGAATGTACAGAGACTAGCCAAGAAAATATGCAGGTTGTGAAGTTTATATTGAATTCCATTTTGCATAGTAGCCTAAGCATTAGTCCATAGGAATTATGCTACATGTGGTAAAAATGTATAGGCAATAAATGTTTACTGTTACAAAAGTGAACAGAACAACAGAAAAGTGATTGAGACACTGGTGCTTATATGTACATGTCAGTCCAAAAGCTTGAGGCTTTCTTGATGAAGAATTGAGAGAATGAGTATACTACATACAGTAACAATGATGAGAAGTTCTGAGTGTTGGGGGCAGATCAGATAATGTCAAAAGTGGATCTTGGGGAAAATGGATATGGAAGGGGGAAAAGTGACAGAAACAAATGAAAATGGAGCAATTTCCAGAAGTGGCAGTATGAGTCCTGAAAAAAAGCTGCTTGGAACAAACTAAAAAGAATTGGATTAGCAAATGCTAGTTATGCTAATGAGAAGTAGGAAAGTATGCTGGGTGGTGCTAATGTGAAAGAAGCTGTTGAGGAGGGAAAATATATGATTTCTACAAAAGATCTATATAAAGTATTTTAAAGAAAAAGTATTGTAAAGAATGTAGTCAAAGCAAACAAGATACAATTAAGATTAAAAGAAGCCTAAACTAAATATTAGTTTTGGTTGCAATTAAAATAGTTGGTATTTTGGGGGTTGGTAAAAAGGCCTCCGGCAGAGTGAATAGAAATAAAAATAGTTGCAATTAAATTACTTGTTTGGGGTACATATGAAAGTAAGTTAGTAACTGACCTGACTGGGGATGAAGTTGGAGCGAGGGAATGCTGAAAGAATATTTTAGATAATTGTGTGGAAATGGCAGCGATATATCAAAGAGTGGGATTAAAATGATTGAAATAACAGTAATAGCCAAGAAAAACAAAAAAACAAAAATAATGTCAAAATGCCATGAGAGTATTGAAGTAGTAAAACTGCAGGTGTTGATGGTGTAAGTGGGAAAATATGAATAAATCCAAATTAAGAGAATATTTGTAGCTCAGGGTTGAACTCTGGAGTCCTTTGTGCTCTGAGCTTTGTTGTTTGCTTGCAGACATTTCATTACCTAATTAAGTACTATCATTGCAGTAAGTTTCTCCCAGTTTATATGCAGTAGCTCACCCTGCCAGTTTGACGGGTGTGGGTGTGCTTTGCTCCTTAGTAGTTCTTTGATTATTATTTTTTACCTGTTTGCCTGATGTTAATCCCTACTTATCTGGGTGTTGGCTGCTGAAGAGGATGTATTCTGAACTTTTTGTTTCTTTCTTAATCTCTTGAATAGTTTGCAAATATAGTTTATTTCTATGTGTCTATTGATGGCTGATTCATCTGAAAGTCAAGCTTCCAGGAATTCCCTAGCATTTTTGGATTTAGCTTTGTCTAGGACAGTGATGGTGAACCTTTTTTGGTTCGCGTGCCAAAAGGGGAGCGTGGGGGGTATTGCATGTGTGCGTGCCCACACCCATAATCCCCTGCGCATGCACATGTGCCCCCCCACTCCCGGCACGCAATGGCACACCCGTTTTTCGCTCTCCCCAGGCTTCAGAGCCTTTCTAGGAGCCTGGGGAAGTGAAAACTGCCTTCCCCACTCCCCCGGAGGCCCTCTGGAGGCAGAAAATGGCCCATTTGCCAACTTCCGGTTGAACCGGAAGTTCAATTTTTTTGCTCTCCCCAGGCTTCAGAGCCTTTCTAGGAGCCTGGGGAGGGCGAAAATGGCCTCCCTCCCCCCCGGAGGCCTTCCAGAGGCCAGAAATGGCCCGTTTCAAGTTGGGAAGCTTGCGTGCCCACTGTATGGCTCCGCGTGCCACTTGTGGCACGCGTGCCATAGGTTAGCCATCACGGGTCTAGGATGCTCATAATATCTCAGTTGAAACTATGGTTGAGTCTTCCATGTAAGATTAAGGAGGTTTCATTCATAGATGTGCTGTGCTAGTCTTCTGTCTGTCTGCCTTACCTAGTGGCTGTTACAGTCCTTAACACTATACGTTGTAGATCAGGGGTGATAAACTGGCGGCCTGCGGGCCGGATGCATCACACACAGGCCACGCCAACGCCAGCTCCACGAAGGGGAAAAATGTCACGTGACGGCACAAGTTTGACCCCCCTGTGTCATAGATGATTTTGTTTTTTTCTTCTTGAGCTATTGGGTCTTTTGGTTTACTTAAGATATTTGGGGGGGGGGCTTTAGTTGATTTGTGTGCTACAGTAATGTCTTGTAGTTGTGATAGTCTTTTGACTGTTCTTGATATAGTTGCATCGATATTCACAAACAGTGCAGTTACATCAAATGAAACATAATTTCATATTCTATTTGTAGGTTTTTGATTTTCTGGAGGCACTATACTGGAGAGTTGATGTCACAGCACTCTTTACATTCACAAATACAGAACTAGTAAAGGAATCCATGGCAGCAGTATGACACAACACATCTGATCTAGTTAAATATATTAAGACCATTGATATATCTTCAAACAAAATGGATACACATGCAACTTTATCAAAAAGTGCCTGACCACTCAACCCACTAGAACACAACCAACCAGCTATGAAAAGGATAATATTACCAGACATCAAAAACAGATAAGAATCAACCAACAGACAATTGATTACAGCTACACAGCATTCCTTCTGTGTCTGACAGTTGGAAGAATGCTGTGATTTCCTATCATCAAAGGTAGCAAAAACTACTTGGGGATAGGAGTTAGTAAGCATGCCTTGGAAGATGTTTGTCAGAAGAGACTGGGAGACTGGGACTTCTACTCCCTCCTTAGACAAGAAGCCAACTGTATAACTTTGGTCCAGTCACTTTCTCTCAGCCCTAGGAAGGAGGCAATGGCAAACCATTATTGAAAAAAACTTACCAAGAAAACTGCAGAGACTTCCAGGCACCCTCCAAGAATCAGACACAATTGAACAAAAGAAAAAAATGTTGAACTACAGGGTATTGGGGAGAAGGCCAAAAGTAGAATTTTCAGACCTCTGTTATCAGTTTTAATGATACTTTGTTGAGAATTGCTCAGATTTGCCAATCTTGACTTTTCATGGACAGAATCAGATGTGACTGGGATGGTGTCTTGTCAGATAAACTGATTTGTTTTGATCTATGCATCAATGTGTATATGGTATTCTTTGGTATATCTCCAACCACATACTGATATATCTTCAGCTACATGTTCCCCTTGGCTTCTGAAATGAATTATGTCACATTGGATCCAGGAAGTTATCACTGCCTGATTGTGAGAGTAGGTTGTTCCTGTGGATTTAAAAGAGATCCTCTTCTGGGGTGAGCCCTCCCTCCCCAGTCTTTCCCTGGATCTAGTGTCTTGGGCAGCAATTTTCCGTCTCTAACCTCCCCATTTTAGGCAAAGTTATTGAAACTTTGTGATCAACTATGAAGCATTTTAAAGGAATATCTAAATACTTTAGAGTCACATTTCAGTGCACAACTGTCCCTGTTAACGCTCTCAGCAACCTTTGACCTCATTAGTCATGATATCCCTGTGGATCTGTTGAGAAAGCCAGCCAGGCAAGAAGGAGAGCTCAAGTGGGATTTTAGCCTTAAATCGCAAGAGATTTAAGGCTTAAGTCACAAGAGATTCAGGACTGACCCCGCCCCCTCAGCTCCATGGAACTTTATCTATCTGTTCCTAAGGGAAGGCACAGTCTAGGGCCATGATGACGAACCTATGGCATGCGTGCTGGAAGTGGCACACAGAGCAGAGGTGGGTTCCTCCTGGTTCAGAGCAGTTCTATAGAACCGGTAGTAACTTGGCGGTCTGGGTCGCTGGAACCTGCAGCGACCCAGGCCTGCCACTCCCCTGAGCTGGTTTGGTGGCGCCGTAGGTGCTGCCATCTTGTTTTTTGCTTCTGTGCATGCGCAGAAGCTTTTTTTAAGTACTGTGCATGATCGCAATGCACATGCCCCCGCGCAGCATGTCCCTGAGCGAACCGGCAGTGGGAGAAACCAGAACCCACCCCTGACATAGAGCCATCTCTCCAGGCACACGAGCCATTGCCCGTTGCTCTTCCGGGTTCCAGTGCGATGCCTAGCTGGTGTTCACGTGCGGTTTCCGGCACGAGCATAAGCACTGGGCAGCTAGCCTTCATTCGCGCATGCGTGCCAGAAACCGGAAGACCAGGTGGCCAGTGTGCATGTGCACGCTGGAAACCAAAAGAGCAGCGCCAGGCGCACCCATGTGCACCAGGCAACTGCTCTTCCGGTTTCCAATGTGCATGCGCTCCCGTTTCAGCACTCGGTGCCGAAAAGGTTCACCACACTGCCCTAGTCCAATGCAGTGAAAACATCCTTGGATATTCTAACTCTTAACACTGAAAGACTATCCAACCAGAATAACATAAAAAATAACCAGGGATACATTTTGGATAGGTGTACATACACACAAAGTCAGTATTGTTACCCATGATTGCCCAACTCTTCATTCAGTGTTAGTAACCGATTTTGATAAGCATATATCAGTGCAAGTGCAAATATTGTTATTTTCACTACTAAAAAGGAGAGCATGGTAAGCATCCTTGAAAATCACATGAGAGTCTTCCATCTAGTGAGAAAGGCAACATACTAGAAATAAAAATCATAAAATAGTTTTAAACAGTTAAATTCCTTTCATAAAAATGGAGTGAATAGAGAGTTAAATGCAGCATTGAGGGACTATCTACCATAGGTTGGGTACAAGGTAAAAGGTGTCCGGTGGGACAAGCGTGTGAAAAGGAAGGCATTTATTCTTTCGGACTCTTGCAGATAACCAAGCAGGCCATCCATAAGAAAAGATGCAACTGAAAGATCTTCATCCAGTTATTATTTCTCTTCAGTGAAAAAAAGCCTGTCACTTCCACAATCAGAACTGCCCATTACTGAACATACTAGACAGTTTCTCCTAGTATTTAGCCAGTATCTGATTCCATAATTTCCATTCATTAAAATTACTCTAAACAAATCCCAGTGTCTCCCATTCAAAAGCAGTTCCTATCCATTTAGCTTGCCATGTAACATAACATACGTCTATATTTAAAAATGCACTTTGAAGAAAGGTTTCCTAATACTATGAACCATTTTTTATTTAGGATATAAATATGATAATATAATTCTGGCCTTTCTTTTGTATCAGCCTTCAGGAGATGTATAGTCTGAAGACAAAGTCTATATATACACAGGCATTCCTTCTGTAAATCCCTAAAACAATTAACTGAATATATTGACACCAGATTGGATACTTCATTCTTTGTTTGCTACTAGAAGTAAAAGAAGATTTTGTGCTGGTTTTGAGTTCCTTGTTCTGTCTTTTTGTATACATATACTGCATGTTTTATTTTATCTACTTTGAGCACATCAATTATTTTTGTCCAGTGCGGTTTAAAGGAAATGCAGCTTCTTTTCAATTTTGCTTACATGGATGGCATTTGGGTATGGAAGATAGCTATGTTTTATCGTCAATAAATCAGTGTAGTTTTTCTGCATTGAAACAATCTATTTCTGAAGGCTAAAAAGGAGACCACAGTAGGTTTCCAACAACACATTATAGTGCTGTGGGCTACCAAAAAGATGTTGAAATTGTACTAACATTTATTAGCAAGTTCTGGTGCTTTGGGGACACTTATGGGGACATAAAAGCAGCAAGGCCTTGATTGATATTAGCTGCTTAGCTGCTCAGAATCAATTGGAGTTGGGTGACCAATAAATTTAAACACACACACCCCTCATTTACAGCTGCTGAAAATGTCAGCATTGCGTACCTGTCCTGTTAGTGGACTTTTCTTGTCTTTCCTTGTTCTGTGGGAACAAGAAGCTGAACTAGATGGGCTTTAGTCCAATCCAAGCAGAGCCCAAGCCTCACATCCAGGTTGAAAATATCCAAACTTACTGGTTAGCAAGAAGGAGTTAACATTTTCTCTCTCCCGATTGCCATGAGACAAAAGCTGAATGAGTGAATGAGTATTGCTGCTTCATGGCCATCACTTCCCAGTTCAAATACCCTTCTGGAAAAGCTCTGCTTTAAAAAATATCTGAAAGGTAAGGGTTTTGGGGCCGAAGCTAATTTTCATGGAAAGCCATTCCAAAGGGCTCAGCTAACAAGAGAAAACAGTGATCTGGGGACTACCAACTGTTGCTTCCAACTTGATCAATGTGGTCAATCTATTTCCTATGGGAGATGCAGTCCCGAAACTAACCAGGTGTCAAACTATAAAGGGCTGTATATTTTGAAACCAGTACAATAAATTGCATTTCAAAGCTGAAATGAAGCCAAGGTCCCTAAAGCACATATATCGTGACCTCCATAAAGCACCTTTGAGCACCCAGCCCACTGCATTTTGCACCAAATGAAGCTTTCGGGTTCTCTTTAGATGCTGTCCTGGAGAGACAGGAGAGACAAGTCGAATGTTGCCTCATCACTGAAACTTTGGAATGATCTAAATCATCATCATCTTATAGAATTCACAGTGACTTTCCCCCAGTCCACCAAGATGGGGCATTTGGATTATACCTTGGCTTCTGAAATATTCAGAGCCAATATTGAATACATGGTTTGAGAAGATTCAAAACTGATTAGGTTCCCCAGTCACTGTAATTCACAGCAAGTTTTATATCTACTGTAACATTTCTATTTTTTTAAAAAAAAGCAGTAGTAGGAAACAGGAACTATGCCTTATCCCCCATGCAATTTTTGCCACATAAATGCCCCCCCCAACAGCCATTTATTATGTTGGTGTAAAAGGATGCTTTTGTGCAAAATTGAATTTTGAAAAATGAGCCGAGATGGCGCAGCAGTTAGAGTGCAGTACTGCAGAGATTGAACCGGGGCGGGGCCATGGCGGAGCGAAGCTGAGAGGCAAACCGCTGCAACTTAGCTCGACTTTCTTCGCTCAGACTGCCGAAAATTTGCAGCGTGGAGCCTCGAAGGGGTTAGCGCGAGGAAGGGGAACATCGGGCGAGACGGGAGGAGGTGCAAACCCCCACCGAAGCAGATGGAAGCCCCAAATTTGAGCGAAGAAGAAACCAGCAAACCATGCTGGTCCAGAGGCATGGCCGCCTGAGCATACAGCAAGGAAGGAGAGAGATAGAGGAACGGCAAAATATTGGTGAATCATTGGAAACATCGGATCAAATTGGATTACAATTTTTGATTTTCGGAGAACATTCTAAAATAGAAGAGAACGATCGGCACCCTCGAAGGACAATTGAGCCTCCAAAAAAAAGAACTTAGCGGCGCCTTAGCGGAAAGGAGCGAAAGGCGAGATGAATAAAACAAAATTAACAGACTGCTTTAAAGGGATACGATCCAAAAGAGCTACAGATCTACGGGACCACGGGAAAAACAGTTGAGAGTGGAAAAAGGAACTTACGAGAAGATCACATTAGAAATACTATGAAATAAAAGGAGGAGGGGGGGAAAAAAAGGGAGAAAGAACAGTGACAAAGCAATCTTCCTGAACGCAGACATCTTGTATAGATTGTAAAACAGAAATAGAAGATTGAAGACTCCTTCCCAAAAAGACACTTGTAAGATATAATATACGATACCAGATCAACTTGAAATTGAAAACTTTAATTTATATATTGATTTAGTAATATTGATTTAGTAATATACTGATATTTAAACTTTAACATATAGTTATCAAAATTATTAAAGTTAAAAATAGTAATACGTGGATACCTAAATAATTAACTATCACTGTTATTATTATATATTAGTTTTCTTTTTTACGGAAAGTAAGAAATAAGATTCTTAAAGATATTAATAACAATTTATATTATGATACTGAATTAAGTGAATTTATATATTTATATAGATATTTTTTTTTCTCTCTTCTCTTCTTTTTTCTTTTCCTATGATTACTGAATACTAAACTATTTAGACTGTTTAGATTGTGAACTTACAAAGATAGAAATTGTTAGTAAATATTTTTGATAAGATAAGTTAAAAAAAAAAAGAAGGGGAGGGAATATAATAACAATAATAATAAGCTCTTGACAGTTTTTTTTTTCAAAAACAGAAAATTGACGTTCAAATGATTAACAATTAATCCTTCTTTCTTATCTCCCTATCTCAAAATACGAATAATATTCTCCAATACTTTCCTTTATTGTACCTTAATGAATTTCTGACCTCCCTTGGATTTTCTTAAACTCTAGAATCCTTTACTCCATTTCATACCCCCCTTTCTCACTCTTTAATAGCTAGTTTAATTTTTTACCCTCTACTTCTTACTCTAAGTATACCGATTATAGAGAAAGTATAACGATAAGAAGAGGGAAAAATATATGAAAGTGTGGAATAACTTTTTCAGCAGAGTGATCATGTCAACAACAACTACTGTAACCAAACCAATTAAGAAACCAATCCCAGTAACACCTTCAGCGACAGGGCAAAAACTGATCACAGAAATGGCAACTACTGAAAAACAAGGACAAACACCATCACTACATACCATGCAGGCCACACTAGACAGAATACAAGAATTCATGATGACACAGCAAGAAACAATGGTAAAAATGCAACAAACAATATTTAATAATCAGGAGCAGACTAATGAAAATTTTGAAGAAGTTAAGGGAAACATCAAAAAATTAGATAATAGAATGGAGGTAATTCAGGGAGTAGTAGCAAAACATGAACAACAAATAAAATATTTAGAGGAAAAAACCGACATAACTGATAAAAAAATAGAGGAAACGGAAGAATCACTAAAAACCAAAAACAAAGAATTGGAAGGGGCCATTGCCCTTCTCGAAATGGAGAAATCAGCATTCTACCTTAGGTTCCAAAATATACCAGAGGTGAAAGAGGAGGAGTTGCGTGATCAGGTAGCAGAAATACTAGCAGAAGCTCTACAGGTAGAAAAAGAAGAAATAAATAGACACATAGATGAAATCTACAGAGTACAAACAAACTTTGCTAAAAGACATAAATTACCCAGGGAGGTACATGTACGATTTACAAAAAAAGCAATAAGAGATGAAATTTATAAAACCACGCGAACAGAACAAATACTACATAAGGAAAGAGAAATTAATGTATTAAAACAAATTCCCAAACGAATAAGAGAAAAGAGAAGGGACCTACAATACTGCACTGCAAAACTAATAAGACAAGAAATTCCTTTTAGATGGTTGATTCCGGAAGGAATCCTGGTGACTTGGAAAGGGAAAAAAATAAAAATAGAAACAATGGAAGAGGCAGACCAATTTATTGAAACATATTTAGAAAAAGAAGGAGAGAGCAGTGTAGAGGGTGAGGGACAAAGTCAGGAAGAAAAAGAAATGTTGGAAGAAATGGAGAGAATGAAAAGACAAGAGAGAGAGGGAGATAAGAGAATGAAAACAAAAGAAATAAGAACTGTGAGACAAACAAGAGCAACAAGTAAAAAATAAAATGCAAAATCAAATCAAAATATTTTCAGTTAACATAAATGGAATCAATTCACCAATAAAAAGAAGACAAATACTCAATAGACTACAGAAACAAGGTTCAGATATCACATGTTTACAAGAAGTTCACATTAAAAAAGAAGAGTATAAGTTATTACAGCAGCCCAAGATAGGTAATCTTTTCACATCCTTAGCTGACTCAAGGAAAAAAGGAATAGCACTATATATCAAAAACTGGTTAAGCCCCAAACAAATATATAGAGACACAGAAGGAAGAATACTTATGGTAGAAATCACAATTGATAAAACTAAAATATTATTAATAGCCATATACGCTCCTAATAATGGACAAAAAGAATTCTATACTAAATTATATCAACAAATTATAAAATTAGAGAGAGAAAACATCTGTATAATTGGTGACTTCAATGCAGTAGTAGATGCCAAAGAAGATTATAAATCGGGATAAAAAAAAAATTCTGAAAGAAAAATTTTACCCAAAAATTTCTTTGAAATCGTGAATGAATTTAAAATAAAAGATATATGGAGAGAAAGACACCAGAAACAAAACCAATATACATACTTTTCAAACCCACATCAATCCTGGTCCAGACTTGATATGGCCTGGTCAAATATAGAACCAATTATTAAAATAGAGAGTGTAGAAATAGAACCAAATACGTGGGCGGACCACAATCCCATAGTAATTACAATGAGAGGAATAAATAAGACAAGAAGGAGATGGATGATGAACCAGAAAATAATAAAAGAAAAAGAATTTAAACAATATATGGAGAAAGAACTAACTTTCTTTCTACAGGAGAATTGGAACGAAGATACATCTATACAAAACATTTGGGACACTATGAAAGCATATGTAAGAGGACTATCTATTGCTTACTCTATTAAAAAAAATAAAAATAAAAATAAACAGATTAAGGATTTACAAAACAGGATAGGGGAATTAGAACACAAATTACAAGAGACACCACAAGATAAGGAAATAAAAGAAGAAAAGGAATTAATTAAACACAAAATAAACCTGATAACACAAGAAGAAATCGCATTAAAAATTAAGTCAGCCAAACAGAACCATTTTGAACATGCTAACAAACCAGGTAGATGGCTGGCTTATAAATTAAGAAAAGAAAAGGAAAAAAAAACAATACAACAACTAGAGGATTCGCTAGGTAAAATGCAGTTGGCAATAGAAGAGAAAAAAGAAATAGCATGAGAATATTATAGAGAACTATATAGCAAAGATACTATACAAATCCAAAATATACAAGACTATTTAAAAAATTCTAGTATAGCGCAATTACCAGAGGATATTAAAAATAAGATGGACGAAGAAATAACACTGATTGAATTAGAAAAAGCAATAAAGAACCAAAAAAATAACAAAACCCCAGGACCGGATGGTATTCCAGCAGAGTATTATAAAGAATTACAAACGATTTTAAAAAGTATACAATTAATTACATACAATGAAGTACTAAAAAAAGGAGCAATTCCAGACTCATGGACAGAGGCACTAATAACAATCATCCCCAAAGACACCAATACGAAACATAAGATCCAGAGTTACAGGCCAATCTCGCTGTTGAACTCAGATTATAAAATCTTTGCCTCCATAATGGCGGAAAGACTTAAAAAAACGCTTACTAAAATTATACACTCAGATCAAAATGGTTTTTTACCAAATAGACATATCAAAAACAATATCAGAACAATTATAAACATTTTAGAATATTATGAGACTCATCCAGGGGAATCCATGGCACTCATATTCCTAGATGCCCAAAAGGCATTTGATAATTTAAACTGGGACTTCATAACAAATCAATTAGATAAAATGAATTTTGGAGAAAACTACATAAGAACAATTAAAGCAATATATTCAAAACAAACTGCAAAAATCCTCATCAATGGAGAAACTACAAAAAATTTTAATATAGAAAAGGGAGTTCGACAAGGCTGTCCTCTCTCCCCTTTATTATTTATATTATCATTGGAATCATTATTACAAAAGGTAAGGGAAAACAAAGAAATAAAAGGACTCAAGATAAAAGAACAGGAATATAAATTGCAGGCATTCGCAGACGACATGGTTTTCAATATAGAAGAACCTCTAGAGGTAGGATCAATTTTACTAAAAGAAATTAATGAATTTGGGAAAGTAGCAGGTCTAAAAATTAACAAACAAAAAACTAAAATAATAACCAAAAATCTGACAGATACACAAAATAAGAAATTAGAAAGGAAATTAGAAATACAAATTGTAAAGAAAATAAAATATTTAGGAATCAACCTGTCAGCGAAATGCACAACAATAAAAGAAGAAAACTATATGGGAATTTTAAAACAAATTGAAAAGAAACTAGATAACTGGAACAAATTACAAATATCTCTAATAGGCAGAATTGCAGCGATTAAAATGTCAATACTACCTCAAATTTTATACTTATTTCAGACTATACCAATCAAATTAGAGAAAAAATATTTTGAAAAATTAAATAAAATACTAACCAAATTTATATGGGCCGGGAAAAAACCAAGAATCAAATTAAAATATTTACAACAAAATAGAAATCAGGGAGGGTTCGGACTGCCAGACTTTGAATTATATTATCAAGCATCTGCTTTAACATGGATAAAGGACTGGATACAAATCAAAAATAGACGCTTACTGGTATTAGAAGGTTATGACTTACATGTAGGGTGGCATGGATTCCTCTGGGATGATAAACATAAAACACACTCATATTTTAAAAGACATAAAATCAGAGACTCCCTATTAGGAATCTGGCTTAGAATCAAAAAACAATATTATACTAAGATACCACCCTGGTTCTCTGGCATGGAAGCCATTACTTACCCAAACACAACAAACCTGGAAAAAATGGTTACATACGAAGAAATATTGGAAGAAGGAGGAGCCTTAAAATCTATATCAAAATTAGAACAGGGAGGAATTAAGATTGACTGGTGGCCATACTTTCAAATTAAGAACAGATTAGAAAATGATAAGAGAAAATATGGAATACAAAAAACTAAATCAGAATTAGATAAAATCTTATTAGACCAGGAACAAAAAGCAATAACTAAAATATATAAATTTCTTCTAAAAAACAAAACACAGAAAGATATAATAAAGGGAAATATGATAAGCTGGACGAAAAATTTTGGACATGAAATACCAATTAATCAATGGGAAAAAATATGGAATCAGAACTACAAAATCACAAAATCAGTCTCATACAAAGAAAATTATTATAAACTATTCTATAGATGGCACCTCCCTCCAGCGAGATTGGCAAGAATGTATAAAAATCTACCACCAAATTGTTGGAGATGTCAGTGTAAAACTGGATCTTATTATCATATGTGGTGGACCTGTCCAAAAATCAAACTCTTCTGGAATAAAATCAAAAACTGGTTAACAGAAATCACGCAACAAGACTTAGATATTAAACCGGAAATCTTCTTATTGGGAATCATCAACCAAAAAATGGAAAAAAAACACTACTATATCATTTTACATATACTAACAGCGGCAAGAATAACGATAGCACAAAATTGGAAATTAAATGATATTCCCGAGGAAAGCAGTGTAATCAGAAAAATTTTGGATTGTGCCGAAGCGGATAAGTTAACTATGGAATTGAAAGGAAAGGAAGACTCCGACTATTACGAAATTTGGAATTTATTTTACAATTGGTACGAAAAACGAAAACAAATATCATCAATGTAATAAATGTAAATATAAGTTAAATAAGACACATAGAAATTAGAATAAGGAATTAATAGAGAAAATAGTTATATTATAATAATATATATGTATACTATGATTTTACAAATTTGAAAGTGCCTTATTTCTTATGAACTATTATTATTATTATCAATACTATCATTAATATCATTATCGTTGTACTATTATTAATACTATTGTTAATATTACTATTAACACGATTGATTTATAAAATTTATCACATAAAAGACAAGATAAAAGTTGGAAAATACATAAAAATATATCGCTAACATATACTCGCCGTAGAACAAATTATAGAAATTAACAGCTCTATAGCTGTATGCGTTTTTTATGTTTTGTAAATGTTTATATTGTACTTCTTAATGTCATAATGTTCCTTTTTTTGTTTTGTATGTTTGTTTGTTTTTAAATGTAAATAACTTAATAAAAACTATTTAAAAAAAAATAGAGTGCAGTACTGCAGGCCACTTTAGCTGACTGTGATCAGCAGTTCAGCTGTTCAAATCTCACCGGCTCAAGGTTGACTCAGCCTTCCATCCTTCCGAGGTAGGTAAAATGAGGACCCAGATTGTTGGGGGCAATGTAAATATACATTGCTTAATGGTGTAAACCGCTTAGAGAGCGCTTGCACTTAAGGCGGTATATGTCACACAAATAAATAAATAAATAAATAAATAAATAAATAAATAAATAAATAAATAAATAAATAAATAAATAAATAAATAAATAAATAAATAATAAATTATAATCACGCCATGCATGAGTCTGAAGCCCAGATTGGTGACAAGAAACAATACAGACTGCAGTATCTCAGATTTGATTGAAAGCCATTTAGCAGAACAAACATCTTCAATTTCAGGAGCAGCAGAGAGCATTTCTTGTTGATCAGGACTGTTCCTGACACAGTGATTTTCTGTTGCTATTTACTGATACAGACTGATGCAAAATCAACTGGACAGGATTGATCAGTGCAAACAGTGCACTTGGCCATAGAGAATACTGTATCCTTTCCAGATGTTAGCTCTGCAATTGCATGGCCAGGGAGTTGCAAGTGTAGGCTAATAATAGCTCAGTTTGCCCCCTAGGATGTGGAACACAGCTGAATGTAATCAAGTGACTCTAAAATGCAGCATTTATTCTGCCATTGGTTATACAGGCGATGGGAGGGAGAGAAGGACAGGCTTGATAACTCCAGTGAATAAACAGATTGTCCAAAACTCTTCCTCATTTTTACATTTTCTACCTTTTAAATTGGTGCAGTAAGCCGTTGGAAGATTGCAATCTGGAAGACAATAGGATTGGAGAAAATGTCCTCCAACAGAAATATTCCATATAATTATTCTACGGTGTCGCAAGCATGATAGTATTGATCTGGTTCCCCCAAATTTTCCCTCCATTGCATCCCATATCCACACCCCATACTTCTCTAACCCTCATATTTCCAGGAGATATCCAAGGGCCATGACACTAGACTTAGCAGTCCCTGTTTTAATACCTTCAAGTTTGCATTACTGTTAAATCTGTTATGAAGGGTTTCTCTTAAGAGTAGCTTGGTTTTGCACCATCAGATTGATGTTGACTTTTAGCAACCACACAGATAGACTTTCTCCATGAGGATATGTCCCAACCTGGTACTTTGATTCTCCCAATAGTATACCCATCACCGATAACAAGCCCATCCACTTTGTACAGGTCATCCTCTTCCTCTTTCTATCTACCTTTTCTATCATTAGAAAAATAGATCTTCACATAATATACTTGAAGAAGGATATGTTGAGCCTGGTCAATTGTGCCTTGAATGAGAACTCTGGATTGAATGTTTGATGTGTCAACTTGCAAAGCTTTCAAGTTGCCATAAGACGGAGGGGGCGGGGAGAGCTGACGGAGTGGCTGACTATACTAACTGAAACTACATTCCACAAATGTTTCTTTTACTGATTGTGTCCTAGGTTACCGGAGTCAGAAGGAGGGGGTGTGGGGTTTCACAGCCCGCCAACATGATTCATTGGAGAATGTGATTTATGACATGTCCAGTGAGGAGGGGGGAAACGTACCTCCGTGAGCTCTGTTCTGATTGTGAAGTTTCTGAAAGAGGCCCTAATTAATCCATTTGTATTCATTTTGGTTTGTTTTCTTTAGCATTGATGGTATTGTCTGGAATCTTATCCAATATCAATATTTAAAAGCACCAATGCTCTTTATATCCTGCTTCTTCATGGTCTGACTTTCCCTTCCATAGAAGTAAAACCATTGCCTGAATGATTCTGATCTTTGTAGTATCCTTTCAAATCATCTGAATATGTTTCACAAGGACTTCATTGCTACCGAGTTTGACAAAGTAGATCACAGTCTACTTCTTAGTTAGATAGAAAAATGTGGGATAAACAACATCATCACCAAATGGATCCACATCTGGCTGACCAATTGCACTCAATGGAGCTGTACATTTAAATGGAGGGAAACATGCAGCGGGGTACTTCAAAAGTCTCAGGCTGTCAAATTTTCAGACAACACCAAGCTGGGGGCTACCCAACACTTTAAAATAGCGGGTCCATGACCAAGTGATGGGTGTGCATGCCTGCTGCTTTTGCAAATGCAGCTGTGTGCACCTGCCACTCATACAGAATCATCCACTCTCCACCCCCTGCTGATTTGCAAAGCCGGAAAGGTTGGAGACCGCTGCTTTAAAAGATAGACCCAAAACACAGATGTATGACAGACAAGAATACTGGGCCCTATACAACAAAATGCAATTCAGTGCTGAGAAAAGTAAGGTCTTACATTTAGGCAAGAAAAATCAAATGCACAAGTATATAATAGGTGGTACCTGGCTCAAGAGAAGTAACTGTAAGAGGGATCTAGGTGTCCTAATAAACCATAACTATGAACCAGCAGTGCACTGCAGCTGATAAAACAACCAATGCAGTCCTAGCTGCATCACAGAGAGACAGTATCAAGATCATGTGAAGTGATAGTACCACTTTATACTGCACTGGTAAGGTTACACTTGGAATATCGCATCCAGTTCTGGTCACCATGATACAAAAAAGATGCTGAGACTAGAAAGAGTGCAGAGGAGCAGCAAAGATGATTAAGGGTCTGGAAACTAAACCATACGAACAGTTCCAGTAACTCTGTGTGTCTAGTCTAACAAAGAGAAGGACTAGGATGACATGATAGCGGTCATCCAAAATTTGAGGGATTGTCACAGAGAAGAGGGTGTTGACCTATTCCCCAGAACACCATTCTCCTTTCTTTAAGAACCTTTTATCAAGGTACACAAATTCACCTACCTGCTCTATTTTCTTCACATTTTATACTGTATATATCTTGCAATTATTTGGTTAATTTTTTTGGTTGACACATTTAACTGGATTTTTGATGCATTAATTTTCATATCCATGTTTCTTTGTTGCATTATTTAATCTGTCTTATATTCACTGCAAATAATTGGGTTCTCCACCAATCTCAAAAGATAATTTTTATACAAAAATACATGTCTGTTCGCATCCCTAATATGCTACTAATATCTCCACATATATTTCTTACACTAAAAAAAAAACATTAAACATTCACAACACTATATATCTTTTTCTTATCCCTGGTCAAGATTGAACCATTTTGCTAGCATTCCATTCATTTTCAAATGATATACTGTACCATTCTTAACTGCATTCAGTAACCAACCTTTCAAGGTTCTTTTAACAAATTAATACTCAGTAGTTTTTGCATTTATTCCTGCTATTTTTGCTACCTAGACAATGTCAGATAAAAGAAGTCTGCATCCAGATAAGAAGTTTAACCAGAGAACATATCTCAGACAAGAGCCTCCCTAATTCTCATAAAGTGTGTGTGTGTGTGTGTGTGTGTGTGTGTGTGTGTGTGTGTGTGTGTGTGTGTGTGTGTGTGTGTGTGTGTAGGGGGGAGTGAATTCAGACTTGCAAGACTGTTAACATAAACGTATAATAATAATAAATCATCATTTCAATTTCTTAGACTGGTCTACCTTGAAGGGCTGATATCAGTCTTGCAAGTCTCAATGCATTTCCCCCGTCCTTCCCTTTATGAGAACCAGGGTCTTGCCTGAGACATTTTTTCAGGTTACAGTTCTGCCCCAGACTCAAGTTTCTTTTATCTGACCATTTTCTTGTGGCTTTTCTTTCTGTTCCTCAGGATTATTTTTTCTGCAAATTACAATACATATATTTGGCATTTGTCCAGTTACACCATCTAGTTACACCTGTAGTCTTCTAGTTTTTTAATATTCTCATAACATTTGTAACTTCTTTTTTATCTATGATTTTTTTCTTGGACAGTAAGATTTATAACAGTCATTTCAGTTCCACTCTTCGACATTTCACTATCATTCCCACCCACAGCTCTAAAATATTCCTTCCAGTATTCCTTCATTTCAACTTCCGTAACAAATAATCTCATAATTTTTCACTCTGTGGAAGCCCTTTGTTTAGATCTTTTTTATTCTTGCTTGGTTATAAGGTTCATTTGTATTGTACAGTATTCTTGAAAACTGCTTGTAAGACACATATATTTAATTTTTTAGTATTTAAAACAGATGGTGTTATAAATTTTCTAAATAAATGAACTCAGATGACATATTTTAGCCTAGTCATTTATAACTAACCTACCTTTATCCCTTCACTTCCTAGACCAGCTTCATTCAGTTCTGTTATCTTTATTTATATATTTATTACCTGCACATTCTTTTAATTTCACAGACACAACACAATGTTTTTCTTCCATGTGTTAATTCGTGCTCTTTAATCTTTATTCCACTTAAATATTCCATGCATATGGTAATCACTAAGTAGGATCATACATACTACTCTCTACTGCCCAAGACAGCTTTGGGTAGTCTCTCACATAGTACTTTCTGGAAAAATAGAGAAGATTTAGATTAGGATGCAAGCCTTATTTTTGGCCCTGCCACATGCAGCATTACCTGCTGGGTAAAGACAGCGCTGGTCACTCTTCACACATTTTGGACAGGACACCACTAATTCACCCAAGGATGCTGACATTATTGTATGCAAGCCAGGCTCTCTCATTTGGAGACAACCTTGCAAGCAGACACATTATTGCTCCTCTCTCACTAACTAGGAGTTACATGCAGCACATTAATTGACAGGATACAAATAGATAATAATATAAATAATAACAAGCTCCGCTCAGTCCAAGTGCCTGCTAAGCAATAATGGCAAGGATAATTCTGAGAGATCTTGAATCCCCTTGACTTTTGAGTGAGGAATTTACAGAAGGGAGAAAAGACAAGGCAAGAAGAACAAATCCTTCCTCATGCTGCCTTACACAACAAATATCCCATGATTTTCACATTTATTTATTGCTCAAATTCAAAGCTGCCTTCATATGAATTGAATTACAGAGAAACCACTTTAAAACAATGACAAATAATGCTGCTTGTTATAATTAATAACAAAGTGTGTATATACACACACACACACACACACACGTCACAACTTCTAGAACACCGGTGTCAAACTCGTAGCATCACGTTGCCATCATGTGACATTTCATGACGATTTCCCCTTTGCGGAGCTGGGGTGGGCGTGGCCTGCACATGACACATCCAGCCTGCAGGCGCCAGTTTGACACCCCTGCTCTAGAACATTGTTTCTGAATCTTGGCATGTTTAAAATGGGTGGACTTCAACTCTCAGAATGCTCTGGGAGTTGGCAATTCTGGGAGTTAAAGTCAACCCATCTTAAACTTGCCATGTTTGAGAAATACTGAAATAGACTAATAGGAATGATGCATTAAATAATAATATAGTGTACACGTACGGGTGTGTAAGCAAAATAGGGGGATTTCTCATTTGCCCCAAGTTTTACAATGGGTTGTCCCAGATAAGTCATTTCACAAAGCACAGCCTTGCAAGCACATCATATAAACCCTCCTATCCAAAGGATGGCTAAGGATGAAATCCTCTGCTACTCCAGAGGAGGCATTTTACAGATTTTTAAGCCCTTTTAGTTCAATAGCCCTGGGACTGGAATTTCTATTGCTAAGTGACAGAATTGTAAAGTATGATGTCACACCAACTTGCAGCTTCGTGACAGCAGTTCCAGAATATTTGATTGCTATTAAGCGAATCCCACACCATCATTGATATTATTGATGTTACTGCAAGGTACTTTGGATGGGGATGGGGATGGGGATTATAGGGGAGTAAGTTGTTATTCAAATAAACTTTCAGGGATTCAGTTTCTGTTTAAGGTGGAAAAACATAGCTACTATTTTGCTGATGCTAGGAGTGAGCCTCCAGTCGGTAAGTATTTTCCCAAGATTTTAAGCTCTTTGGACAGGAGGCTCCATGTGTTTTTCTTGTACCGCTATGGCCAAATCATCAATGTATCAAAGTTTGCATCCCCTTGTCGCCAGCATATCTGACATATATTAGTCGAATAATCTAGGTGCCATTACAGAGCCTTCAGGGAGGCTGTTTCATCTTTTAACCTTATGTTGTCCCCCATTATTATCTGAAATGGCCTATCACTCAGCATGTTAATTAATTGGTCAATAGAGATTTTTGCAGGGGATAATATGGCACAGTTTGTATAACAACCAGTCCTTCCAAACTGTGTCGTATGCCGCAGTTAGGTTTGCAAACACAGCTGTGGCTTTGACACCTCATTGGAATCCTGCTTCAATATAGCCTGTTAGGCTTAGCACCTGGTCTACACAGCTCCAGTCTTGTCGGAAGCCGGCTTGTTCCACGGGCAGATGTAACTCTATTATGGGAACTATCCCGTTTATAATTAATTTTTCCAGGAGTTTGTAGCAGGAGTTCAAAAGGGCAATTGGGTGGTAGCTTTCAATTCTGTCTTGTGGTTTGCCAGGTTTTAAAAGTGATATTATTTTAGTTTTTTTGAATTCTGGTGGGAGGCAGCCTTTGGAAACTATGTCTGAGTTTGTTTGTTTGTTTATGTATTTATTTATTACACAATAAATGAGCACTTAAAAAATCTTGGAGAAGTATCACTAGGTGGTGCTGTCGCTCCATTGTACCTCTCATGGCCTTTAACACCAGGAAGCTGGCACAACCATCTGTAAAAGGCATCTCCCGTGAGCGAGGGAAACAGTCAGAAGCCACATAACAGTTTTGAGCTTTCGCTTCTGTATCATCCGGGCAGTCTACATTCACAGTAGCATTTTGGTGCAGAACCTGAATCTATGATGTCAGCAAGATTATCTGAATGCAGAGTAAGAGACAGAGTTAAGGGAAAAAAGCAGTAACAAGTGCTGGTCTGTAGAGTGGGCTTCATGTGTGGTAAGATATGGTGGGAAGCTATTCCTCTCACTTCACATTCATTGGAGGCATGTGTGGATTCTTTGCGTAAGGGAGGGCAGGTGTAATTAGGAGAACTTCCAAAATAGCTTGCATGTGTGGCTGATTAAAATCATATCCTGTCTGGGACTGAGCCAAATGCATCCCCTTGAAGATAAAATTCAAGAAGAACTTTAGATCAACATTGTGAAGGTCAAAGAAAGAGTTTCTGAGCTCCCCCCAACCCCGAGTATGGCATCCTTCTCAGATGGGCTAAGTGGCATTATGCTCTTTGCCCAAAGGCCCCATAGAATGTTTTGGGAAGGAGAATGATAAATAACGTTTATAAAAATATTGCTTTTTCTGGTGCTGTTGTAATGTTAGAACTTTCTCTAGGTGTGTCTGCTCCAAGCATTCAACAGAGAGCATCTTCCTTGCTTCTGTCAGCCTGCCATTCAAATATCTTCCTCATACGCCCTCTCATTATGAAGAAAATGGCTTTGATATTTTTTCTGGGCCTCAAAAAATTAGTTGAGTTTGCTGAAATTTATGTATTTTTCCTTCTCTGTCATTATGAGATCTATGTTCTTATGAAACCAATATTGAATTCTGGCTTTTTGGCAATATTTTATTGCTTATTAGCCAGCTAAATGGCTGTATTAATTTATTACACAAGCATACACTCATACACAAATATACAAAAATATGCACATCATATTTCAAGGCCATCATCACCATCCTAAGATGGATTTTGAGATCTAGTCATGCACAAAATTCAGCTAAAATTTCACAGTTGAAGATGATTCTTTGTTTTAGAAGTAAAATTTATCCTTCATAAATCTTGAGAATATATTTGTGGAGACACTCCTGCTTAGAGGGTAGTTAAAATTGCAAAATCTCAGAGTAACTGTACTTGGAAAAGGTGGGGGAAATTTGTTGTTCTTGAGGCACAGGTACCAAAATTAATAAACCAGTTCTTGCGTCTTACAATTATCCTGCCTATACTCCATTTCCTACCCTACACTCCATTTCACACTTAATGGGAAATTTTTCTTTGAATACAACTAATATAAGTAAACTGATGGAGTGCTTGGGACACAAAGAAGGCTTCTTTTAAAATATATGTAGTCCTTGGCTAATGTTGGCAACTGGGACCTGAATTTCTGTTGCTTTGTGATGCAGTCATAAAATGCAATGTCATGTGACTGTGTCACTCAACAATGGCAATTTCAGAACTTTCTTTGTTCTTTGCCTTTGTTAAGCAAATCACGGTTGTTGTTAAGTGAGGATGCACATAATTGCTATTTGTGACCTGATGGCTTCCTCATTGACTTTGCTTGTAGGAAGAAGGTTGCAAATGGTGACCATGGCTCCATGGGATACTGCAACATTGTAATTGTGAGCTGGGTGCTGAGTGCAATTTGGTGATTTCAGGAATGCTGTAATGGCCAGAACTTCAAGGACTGGTCATAAATACCACTTGTTCAGTGCTAACAGAAGTTTAAATGGTCACTGAATGAGTGGTGGTTAAATGAGAACCACCAGTAGTTAATTGATAGTATGAATTGGTCCATTTACTGTATTGAAGTCTGGGATTCTGGAAAAAGATGGGTTGCTTTATAGATTTCTAATATTTATATCTACAAATAGCTTGCAAGGGCAAAGAACAAGATTTTTGTAAAATCCCAAATGAAAATATATTTTAACTTTCTAATGTTAATCATTTTAAATCACATTCCCTAGTTCTTCAAGCTCTAGCAAAGAATTTAAAAAGGCTGTTAAAAAATGCAAACAACTAGATGAAGAAAAAGCAGTTCTTTTCACAGCAGTGCCTGGAAAAGGAGACACCAGCAGTCCCCCTTCAGTAGTGTATGGCCCATACTAAGATGGAGGCCTAAAAGACAGAGAGATACAGATTAAAGAGAAGTTGTGCTTTTACATGTGCAAATGCGGCAATAAGAAAGAGCTGTTTTTCTTGGAGTGTCAGGAATGAAAAAAACCAAATATTGTAAGAAATAGTGAGAGGGAATAACTGAACATCTCCTCAGGGCACACCTTCTTCCAAGGGTTCCTTTGCTGCCTCCATTCAGGTTGAACCTCCAGACCTCTGCTAATCATTCTAGCTGGGAAGTTTTTTGTTCTTGTGTCCAGGACTTCACTTCCAGTCCAGTTCTAGGGTGGTTCTCTGGATCATCCCATCCAAAGTGCAAAAATACAGAACCCAACAAGGGGGAATTGTATAACCATGCATGCAGTCTTGCACATTGGAGAAGCTTTAATGAGAAATTTCCATATAAAACCAATGAAACAAAATAACTAGATATTGCAAAGGAATTTATTAGGGAAGAAGAAATATAGAAGAAACAGGAGGAGGCAATGATGATCCACACATACTGTAATTTTAAATTATATCAATAACTCATCTGTTTGGTACCTTTTCAAATACTGTGGGCTGTTGGTTTCAGAACCTGTTTACTGTGGCAGAACCTTCTTGGGTTTTTCCCCCTCCCTTATGTGGTTTGCATTGATGTGCTGCATTGTGAACATAAGCACTGAAAAGAAAGAGTTGAAGAAGAGCAACATATGTATTTGTTAGGTTGGCTCTTTCATCTAGATACTTTCTTAGTACTGTCTGATACTTAATGAAGTTAACATCACATACAAAAACTAGCTGGTAGAGCAGGTGCTATAAAATTGGAAGAATGGGAAAAATGGGAGAAAAACTTTTAGTTATCTGTCTTCTTTCTTTTGAAAGGTGGTCCATACATTGTTGCTGCTCATATTGAGGCATTCCCCTATCTCCCTCTCCCCAACTATGCATTTTATTCTTCTAAAATTGCAACAAAGCTACTGAAAAATGGATGACATTAGAAAGGGACAGTGGGTTACAAACAGATTTATTCTTCTGGGTTTCTTAGTCAGTGCCTCTGGTACCATGGATGTGATTCTACAGTTGGGGACTAAAGACATTATTTTTGCATTTTTCTTTAGCTACCCAGATAGATTACTCTTTGGTCCTGTGCTATTTATTGTATGGAGTCCTGCAGTTATACACTGTCTTCCTTGATGGTGAAATTCCGCATGAAGCAAGTGAGATTATCCAGGGATTTAAGTAAAGCTGCAAATGAGGGCTCCAGAAATCTGTCTGCAGTTGATAAACACCATAGATTTTGGCAAAATGTGGAGTGTATATTTCTATTCATTTAATAGAACCAGATTATCAACTTATGCTATTCAATAAATTAAGTATTAATTGCCACAGAATTCAGAGTGGTAATGTTTTCAGATAAAGTACATTTTGTTGTCTGTATATGAACAGGCAGTCCTAAACAGCTCAGAGTCCCATGAAGCATTAGAATATTTAAATATGTGGGACTTTTGTTTGTTTACAAAATGGTATGCCTACTTTCAAATGTTGGAACATTCAAGAATATAGAGACAATGAAGCAAGGAACGGGAATGTCAGATGCATCAGCATCAATGGAAAATCATTTCCCCATCTCTCTATCATATTTCTATAGATTTGAATGATTAAATCAACCAAACTATTACTTTCTGGGTACTGGAAACTGAACTGATCACAGGCAAGTGTTTGAAGAAGTATTTAATCTCAAGGAAATGAGATGCACTGTCTCAACACAACAAAGCAGCTCACAAAATTGTATAATCTGTTTCTATAAAGAGTCAAGGCTCATTAGGTTTGTCATGCAAACAGTAGCTTCTATGCATAGAGTGTGCAGGTGTAGATGTGCCTGGAGTAAGGTACCAGGCTGTGCCATGCTGCTTAATGCAATTAACATTTCAAACGGAAATGAGTAGACACTGAATACTTTCATGATAGGGAAAAAATTGATACTTTTGGATTACAAGGATACCTGTCTGACAAATAAGGGTCTGGAGAGTTGCTTCTCTTTGCAGGCATTGAATAGGTATTCTATTGCCAAGGGCCTTATATGGAGGGTTATTTAATATGTTGGACTTCATATATGAGTTTATGCTTACTGTTGCTTTTTAGATGAACTGAATGTTGCTTAATAAATGCACATACACAATACTTTTTATGTACATTTATCTCTTTCTTCACTTGTCAGTTAAATATAAAGGAGGATAATGGTGTTCCCTGAACCCCTTTTGATGGATCTTCCATTAATAAAAACACACCATGGAATAGGGATCTTCTGGGAACGTGAAGATTCAGAGAGTGGAAAAAGAATACGACACAGAAGACAGGGAACCAATATTTTTCCCCTCATATACTCCTATTTTGGGCACCTGAAGACTTGCTGTTGAATGGACCATGGCTGGGCTCATTTTTAATTTGAAATGCTTTATCACCTGATGTAACTCCTCCAATGATATTCTATACCAGGGGTGTCAAACTCAATTTCATTGAGGGCCGCATCAGGGTTGTGTTTGACTTTGGGGGGCCAGGTTGGGTGTGGCAGGGGTGGGCGTGGCCAGCTTGACATCACTCATGTAGGGGGCGCCTGTGGTGGCCCAAGTGCTCTGCCAGTGAAAATGGTCTCCCGAGCTCCATTTTCAGCTGCAACAGCTTCCTGCAACCCTATGCAAGCTAAAACAGAGCTCCATTTTCACTGGTAGAAGCACCACAGGCCCAGGGGTGAAATGCTCCCGGTTCGGGCGGGCCGGTCGGTCGTTGTAGAGCCGATAGCGATCGCAGCGCGAGGCTTCCCCCACCCGCCTGGATGCCGCCATTTGGGTTCTTTTACCCTCTGCGCATGCGCAGAATGCTTTGCGCATGCGCAGAGGGTAAAAGAACCCAAATGGCAGCATCCAGGCTGGTGGGGGAAGCCTCCCGCTGCAATCGCTATCAGCTCTACGACGATCAGCCGGCCCGCCCGAACTGGGAGCATTTCACCCCTGCATGGGCCGATCCTTTGTTGTTTCCAGAGTGGCCCAACAACCCAGATCTAAGCACCTTGCGGGCTGGATCTGGCCCCCGAGCAGAGGTGGGTTCCTCCCAGTTCGGACCTGTTCTAAACAACCGGTAATAACTTGGCGGCCTGGGTCACTAGAACCAGCAGCGACCCAGGCCTGCCATGCCCCAGAGCCAGTATGGCGCCGCCATCTTGTTTTTTTAAGTACTGCGCACGGGATGCGAATCGGCAGCGGGAGAAACCAGAACCCACCCCTGCCCCCGAGCCTTGAGTTTGACACCCCTGTTCTATACTGAAGCACAGCAGCTTCTCATATGACCGTACTGGTTCTATTTAGTTTCCTGGAGCAATGGTTCTTAACCTGTGGTCTATCAGTCAAAATCTTTATTATGCCCTTAAGCCAGAAAACACTACAGAGAAAAACACATCCACTTAAAATTAATAAAACTAAAGAGTAGACATAAAATGCAATCAAATTACTATTTTATGCACTAAAGTTCATATTTTCAAATCTGATTAAATTTGGCAAACTTGTAAGATTTTCAATTTTATTTATTTATATAAAAGTGCAGGGTTTTTTTATCTGGAAGATGTGTGAGAGGATCAAGGGACCATGATAATCCCAGGAATCATGTTGCTGATCCTGACTTGGTCCATATAAACAAAAAGTTTGGACAAGATTGCAAAAATATGACTATCTGTGTAATGGGCACCACCTGTTTATACTAATCCAATCGTGGATTATTATTATTTTTTAAAGAAACCTTTCCTCTTCAGGTAAATGTTCATTCATTTATTGTTTAACTGAAGTGATTCAATGAAGTTTGATTATAGCTTGGCCTATTTATATATCTCCTCAACCAAAATTGGCCAGAGGCAGTAGCTGAAAAATTATCTAAAACTTGAAGAGTCAAATCAACTGTAAAAAGAAAATGGAGTATATCCATATTATCTACCCTCTAGAACACTGGAGATTAACCAGTTTATAAAATAAACATTCCCCCCCCTTTTGGGGGGGGGTTCTGTGTTTTATGATCCTGCCTCTCTGAAATAGGCTGGAGGAATTTGGTCATTTGCTTAACAACACACCAGTACTACTTGCTTTTGTGCTAACCTATTCAGTGGCAGAGTTAAAAGAATAAACTTTTCCTTGCACCCCATCTGTTTTTCAACTAAAAAGTGTTGGATACCTATCATCTGGCCTCCACCTGCAGCCACACCTCTTTTCACTTTATTCATAGTAGCTTGACCAGTTCTATAGAAAAACAGTGCACAAAGCGCAACAGCATTGTCATGCAGGTTTTGCTTCAAGTCTCCAGAGAGCTGGCACTGCCTAAAGGGAAGAGCTTTGTTTGCTCCAAGATTCCACTTCTAAAGCCTCCCCCCCCATTCCTTCTGTTCATTGTGACATCACTGTCTCCCCACACAAGGCTTCTTGCTCTCCAGACCTCAGAAGTTTTTTTGGTCACACTTTTTTGTTTTGCACTCCAGGCATCAGAAGTCATTTTATTTTTGCTCACACCATTTCAGAAGCCCTTCCCAAATTCCAGGTAATCCTTAACACCTGCCATTTGATTGAAATTCACCAGTTCAGCTCCCTCAGAATTATTAAAAACTGTAAGGAATTTCTAAAAGTAGTTTCTTGGAAATAAAGTAGGATTTCCATGCATAGACTTGAATCCAGATTAATGCAGGGACCACGGAAGCTGCAATTACTAGATACTGGAAGAGGCAGATGACAAGGTTTGGAGAAGAGTGTAGGCAACTATGGATGATCTTCATTGATGAGGTTTCACTCTGAGGGGCTCAGCATACAGAGACCATGGAGAAAAAGCTATTTATTTATTTACATGCAATCATTAAAAAAAATTACATGGCTACCTAGCATAAATAAATAATTCTGACAAGCTAACAAGCAGTACACAAGGGAAAAAACCCAACATGATAAAACTCCTGCAAACAAAATGAAAAATACAATTAGAAAAAGGAACACAATACAATAACTGGGGCACTGCATAACCAATTCACAGCACCAGAACATATATGGAGGGTACTCCCTTAGCATCCTGACCTGAGTGCCTGGGGAAAATACCAGATCTTCATGGTCTTCTGGAAGGCCAAGAGGAGCAAAGCATTCTAGTCTCAGGAGGAGGCAAGCGTGGGCTGCTGCTGGTTTGCAGGGGTTCAGGAGAACCTCTAGCTAAGATTCTGTGCAGTTCGGAGAACCCACAAATCCCACTCATGGCTGGTGCCGCCCAGTATCTACATTTTTTCCAAATGTTCCATTATGTCACTCCTCAACTAGTAGACAATTTCATGCAGATTCTCCAAAACTGAATGCTCTCTCTTGAGAAATATTTATTTATCTCCATAAATGTTTGATCACTGGAATCATTTGGCAAGGAAACAATGCTCAAGCTTAGGACTTTTCAGTAGTTTGAGCTCCACAACATTTGTGAGGAGGTATCTATCTCATGAGTATGGTAAGTGGCCAAATGCCTCTTTCTTATTCAGTCAGCTAGTCCAGCATTAGGGCTGTGGATTTCCACTTATACCTCTCTTTCACCCTAGAAAAGACGGTGCTGCAGGAGGTATAATTCTGCTGCTTCTCCTGCAGTAGATGACTGCTCTCGTTCTATGGCAGAAGTAAGCTACAAACTTCCTGTGCGTATTAATCAGATAATCTTTTATATTGAGTGAAGCTTGTAAGCAATGCAACTGATGCTCACAAATCCAGCCTCAAATCCTGCTCAGCATATTCAGCAACCTCTGTTGCTGAACATATACTGTAACTGAGTGAGCTGCTGCCCAGCCATAGGCCATCTAATTGGTGGGCATACTGATTTTTCTTGCTGTTTCAGACTAGTCTATGAGCTGAAGTGGTGCAGTGGTTAAATGCAGCCACTGCAGGCTGACTGCTAGTTCAGCAGTTCAGCTGTTCAAATCTCACTAGGCTCAAGGTTGACTCAGCCTTCCATCCTTCCGAGGTCGGTAAAATGAGGACCCAGATTGTTGGGGGCAATATGCTGAACTCTGTAAACCGCTTAGAGAGGGCTGTAAAGCACTATGAAGCGGTATATAAGAAAAGTGCTATTGCTATTGCTATATTCATATTGGAGATGTTCATCTATATCCATCCTTCATGATTAAAACTTTGCTGTCTTCTTACTCTTGTCCTTTGAGATGGACTATGTTGTATTCTGACTGCTCCAAATATCGGAATTTAAACCTACTATCCGGTTTGGTGGTTTCATCAATGTTTTTCCTGGCTGCCTTTTACAGGGAGGGCACTACTGAGTGGATGCAGATGGTGTGTGATGGCACACAATAGTCTGAATCGGAAAGAAATCAGTGGATTCCACTATTCATCTAAACTAGCATCTTACTTTGGGGAACACGAAGCTGAGAAGAAGGTTGCACACATTTTCTCTGTTCTGCTGGTCTAATGTCTGACTGCTCTGTTTCTGTCATCAGCAAAGCAGATTGGTTGCATCATCACACTATAAAGTGCTATAAAGCTCTGCTGCATTCCCCAACTCAGGATCATACAGGTATAGAAAACATAGTGGGATTGACCACAATTTCAAAATCATTCCACGTTATGCTGACTTCATTGCAGATCTTTGTCCTTCCTGTATTCTGAAGCTGCTATGCTAAAGGTGATAGGATACTAGTCTGCTGCTGCTGTTCTCCTCCTTTGCCGTTGCAGCTGTTTAGATCAGTGTTTCTTAACCTTGGCAACTGGAAGACCTGTGGATTTCAACTCCCATGCTGGCTGGGGAATTCTGGGAGTTGAAGTCCCCACATCTTCAAGTTGCCAAGGTTGAGAAACACTTGTGCTGTAGACACAAGGTTGCCAAACTTTTGCCTTGCCAAAGATAAGAGATGACGCAGATTAGCCCATTGCATTTTCCCCCCTATTCTTCTTCTCCCTGTGGTAGCAACACATGTTGCAAATGTTTGGGAGAAGGAAAAAATAATTTGATTAAAGACGGATGAGAGATTGTCAGATTTTTCCCATACTATAAAAAGTCAAGGTAAATTCCCCATGTTGTTTCTTGTAATGGCTAACAGATACTTGCAAATGGAAGAGGGAGACACAGTTTCTTCTGCCATTGCTCCCTGCTACTTCCAATCAGGTGGTAACCTTGAGTAGCAAGCCTTGAACTGCCTGATCCCGTTTTGGTCTGTCCTGTTCTTTCTTCCGTACTTCCTCCATGAATTACTCCAGTCCCCTTTTAAAGCCATCCAAATTAGTGACCTTCATGATAATGAATTTCATAGGTGAAGAGGTATTTTCTTTTATCTCCTTTAAATCTTCTTCCAATCATATTCTTTGGATGTTCTGGAGAAAAACTTCTCCTTGCCCACTTCTCTATGCCATATTTGATTTTGTAGATCTTAATCTTGTCATCTGCTATAGTTGCCATTTTTATTAAGTTTCCCAAATAATTTAGCCTTTTGATTTAATAATTTTGGTTGTTCCTCTTCTGCATTGTTCCAATTGTAGATGTGCTATAGTTTGTATAATGGCACTACAGTATCAGCAGTTTTATTTTCAGTGCTTTTCTTAATGACCTCTAGCATGGAATTCTCTTTTTTGCAGCCATGGCATGCTGAGTTAATGTCTTTACTGAAATATTCACTATAACCTCAAGGTATTTTATCTGGGTGGTTATAGATGTCTCCAACAGCATCAATATTTTAGTGAACTTTTGGTGGTTTTGCCCCAAAGAATATAATTTATCCTTATTTAAATTAAACTATATTTGCCATTTGATCGACCATCTACCCAGTTAAAGTCTTCTTTCTGGAACCCCTCATAATCACTTTTGGTTTTCACTGCCCTGAATAATTTCACATCAGCTGCAAATTTGGCAAGCTCATTGCTTGCATCTAACTCAATAACTTCATAAATGCATTAAAAGACATGGGGGCTTGCTAAAGATCTTTGAGAGATTCTACTTCCATTAAGAAAATTGTCCAAGTATTCCTATTCTTTGCTTGCAGAAGCATCTGCAAAGTTTCTTCAAGAGCCTTTGACAAGGAACTTTATCAAAATCATTTTACCCAAATATGCATTGAGAGGTCACCTCTATCCACATAGCTGCTCACAATCAAAGAACTCAGGTTATTGAGACAGGATTTGCAGTTGCAGAGTTTATGCCCATCTTCCTTCAGAAAAGTTCATTCTTCAATATGCTTAATTTATTCTTTGATTGCTATTTTCATCAATTTGCTTAGAACAAACATTAAGCTGATCATGCTATAATTTCCTGGGTCTCTCTCTCTGAACCCTTTTTAAAATTGCTGTTGCATTGGCTACTTTTCACTTCTCCTGCATTGAACCTGATTTGAGGAATAAGTGTCCACTTTCCATTAAGAAGGACAGCAGTTTCATGTATAATTTTTAAAAGATCTCTAAATAGATGCCTCTGGTTTTGATAATGTGTTACTTTGTAGTCTATCAAAATGTCCCAGAACATCTTTTTGTTCTATTAAATCTGGTTTAGCGTTTCCTTTTCACTTACTGAGGTCATTAGTGTCTCAGATATCTGTCCTGTGTCTTCAGTAGAAGCAAAAGATGCAAATAATTCAGTTTCTCCATAATACTGACATCTGTTGAGTGTCTTTTTCACTTTGTCGTCATCTAATGGCCCAACAATTTTGATAGTCAAAATTTCTACTTCAAATTTTTAAAAAATTCATATTGATAGCTTTTTGCTATCATTGATTTCACCTTATATTTCTTCTGCCAGAGTTTGTGCTCTTTTTTGTTCTCTTCATTCAGGCTTTCCATCCCTGAATGATATTTTTTAAAGTGTGAGTGCTTTCTGGTTGAGGCCTTCCTCCTCATTTAGAACGAGAAGGTGGCGATAACCTTAGACTGGACTGTGCTGTGTGGCTCCGATTCTCAGAGAGGCTCTGGAAGATGTAACAATGGAAGAAAAGCCTTAGAACAACACTGGCAGAAAATGATGACATAATCTGACTACACATGAATAAGAACCTTTGCTACCGATTACTTTGTAGTAATAAATGGGTCTACTCTCACCTGAAAAGTCATGGAATCAATCATTAAGCAATCCATTACCCTCCACTTAGAAACAAACAACCTACTCTCTAATAAACAATTTGGTTTCAGAAAAAAAATCCTGTAATCTACAACTTCTACACTGTAAAAACATATGGACTACAAAACTCAATCAGGGCAAAGCAATAGATGCACTTTACATAGATTTTTGTAAAGCCTTTGATTCAGTGGTACACGACAAACTACTTCTAAAACTAAAATCCTATGACATCTCTGGACCCCTACATAATTGAATAACTGCGTTCCTGTCAAACAGACAAGTGGTCAAAATGGGGAGCGCCCTATCAAATCCTGTACCTGTTAACAGTGGTGTCCCCCAAGGCAGCTTTCTAGGACCTTTATAATCTACATAAATGACCTTTGTGATCATATTATAAGCAACTGTGTCCTCTTTGCCGATGACATAAAACCATTTAACACCACCGACACTACTGCTACCCTTCAAAAAGACCTTGACTTTCTGTCAGAATAGTCAAACAACTGACAACTCCAAATCTCAACCAACAAATGCTCTGTATTACACATTGGCAAAAAGAATCAGAACACAAAATACAAACTAAGTGGACACGACCGTGTAGATTACCCTCCCTCTGTCAAGGACCTTGGAGTACTCATATCTAATGATCTAAGTGCCAAAGCTCACTGTAACAACATCGCCAAAAAGGCATTAAGAGTTGTAAACCTAATCTTGGTAACTTCTTCTCCGGTAACATTACACTACTAACCAGAGCATTCAAAACATTTGCTAGACCAATTCTCGAATACAGCTCATCTGTCTGGAACCCGCACTGCATATCGGACATTAATACAATTGAACGTGTCCAGAGATATTTCATGAGAAGAGTCCTACACTCCTCTGCTCGCAACAAAATACCTTAATACCACCATACTTGAAATTCTGGGCCTAGACAACTCAGAACTACGTCGCCTTTGGTATGACCTAAGCGTAGTTCATAAAATTATCCGTTACAATGTCATACCTGTCAATGACTACTATAGCTTCAACCACAACAATACATGAGCACACAACAGATACAAACTTAAAGTGAACCACTCCAAACTCGATTGCAGAAAATACGACTTCAGCAACAGAGTGGTCAATCCCTGGAATACACTATTCGACTCTGTGGTTTCATCCCCAAACCCCCAAAATTTTAACCTTAAACTGTGTACTGTTGACCTCATCCCATTCCTAAGAGGTCTGTAAGGGGTGTGCATAAGTGCACCTGCGTGCCTACTGTCCCTGTCCTAATGTTACTTTTTACTTTTATTCATTTCATGTATTCAAATTATCTATATACCTATATGTATTATCTAATATGAGATTGACAAATAAATAAATAAATAAATAAATAAATAGATAGATAGATAGATAGATAGATAGATAAATAAATAAACAAATAAATAAACAAACTATTGGCCCTTTTTAAGGCTCTTTCTCTTGCTGGGAAAGATTGGGTTGGAAGAACACCTGGAGGTCTGCTGTGAGAATTTTTAATAGCGTCCATTAGATAGAATCACTTGAATTCACTCAGAATTGTAACCTGGTTGTGCAGGTCTTGGAGAATTGGCTAAGGCAGTGCCTGACATAATTATCTGGCAAGAAATGTCTATCTGCATTTTAGATTCATGATCCTCTTGACTGATTTAGACTTACTGGGAGATGACAACATGGCTGGGTCCAAACATTGGTGAATGAATAAATAAACAAATGAATAACAACAAATGTCCTAAGCCAGTGCCTAGATATTTAGACTTTTAGGCTTTTTTAATCATCACCTGAGCATGAATAAGTGTTGTTAATTCCTTTGGTAATGCTTCAATATTTGGATAGCATATATAGATAGATTTAATTCATATTTGTGCCAGATATAGCTCCGATAGTGATTCTGTGGAGGAATTTGGTCTTTTAAAAGCTCCTAGAATGTTAGACTTTATATAATCTTTACTATGATGTGCAACATCTTCTTTCCTGCCCTATGTTTCTTTCCAAAATTTTCAGGAAAGTTTGTATCCAGGAATGATGTATCCCACTTATTCTGTCCATTTCACCAGTATTGTTATACACATTGTATCTATGTACTTATTTCCAATCAAGCACCTAACTCCCTTATCATGCAATGACTTCCAGCATTGGGATAGAAACACTTATGCATCATTTATCCTCTGGTCTACAATTTAAAGATGGAGGCAGCATTCCATCATGGGCAGAACGAGGTGGGGAAGAAGGAGAATTGAGCTTCAAGTAAAGTTATGTGGGAGTTAAAGAAGTACAATTTGAAGAAGGAAGGAGAAAGAGGGGAAGAAGGAGCAAAAGAAGGAGGAGAATGGGGGAAAGGAAGTGGCAGGGACAATGGTGGCAAGCACAATTGGCAAGCAGCAGGTAGAACAAGCAAGCAGCGGCGGCATTGGGAATACAACTGCTGGCAGCAGCAGCAGCAGTAGACACAACTCGTGAGAGAGAGTTGACTTCAACAAACTTACAATAGAGAGAACTTAGAAAAGATTCCATGGATAGAAATCTTAAAGGGGAAAACAACTCAAGATACTTGGAAAATTTTTGAAAAAATAAGGTTATAAAAGCCTAGTCTAGCACAATACACACAGAAAAAACAAAGCAAGCGACCCCAGATAAAACCAACATAGCTGCATAAAGAATTTTCAGATAAATTGAGAGTCAAAAAGGACAAGTATAAAAAATGAAAAGTCCTAGCAAATAGCCCAAATCTGCAAGGATGAAGTCAGGAAAGCTAGGTCTCAGAATGAACTAAGGCTTGCAACAAATGCAAAAAAATAATTTTAAAAAATTCGTTCAACATGTAAAAAAACAAGGAAAAAAGTAAACAAACAATCCACTAATGAGAGAAGACGGCAAAAAGGTGATGGGTAGCAGGGAGAAATAAACAAGCACAGCTACTACTAGAAGCCAATAGGGGTTTGTTAAAAACAGAGAATGCCAGACAAGCCTGATTGCCTTCTTTGACAATGTGACTAAATTAGTGGATCAGAGATATACTGTGGACATAGTTTACTTAGACTTCAATAAAGCATTTGATAAAGTAGACCACAATCTACTCCTTGGAAAAATAGAAAAATATGGGATAGACAGCATCACCACCAGATGGATTCGCAATTGGCTCACCAACCACACTCAATGTGTGGTCCTTAATGGAACTCCATCTAAATGGAGGAAAGCATGCAGAGGGGTACCTCAAGTTTCTGTCTTGGGCCCAGTACTCTTCAACATCTTCATAAATGATTTAGACAAGGGGATAGAAGTAGAACTCATCAAATTTGCAAACAACACTAAGCTGGGGGGAATAGCCAACACTTTAGAAGATAGACTCAAGATACAGAAGGATCTTGACAGACTTGAACACTGGGCTCTATCCAACAAAGTGCAATTCAGTGCTGAGAAAAGTAAGGTCCTACATTTAGGCAAGAAAAACCAAATGCACAGTCATAAAATAAGTGGTATTTGGCTCAACAACAGTGACCATGAGAGGGATCTAGATGTCCTAGTGGACAATCACTTAAGTATGAGCCAGCAATGTGCTGCAGCTGACAAAAAAACCCCAAAACAGTCCTAGGTTGCATCAAAAGAGGGACAGTATCAAGACCATGTAAAGTGATAGTGCCATTTTATGCTACACTAGTGGAACAACATTTGGAATTCTGTGTCCAATTCTTGTCCCATGATACAAAAAAGATGCCATGATTCTAGAAAGAGTACAGAGAAGAGCAACAAAGATGATAACAGTCTGGAGGCTAAACTATACAATGAACAGGTGTGGAAGCTAGATAAGTTTTTTAAAAAAGGACTAGGGATGATAATAGCAGTCTTCCAATACTTGAGGTACTGTCATAGAGAAGAAGGGGTCAACCTGTTCTCCAAAGCACCTGAGGACAAGACAAGAAGTAACACGTGGAAGATTGTTAAGGGGGATCCAACCTAGAACTAAGGAGACATTTCCTGACACAGAGAACAGTTAATCAATGGAACAGCTTGCTACAGAGATTGTGGGTGTTCCATCACTGGAGGTTTTCAAGAGACTGGACAGACACTTGTCTGGAATGGTATATAGTCTCCTGATTGAGCGAGGATTGGAATATAAGTCCCTCAAGGTCCTTTCCAACCTATGTTCTTTGTAATTTTTCAAATGTTAGTTTGAATTTTTTTCATTTCCAGATTTTATTTATTTATTTATTTATTTATTATTTGGTTCTTCTATGCCGCCCTACTCCCGAGGGACAGATTGTGGTAGACAGATTGTCCTGTTTACCACTCTCACACTTCAGCGGTGGGTTGCTCCCGGTTCGGCCCGGTTCTAAGAACCAGTAGCGCCGGCGGTGGGAGGCTCTGCCCATCCACCCGGGACACTCTGCCCACCTGCCTTGGTAGTAAAGGGTTTTAGAACCCACTACTGTCACACTTCTAATATTATCTCTTTTCCTCATAGTATTTTCTGAAACATATCCAGTGAAGTTTGCAGAATCTCTTGTCTAAATGACAAAAATATCATTTAAATAATCTGCAGGTTCATCAAAATCATGAAAAGTGTATCGTGATGTCAGAATACAAGTTCTACACCTTATATACATATGTTGAACTTTCTGATACATGCTTTGTCATTCACCTTTTTTCATCCCCTCTAGCCATTCATGTCAATGGAATTGGATGCTGCCCATCATAACTAATTTAAAATTTGCTTCACCATCTTTTTGGAACAGAGCAGCCTGATGTTCTGGAAAGGAAAGAAAATTATATTGCCAGGGATATACAGGGATGGCTACCTAGTCAAAAAGCCTGAAGCATTTTAAAAGTTCAGAAATATGAGATAAGATTTGGAAACAGCTCAGGCATATACCTCTTAATTTACTGAACTATAAGAAGGAGGAGGAGGTAAAGCACAGAGTTGCAAGATTCTATTATTATAGTGAATATCAATAAAAACAGTGTTAACCTTCCTGTGGAATTGATTTCGTATTCTGGCCTACCTAGTAAGGCAGGCACGTGGCCCTCTTTTGGATTCAAGTGAATTCCACTTCTCTTATAGCTTTGGTTAACTTCTAAAATTCTTCAGTGGCTAATAAATCTGAATTTCTCCCCTATATGGCACCCTTATTTCTTTCGAACATCAAGATTCTGCATGACTAGGTGACTCTGCATATGGAATAGGAGCATTTCTGAAAATGCTACCTTGACCATCTTGTACTCCTCTTCACTCTGCTATTTAAACCTTAAATTTGGCTTCAAAAACTGGTTGACCACATTTCCCAGTATGATTCCAAACTGAATAATGTTTACTGACTCCTCCCCAGTACTGTTCAGTACCTTAGATGGGCAGTGCATGATGTCTGAAATCTTCACATCAGGCAAGAGAATCACTACATGCATCTAATCCATCAAAAATCCATCCATGTTTTCAATAAGCCCACAACCATAAGCCCTTTCAGCTCTTAGAAAAACATCCCCAGTATGAGGATCTCAAAAATTTGTTTTCCTTCTATGAGAACTTCTCCCTCATTCTTGAATTGATGTCCTTCCCCAAGACTCTCATTTTCCCTGACAAGAATGGAGTTATTTTCCTAGGATTGAGATGAAATTATCACATTTTAGAGGATCTCATCTACATACCACTTTTCCTCCTTAAGTGTCTCCACCTCAACTATCTTTGTTTCAAGGGAACGGGCTTGTTCCCTGGCAGCCAGAACAACGTGCACCAAATCCCAACTCATGGTCAATGAGCAAATAGTTGAATGCCTGTCAAGTTGAATGTAATAAATCAGAAAGCATTTTTTGCTGGCTTGCTCCCTTTATATTGAGTTTTGACAAGCCTTTTTTCTTCTTTAGGAATTATTTGCTCTAAAATCTAGTCCCAGTGTTATGCTTTTACCAAGTTTGGAGCTCTGCTTGCTCACAGTTGGTGAACTCATCTCCATATTTAACCTCTGGTGGTGGGATATCAGTATGTTCCTCCTCTCTTCCCTCACATATGCGTAATTCATCTGTTCCTATTTATACTCCTACTTGCTCATTCTATTTGCAAGTTCCCAATTACCTACCTTCCTTTCTAAAAAGTGTTGGCTAAGTCTGTTCTTCTGATGAAGTTCACAGTGTGAGCATCCTATTAAATACAACATTACATTGCCATTATTAAATGTAATGCCTGGCACACTAGTACTGTATTAGACAAATTGCCTGGCTATAATCATCCATGTTGTGATAAACTCAAGATTAGCCTAGGGTTCTCTACGAATCTATACATCAGTGATGGTGAACCTTTTTTGGCTCGTGTGCCAAAAGGGTGCGCGTGTGATAGCGTGCGCGCACTTGCCCACATCCATAATGCAATGCCCTCCCCCACGCATGCGCACAACCCCCCCACGCTGCCCCCCCCGCACATATGCACAGGCCTCACTGAAGCCTCCGGACTTCCGGTAGGCCCGTTGGGCTGTTTTTGCTCTCCCTAGGGTTCAGGAAAGCCTCCTGAAGCCTGGGGACAGCGAAAAATGACCCAATGGGCCAACTGGAAGTTTGGAAACGAAAAGGAAGTGGAGCTGCCCTCCTACTTACCTTCAGATAGTTGCAACCAGACCTCGCATACCTCGGCCCATTTCTTCTGCAGCCGGCAAGGCTTTCCTGAAGGCCTCTGCAGCCGATAACAGAGCTCCGGATCGATCCCGAGCTCGGTTATCGGCTGCAGAGGTCTTTCCTAAAGACCTTTCCTGAAGGCCTCTCTAGCCGATAACAGAGCTCCGGATCAATCTTCAGCTCTGTTATCGGCTGCAGAGGCCTTCAGGAAAGCCTTGCCGGCTGCGGAAGAAATGGGCAGAGATGTGCGAGGCCTGGCTGCAACTGTCCAAAGCCGAAGAAGTTCCTGAAGACCTCTGACAGCGAAAAGGAGGCTGGGGTGATGCACACAAGTGAACTTCCGGTTGGCCTGTTGGCCCATTTTTCGCCGTTCCCAGGCTTCAGGAGGCTTTCCTGAAGCCTGGGGACGGCCAAAAACGGCCAAAAAAAAAGAGGCCAAAAATCAGCTGGCCAGTGCACGCATGCACACTGGAGCTGACATAGGGCAATGCCTCACATGCCCTCAGATATGACTCTGCGTGCTACCTGTGGCACGTGTGCCATAGTTCGCCATCACTGCTATACATGAAACATGCTATTGACATGTCATTGCCAGTTTTGTAACTAGCTAGTTGGATCTCAAAATTTATTTCTTAAAATTCCATTCTGGACTCACTTCTGATGACGTATAAAGCCTTAAATCAGGGATCATCAATGAGCAAAGCTACATGCAGTTCTCAAGCCCAATTTTGTGGCCTTTCAGATACATTAATAAATTACAATACAGTATTTCCAGGCTGCGTGTTCTGGCTAGGTGCAGGGAACCACAATGGGAAATGCTATGAAATATGCTCACCTTGTTTATATTTACACTCCTCATCATATGCAGATGCTTTTAACACATGTAAATAGTGGTTAACTACTAGAGTGCACAAGTCATATTCATTGCATGTAAAGAACATAAATTTAATTACATTTAGATAAAATCAACTTTTGTTTTTGCCATGGCTTTACCGCTGTTGCTGGCAAGAACATATTGTATTTTTTAGGAAAAGTGGCCCCTCCATGATTTTATTTAAGGGTCAAATGTGCTTCTCAAGCAAACAAAGCCTATAATACAAACCTATCCCTATAATACAGATATAGGTAGTTCTTGGGTTATAATGGCAGCTGGGACTAGAATTTCTGTCATTAAGCGATGCAGTCATAAAGCACGACACCACATGGCTGCACCATTTAGTGTTGGCAATCTTGGCAGTGCCAGGATTGTGCAAGTCATTAAGCAGGAAAAGTTGGGAGTCCCAGGCAAGGAGTGTAGGTGAATAAGTGAGGGTCACAGTGTGTCAGCAGGGGCTACAGGCAGGTTGACAGGGGCTGTGGGTGAGTGCAATGGAATGCAGGCAGGCAGCTGTTGGGGGCTGCAGGCAGGTGGGGCAGTGCTATGAATGGTTGTGCTACGGAGTGCAGGTGGATGGAGGGGTGCTGTCTGCAGGCACACTACAGAGGGCAGTCAGATGGGGTAGTGCTACAGAATATGGATCCCTGGGATCCATAGCAGGATTCGGGGGGGGGGAAAGTGGTGGGAGCAACTTATGGAAGCAAATAGTTACTCTCCCCGCCAGCTACCCCATTATCTTTGCTTGTGGGAAGCTGGCAGAGAAAGTCGCAAATGACAGCCACACGTGCATGGGATGCTGCAACCATTGAGGGGGCAAGCTGGTTGCCAAGTGCCCAGATTGAGATCATGTGACTGCAAGGATGAAGTGCAGAGGTGGGTTCCTGCCAGTTCAGACTGGTTCTATAGAACCGGTAGTAACTTGGTGGCCTGGGTCACTGGAACTGGCAGCAACTCAGACCTGCCACGACCCCAAGCTGGTTTTCTTGGCGGCGCCTATGGTGGCGCCATCTTTTTTTTTGCTTCTGCGCATGCGCAGAAGCTTTTTTTAAAGTACTGCGCATGTGCAGAGGGTCATTTCCGGGAAGGGACGTGCACACACAAACCGTGCACTTCCGTCACGATGCAAACTGGTGGGGAAGGTAAGTAGAACCCACCTCTGATGAAGTGACAGCAGGACCAGTCATAAGTAACACTCATTTAGTGCAGTTGTAACTTTTAACAAACGCTGAACCAGTGGTTGTAATTGAAGGGCTGTAGTCCTCATTTAGCAACTGCCTTGTTTAGTGACCATTCTCAATTACGATGGTGATGACCTATGATAATATGAAAAGCAAAGAAAAACTGAAATTAGATTGTAAAATTGCGGTTTCACTTAATGAACACTTCACTTAATGACCACATTCCCAGTTCCAATTGTGGTTGCTAAACAAGGACTACTTGTACTAGTACAAGTAGTCCTTGTTTAGCACATTTTCAGCATACTGAGATAATAAAAAAATTTACTGGAATTTTTTTTTCTTTGTGTTAACAGTCAGGTATCCTACATGTGCCCTACCTTGTATGTAAACTCACGAGGATGCACATATGCTCACAAGCATCCATGGAATGAATGGGGACTATGAAAGTACATGCTCATTCTGTTGTGGTGCATCCTTCTCTCTTGTTCTTCCATCCCAGATGCTTGTAAATGGAAGCCCAAGTTGCAACAGATTGTTTCTCATGCTCGCCTTCTACCTCCACCCCAGCTACTGAGGCTGCCTGCATCAGCCTGTTGGTATTTGCCTGGTCCGACTGGGCAGCACTCTTGGGAAATGTTTAATGACCACTGGCTCCTCTTAAGGCTATGGGGTAGATGATGCCAAAGGACCTAAAAAAGGGGAAGCATTTGTTACTCATCCTTTTGCAATGCCCCCTGATTCGAAAGCTTGAAGAATCAGTGGGTGGTGAGCAATACACACTTTGTGCTTGACTAACCGCTTCTCTCACCCTAGGAGGTGAAGATAGATCTGGAAAGGTGCCCAGCATATTGCAGCATCCCTGACGTGACTTATCACTTTGCTGCTGGGTAGATTCCACCAGTGCCTGACAGTCCTGAGAGAAGGCACTTGGCATGTGGGAAGACTTGGCCAGTTGCTATGGAGCTCCCCCCCCCCGCCGCCGCCACCGCATCCCTGCTGATCTCCTGGTTTCCCTGCCCCTCTCCCATCCAAGCCTGCCTGCTGAAACATTTCAGGCTGCAACGTCTGCGCTTTCTCTGGGTCTTTCTCTTGGAATGTGACCCTGCCGCAAGACTCTGATAGAATTCAGGGAAGGAGGGAACAACAACCGAGGACTATGCAGAGAGCACAGTCCACCCCGCAAATTCAAAATAAGCCCTGCCAGAATAGAAAAAGCAGCAACGTGTGATTTCCTCCCACTCTTAAAATATTAACCATGTTCCAATCATGCAGGGGACTGTGTGTCTCCTGCAAGAAACTATAGCCTTCTGGAGGCTAGAAATATCCCCTTGGGGACAGAGTCTCAAGGGGGAGTCTGGTATTTTATGTTCACTAATTATACTGTGGTTTTCTGCAGGGAGAATCTCGTCCCTCGTATATCAACTGCAGCTTCTAGCACAGCAAAGCAAAGCAGGAAGGAGTGGAATGGAACTGGGGAGGGGCTTTTTGGGTGGGGATATGTTCTGGCCAAAACAAGAGCAATGTTAAAGGCGGGAAAGGGGCAAAGCGAGGCTCATGGGGTGCATAGGGTCCAAGAAGTCAATGAGATGAAGTAAATTTGTTCCCTGGTGGGGTGGGGGAGAGTGCAGCATCTTTTGATGCTTCTTTTTGCCAGTGAAAGAGCCACAAGGAAGTCAGGGAAGCTTGTGCCACAGAGATTTCATCAGCTGCCTTTGCTCCCTTGGGAGAACTGTTTCTTTCAGCTGCCCTCTGAAGAATTTCAGCGCTCTGGCTTGAAATATTAGGCCTGTTGCCCTCCTTTTCTCTTTCTGTCATGAATCTGCTTATTGATATGTGGGTGTCTGTAAATACACAGTTTGTAGGTTTGTATGTTTTGTTTCAGCTTTTTTTCCATTCTTTTATAATTTTATGCATTTTCTTTGTTTAATTAGTATTTTAGTTCTTACTGTACAGTTATGAATAATATTTTGAAGCTCTTCATTTCTAAGTCACTGGGCACAATATTCTGTTTTATGAATGAGTTGTGTTTGCATTCATCATATACGCAACATGTATTTTGAATAAATTTCATTTTGGGTTTTTTTCCCCATTAAAATAGGTTTTGAATTTATTAATGTATATATTATTTCTATTACGACACTTAGAGGAACCTATCAGAAGTGAGAGCTGAAGGTGACTTTCACAATCTATTAACCCAGGTGAGGGTTAGTGCTATAAAATCCTGTTGGACCAAAAGCCAGAATACAACAAAAGGAGTTTGCGTTTACAATTTTGAAAAGATGCCTTGGTTGCATTGCTTCTTCTAAAAATATGACTGTCAGTGACTCATTTAGATTTTTTAAAAAAACCAAAATTAACATGTCAAAACACAGGAGTGCTCAGATCTCCTGGAAGGAGACGAGCTTCACGAGACGAGCACTACACTCCTCCGTTCGCAACAGAATACCTTATGCCATCAGACTTGAAATTTTTGGCCTAGAAAATTTAGAACTACGCCGCCTTCGATCTGACCTAAATGTAGCACACAAAATTATATGCTACAATGTCCTACCTATCAACGACTACTTCAGCTTCAACCGCAACAATACATGATCTCGCAATAGACACAAATTTAATGTAAACCGCTCCAGACTTGATTGCATAAAATTCGACTTCAGCAACAGAGTGGTCAATGCCTGGAATACATTACCTGACTCTGTAGTTTCTTCCCCAAACCCCCGAAACTTTAACCTTAAACTGTCTACCGTTGACCTCACCCCATTCCTAAGAGATCTGTAAGGGGCGTGCATAAGCACACCATCGTGCCTACCGTCCCTGTCCTAAAGTCCCCATGTATTCATAAAATTTCTTGTACTCATAGCCGTGCTTGTACTTTTATATATGCACATTAATGTTTATATTTTGTTTGTATTCATATACACGCTTGACAAAATAAAATAAATTTTAAAAAGGGGGAAAAAAAGAAGTGGCAGCAGCCAGAATTCAGGCCGGGCTTGCGAGGTTCAGCTCTAGATTCTGACAGTGTGGGCAGCTGCTCCAGCCAAGCTTTAAGACTCTCTCTGATCAGAAGAGCCACAAGCTTTTGATCACTTCCTAGCCAGGACAGCTTAGGAAAAGAAGGGTTTACCTACCATAGAATTATTCTCTCTCCTTCATCCAAAACAATAGAACTCAGGGCTGCTCATGACGGTGAGTAACTGCAAGTTCAAGAGTGACAGAAATTACTACTACATATAATCAATATTAAACTTGTGGAATGTAGTCAATGTAGCTCTGATCTGGATTTGGGAAGAGGAATAATAAGGTTCTTTAATGTCTCTGGCTTTCAACTAAGAGCTATTTAGGATAGGTAAGAGGACCTTCTATCTTTTGGGCACAGTAATTGCAATAGTTTTCTCATGACACAAATGTTTTGTCTCAGGCATGATTCTAGCCTATAACTGCCAACCAGTATGTCCTGAAACGTGGCTAATACAAATAGTTTCCAAAGAGTATCTTTACAAAGAACAGGTCAAAGGATGAGAAATTTATGCAAAGCAATACAGATAGTCCTCGTCTTATGACCACAATTGAGCCCAAAATTTATATTGCTAAGCGAGGCAGTTCTTAAGTGAATCGTTTTAGTTTTTAAAACTAAACCATTTAAAGATGGTTGTATAGTGATTCTGGCTTCCCCATTGACTTTGCTTGTCTGAAAGCCACAAAAAGTCATCACATAACTCTGGGACACTGCAACCATCATAAATATGAGCCAGTTGCCAAGTGTCAACATTTTAATCCCGTGACCATGGGGATGCTGTAATGGCCGTGAGTGTGAAAAATGACCACAAGTCACTTTTTTCAATGCCATTGTAACTTCAATCACTAAACAAATGGTTGTAAGTCGCAGACTACCTGTACATTTTTTTGGCAGCAAAATTACCGTATTTTTCAGAGTATAAGATGCACCGGAGTATAAGACTCACCTAGATTTTAGAGGAGGAAAACAAGGAAACAAGTATCCTGAACCAAATGGTGTAGTAATATATTATTTAATAAAATACCAGTGAAGCAGAATACTTTTTACAATCATGTATACTTTTTACAACCATGTACACTTTTTACAACCATGTACACTTTTTACAAACTTCAAACTTGACAGCTTTAAGACTAGTGGACTTCAACTCCCAGAATTCCTCCTCCAGTCATGCTAGCTCAGGAATGGGAGTTGAAGTCCACAAGTCTTAAACTTGCCAAGTTTGAAGACCCTTGCAACCCTAACCCCTAACCCAGGGGTCTTCAAACTTGACAGCTTTAAGACTAGTGGACTTCAACTCCCAGAATTCCTCCTCCAGTCATGCTAGATGGGGTAATTAGAAGGCAAAAACGCCTCAATTTTTGCAAAAAACGGCCCATTTTTCGCTCATTTTTTTCAAAAACAGGGCATGCAAAGGATCTGGGAAGCCTGCAGAGTACTCCTAGGGGGTGGGGGAAGGCAAAAATGCCCCAATTTTTACAAAAAATGGCCCATTTTTCACTTGTTTTTTTTTGCAAAAACGGGGCATGCAAAGGATCTGGGAAGCCTGCAGAGTACTCCTAGGGGGTGGGGGAAGGCAAACCCCCCCATTTTTGCAAAAAAGGCTCATTTTTTGCAAAAATTGGATGCGGGGGCGGGGCTTCGGGAGACCAAAAAATTGCTGTATTCGGTGTATAAGATGCACCGACATTTCCACCTCTTTTTGGGGGCAAAAAGGTGCGTCTTATACTCCGAAAAATATGGTAACTTCACATCTGATTGTGGATGTGAGAACTATAGTCCAATAATCTGATGCTTCTGTGGAAGAAATGAAATATGATCCTTCAGCCAGTTGTGGCTCTTTCTGGCTAGCCCTTCTCTCCCTCCCTTTCTCATGTCTTCATCCTGTTGAGGATCATGATTTGTGTGAGCTGCTGCAGCCTGGATTGGACCCTTAACACTGTGCTTCTTTGCCAGTTAAAGCTTGGCTCCTAACTCTAACACTGTTCCTTCCTCTCTCAGCCACACTTAGCACTTGACTAAATTCAGGATGTGCTGAGATAAGGTGACTGCTGTTGTCCTGCCCAGTCATCAGTTTGCCAGTGAAAGAGAGGAGGAGCAGTGAACCTCAGTGGCCTCTTACAGCTGTTCTCTGCAAAGGAATTTTCAATCCTATCAAATAAACAAAACAACTCATCCCTAGCTTTTGGGTTCACTGCATATCCTTTTATTTGAATACTTTATTATGAATCACAATATTGCATGCAAAACCAAGAGAAAAAAGCACAACCTTTACCGTTCTTCTGAGTGCTACATAAAGATTTTCTAAGGAACTGTTGTTTTTTTTCATATCCATCTTTACACTGCTCCTGCCCCTTCCATTGAATTTTGAAAGGGGGAAACAGAAAACAATCCATAAATCCCACCAGGCCATCAAGAGTTCTGGAACAATAGTCCATTCTCCCTCCTTGAATCTCCGCAAATACTTGACACTAGTTTGCAAAACCAATTAAATCTCCAGACTTGCCGATATGGGACATGCCCAGTGAAGTAGAAAGGATGGAAATAAATACCGACAAGGAAGGAAAAGAGGGGCAAACTGTTAATTGTGTTCCACCCCTTCTTGGTGAAAAGCTACTGATCAAAACCAGAGAGTGAATGTTGTTTTGCAGAAAGTGATGGCGGTGGTGGTGGCGGCAGTGGGTGAGGAAAGACATCTATCACAGTGCTAAAACAACACCAGGAGATGTTTGAGAAAAGAGTTGCCAATATTTTGAGCTATACTGATGGCAGTGAAACATAGATGAACAGCTCATCCTTCAATAAGAGCCAATCAACGGTGTCATCTGTACAGGTTGCAACTAACCATTTTAGGTCAGAAGTAAGTTACAGACTAGAAAGAGAAATTTTTTGACAGAGAGAACAATTAATCAATGGAATAGCTTGCCTTTGGAGTTGTGGGTGCTCCATCACTGGAGCTTTTCAAAAATAGACTGAATAACCATTTCCCAGGATAGTATAAGGTCTCCTGCCTTGAGCAGGGGATTGGACTAGAAGACCTCTGAGGTCCCTTCTGGTCCTATGATTCTATGTCTAGAGTAGAATTTCAGCATCTATATGAGGATTGAATTTTTAACATGATTTATTATTATCACATCTATAATATTTACGTACATTCCCCAAAATGTACACACACTCCACCTTCCAATCTTCTAATAGCTTTCATAACAAATCCAAGACAAGGAAACAAAGAGTAAACGATGAAAGGAAACAGGGTGTTGGCAAGGTTTTTTTTTCTTTCATGTTATTTTTCTCTTTTTGTTGCTTGTTAGGTTAACCTTGCTTAATTTTAGCAATTTAGCTATTGTTTGAAGTTATGATGGCATTGAAAAAGTAAATTTATGACCAGTCCTTGTACTTATATCCAATTGCAGTGTGTCAGTTATTTGATAGTTATCTGTGTTCACAACCAGCTTCCAACAAGCAAAGTTGATGGAAAAGCTGACAATAAAACCACAAATCGCAGACCCTTGACGTCTTCTTTAATGATTTGCCATGACTTGCTTAATGGCCAAATGAGAAGTGATGCTGTCTGTTGCCATCACATGTTTTGCTTATTGACTGTGTTGTTTAGTGAAAGAATTGCCAGTCACTAAGCAAGGATTAAGGGATGTGGTGGTTCAGTGGCTAAGACGCTGAACTTGTCGATCAGAAGGTCGGCAGTTCGGCGGTTCGAATCCCTAGCGCCGCGTAACGGAGTGAGCTCCCGTTACTTGTCTCAGCTTCTGCAGTTCAAAAGCACGTAAAAATGCAAGTAGAAAAATAGGGACCACTTTGGTGGGAAGGTAACAGCTCTCCGTGCGCTTTTAGCCACATGACCACTGAGACGTCTCTGGACAGTGCTGGCTCTTCGGCTTAGAAACAGAGATGAGCACCGCCCCTAGAGCTGGAAACTACTAGCACGCATGTGTGGGGAAACCTTTACCTTTACCTAAGCAAGGACTACCTGTCCCACAACCTGTTCCTGCACTATCCAAAGGAAACCAGTGGGAGAAATCACAGTGGGATACATCAGGCTTTCTTATATTTGTCTGATCCTCCTTTTCCTCTTCTATTGATTCCTCCAAATATGGATGTGGTTGTTCTGCTCAATTGCCCTCACATAGTTTAATACTTTATCCTAATATTAGAGTTCTAGAATTCAGCATTTTAAAATAGCTGCAGTTTTCTACCTTCAGAATGCTAATGTGAAAAAAAAAAACCCACCCCATTCTGCCCAGGTACAGGAAGGAAGAAAACTAGCACAATGGGATAATAGGGATTCCCTCTCTCTCTCTCTCTCTTTCAGTCCTTATGCATTCTTATAATCTGCTAGGGAGGGACCTTCACAAGTTCCTTAGATGAAAGAGATTCAGTTTGTGGGAAACTTAATACAGTACATAGCGCTTATTATACTGGTATTTTGTACTTCAGGAATTCCAAATTCTAGTTTATATATATATATTAAAAAGGACAAAATTTCAATATTATAAACACTGTGGGTAGAATCTGGTAACACAGGTGATAAAAATTCAGCTTATACAGGAGATCCGAGAGTCCCCACATAATAGATTTACAGACCGATGTATGTATGCACGTGCTAGATGTGTTCTAGCCGCTCAAATTTTCTCAGGTCCCTTTCCCCAAGACATATTTCTTTCAAACACTGCACATTTCTCTACCTGTTAGTTGACCTCATCAAGCTCCTGTGGTTTGCAAAAGTCTGCCGCCAACAAAGGATATGTTGCATAAGCTATTCTTAGCACATTTATAAGATGTTTAATGCAGCAACCCCTCTTGATCTTCTGATCTGGGTGTAAAAGCAATTGAGAACCTTCTAAATGATCCATTATTTTCCTGTTCCACAAGGAATTGCTCTTTCACATTCATTCTTATGGCATCCACCACAATGTTTACCACAGTTCTAGAGCTGTAAATTCTTTAATTCCAAAGTAACCCTGTCCATTGGAGAGAGAAGTCAATCATCAAGCTCCTTCTTTCAACCAAAGAGGCCAGAAAAAAGGGAAGAGGAAGTTCACAAAATTTATGTATTTATTCGTTTGTTCATTCATTCATTCATTTTATATACTGTAGCTCTCCATCTCACATTTGTGACTCTATACTGTAAAACTACAGTATACTAAGGGATTTACAGCAGCAGTGGACCTGAGCCTATTCAAGGTCTCACTTCATTATCTCAGTCACCTGAAGTATCTCCCTTCTCTTTCCTGCTTGAACTTTATCACTCACACCTTCCTAAGAGCATCCCCCCCATCATTAGGCCAGCTGGAAGTCCTTCTCTTTTAGACATACCACATCTGGCTGGCAAATCTTTACACAACCATAAGATGACAACAGAGTTTTCTAGTTGTGTAAGGTTGGGGATATTAGCCTTGGCTGAGATTTGCCCTCTTGGGTGGTATGATGATGATCTTTCAGAACCCCTAGAGATGACCAATTGTGTTGCTCCTCAAGAGATCAAGCATGAAAGCCTGTAGGTTGGAGGGGTAAGTCAAGGTTGCTGCTAGTGTACTGACCATTTTGATGCCCAGGAGCAGTCTTGCATAAGCTCTTGTGTCTCCTACTGGAATCCTCAGGCTATTGGTATTATAATATTTCAGTCTCCACGCCCTAAGTGTAGCTCTGGATGGCTCAGGATGTCATATAATAAATACGTATGAGGTTATCACCTGGTGGTCATCCAGACTTTTGCAGATATAGTATGTCTGTTCTCCCTCCTTTCATTTCTTCAGAAGCAGGAAGGAGAGAGTAAAGACAGCAGGGAGCAGCGATCAATGGGGATGCCTCTAGGGTCCTCAAGGGTTCCACTTCCAGTGCACTTCACTGTGCTGAGGAGACAGCTGACTGTGGAGAAGCAGGTGGAAGAGGTGACAACAGCAGCAGCAGTTCATTCATCATGTATTCCCTCTTTCTTTTCCTCTCACTCTTTTGCTAAAACTCCTGCTGGTGTTTTGTGCTTGGTCTATCAATCTGGGCTGCATGAATCGGAATATCCACTAGACATGGTAGCAAAGAGATACAGAAAACCCTTTCTGCTGTCATCTAATGACCATCTGAGGTTTTTGGTTTTTTTGAATAGCTACATTAGCCACACCTGGCACACTGTGATCTGTTGAAGGCACAGGAAGAACCAGTTAAGCCCCATGGTCCTCTGGCCAGCCTTCAGCATATTTACATTGCTGTCTAATTCTTCTACAGCACAAATTCATTTGGTATTTAATTCTTTTATTGCTGTAGAAAAGCTTGGGGATGATCTTAAATTTCTTAACTCTGCCATGTGGTTATATTCTGATTGGCTACAATTCTCCACATGCCAGGAGGAATTAGCAAAATATCTCAACAGTGGGTACATTTCTAGGAAGGCATGAATATTGGGAGTAATGGATGAACAAAGGAAGATCTTCTGGGGGTCACTAACGTAGCTCTCCAAAAAGAGTAACAGTACAGTATTTTGGATACTTTGTTCAGGCTTCTCAATTTCTCTGTACAATAATGTATTTTTAAAAATGTAGTACTGAGGTTTACCCTAAGCCCAAGGAATGTTATATTTTTAAACAAGTGAATTTTTTCAAAATATGTTATTGCTGTTTGTGATGGAATTCAGAATTCTGGAAGCACAAAATGTCAACTAGAGTACGCTGAAAAGCTTGATTTTAAAAAGTGTATTTTGTTTCTTCCAGGATATATCGCCAACTGTGTAAAACAGCTGCATACATGCTCAAAGCTGTTTGGATGTTTAGGAAGTGTCATTAAGGACATCTGCAGTGAATGGACAAACCACCATTCATTCAGGCAAGGCATAGAAGGCATTTCCTCCCCCCCCATTCATTCAGACAACTAGTACCCACAGCTTAGATGCCTGAGCAGAAGGGCAAGAGAGTTCCTACTGACTGCAAAATCTAAGCCTGTGGCTGCTGGTGGGGAAGAAACTTACCCAGGCTTGCCCCCTTCTTGTTGGCAAAAACCTTTGTCTTGAGACCAAGGGAAAAGAAAGAGAGTTAAGAGATGTGGGGGGGGGGGGGAACAGACTACCTGGGTGTGGATCAAGAAGAAGAATACCTGAGAGAGAGAAAAAAAGACTGCTGAAAGATGTAAACAAGATGGAGATTGGAAAACAGCTCTATGTATTTAGTGAACTATTTTCCAAGAGAGACTGGAAAAACCACAGTACAATAGTTCAAAGTTCAAAGCCGGAGGTGATTAGGCCGGTTATCCCCTCAAGGCAAATGGCAGCCCCAGTCACCACCCGGGCACAAGCCAAAGCGAAAACCCAATTATCTAAAGCAATGGTCCCCAACCTTTTCAGCTTTGCGGACCAGTGGAGGGTAGGGAGAAGGGATTGTTCAGTATGAGCAATGGGTGAGCATGCACACACAACTCCATTTGCCTTAGTAGCGAGCACATGCACCTGCCACTTGGGCAAATGGAGCTAAGCATGTATACATGCATTCACCCACTGTGCAAGTGGAGCTGTGCACGTGTATGAGCTTGTCCACTGCTTCTGCGGCCTGGTTCCAAACAGACTATAGCCTGGTACTTCCCCACAGCCCAGGAGTTGGGGACTGCTGATCTAAAGGGCGCCCCTAAAAACAGCTTTAGAGGAAGACAAAGGGTTCCAAATGCACAAGAGTGAATGTACAATGCAAGACGGTCTAAGCTTGGGTGGGGGCCAAACTCTATGTCCCGCAGAGCCAATGGTTAATGGTTCTACAAAAAAGCCATGATTCAAAAATGACAGGGCATTTCGGCTTCATAAAAACCCTGCACCTAATCAAGTGCCACTTTTGGTGGTCGTCACTGAAGAAGGACATAGAGAGCTATGTAGCTAGCTGCCTTATCTGTGCCTTTGCCAAGAGGTGGCAAGGGAAAACACCAAGACTTCTCCAGCTGGTAGCAGAACATATGCTACCATGGAAAGAGATATCAATGGACTTTATAGTAGAACTGCTGGAAAGCTTGGGAAATACAGCAATTTGGGTGATAACTGACTTGTTTTCTAAACAAGTGCACTTTATACTCTGTCAAAAAGTAACTCCACTTGCAGTTTGGCTAAGTTATTTGTGCAGCATATCTACCCACTGCATGGTGCTCCAGAAAGAATAATCTCAGATTGCAGAGTCCAATTCACTTCATAGTTTTGGCAGGAGTTCCTTAAACTTTTTGGGACCACTCAAGGGTTCAGCGTCTTGGAGCACTATCTCAGGTTTAACAGATTAACAGAGTTGGAAGGGACCTTGTAGGTCATCTAGTCCAAACCCCCCACCCAAGCAGGAGACCCTACACCAGTGGTGGCGAACCTTTTTAGGCTCGCGTGCCAAAAAGGGTGGGGCGCGCTCTCGCGCGCTCGCGTGCCCACACCCATTCCCTCCCCCCCACGCATGCGCAGAACACCCCCCATGCTGCCCCCTGCGCATGCGCACCCCCCCCACCCCCACGCAAAGGCTTACCGGAGCCTGGGACGACGAAACCGGCAAACCGGAAGTGCGAAAAAACGCACTTCCGGTTTGCCGGTGTGCTGTTTTTTGCACTCCGGAGGGTTCAGGGAAGCTCCCTGAAGCTCCGGAATGCAAAAAACTACAAAACGGACAAACCGGAAGTGCGGAAAAGTGCACTTCTGGTTTGTCCGTTTTGTAGTTTTTTTGCATTTCGGAGCTTCAGGGAGCTTCCCTGAACCCTCCGGAGTGCAAAAAACAGCTCACCGGCAAACCGGAAGTGCGTTTTTCCGCACTTCCGGTTTTCCGGTGGGCAACCCTTGCGTGCCGACCGCTATGGCTCCGCATGCCACCTGTGGCACGCGTGCCATAGGTTCGCCACCACGGCCCTACACCATTTCTGACAAATGGCAGTCCAATCTCTTCTTGAAAGCCTCCAATGATGAAGCTCCCACAACTTCCGAAGGCAAGCTGTTGCCTACATAACTCAGTACACAGTAGCACCGGGTTCACTCTATTTAAAGTGGTCACAGGAAAAGACTTTGTATCTATCCCTGAATTGCTTCAGGCCATCCCATCAACTGCATTCTAAAAGAGTGGGTCACCCAACTACAGAATACCTGGTTGGTGGTGAGAAAGGCTTTGGACGAAGCTAGGGAAGCATATAAAAAACAAGCCGATAAAAAGCCCATTAAGTCAATGGACTTTAAAGTGAGAAATAAAGTCTATCTACCAAATTCTTACAGTCTAAACAACCATCAAAAAAATTGGGCCTGGTGAGAGGGGGCGTGGTCAACATCGCAGCGCTACAGGTGTCTCCCGCACTCCACGGGAAACCCTGAATCCCAGCTGTTTGGAGACCTGGAACCGGACTGGAACCAGGTCAGATTTGCCCTGGAGGGGCGTTGAAGAAGAGAGGCACCAGTCGGTGGTCTGGGGGGGGCTTGCAAACCCCACAGGGAGCCGGCACTAGTCTCTCGGCCAGCAGCTGTGGAAGACGACTCTGTCACCATTAGCTGGGATGGCCATGATCGGAATGATTGAAATGGAGAGATCATGGATTGCCTGGGTGACAAGATCTAAGCATTTGTGCTGGAGAGAGGTGAAGAAGTGCTGAAGCTGGGTGAGTGTTTGGCCGATTTAATGATAAAAAGAAGAAATTTAAAACTTAAAAGGAGACAAAAGAGACTCTAAAATGGAGTGAGCGGCTATCTAGCAATTGGAAATACCATAGAGAGAGTTAAAGGAACAAGTTTAAAAGCTCAAATTTGAGGATGTCTTTATAATTGGACTTGGTGGAAGTTAAAGAGACTGAAAAAGAATAAAGAATTTGAAGAAAATATTTTATAAGTGCTAAGTGGATGTAAAATACTTTGGAAACTTTTGTAAAGGAGTTGTTTTGTTATATTGGGAAACCGGCAACTGAGGTCAGTGTCCAGCCCGGACCAGCCAGTGGGTGGGCGGGTGGCCCTTGGTGGAAATGCAGACACTGAGAGGAGTGGCAGAAGGGCAAGCGGATGTCCCGGGGCTGCTGCACATGTGCCTGCCCCATTTCTACAAAGGCAGAGCCCCCCCTTGCAGGGCGATCCAAAGAGAGGAAGGGGATGCTGCAGAAAAGGCCGCCTTCCACCCGTGCCAGATCCGCGGCGCTTGGGGCTCCAAAGCAGCCCACTGATTTCTCAACCGGCCACCTGCCTGTTCTCTTTGCGGATCGGCCTGGCTGACCGCCGGTGCCACTCTGGGAGCTCGGCCCATGGCGTCAGGTTGGAAGCCAGTGGGCTGCTTTGGAGCCCCAACCCCCACGGAGCCGGCACAGGAGGCACGGGTGGAAGGTGGCCTTTTCTACAGCATCCACCTCCCCTCTTTGGATCGCCCTGCAGGGCTCTGCCTTTGCAGAAATGGGGCGGGCAGTTTGTATGGAGGATTGGCGGTGGGGGATGTGTGGCCCTCCGGGATGGAGAGTGGGGCAAGAGAAGGCACAATAGACTGCGCTGCCCCAACCCCACTCAACCATGCTTCTTCCAGCCCATCCGCCCCACGGTGCCACAAATGAGACAATCGGACGCGCCTCCCTGCCCAGCCTTCTTGGCCGGGCGCTGCTGCACCGGTGGCTCCACCTGCCCAGCTCTGCCCGCCACCACTTCCCACAAACCTCCCGGGAGATGGCTGGAGTGAGGGGCCGGCCGGCACTCAGCTTACCTTCCTGGCGAGGCTCGGAGACCACCCGGCACGCCCATCCGTTGGCTCTCCAGACAGTGCCACTTTCTCCCTGCACTGCCAAGGCCCCCACCAGCCTGGAGACCACACTCTGGGATGGCATATGACAGGGGACATGCTGCTGCTGGGCCGGAGTGCAGTTGCCACCACCATTGCCCCTCTCGGCTTCAGCTCCAGGACCTTCGCGGGCCAGGAAGCATTGTGACGTGCACCTACAGAGCTCCACCGGCCTCAGGGGTCTGCCAGCCTCCAGGGTGGCAGGGGCCTTGGTGGGGCAGGGAGAAAGTGGTGCTGCCTGGAGAGCTTGTGGATGGGCGTGCTGGGCGGACTCCGAGCCTCGCCAGGAAAGTAGCACTTTCTTCCTTCTCCTGCCACCGAGAACAGAAAAAGAGAAAGAAAGAAAGAAAGATTGGAAAAGGCATGGATGTTTCTCATGTGCATTCACACATTCAGGGACGTCCTCACTTTCTCGCATCCAGATATACCTGCACACATGGAACCGTTTTATAAGCCATAAACTCTATGTCAGGAATCCCCCGTCTTGGGAGTTGGTGAGTAACTTGGAATTTTAGGAGCATCTCATAGCTGCTGTCACAAGATATTTGCCTTGGGGGAGGTTGCTTTCTACTCCAGAAGAAAGAGAGACAAGAAAGAAAGAAAGAAAGAAAGAAAGAAAGAAAGAAAGAAAGAAAGAAAGAAAGAAAGAAAGAAAGAAAGAAAGAAAGAAAGAAAGAAAGAAGAGAGGGAGGGAAGGAAGGAAGGAAGGAAGGAAGGAAGGAAGGAAGATGATTAGAAGAAAGAAAGACAGAAAGAAAGAAAGAGAAATAAAGAAAGGAGGGAGGGAGGAAGGAAGGAAAGGAAAGGAAAGAAGGAAAGAAGGAAGGAAGGAAGGAAGGAAAGAAAGATGGTAGGAAGGAAGGAAGGAAGACAAAGAAAGAAAGAAAGAAAGAAAGAAAGAAAGAAAGAAAGAAAGAAAGAAAGAAAGAAAGAAAGAAAAAGAAAGGTGGGAGGGAGGGAGGAAGGGAAGGGAAGAAAGAAAGAGAAAGAAAGAAAGAAAGAGAAAGAAAGAAAGAAAGAAAGAAAGGAAAGAAAGAAAGGAAAGAAAAAAGAAAGAAAGAAAGACTTGTGACCACAATTGAGCCCAAAATTTTGGTTGCTAAGCATGAGTGTTGTTAAGTGAGTTTCACCACATTTTACAAGTTGGCCATGCCCACCCAGTCACCTGGCCACCAAGCACGCCCACCCAGTCACCTGACCATCAAGCACGCCCAACGAGTCACCTGACAATCAAGCCATGCTTACAAAATAAGCCACGCCCACAAAACCAGTAGCGTGTGTGTGCATGTATGTATGTGTGTGTGTGTGTGTGTGTGTGTGTGTGTATATATATATATATATATATATATATATATATATATATATATATATATATATATATATAGCAAAAAATGTTACACACACACACACACACACACACATATACATACATACATACATACATACATACATACATACATACATACATACATACATACATACATATATATATATATATATATATATATATATATATATATATATATATATATATATATATGATTTTTTGCTGATAAATGAAAATAAAGGGAGACTAGCCTGGACGGTCCCAGTGAGGGGCTGAAAGGCAAAAATGGAAGCTGTGATGCTTTCTCTCCCATATTTGGGTACACCAGGATAACACGACAGAATATATATATATGTAGGTCTTTGGGTATTCGGGTTTTCTCCCGCGTGAAATTGGAAGTGTCTTGGCGACGTTTCGATGAAGTCTCATTCATCATCTTCAGGCTGGTGTCTTCTGCTTCCTGCTTCTAGGAGCAATGTGAGATTGCTGCTGTTTCTTCCTTTTAACTGCCAGTGGAGGTTTGAACTGATAGGATGGGAGCTTGGCTGTGTTCTGATTGGTTGGAGGTGTGTTCTGATTGGTTGGGGGCTTGGCTGTGCTCTGATTGGCAGGGGGGTTAGCTGTGCTCTGATTGGCTGGGGGTGTTCTTAGGGTAGTCTGACTTGCAGGGGCATTTGAGCTGGTGAGCTGCATTGCTACTGTTTGGCTTCTGGTTCTTGGTCCTGCCACATCTTCATGGAGGGTGTCAGTTTGCTTCATGTATGGATTGGAGGGGTTTAAAGTGGCTAATGATGCAGCTGTAGTATGGCTTCTTGTTTGTGGTCGTGCCTCATTGGTGTGGGTTTGGGTTTGCTTATTGCGTGGATGTGTGGTGGTGACATCCTGTGTGGTTTTCATGAGTGTGGGTCTGGTGTCCTTCTTTGTGTTAGGGACTCGTTTGTCAATAAGGACAGGTTTCCAAATGGCTGGTAGGCGGGAGGTGTCATCTCGTTTATTCATGCTGTGTGGGCGTTTTTCTATCTCGATGGCTTCTCTGATTATTCTGTTGTTAAAGTGTTCAGTTTAGAGTACTACAGCTGCATCATTAGCCACTTTAAACCCCTCCAATCCATACATGAAGCAAACTGACACCCTCCATGAAGATGTGGCAGGACCAAGAACCAGAAGCCAAACAGTAGCAATGCAGCTCACCAGCTCAAATGCCCCTGCAAGTCAGACTACCCTAAGAACACCCCCAGCCAATCAGAGCACAGCTAACCCCCCTGCCAATCAGAGCACAGCCAAGCCCCCAACCAATCAGAACACACCTCCAACCAATCAGAACACAGCCAAGCTCCCATCCTATCAGTTCAAACATCCACTGGCAGTTAAAAGGAAGAAACAGCAGCAATCTCACATTGCTCCTAGAAGCAGGAAGCAGAAGACACCAGCCTGAAGATGATGAATGAGACTTCATCGAAACGTCGCCAAGACACTTCCAATTTCACGCGGGAGAAAACCCGAATACCCAAAGACCTACATACAAACACCCGCGAAAACCTCAGAAAACACACACACACACACACACACTGTGTGTGTGTGTGTGTGTGTGTGTGTGTGTGTGTGTGTGTGTATGTGTATGTGTATGTGTATGTAACCTCCAAGCCACAGGCTCTCCTCCTACATCAGCTTGTACCAGGGAAGGGTTATATGTTTTTTCCTGTTGAATTACCCTGGTATACCCAAATATGGGAGGGAGCATATTGCTTCCTTTTTGCCTTTCAGCCCCTCCAGGGGCCATCCAGGCAGTTGCTATAGACGACAAACTATTTTCTCTATGTGTAACACATTTTTGCTGATAATGAAAATAAATAAAATAAAAATAAAAATAACATATATATTTGATGATGTTCATCAAAACATGTGCAGATAATCTGAAATTTTTATTTTTATTTTATTTATTTTCAGACTATCTATAATAGTCTCCCTTTATTTTCATTTATCAGCAAAAAATGTCACACACACACACACACACATATACATACATACATACATACATATATTTCCTTTAATAAGCAACATAACATACAATTACATATACATAGTTTTTATCTTCCAACTTCTAACCTTAATATTATAATTATAATATATTATTTTATGTATCAATATGTATAATAGTATTTTCCCGATTTGTATTTATTTCCACCCACTTGTTGGGGTTCTTCCATATTCCATACCTCTTTATCTTTAAACAGTACTATTCTCTCTTTATGATTCTTTATCGCTTTCTCCAAAAACATATTTAAACATCAATTACATTTCTTCATACAGTGTGTTTGTTGACCCCTGTTAAGTCACCAATATTTTATTATTTTAAATATTACTTACCATATTTTTCGGAGTATAAGACGCACCTTTTTACCCCCCAAAAGAGGGTGAAAACTTGGGTGCGTCTTATACACCAAATGTAGCCCCACCCACCCAGCCACCCCCACCCTTTGGCCTCTGTCTTCCAGCAATTTACCTGCTTGCAGGAAAGAGGGAAGAGCCTATAAAGCCAAGCAAGTCAGTAGCAGTTTCCTGACGAACAGCTGATTAGGTTTGCCACGTGGAAAAGTGAAAGTGAAACTAACTGCAAAGAGGCAAATAGCTGGGAGAGATTAGACACGTTTTTATTTTTGCTGAACTGGCTGCAAAGGGGTAAGTGAATAACTATAAATGTCTGTAGAATGTTCAAATTATTAGACTTATTTTTTAAAGACTGCTTTATTATTGTTCTAGAGCCAGGGGTCTCCAACCTTGGCAACTTTAAGACTTGTGGACTTCAACTCCCAGAATTCAACAGCCAGCTTTGTTAGCTTTGCTGGCTGTGGAATTCTGGGAGTTGAAGTCCACAAGTCTTAAAGTTGCCAAGGTTGGAGATCCCTGTAAATCTAGACAACTTAACAAAATAAAGAAGCTTTTTAAAATAAATGCTTGCTCTGAAGAGGCCCAATGCTATTGTATCTTCTTTTAAATAATAGAGAATAATGTATACTTCCAGAAATTTTAATTAATTTTAACAGCTCTGTACAAGTATAGTATGAAATGTAACAGTGTCCTGTTTAGTATTAGAGTTTAGTTACCTTGGAGTAGATCTATTTAAATAATTGGGAGGAGTTAGTGTGACTACATTTAAGAAAACTTTCTGGCATAATGTACATTTCTCCAATTCTTTGCTATTTCTATGGGTCAGGCACACATGCACAGAAATACGCAGCAAACAGTGTATATCATCTGTGCTGTTTGCTGTTTGCTGTTTGGCAAATTGCTTGGAGGCAGAGGCCTTTTTTCCTTGTTTTCCTCCCCCAAAACTAAGGTGCGTCTTATACTTCGGTGCGTCTTATACTCCCCAAAATACGGTAAGTTTCACCATGTTTCCAATATCTTAGTTTTCTATAAACACCAATAAAACCAATTATTAATAAGATTTAATCGGTCCTGGGATTATATCTCTAAGTCCCCTGAATTTGTAGTCCTTAAAAGCTATAAATTCCAATATATATTTTGCACACTGTTAATCATAACAATACATTTAAATATGCCTAATCACAGTCTTCTACCTCCTAACCTTAGTATATTTGTGGTTATAATAAATTCTATTATATATCTATATATGTGTTACTATTTTCCCAATTTATACTTTCTATTTGTTTCTATTAGTTTTTAATACAATCACAGTATTACAAGATATTATGTCCCTATCCATCATCTCTCAGCCTTTTTAGAATTTCATTATTTATTGACTTTTTGATGATTCTTTTATATTTCTCTCTTGGGATCCTATATTTCTTTCTAATATTTTTACATAGACTGAATGTTCCCTCTGCCTTACCCCTTATCTCCTTCTGCTGCATCATTTGGATGTCCATCCATAACCCTTTCATTATTTTGGGGAAGTTTTCCTTTTTTCTCTCTGTGCTATTGTAAGCTCTTAAGGAATTATCTATTCGATTCTTAGTATTTATTATTGTCTTTTCATTGTTTTTGTTTTCTTGTAGCTTATTTTGATTTGTCTCCTTCACCACTCCTTCTGATTTCTCATCTGTCTTCTGAATATTTTCATGGAGCCCAGTGGAGCTCTGCTATTTTCCAGCTGTTCCCACCGCGACATCAACCGGAAGTCCCTGAAAAAATATATTAAGAACATCTTGGGCACAAGAACAAATTATTATTTCCAAGATGAAATAAACAAGAGGACTCTTTGGAAGTACTAACAATGAAATTAAAACTAAGGTATTTTGAAGACATAATGCAAAGGAAATAATTGTTGGGGAAGGCCCTAATGCTTGGAAAAAGTGAAGGCAAATGAAAAAGAGGCTGACAGAAGACAAAGTGGCCAGAAAATATCACTGATGACACAAGCAGGAGCTTAAGAGTATTCAAAGAAACGGTTATCTGACAATCTTAAAAGAAATGATGTCCATCAAAACATGTGCAGATAATCTGAAATTTTATTTTTTTTAGAATGTAAAAAACTAAGGGAAGCAAAACAAACATCTTGATAATTTCAGGTTTGCCTTTATTTCCTCTCTCCCTTTGAAGAAACAACACTTGAGGAAAAAATAAACCAGGTAAATTCCTTCAAATGTAGATGAAGGGACGTGGCTTCCTGTCTGCTAGTGAGGCTAATGAGGTAAACAACTGGCACATTTGAAAGTGAATGCAAAAATTATTTAGAGAGATATCCTTGTGGATGATCAGAAAAAATAAGTGGTGTTTAAAATGAATCAGAACAGGAAGTATTCTAGCTTTACAGTGATCAAAACCAAAACCTAATCGAGTTGGCTTTAAAGAAAGTCTGCAGTCCACTTGCTCTTTCTGCTGGCACTGAAAAAGATATATGCTTTTTTCAAAGCATTAGAACTCCAAAAAATTGTGCCAAAGAACATCTGTTTCCATATGCCAGAAGAGGAAAGTGATGACTCTGAGGAATCAGAAAAGAGGGGATAGGGAATGAACACTGGCTATAATACTCTCTGAATTGAATATAGTAAAATGCACACACAAACACCCACACACAAAGACTCCCTGCGACGTGGGGATAATCAATAGGAATTTTACTTTTAGTTTATAGCAGAAAATTGGTAGTGCTAAATTTGATCTGGAAGCACTATATATCTTGACGTCCCCCAAGCAGTAATAGTAATAGTGTAATACAAGATAGGGTTCAAGCAGTGTATGTTTTAAAAGCATTGATTTTATCTCAATAAAAACTTTTCCAGGTAGAAGTGAGGTTGTTTTTCAAGGTGGAAGAATACAGGACATTTCACTGGTGTGTATGTCACTATCAAAATGGAAATAAATAATAGATCTCTAAATAGTATTGTCAGCAACCTTCCTAGTTTCACACAGCTAAGTTTTCTTTTTTAAATAAACTTTTTTGGAATTTGTAAACATAATAAAATCAAATAAGCTAACATGTTGAATGAATTTACATAAGAATGAAAAGAGACAGAAATGAGCAGAGACAAAAGTAAGAAATCAAAGAAATGAAAAGAATGCAATGAAGTGACTTCTAGTTTTTTTTACAGCCGTTATAAATATAGATATGTTAACATTCTCTGGTTACAGCATTTACATTTTTTCTATAATCCATTATTTTTATTCTAATCATACAAGCCATATATCATGACTTCATTTTTTTGTTTCCTACAAAATAGTCAATAAGGGGTTTCCAATCATTTTTAAACTTACACAATGTCCTATTTCTCACACAGCTTTCAAGAGATGGTTCTGTAATTAGAACTATATAGCCTAGAAATGATGTAACTGATGCATCAAAGTAAGAGTAAAAGGCCAAACCCGGAACCATTCAATCAACAGAGAGACAGAATGTTAAAGTAAAACCTGGAACAAATAAAATACCAATTTGCCATCCTTAGGTAATTATGAATGAGAGATTACTGTTTCACTAGGGAGACATAATTTTTTTAAGCAAGTGGCTTACTGTCACAGCAATACAGGAGAGGGCCTCTACCTTTCCCTGACTGTTCATTAAAAAAAACCTTTTAATTGCTGCCAAATCACTGTGGCAGAGCTGTCTCACTTTTCCTTTTTTTAAACAGGAAAATATAAAGACTCTCCCATTGTTGTGGTTACCCATCCCTTGATGTATTTTAACCACAAACATAATTCAGAACTACTAGATATTTTCCCTATTAGAGTTGGAATTAAGTTGAGGAAGGAGACATACGCTGCTTTTTAAATCATTTACTTTTTCCTCATAGGAACTTAAGAAACCAGAGGCACATATATCAGTGTGCCTGAGGGAAACCCCAGGGTTTACAGAAGTAGAAAAACATTTTAAAAAAATCCTGGGGGACCAAACACTGCTTTGCCCTGCCCCCTTCCCCTTGAAACAGTCCACTGAGTACTGGGAATTCTCAGTTGCTGAGGAATGTAGAGCAAGAAGTGGAAAAGAAAAATAGAGGAGGAGGAAGAAAGGAGGAGGAGGAGGCAGGGACCAGGAAATGGTCTCAGAATAGCTAGTTGGAATCATGGTTTGGAGCACCTCTTTGAGGGAGAGGATATACTTCAACATTTTGTCAAGTCCAAATGTACAGCTGCAATATATTGTTACCTGATGGAAAAGACTGTGTAGGTTAGATTAACAGTGTATAAAACTTCAAACTTTTTAAAATGCATATATTGAAACCCTGAACTTTTTTTTCCAAAATAAAGGAATGATCTAAAGCAGTGTTTCCCAACCTTGGCAACTTGAAGATGTCTGGACTTCAACTCCCAGAATTCCCCAGCCAGCTTTGCTGGCTGGGGAATTCTGGAAGTTGAATTCCAGACATCTTCAAGTTGCCAAGGTTGGGAAACACTGAAAAGGCATTTCTCCAGTCACTAGAGAGCCTACATGTACTGAAACGCAGGGCACTTTGTCTTATGAGGAGATATTAAGCACTAAGAGGAGCTCAAATCAGTCTGGACAAGAAAGTGATCTCAAATGTCAAGAATAGTTTGCACTTTTTTGTGGCCGCTGGGAGCTCTGAGCAGAACTGAAGCACTCTTGAAGAAACAAATAGCGTTTGCTTACTCTTTCAGATCGGAGTTGCTAAACATAAACTAGGGGAGTGGATGGCTATTAGAGCTATCCTATTATTACTGAATAATTTAGAGAATTCTTTCTTTTTCTTTCTTCCTCTCTCCCCTTCTAAAATCCAGAGGAGATTGTGATAAGAAGAACTTGGGAGAAGAAAGCAAAGCAAAGCTGCTTGTGGCTAACTGCAGCCAACCTTTCCTCTTTACACAGGGTTTGTAAAACAACGGCGCTTCTCAATGAAGCCGACTCCCTCCTCCCTTTCTGTACAGCCTTTGTTCCACCAGCAAAGGTCAACCGTTCTCTGTTCAAAGCAAAAATACACCCCCTGGTTATCAGATTTAGGAATTCTGTAGGGAGGTTGCAGATGGAACATGTTTAAAGCAGGAAGAGTGCTGCAGTTCTCCGTGAAGAGAGGTTGTAGAGGTCAACAACACGTAAAAAAAATCCCAGAATGCTGACTATCTGTGTAAGTGGGAGGAGAGTCTGGTCAGTTTAGAGAATGGAAAAGGAGGAGAAAAGGGGAAACTGTTACCGCATGTGAGAACTGGGGGTGGGTGAGGTGAAGTGTCAGGAAGCACAAAGAAGGGAAGATGTACACAGAGATCCAGGTGTGCTGACTAAAGACAAATAAGATTAGAAGAGAAGAATGTAGTATGTGAGGTCTCTGCAAGCAGTGGACATAATTATCATACAATTGATAAACAGATATGTAACTGTTACAGCTGGTTGCCAGGTAAACCTCAAGAGTTTCAAGCTTGACAAAAGTTTGTCAGATAGAATTTACTTTGTCTATTTGCCATGTGTGTGAACAGCTGGAGGACAAAAGAGAATTAAAGCTCTGCTTTTGAGATGCTTGCCTAAACACCAGAAAGCTTTTGCCCCTCTCCACTAGCTCCTTCTGAATTCAGTGATTTTCCAAAGTCCAAAACCTTCATTGTTAGTATAGAACAATGGCCTACCCAATCTAGCACTCCATCTTTGGCCTCTTCCTAGCCTCTGGGCAGGTAGCCATGAACACAAGCAATTTAAGTTGAAAAGACTGATACAATCTTTCCAGGATTTGCTGGAACCTGAAAAATGTGATGTATTTCTTTCCTTTTGTATGGTAATTTTTGCCTCTGAGTATTATGGGTTCTCCTGTAAGGGATGATGGTGAAAACTGCCTGCATATCTTGGTTTTTTCTTTTCTTTAAATGTGACTGAAACCAGGAGTCAAATTTAGTTTGCAAGATTCTCCCCATTCACATTGCTAAGGCTTCTCCTGCAGCCCTTCCCTGTCTCATCTCTTCTAAGAAAGAAGAAGGGCCACTTGGGGTACTTAAAACAATGATTTGGTCTTTATTCACTCCAACTTTCCATCTGAGAAAAGGAAGCCAACTATGTCATCCCCTTGAGGTATCAGGAGTGCTGAGGAGCAAAAACCATCAGAGTCCAAGTCATTTTGTGGCAGCAATTCTAAGAACTTCTCCATTTTCTTTCTTTTCCTCTATATGAAGAGAAGGTGGAGTAATGTAAATACAAAAAAAAAGGGAGGAGGGAATGACCTTGTTTCCTGTTGATAAGACAGCTCTCAAAGTCCATCCCCAGCATAAATGTAGGACAGAAACTTTTGTCATCTTTGCTTGGAAACACATGGAAGTATTTTATTTATTTATTTATTTATTTATTTATTTTGGCTTTCTTATATGCCGCCCAACTCCCGAGGGACTCAGGGCGGCGTAATGCTTGTAGTTCTCTGTCTCCAATTACATTTAACTACTACTGATTCACTTTGTTCTATTTTATGCTTTAGGGAATAAGTTCATTTAAAGCATGCATCAGAGATGGCTGATGGATGCCCTCTCAGTGGCTTTCGAGAGCATCAACTATTGTATCCTTTTGGACAGCCTGGAAGATGTAAGGATAATAGGCATAAATGGTAGAAATGCCATTCTTAACTCTCAGGTAGGTTTGAACTGGTGTTATTGAAAGACAGTTGTTTCTTCAAATGGAAGCCTTTTACATGGTGTCATTACAGGCTCCATTCTGTCTTTCCAATAGCTGCATGCTACCGTCAGGAGACCTCAGAAGATTTGGAACTTGGTACTATTGGTATACTTAAATCTATTTGTCTATAACATGTTTGGATAATGATGTGGCTCCTATGAATGTTTGTCTGCAGTTGTTAATGAGCTACACCGGGTCTAATAAAATGAAGCTGCAGAAAGTTACAATTCAAGTAGAGTGACATATTTTCTCATTCTTACTTTCCAGATACAACATTTGTAATTGCTTCTGGATCCAAAACTCTCCCTATTTCCAAGAATGAGGCAAAGGCCAAGAGTGTCTTTTATCATGCCCTTTCTTAGAACAAGATGACATTTAAATGGTAATACACATTCTGGTAACCTCAAGGGTTGACTTCTGCAATGTGTTCTACGTGAGCTTACAATTAGTACATGATTTAGTAGCCCAGTTGATTTCAGTTGATTTCTGGAATGGTTCAAATATACCACATGTTCTCAAATAAGCCAGGATCTAACACAGTACAATACATGGATCTAGTTAATATGTCAGGCATTTTATTCAAGTACTATTCACACATTGTATTTGTCATCTCGATGACAAATGAAAAGGTTGTCATTTTTACATGGTGTGCTCTTGCACTTTAATGAATTTGCATACCTGCCAAATTTGATGATGAAAGCAGCCCTTTGGTTTCACACTTCCCACTCTGCACAAAGATTTGCTTCTCAGCCTGTTCCTTCTCTTTTCCTCTGAAGCCACAGGAAAAGACCTTTCAAAGCAATCCTCTTACAGATGCCCATCTGTGGCTGGGCACCCCACTGTTTTATGCTTGTTCTCTTGGTTCTGTTACTGCATGAACAGCTGTGCTCTTGAGAATGAGCCTCTCTCCTTTACCTGGTCTAAAGATGGTGGCTTTGGGAATAAGGAATGAAGCCATCCACCCTCTTGTTCTTGTAGGATTTGGGAGCAGGTTTCCACCTACTGGGAAAATACATTCCAGTGCCCCTAGATTAATCCCACTCTTGGTAGATTGTGACTCTGAAAGTCTTTTACAGGACTGAAGTCATGAGCTCTGGCCAGAAAGCCAGAAATTTAGAGAGAGAGAAAAACTGGTTTTAAGAGTAGTGGAGATAATTCATAGAGGAACTTAGAAGGCCTCAATGAAATATATTTCCCAGAGTTTGGGGTTTGTTTAACTGGGTATTGCTAAAAATGCAGCACTAGGGGAGATTCTGTTCTCATCATTTTTCTGCTATGTTGTAGCATCCTTTTTCTCTCTTATTTCAATGGATGCAAATTCTCTTTTCTTTCTTCTGTCACACAAGCTGATCATATTTATTTATTCCATTTCTATAGCCACACATCTCAATCCAATTGATTCTGAGGGTTGCGAAAAATATTACAATTAAAACCATTAAAACACAAAACAGTTACAAATAATATACAGTATATAAGCAACTGGGAGTTATTGTAATAATTACATAAAAATTAAGAGTACAATTAGGTAGCAAAGCCCCTTACACTTTCAGAACCCCCAGGCCTGTGCACACAGCCAGGTCTTATCTTTACAAAAGGCTAACAGGGTTGGGGCCAGTATGAGCTCAGAAGGAAGAAAGTTCCAGAGGGCAGAGGCTATTGTTGAGAAGGGTGACATTTCTAGGCTGATGGGACCCACAGTAACCCTAATTTACTAGACTGAACTGGATGAGTAGAAACTATTGAGAAGAGATGGTCCCTTAGATAACCCAGTCCCAAATCATTTAGGGTTTTAAAGGTAGCAATCTGCATCTTGAATTGCTCCCAGAAACACACTGGCAACCAGTGCAGCCTCCATAGTAGTGGTGTTCTATGTACTGTATACCCATCAGCATTAAGTATCTGTGCAGTTGCATTTTGCATAAGTTGAAGTTTTTGAATGCTCTTTAAGGGAATCTCCAGGTAGAGTATGGTACAGTAATCCAAACGAGAGGAAATGAGGACACGAGTGTGTGCAAAGGTCCTCCTAGTCATGGTGCCACCTACTCTTAAAGCAGGAGCTGCAAGTCCAAAAGGACCCCCAGATTACACACTTGGCCTGTCTTGAGCAGCGCTACCCATCTGGACACCATATGTAAGCAAGGGTTAAGAAATCTTAGCAAGAGGCAAGAAGTCCAACTATTTCCATTAAAAACTGTGAAGTTTGTCTTGGTATACCCGTACAGGGAGTGAAACCTAAAAAGCAAGACTGAAAGATGGAGAAAACATTTTTTTAAAAAAAACTGAGCACTTTCCTTTTTTATATCTTAAAACTTATCCACCTAACAGAAAACAGCCTTAGTGAAAGAAGAGTACTTGAAAAGAGTATTTGAAAAGTAGCATATGCCTTATAGAAAAATTAAAAATAAAATCAGTTAAGCTTAAGCAGATAAGCTAACAAAAGGCAGAGGACAGCAGGAGGTAGACAAGCTATGTCAGGGGAGTTAAACTCAAGGCCCGCGGGGTGCTTAGATCTGGCCTGTGGGGCCACCCTGGAAACAGTGACGGACCTGCCCAGGCCGACCGGGTGCTGATCTACAACCTGCTGGCAGCTGGCAGCATGCTGGAAGAGGCCATGGCAGCTGAAAACAGAGCTCAGGAGGGCCCAGCACTCCCCTCCCGAGCTCTGTTTTTGCTGGCAGGGTGCTAGCAAAACAAACTACTAGCAAAAGTGGCATTTGATCACAAGGCAAGGAGGCATTGAGAAATGTTTCCCCCTTTGCATTTGAGCATCCAAGAAGGGACAGGAAAAGAGAAAGGAGAAAGGGAAAGAGGAAAGAAAAAGAAAGATTTGAAGAGAGTAAGGAAGGAAAAAGAAGGAAAGAGGAGAAGGAAGAAAGGAAAATGAATAGGGAAGAAAAAAGAAGAAAAGAGAAAAAGGGAGGAAGGAAGGAAGGAAGGGAGGAAGGAAGATTATAATGAGGGAGGAAGGATCTGAGTGAAGTCCTGCCTTAGCACTTGGCCACCAGCAGCCCTGATGTCCTTTCACCATCCCCTTGTCTCCTCCTGACCTCTCCTGGTGGTCTCCCATCCTATCGCTGAGGATGCTTTGGTTACAAAGCCAGGTCTCCTCGTGTGGAGAGGGAGTGGGCCTCCCTCTGACCCACACACTTTGCCCTCCCCCACACACCATGAACAACCTGGCTAAGGAGACTGAGCACAGCAGCAGCAGCTTTGAGAAGGAGGTAAGCACAGCCGGGCACCCCCTTGGGGAAACGGGGCTGGGCTGTGGGGTCCCAGGGCCCTGGGAGCTCAAGGGCTGGGTGGGGCATTTGCCCTCTGCTGCCTAGGGCTCTGGACAGCCTGCGCCGCTGTGCAGAGGTCCACCGCATGGCCTGAGAGGGACAGCGAGGCTCCTTTGGAGGACAAGGGTTTGGCCCTCTCCCTGGTCTCACCTTCTTCCGCTGGAGACAATGGATCCTCCCAGCCCCACCCGGACCACCCAGGTGCCCCCAACACAAGTGACATCGAGTTGGCCATGCCCACCTTGGCCATGCCCCCCCCGGGCCCCCAAGGTCAAATACAAACCTGATGTGGCTCTGAATGAAATCGAGTTTGAAACCCCTGAGCTATGCAGTTTCCAAATTTGGGGAAGTCTTGTTTGTTAATTATCACAGTTGCTTTTATTTAACTTCACTTCCAGAAGCCCAGAAAAATGCAACATTTGAAGTGGACTTTAAAACAGTTTCCACTTGAATTCAAGTGGTCTGTACATTAGGGAAGAGAAAAAAAGCAAAAAGTTAATGCTGGAAGGATGAAAGAATAAACACAAGTATGAGAAGGTAAACAAAGCCAAGAGAAAAAGGAGTAAAATGAAAGATATATGTCTCCAAGTTCATACATTATCCCTCAAATCATAAATCTCCTTTTTATTTGCTTTATACAATCCATTTTCTCTGTTAAATTTTATTTCTCTCAACTTGCTTTTCCTTGGCAAATTGAAACTGGAATAAATTGCTTTGTGTTCCACATTTTGAAAAATCCCAAGAACGATAGAACCGAGTTTAGATTTTTTGGATTAAAGAATATTACAGATTTAACTCCATTGTTTAATCTTTTGCAAGAGATTGCAAGAGAGACAAATAGTTTTCTCTTAGTCAGCAAATTAACTGCATCAGATGCTAAGGCTTTGCTCTCTGGCTGTGTACCTCTAGTTTCGGCTAATTCCTACCAGAAACTCTTATATTGTAGTAAGGAATATTCTTCTGGGTTCAGTTCCAAGTGGGGAAAAAGACACTGGATTCATGGAAGTTGCTTGGAAAGAAGGTTTAATGGAGAACAGAGAGCACATGGCATGAGCTCCTGAACAGAAAAGGTGGATCACATGTTTTCAGATGTTGGGTCCAGAGAAAGAAGGGTCAAGATGCTGAAATTTCCTTCTTTTATGCCCTCTCTTGGGCCCTGCCCTAAGAGTTTCCTGTTCCTCTGTACAGAAATGTATCCCATTGGCTGTCAGACTCCCAGGGGCATGCTGGGGCAACTCTTGTGGGCTGTCCTAAGTCCTAGGCTCGGCTGATGTAATCTTCCCAGGTCCTATGTGGTAGAGGGCTAATTCTATCATGTCCTAAGGGTGTAGGTCTTAATCCCATCACCCTGGAGCTGAAGGGGGGGGCAGGGAGCTGCAGGAAGCTGCTTTGTATTTAAAACATGTTTCTCCTTTCCTCATTCAGGGAAACATATTCTTTCCTTTTTCAATATTTCCTAGGATATTTCATTTTTCTAGGAGACGGGTGTGTGTGCTAACTTTCTACAATATTTTCAATCTAGCTTTTGCTGTTTTTGAAGTGGGATACTTTTTAACCATATGAGGAAAGATTCTCCAAATCATTGCTGTTGATGCTATTCCTTGCTTTCCCCACTTAAACATAATAATGTGTCATGTTTAAATATAATTTAAATAGGCAAAGCATTATTAATAACAACCAATATCCGTTAAACCATCTAGAGTCACAACTAACAGCTAACCAACCAACTTACCAGTAGTGCTAGGCTAGCATTTCTCAGCCCATATAGTCCTTGTCGTTGTATCCTGAGAACCTATTTGGGTACATGAGTGGAAATCTGAGTTCTGAGAAAGCGACTTGCCTCCAAAATTTAACACCTAACAGCCAGCAACCTCAGAAGCAATGGGAGAAACAGACACTTTGTTTGGGTAAGATGAGTCCACTATTATATTATAATATATAATGTTATTATATTGTATATATTATTATATATTATTATAATATTATAATATAATATAATCTGGATGGGAATGAACAGGCTCAAGCTCAACCCTGACAAGACCAAGTGGCTATGGATATTGCCTCCTAGGGACTTTGTCAACTGCCCCTCCTTGGTTCTTGGGGGAGAGAAATTAACTCCCTTGGAACAGGTTCGCAATTTGGGTGTCCTTCTAGACCAGGGGTAGGGAACGTTGGCTCTTCTATGACTCGTGGACTTCAACTCCCAGAATTTCTGAGCCAATCATGCTAGCTTAGGAATTCTGGGAGTTGAAGTCCACGAGTCATAGAAGAGCCAACGTTCCCTACCCCTGTTCTAGACCCACAGCTAAAATTGGATCAACATCTATCAGCTGTGGCTAGGAGGATCTTTGCACAGGTTCGCCTGGTGCACCAATTGCGACCTTACTTGAAGAGAGAGGCCTTACTCACAATCACTCATGCCCTCATCACCTCACGTCTGGATTACTGTAATGCGCTCTACATGGGGCTACCCTTGAAGAGCATCCGGAGACTGCAATTGGTGCAAAATGCAGCTGCGCGAGCCGTAGTGGGTGTCCCAAGGTACACCCACGTAACACCTATTATCCGCCAGCTGCATTGGTTGCCCATTAGTCTCCGGATGCAATTTAAGGTGTTGGTTTTAACCTTTAAAGCCCTACGTGGCTCAGGGCCAGGATACTTGCGGGACCGCATCCTACCACATACCTCCCTACAACCAGTTAGGTCCCACAGAGTTGGTCTCCTCTGGGTCCCTTCAGCCAAGCAATGTCAGCTGGCGGGCCCGCGGGGGAAAGCCTTCTCTGTGGGAGCTCTGGCTCTCTGGAACCAACTCCCCTGGAGATCCGGACTATTCCCACCCTGCTGGCCTTCCGTAAAGCCATTAAAACATGGCTCTTCCAGCAGGCGGGGTGATATTGAGATCAATCCCCCATGTATGAATGTTGATGTGTTTTTAACTTTTTGTAATTTTTAATCATTTTATGGTTTTATATTATTCTTATATTATGCTGCACGCCACCCTGAGTCCCATGGGAGTTGGGCGGCCTATAAGAACCATTAATAAAAATAAAATAAAAAATAATAACTGAGACTGCTGCAGGAAGACTCTTCGGAGCCCAGGAGCTCTGCCCTCCAGAGAGAGATTCACACCTGAAGTAGCGCTTTCCATTTCCTGCCAGTTTATACCAGCTTCTCTGGATATACTTTCTTCCCTGTTGTACCTGTGTCATATTTAGTGGCAATCCAAAACATTTACATCCCCTGCCAAGAAAGGCCAAGCCAATTTCGGTTGTACTCTTTCTGCTGCAGAGTTTTATTTAAGTTTAACAAGTTTAATCTTAATCCCCATTGGTCCAGGATAAGTGAAAAGCTGCCTTAAATAATGGAAGAAGAAAGTATTTTCTTTACTGCACTGTTAGCTTTTGTTGTCTGGCATAGAATGCTCCTTCTCACCTAATTTCTCTGCTAGTTGGGTTTCTGTTTGACCCATGCAAGGGTTAGGGTTGCTGATTTTTTAGTACTGTAAGCGGGTGCATTCCTGGAGAAGGAAGGCTTCAACACGGCGGTTTTAGTCTGAATTTTAGTTCATAAGTTCTTTTAATATTACAAAAAGATAAATAGTTGTTACTTGCTCCTGAAAGGACAGAACTACAGTTTTTTCCTATGCATTTGTGCCAGTGAATTAACTTTGCTAGAGACTGAATGGCCTAAAAAGAAGAAAACTTAAGCCAAAAAACTCATTTATTTGCCAGTTAGAAGGCATGATAAAATCAGAAGTGTAGTAACTGGCTTCCATACGACTCGGAAAAAATAATTTGGGAAGAAAGTGTTATTTCAGCTTCAGATACTTCTGACTCACTGATTCGCCGGAGATTTTTCTGGATCCAGCCTTTGGCATTTTATTAAAGCAATGACCAGTTTAATTTATCTACCCGTTGCAATCTGTAAGCAAATTTAAACAGACCGAGTCTCGGAAGCAAAGCAAAAGCGCTGAACTGAGAGACAATCGGCAGCGTTTACAGCCAGACGAAGAAAGCCGTAGCTTTCCGGTCCTGACAACGGCCCCAGCCATGCCAATCAAAGGGCCAGAAGACGCAAGAAAAGGCGTCCTTGGCGAGTGAGCACCAACTGCGTCAGAAGCGGCTCTTCCCCTCGACCTGCGCCGCAACCACGACCTGGCCGGGGCTCCTGATGACTGCTCGCGAAGCGCGTGGGAACCGGCGAAGGGGACTCAAGCTGTCTCTTTGATCAGCTACGTTACATTAAATCCCAATGACGCCCTCCCGTCTTACAGAGGCCGTGCGGGGCGTTTATTGGAAAGCAAAGTCCCGCGTCCAATGGGGCCTACTTCCTCCTAGGATTGGGAGCGCAGCAGCTTTTGGTCACTGTGCAGCATCGGCTGGTCTCCGCCGCGAAAGCAAGTTAATTCTCCAATTTGTGCGTACGTGATTGCTGCCACACATAAGCAGATGCGTTTTTACTCGGCTTCCGCGGGGCTTGCCAGCGCCCACAGAACTGCAGCTTTCTCTCGACTTGCCGCCCGATTCCTCTCCTTTGGCGCCTCAAATGAAAGAGGGCACCGCAGCTAGGAGCCCTGGAGGGAGATGGGGAAGGACAGGGAGGGCCCTCATCCTTACTCCCGCATGGGTCGTTTGCAGACAGGCCGCGGGTCAAAAGAAACGCCTTGCTTTCTCTTGTAAACATGAAGGGGAGTGGAGGGCCGAGGACAAAAGCCGAGCAGAGCGGCTAAGAGGCTGTCGCCAAAGAACTAGAAGCCTTATAGAACTAGAAGCACTTCTTCCAAGGGCTCGGGCTTTTAAGAAACCGCCTGCCTCCTTGGGCTGCGTCCGTCTCCTGTTTTATTAAGGGCGCCAGAATCCCCTGGTCGCGTTCCTTTTCGGTGACCTCGTTCTGGGAAGGGCGGAGTTCAGCACGGCTGACTCCCAGGACTGCCGCCGACTCCTTCCCGACCCCCAGGCCAGCTGCAACTTCACGCGCGCTTTGGTGCCGTGCGTTCAGACGCAGCCATAATGCCGTGAGTGGTTTGCCCAGTACGCCCGCGCACACGCTCACAAGAGTTGTCGGAAGTAGAAGCAAGGAGGAAAGCATTTATTCTTAGGCATTGTGCACGTGTGAGTGAGTCGCCAATTGGCCGAAGTACTTCAACTCTTGTTGAGTTTCCTTCGTGAAAAAAATTAAATGGAAAAAACGTGGTTGCGTCATCGATGCCCCCACTTTCTCAAACTTTATAGCGTACGAAGGGAGGTTGATGGCTATTTCTAAGAGGCCAAAGAGCAGATGTGGGGGGGGGGGGTTGGGAAAAGACAGAAATAGGCGATGATCGCATTAAAATCCCTCTCATTCCGTGTGTGTGTGTGACTGCACACTGGTATTGCTGTGTTATTTTCCCAGCCCTGAGCCTAGTCTGAGCAGCTCGATCGATTCTCATTGATTGTCCCTGACGAGCTGCTCCACTTTCCAGCCAATGTCAGCCTGTCTGCATTCGGGAAAGAGAGAAATTAAGGAAAATCTGCCGCCCTGGCGGTGTCATTTCCACACACTTCAGCTGGCAGACTGCCAGACACAGGGCTGCAGCAAAGAGGTGGACTGGACTACTTTAAACTGAGGATCAGCATCCACAGGATTGAACAGGAAAGTAAAGGGACACGAAATAGATGCTAGTAGTACTACTCTGTTTTAAAGCTGGTAATGAACAAAAAACTGGGCAATGTTCTCCTTCAGGCAGGGAACTTCAAACTTCCTGAAAAGTCATCTATCAGATGGCAGTTATGGGGCTGAACATGAATGTAGTCCTTTTAAAACAATGTAGCTCAGTTAGATTTGCCTATCCTATCCTCAAGCGTATTGCTTTTTGAAGATTACTTGGGTGCATGCTTACAGCTACAGCCACTACATTTTAATAGTCTTGAGGTTGCTTTATATAGAGTCCCTAGGGAGTTGGGCGGCATACAAATCCATTTAATTAAATTAAATTAAATATTGAATCATTTTATGACTGTCAAGCCAAGTTCTTTCTCTTCACCCAACCCTGCACACCCAACCCTGTTTGCAGCAACTCACTAAGGTCTCAGATAGAAGTCACTGCAAATTTTTAAGTGCCGAGAGAGTCTAGAGGTCTTCCTGTTTGAATCAACTAATACTGAAAGCCTAATATTTCTATATTGGGGGAAAATAAGCCCAAAATAAAGGAATTTATAGCATTTCCATTTAAAACAATCTCAGGTGACAATACTTGAATGATATTGAATGAGGTTTTGAAGTGCCACCAAAAGACTAAACAAATTCTAGGCAAAATAGACTGATAACCTGATTCTGTGCGAGCATCTCCAAACTATGTTCATAACAGTGATAGCATATTGTTAGGGAACAGCACAATAGTCTTTTTAGACAAACAGTAGGAGGTTTGAAATGGGATCAGTCTACATGTTCCGCCACATTTTAGCAAAAATTAGGATCTAGAACCAAGCAAAAAAAATCAAGCCATAAAGATTAAGGCTGCAGATCTACAGTATACATACCTTGGACCTATGGAACTTCATGGGAATTTGGAATAATTTATTACTTTTAGAAATACTAAATTGGCTTATAATAACAAAATATATAATAGAAATAATTGAAACGGCAGAAGTAATAATTTAAATAATTATTAATTTCAGCATTTGACTAAAATCAGGGTGAGGTCTACAGAACTAAAATTTAAAAATGTTCTCCAATGGAGCTTGTCCAAACTCCCCTGGAAGTTTAATCCACAAGTTGAGTACCACTACAGAGAATGCCTGCTCCCACCCCATAGCTAAATCAGCAGCAGCAGCAGGATGTCACCCCCTGAGTATAATCAGAAGATATTTCCATTCAGAATTGGTCAGAATAGCTGTATGTTCTGGGTTTGTTGAGCTAGATTTTTTAATGTCTAAGTTTGCTTTTTGCCACTATAAGGGGGTCTGTGAGCTTTGCCCATTGCAGGAGACAGATTGGGGCTAATGATATTTGTGTTTTCAGAGGGTGGATGAAAAAGGAAACAACCATTCTCCCCCCCCCCCATGCTAGTTGTAACTTGACACTGATAACACCAACCATTTTCAAACCACCTGGCTTCTTGCCTCTTCAGTCAGTCACTGCTTGTTATAGCGTCTTGTCTACAAAAGAGTTCTGGAACTTTTATTTTTATTTTATTTGTCAAGTACGTATTGGTAATATACATAGATATAACATTGTTTATATACATAAGATGGGTATTGATAAGAGGAAACATTAGGACAGGAACGGTAGGCACGCCCTTTACTGACCTCTTAGGAATCGGGTGAGGTCAATAATGGACAGTCTAAGGGTAAAGTTTTGGGGGTTTGGTGACGAAACCACAGAGTCAGGTAGTGAGTTTCAGACATTAACCACTCTGTTGCTAAAGTCATATTTTCTACAGTCAAGTTTGGAGCAGTTCACTTTGAGTTTGTATCTGTTGTGTGCTCGTGTATTGTTGTGGTTGAAGCTGAAGTAGTCGTTGATAGGGAGGACATTGTACAGATAATTTTATGAATTATGCTTAGGTCGTGCCGAAGGCGACATAGTTCTAAGCTTTCTAAGCCCAGGATTTCAAGTCTGGTTGCGTAAGGTATTCTGTTACAAGTAGAGGAGTGGAGGGCTCTTCTCGTAAAGTATCTCTGGTCACTTTCTAATGTATTTATGTCCGATATGCGGTGTGGGTTCCAGACAGATGAGCTGTATTCAAGGATTGGTCTGGCGAATGTTTTGTATGCTCTGGTTAGTAGTGTGATATTACTGGAGAAGAAGCTACGTAAGATTAGGTTAACAACTCTTGAAGCCTTTTTGGCGATGTTGTTGCAGTGGGCTTTGGCACTTAGGTCATTTGATATGAGTATTCCAAGGTCTTTGACAGAGTGAGGGTCGTCTGCAAGGTCTTGTCTATTCAGCTTGTATTTGGTGTTCTGATTCTTTTTGCCAATGTGTAGGACAGAGCATTTGTTGGTTGAGATTTGGAGTTGCCAGATGTTTGACCATTCTGATGCAAAGTCAAGTTCTTTTTGGAGGGTAGCAGTGTTGTCGGTGGTGTTGAAGAGTTTTACATCATCGGTGAAGAGAATGCAGTCGCTTGTAATGTAATCGCAAAGGTCATTTATATAGAGTATAAAGAGCATTGGTCCTAGTATGCTGCCTTGGGGTACACCGCTGTTAACAGGAACGGGATTAGATAGGACGCTCCCTATTTTGACCACTTGTTGTCTGTTTGACAGGAACGCAGTTATCTAGTCATGTAGGGGTCCAGAGATGTCATAGGATTTCAGTTTCAGAAGTAGCTTATTGTGAACCACTGAGTCGAAGGCTTTGCTTGATTTTCTATATTATCTTGTTTGGTTTTAATAGAGTATTCAACTTAGTGGACTGATTTTTTTTCACTGAACAACATGGCATCCCCCCCCTGATTATATATATTTAGATGTGTATTATAACTTTGTCCATGAATTTAGGCATCCCCTCTTTCTTAAGCTCCATCAGGAAGATTCTGCTTTGCATTCTCAGTAATGGCTGTGTTGTAAGGAATATCCTTCTGGGTCCGGTTCCAAGTGGGGAAAAAGACACTGGAAGCATGGTGACTGCTTGGAAAGATGGTTTTAATGGTGGACAGCAGGACCACATGGTCTGAGGTCCTGGGGAAAGGGGGATCACAAGATGTTGAAGAAGAAGAAAAGGGGGGAGATGCTGAGAGTCCCTTGGTTTTATGCCCTCTCTTGGGCCCTGCCCTGGGGCCTCCTGCTCCTGTGCAAGAAATGCACTCTGATTGGCTGTCAGACTCCCATGCAGGGGCAACTCTGTAGGCTGTCCTGAATCCCAGCCTAGTTTGAGTGCTGGCTGATGCAATCTTCCCAGGTGTCATGTGGTGAGATTCTGTTTGCTAGATGGGTCTGCCTGAAGGGGGTAGATCTTTGTTATGTAGAATAGACTGGCCCAGGCTATTAACAAAGGTGGGGGGAATGAGTGAGCTGGGCCCATTCCTTGATGGCCCATTGACAAAGGTGGGGACTACTAGGAGTGAGTCTGTTTCCTGCCTAAAAGCATGTTTCTCCATTTTCTCATCCAGCGATATTCTATATAATATTCTGGCTTTTTAATATTTGCTAAACTATTTTATTCCTCTAGGAGTGGGGTAAGTGCTAACTTCCTACAGCTGAAATATGGCCAGTCTTTTTGCCTTGGAAAGTTTACTTGTCTCTCTTCCACTGTCTGGGTAAACAGTTTCCCATCCGTGCAAAATTTTCTGCTGAGTTAAAAAATGTGAGAGTAGACCTTTTGGCTGTTTTCAAACAATATTTGTATTATTTTTTTATGATTTGTTTTGTAAATTGGAGTGCATATTTTCCTTAATAAGTAAATTCACTCATAAAATCAGAGTAATAGTCATTTCTTGATCTGCTAAAGGTCCATTTAGACTAGAATTCAATTTTTATGTGTGGTTGATCAGATGACTCTTAAAAAAAAAGATGGGCGTAACTTCCAAGCACATGTAAAAACACATTTTTAAAAACTTCCTTAGCATGTTTCTCAAAGAATTTCAAATTTTTATGTGTCCTTTTGAGTGATACGAACAATTCTCCTAGTCTTGGACTGTGTGAAAATCTATGCTAATATGTAATTCTCCTAGTGTGTTAGGTGAAGCTATTCAGCTTCTTGATTTATCTGGCTGCTGGATATGATGTAATATACAGAATATAGGTCTGTAAACATTGTAAGGCTCTGACCAATTTTCAGCTGAGAGTTTATCATATTGAGCCTGTGATGATAATAGCCATTTTGTAGCCAACAGTATAAAATACTACTAATATTTATTTATCATGGTTGCATGTCTAAATAGTTTAGTGTCTTTTGTAATCTACCTGCTTTGGAAATTTACGGTTTCAAATAATACGTCATTTATAAATTGTCTTGACCTGGATTTGTGTTATATATTAATAAGATGTGACAATTAGCCAGTTTCTAATATAGGTAGTCCTTGACTTAAGACCACTATCGAGCCCAAAATTTCTGTTGCTAAGCAAGATGGCTCTTAAGTGAGTTTTGCTCCATTTTACGATCTTTCTTGCTACTGTTGTTAAGTGAATCAGTGCAGTTATTTAATAACACAGATGTTAAGTAAATTTGGCTTCCCTATTGACGTTGCCTGTCAGAAGGTCGCAAAACATGACCACGGGACAGTGCAACTGTCATAAATTTGTGCAGTTGCCAAGCATCTGAATTTTGATCATGTGACCGTGGGGATGCTACAATGGTCATAAGTGTGAAAAATGGTCATATGACACTTTTTCCAATGTTGTTGTAACTTCGAACAGTCGGTAAATGAAATGTTGTAAGTCAAGAACTACCTGTATCCCTTTCCTGTTGAAATACTTAAATAGCTACTGTCCTGCCTTGTAGCTCTGGACTTTTTTGGGTTTCATTTAGCTGCCCAGAGTAATTTCATTGCAAGATGAGCAGCAAATAAATTCAGTGATTCAATCAATTAATCAGTATCTCTCAACTCAGGGTACTTCTATAGCACAGTACAACCTTATAGGGTGGTTAATACATGACTTTGAGTGCCATTTAAGCTGCAATTTTAATTTTAGTTATGGGACTGTGCTGTACTTGATACTGCACTATTGCTGCTTGACAGCTCCAAAGCAAAGATTAAACATTGTGCATTACTGAACTGAAGTAGAATGAAAAGCACAAATCCTGTGGTGTGGCTGAACAAATCTTTGCAAATTGTGTCTGCTAGTTCTGTTTCTACGGGAAGTGACTGTGGAATATTGTTTTTTAACAAAACATTCTTTTTTAAGCTTTCATTCCATAGCATGTGAACTGGGATTGGCAGCTTCCTTATAATCTATGCTTAAAATTGAAGCCTGTAATCAAGTGAAGGTTCCTCCTTTGGTTTGATTTAAAATGCCACCAAATCTCAGAAACTTTGTTGAATTTCATTCCTCTTAGATGATTGTTTCCTTAATTCCACTGTAGTACTTCTTTACATCTTCCCAGCCTTATCTCATTTCATCTGGCTGCTTTAAACTATATTTTTTCCTGCCTGACTCTTGATAGCAAAATGACATTTGCTAATGGTGGTAAGATTCACATTTCCCCCTTAGGTTAGGCATAATCAACAGTGCAAGATTTCTGGAACTTGGTTACATTTTGTTTTGAGAATTTTTCAATTTTATCAGTCTATAGGTATGCTTTATGTACAAATTTATATGGAAAATAAAATAATTTTGATTTAAAAGAAAATGTCATTGCTGCTTTATTACATATGTCAAAGATTTTCAAGCCTTTGATCACATTCCAGTCAAATACTTTTTCCTGACTAAACAATTCCACTGCATAAGTACACATCTAATAATTATTATTAATTTAATAATTGTTAATGACAGCCAGTTTGGTATAGTGGTTAAGACATCAAGCTAGGAAGGGTATTAATGTTGGAATTAATAATAGGGGGAATGAAAATGTTATTGGTAAATATATATGCTCCAAATAAAAACCAAAATGAATTATATAAGAAAATTCACGAAAAAATTATTGAGATAGATTGTAAGAATATATGTATAGTAGGAGATTATAATGGAATAGTAAATATTAAGAAAGACTATGTGAGTGATAAGAAAAAGAAAAAAAAGAGAAATATATTACCGAAAGCCTTTTTTGATATGGTTGAAGAATTAAATTTGATGGATGTGTGGAGGACATTAAACTCCAACAAGAAGAAATATATTTTTTATTCAAACCCTCATAAATCCTTTTCGAGAATTGATATGATATGGTCCAACAAAGAATTAAGCAAATTGATAGATAAGGTAGAGATCAGTCCGAACATATGGGTGGATCAGAACCCCTTGAAAATAATATGGAAAGGTCAAAAAAAGAAATCTAAAAGGTGGACTATGAATCCGCAGATACTACAGGAAAACGAATATCTTCAGAGAATTAAGAAGGAATTGATTTTATTTCTTGATGTAAATAAAAAACAACACACTTCCCTACAAAATTTATGGGATACACTGAAAGCTTATACAAGGGGAATAACAATAGCTTATATGTCAAAAAAGAAAAACAGAAACAACAGGAGATATTAATGAAAGAAATACGTCAATTGGAAAAAGAACTTCAAACAAAGCCAGGGGATGAACAAATTATTGAAATGTTATCATTAGGCAAACACAAATTAAATTTAATAGAACAAGCTGAATATGTAAATAATATTAAATACATGAACCAACACCTTTTTGAAAATGCAAATAAGCCGGGGAGGTGGCTGGCATATAAAATAACAAAAGAAAAAGAAAATAGGATAATCCACCAATTGCAGGATGAAATAGGGAATTTGCAAAACACCAAAGAGGAAATTAAAAAGATTTCAATTAATTATTTTGAGAAATTATATAGACAGGAGGAAATTGATCTAGATAAAATAAAGGATTATTTAAAAGAAGAAAGTATGACTGTATTGGAAGAAGAAAAAAGAGAATTGTTAAATAAAGAAATAACAGTGAGTGAATTAAAAGAAGCAATTCAAAAGCAGAAAAACAATAAGACTCCGGGTCCAGATGGTATACCAGGGGAGTTCTATAAAAATACAGAGGAATTGATAGAGCCAATACTTTTAGAACTCTATAACGAGGTGTTGTTGGAAGCTAAGATGCCTGTATCATGGAGATAAGCATATATCACAGTGATTATGAAAGAAGGTACAGATGTAAACCAAATCCAAAATTATAGGCCAATTTCACTTCTGAATGTAGATTATAAAATTTTCATGACCATTGTTGCAGGAAGAATGAAAAAAAATTAAAATGAGATAATTCATCCTGACCAAAACGGTTTTCTCCCAATGAGACAAATCAGAAATAACAGAAGAATGGTATTAAATACTGTATATTAGAATATTATGAAGCGCATCCAGAGAAACAAATTGCACTTATCTTTCTGGATGCGCAAAAAGCATTTGACAGTTTAAATTGGGAATATATGATTAGACAGATTAAAGGAATGAAATTTGGAGATAGATTCAAACAAATGATAGAAACTGTATACTCTACTCAAAAGGCAAATATAATAAATGAAGATACCACAAGATCATTTGAAATAACAAAAGGAGTCCGTCAGGGATGCCCTTTTTCACCTCTGCTATTTATCTTAACATTAAAGTCTTTATTAATGAAGATTAGAGCAAATAAAGAGATTAAAGGAACTAAGATTAGAAAAGAAGAGTACAAAATTCAAGCGTTTGCAGACCTAGTATTTTTTATTGAGGACCCAAAGGAGACAGGACAAATTTTATTTAGAGAAATAGAGAATTATGGAGAAGTAGCAGGCCTTAAAATTAATAAAACAAAAACAAAAATGATAGTGAAAAATGTAACATCAAAACAAGAAAGAGAATTAGAAGGGAAATTGGGACTACAATGTTCTAAAAAAATTAAATATTTAGGTATTTGGCTAACAGCGAGATGCTCCTCAATTAAAGAAGACAATTATGGGAAATTAATACATCAAATAAAAACAGATTTGGAAAGATAGGGAACATTACAATTATCTATACTAGGTCGAATTGCAACCATTAAAATGAATATTTTGCCAAAATTGCTTTATCTTTTCCAAACTATACCCATAAAACTAGATAACAATTTTTTTATAGATTTGAACAAAATTACAACAAAATTTATTTGGGCAGGTAAAAAAGCAAGAATAAAATTAAAAGATCTCCAGGATGATAGAAGCAGAGGTGGGATGGGGCTCCCTGACTGGCGACTTTATTATAAAGCTGCAATTTTGGTATGGATTAAAGAGTGGATTAATTTAAGAAATAAAAGATTATTAACGCTGGAGGGACATGATCTACAAAAAGGTTGGCATGCCTTCCTATGGGACAAGGAAAATAAACTGCATACATATTTCATCAGACACAAAGTAAGAGAAGCTTTGATGCAAGTATGTCAAGAGATTAAGAGAAAACATTATATGAAAGTCCCTAGGTGGGTATCCACAATGGAAGCGATAATTCATCCGAATACTTTCGATATAAATAAAATGGTTAAATATCAGCAATTTCTAGAATCTAGATATTAAACAAGGAAATCTAAAAAGTAGACAAGAATTGGAAAATCAGGGTATAATTATAGACTGGTGGCCGTATATGCAAATTCAATCACGATATAAAGAAGATAAAGAAGAGTACGGATTTGAGATAGTCCCACAACAATTAGATAAAATATTGATTGGCCCGGATGAAAAATTAATAACAAAAATTTACAAATATTTATTAGAATTTGACAGAGCAGAGGACATAGTGAAGGGAGTTATGATAGCATGGGCAAAAACTATTGGACATAGTATAGAATTAGAAGACTGGGGGAAAATTCGGAATAGAAATTATAAAATAACTAAATCAGCAAAATATAAAGAGAACCAGTACAAAATGTTTTATCGATGGTATATGGCACCTGCTAGATTAGCGAAGGTTTACCCAAATTTGGAACCAAATTGCTGGAAATGTGGTCAAATGCAAGGTACCTTCTATCATACATGGTGGTTATGCATGGAAACAAAAAAATATTGGGTAAAAATTCATAGATGGATACAGGAAATAATAGGCTTTCATGTAGAATATACTCCAGTTATTTTTGTTAGGGATTGTTAAAGGGGAATATAATAAAACAACAATATATATTATATTACATATTATAACAGCTGCAAGAATAGCATTTGCGCAATGTTGGAGACAAAAGAACTTACCCTCCAAAAAATTAGTAATAAAAAAATATTTGATTGTGCCGAAATGGAAAATTAACAATTGAACTGAAAGGACAAAAGGATTCAGAATATTACGCAATATGGAAGAAATTGTATGATTGGATTGAGAATAGAAGAATGAAAAAAGAAGAGATAAAATGCAAGTAGAAGTAAAAAGTTATAATTGAAATGTATGGAATATACTCAGATTGAAATGTAATGATTTGTAAATAATATGTAAATGAGCACAGTTATGTAAAAATTATGAATATTTGTTTAATGAGAAAAACACAATAAAATCTATTTTTTTAAAAAGACATCAAGCTAGAAACCAGGACACTATGAGTTCTAGTCCTACCTTAAATAAAAAGCCAGCTGGGTAATCTTGGGCCAGTCACTTTCCCTTAGCCCTAGGAAGATTGCAATGGTAAACCACTTCTGAAAAACCTCCCCAAGAAATTCAGAAAATGCCTTCCTTGACTCATGGTGTCACACCTCCTGCCAAAGATAAATTATTCATAAGAAAGGGTAATAAAGTTATTTACATTGTTATTTAATAAATAAATACATATTTACATAATTGTAAATATTTTTAAAATACTTATCTGAGATAGCTCTGATTCTCAAGAGGCTTGGAAATTTCAGAAAATGCTCTTACGTAGCCTAACAATTTCTGAAAAGAGCAGGAAAGCACACTCTTTGTTGCATGCTCTTTGGAGGCTCCACAGGCTGCTGCCCAAGTGTGTAAGTGCAGGGCCCTCTCCCATGACTTCCAGAGGGTCTGGAGGTCTGGCATGTCACCAAAAATGACATGGCTTGACATTTGTAACATGCATGTCGTAGGTTCATCATCACCTTATTAGAGTGCCTTCCCTGCTTCAGAGAGTAAATGTAATCACAGTTGAAAATGTGATTACACATGTGAAATCACAATTAAAAATTGAATCAATAAAACGGTGTTCAACTGTTACACGTATAATTTAGTGGATCTGGGTGGGGTCAAATGTGTAAATATAAGACTTGAGAGACAAAGAATCATTGAATTGGAATGACTGATAAAGGTCATCTAGTCCCTGCTCAGTGCAGGAGTCATTACAGTATCTCAGTAGATGATTGTCCAGTCTCAATTTAAAGACTTCTAGTGAAGTAGACTTCACTATGTCATGTTGCAATCTCTTCTTTTGGCCTTTTACCACCCCGGTGACCTTCCTCTGAACTTGCTTCAGGGTTTTGAACTGTGGTGTCAGAACTAGACTTCAGTACTTCAGGTCAAGTAGAGTGGATTATGATCTGAAGTGTATGCTTCAATAAACACATTTTTAAAAAGCAATTGTCTTTTGAACAGACAGATCACATTGTTCAACTTCCTGTTTATTGTTTACTTCTATTCAATCACCCAAATCATCTTACATGGCATTTCGTTTTTTCAGTTCTGCCAGGGGTGACATTCAAATTTCCCCCCTACCAGTTCTGTGGGTGTGGCTTGGTGGGCATGGCCAGGCCAAGCCAAGCCAAGCCACGCCCACCAAGCCACGCCCACAGAACCGACAGAAAAGTTCGGCCAAGTCTCCTAGCGCTCAACCTGGCTGCTTCTCGCCTCCTTCTCATGTTTGCTCTGTGTGTATGAGCCCGAGAAGGAGGAGAGAAGGAGTGAGTGGGAGGGGCAGGGCAGGGCCAGTCAGTGGTGCGATTTACCGGTTCTCCGAACTGTGCATAATCGCCGCCACCGGTTCTATAGAACCTGTCCGAACCTGCTGAATTTCACCTGAGTTCTGCCCCAGCTTCACAATAAAACACATGAGCTTTTAGTTATTATGCAAAATTAGTTCCCCAGCACCATTTGCAGATTTATACAAAGGCAGTATAATGCTAATGGTTTTCCTTTCAGCTTCTTTTCTTAATAACCCTTATTATTTGTCTCTGTGGTCCCACTTCAAGGTTTTTTCATTGAGCTATCCTGTATGAACTTAAAATCTGTTTCATGGTTTGACCACAGTCACTTCACATTCCTTCCAACACTCCTTACCTATGGAATTAATCTATTTCCCCCAATGTATTATTGTACAGCATCATAATTACAATATAGTTTTTGTCATTTTTTTTGTTTCTTGTTCATTTCATTTGGAAAGATTCTATTGAACCTTTTTTTGTCTACAAGATTTAGGATTTCCTGATCTTGAATTCTAGGAGAAGATCCCACATCACAGGAATAATTCTTAAAGGCCTTTTTGGGGAGTTCATTATTTGTCTATTTCTGGGCTGGCTTCTTTGAAATGCAAAACTATGGGCATAATTTGAGGCAGCTGAGACAGTCCATGTCAGGGATTAGGATCTCAGCCAAAATGGCATTAAGGTTTATAGATCATGATTAAAAGTGAAAAGCTGACAAGCAATAAAACCAGTACCTGCTTGATCTAAGTATTAGGGGGGGGGGGGAAACTAGATAAACTAAATTAAGTTGGCTGTGTAATGCAATGTTCAATGTTTTTTATCTTGCAAGGGAGTCATGGAGTTCCTATACAGTTACAATATTTGTGCCATTTCCTGAAATTACATTTCCCCAGTAAAGTACAATCCTCACATCCCCTTTCAGAATGATGCTGTGCTTGTATAAGCAGAGATGCAGAGACCTGAGGGAGAAAAATGAAATTTGAATCCTTCCTGGCCCAGTGCAAGAGCCATAGTAGTGCAGTGGTTAGAATGCAGTATTGCAGGCTTACTCTGCCCACTCCCAGGAGTTTGATCTTGACCGACTAAAGGTTGACTCAGCCTTCCATCCTTCCGAGGTAGGTAAAATGAGGACTCAGATTGTTGGGGGCAATATAAATATACATTGTTTACTGGTGTAAACCGCTTAGAGAGTGCTTGCACTGTGAGGCGGTATATAAATCTCACTAATAAACCACTTAGACAGTGCTGTAAAGCACTATGAAGCGGTATATAAATCTTAAGTGCTATTGCTATTTCCCTCAACCTAGATCTCTTATCTTCTAGGGTCCTTCCTGATAGATTTGCTTCTGTTTTTTCGCAGGGTGATTAAAAGAAAAGCTGTGATGACCCGGGGCGTGGCATGAAAGCAACACAGCCAGAGAACAGGTCTAACTCACCTTTATTGCTCCAACTTTGCCCCCAAATGTCCCCATGTTTACTACAAGTCCTGGAGCAAAGCTCTCACATGCACCGTCAGCAGGCTCTGGCCGCGAGTAGTCCAGTAAGCCAGGTTAGCGAAACAGTAACCAGAGCAAGAAGTTCAGAGAAGCAGGCAAACCGGGCAAGCCCCACAAGACAGAGCACAGTAATCTCCAGGCGTCGGCAAGTGCACACGAGGCTCCACAGATTCAACGCTTGTTCACGACAAATGCCCCTCCCACCGGCACCTCCTTACATCTAAGTCCCCAGGTGTGCCTTGTAAAGGGGGCGGGGCACTCCCCTCCCTCGTAGCCGGCTCAGTCTGCGTTGTTCTCACCTTCTCTCTTCTCTGCATGCTCTAGGATCAGGTGGGGGGTGGTCCTTGCTCTTTGCCTGAGCTCTGTCTCTCCTGCTCCTCTGTCTGCATGCCTTTCAAATCCTGAAAAGCTTTGCCCGGACTGACTCTGCCCTTCCCCAGTTTCCTCCAATGCCAACGGAGCCGCCCTCTCGATCTCTTTCGGCTCTTGTTCCAGCTCATCTTCCCCTGCAGATTCAGACTCCAGTGGAGGCATGACAAAAGTAAGTGGGAGCTGGGAAATTGAGAGACTGTGGACAGTTAGAAATTTAGTCTTCTGCTCAACTCTTTTTCACATGCAATTACTTCTTTGTTTATAGGTTGAGAAGCACTCCATTGTGAAAAATACAGTTTGATGCTATCATAAATTTTAAGAGTTTTCATAGCTTGGTACTCTAATACTATATGTCTGATTATTTCATTTGTACATTGGTGGAAGTATGGGATTCGAATTTCAACATGTTTGGAGGTCACAATAGCAGGAAAAGCTGTTCTATATGGAGACAAAAATAATTTTGGACTTATCCCGGTCCCATGAAATCTGTATTAATGAAGAAGATGGAGTAGATAGTATTGGCCAATTTTATATTCCATTGTATATCAAATGTCTTGATTGACAAAAAAGATATGATCTTAATTTCATTATGTCACCTTGTTGCATATGGGAAGGCTCATTTGGAGAATTGAAAAATCTTGCAGTGAGATCTTGCAGTGAGCAACACGACTTTTTCCATTATAAGCTTTTTTCTTTCTGACACATATCAGTGGAGTTTTTCACAATTCATATATTAATCTAACATGAAGTTAGTTCAGACTGTCCTTGACTTAAGACTCATCAGAATATTGATGGGCTTGGAAGAGTACATTATGTCTCATAAAGCACTTCTGACTGGTGTAAAATGTTGCAACCCCTCTCGTGGTCACATGACTATACACTCTATCTGGGCGCTTAGCAACCAGCCTGCATTTATGATTGGCTGCAGCATTCAGTGGTCTTTTGATTGTTATTTGGGATGGGTTTTGCTGGTTTGTACCAATTTTTGCTGCTCTAAGGCAAAAAATGCCCATTCAGAAGAATGGACTCACTTAATGACTGCACCATTTGATTAACAACCACATGATTTGCTTAACAACACCATGAAAAATGTTGGAAAAATGAGTTCAGTCATGTGAATGCCTTGACTTATGACTTCAACAACTTATGACCAGATTTCCAGGTCCAATTGTTGTAATAAGTTGAGGTCTGCCTATACTGAATCTTTCCTAGAGTGATGAATGAGAAATACAGGTAGTCCTCACTTAGTGACTGCCTTGTTTTGTGATTGTTTGCAGATTATGATTTATTTATTTATTTATTTATTGGTGTTTCTTATATGCCGCCCAACTCCCGGAGGACTCCGGGCGGCGTACAACAGAAAAAAATACAAGAAACCAATATAAATAAGCATTAAAAACAAATATAAAAATTAAAAACATCTTAAAAACATTTAATATCCATTCAGCTTCATACATACTTGGGGGTGAGCTCAAATGGATTAAGCTCTACCCCCAGCCTGCAGGAAAAGCCAGGTCTTAACAGCTTTCCGGAAGGCCAGCAGGGTGGGGATAGTTCGGGTTTCTAGGGGATGATGTAACTTTATCACCAACTCTTGCATTTAAGACTTTGCAGTCTCAATAAGTAAAGCAAAGAAAAGCTGAAGTAAGATGATAAGGATGGTCGTAGTTTCATTTAGTGACCATTTGGCTTAACAAACAAGCTACCAGTGCCAATTGTGGTTGATAAACAAGAACTACTTAGACAAATAATTTTGTTTAAGGGTGAGACCTGACTAATTCTGGAGATACTTGAAAATTACCAAAGTCATTAGAATATTCCAGTCCACTTTAGGCTGCAGAAACAGCATTGACTTGGGTGATGGATGACCCCCATATAAGAGGGGGCAGTTTTCTATTCTAGAAAGATTAGATCTATCAACCATTCCAATAACATTGATCACAAGCTTAGCTGATTCAGCTCCCTGCAATATGGCTGTGTGTGATAGTTAATGTTCTTCTCAACCAAGTTTACTGTTTCACAAGTTTAGGTTGTAGGAAGGTAAATAAAAATTACTGATTTTGTAATGAGGAACATTTCCAGATGTTGGTGAGATTTTTGTTGCCATTGAGCAGGGCAAATGTCAAACTTTTATCCACATATTAAAGTCAATTCATATTACAGTGTGGTCTCTTACTCTCACATGAGCAAGAAACCAAGTTAAAGAAGGAGTTATGAAAAAGAAATCAATTTTATTCCAAATAACTGGGTTATTAAGGAGATGAAGTTGATTCAACTTCCAGATTTCTTTCTTGTATATTAATGAAATTACTGCTATGAGTGAAAGGCACTCAAGCTATGAGTGAAGTTTCAGAGTGTTTGTCATGCCCCTGTCAGAGCCTGAATCTGCGGAGGAGGATGAGCCGGAGCTGGAGCCTACGGAGATCGAGGGGGTGGCTTCGTTGGCTTCAGAGGAATGTGGGGAGGAGCAGGACGAGGCAGCCCAGGGCTCCTCAGGATTGGGATGACTTGTTAGCAGGGAGGAACGGGGGCAGGATGACTGAGAGAGGGCAAGCAGTAGAAATGAGGAGCGACGGAGCTCAGGCGATGAGCCAAGGACCGCCCCCTTCTGATCCCCAAGCACGGAGAGTGGAGAGAAGGCAGGAACAGGCATACCCGATGACTTGGGAGGAGAGTGCCCCACCCCACTTCACAAGGGGATTGAGATTTAAAGAGACACTGTGGGGAGGGGCGTTTTTCGGGAACAAACACTGAATTTGTAGAGTTTGTGTGCTGTTGCAGACATTTGGAGTTTGCAGGACTGCTTACTTTGTGGACTCATTGCTTCTTTCTTGCTTCTTGGACTCATTGTTTCTTCCTTGCTTCTTGGACTCATTGTTTCTTCCTTGCTTTGTGGACTAAGTGCCTTGTTCCTAACTTCGTGGACTCAGTGCTTCTTCCTTGCTTTGTGGACTCATTATTTGTTCCTTGCTTCGTGGACTCATTGTTTCTTCCTTGCTTCGTGGACTTATTTCCCTGTTCCTTTGCTTTGCTGTACTGCACACAGCCAGAGGCCGTGTGTGTGTGTGTGTGTGTGTGTGTGCGTGCGTGCTTTGCTCTGGGACTTGCCAAGAACGTGGGAGCGTTTGGGGGAAACTTGGAGCATTAAAGCAGAGTCTGAACTCTCAACTGGCTGTGTGGCCTTCATGCCTTGTCCCGGGTCATCACAGTGTTGGATTGAGACAATTTTGCCGGGCAGAATAGTTTTGGATAATTCCTAAAATAAGGGATGAATATAAAATATGGCATGAACAAAGTTATAACCAAAAGCCAACATGGCTTTGTCAAAAACAGACCATGCCTAACAAATCTTATATCATTCTTTGACAAAGTGACTAAATTAGTGGACCAGTGAAATGCTGTGAACATAGTATACCTAGATTTCAGTAAGGCATTTGACAAAGTAAACCACAACCTACTTCTTAGAAAAATGTGAAATAGACAGCATCACCACCAGATGGATTAATAACTGGCTGATAAATTGCACTCAACGTGTAATCCTTAAAGAAACTACATCTACATGGAAGGAAGGAAGCAGTGGGGTACCCCAAGGTTCTGTTTTAGGCCCAGCAGTCTTTAATATCTTTATAAATGATTTAGATGAGGGAATAGAAGGAAAACTCATCAAATTTGCAAATAACACTAAACTGGCAGGAATAGCCAATACCCGAGTATCAAACTCACAGTGTCACGTTGCCGTCACATGACATTTCGTGACATTTTCCCCATTTGCGGAGCTGGGGTGGGCGTGGCCTGTGCATGACGCATCTGGTCCACGGACCACGAGTTTGACACCCCTGCCCTAAAAGATAGTACAAGATCCAGATGGAGCTCGATACACTTGAACACTAAGCCCTATCTAACAAAATGAAATTCAATTTAGAGAAAAGTAGGGTTTTGCACTTAGGCAAGAAAAACCAATGTACAAGTACAAATCAGGTAAAACCTGGCTCAATAGCAGTAACTGTGAGAGGGATATTAGACAGTCATTTGTGGACAGTCATTTCAATATGAATCAGCAGTGTGCTGCAGCTGCCAAAACAGCCAATACAATTCTAGGCTGCATTAACAGGGAGAGAATCAGGGAGAGAAGTGATACTACCGCTTTATAATGCCTTGGTAAGACTACACTTGGAATACTGCATCCAGTTTGGTCACCACAATATAAAAAAGAGACTTTGGAAAGCGTGCAGAAAAGAGCAATCAAGATGATTGAGGGGCCTGGCCCTGGAGGCTAAAACATATGAAAAATGGTTGCAGGAATTGGGTATGTCTAATCCAATGAAAAGAAGAACTAGGGGTGGCATGTACAGTGTTCCAATATTTGAGAGACTGCCACAAAGAAGAAGGGGTCAATCTATTTTCCAAAGCACCAGAAGGCAAGACAAGAAGCAATGGATGGAGAAACTGATCAAAGAGAGAAGCAACCTAGAACTAAGGAGAAATTTCCTGACCATAAGAACGATTAATCAGTAGAACTGCTTGCCTTCAGAGATTGTGGGTGCTCCAAGACTAGAAGTTTTTAAGAAGAGACTGGACAGCCATTTGTCTAAAATGGTTTGGGTCTCCTGCTTGAGCACGGATTTGAACTAGAAGACCTCCAAGATCCCTTCCAATTGTGTTTTTCTGTATTCTGTATTTTCCTAATGTCCCTCTTTTATTTAGTAGAAAAATAGAGAACTCAGATTCAAACTCAATCCCTAAGATGTTCTAATAACAACAAAAATAACTGGTAGTGTTAAAAATAGGAAATGCTGTAAGTCAAATGGTCCAGAAATGTAGAAACAAATAAAATACTCCAGCAATGTTATGTACAGTGAAAGTTATCACAAGTACTATTGAACTTGGATATATCTTAAAATCAGACTGCAGTGTCAGAGGGTCAGTGAAACCTACATCTTGCTGAGATGTTTGGAATTATTCTAGAACTTTGTTCAAAGATGATAGATTAGACACAGGCTTGCTAAATATTCTTGAGCCTCCTTTCTAAATCTTATATCTTGCTTTCTGTTTGCTTTGTGTTATTGCAATTTGCTTCAGGAACTAACTGACCATTGCTTCTGTCATTTGTCACATTCTGAGAGGTAAGACATCATAATTTTCATTTCTTTTGGCTATTCATTAGGTGAATTGTTACAAGATGTCATCATATGGAGCCTTTAGATATGTCCTTTACTTTCCTTATTGTTTGATTTGGTGCTTGGTTTACCACCATGGCTAACCAAATACATGTTGGTGATTGAGACAAAGGATAAAGTGCCCCTGCCAAACAGAACTGGCATCATTCAAAATACCTGAGTGTGGAAGACCAGCTCAGCACAGTCTGGATAGGCTTCCTCAACCAATCAGGCTCTACTTTCAATAAGGGGATTGGCCTTGGACTGCCACCACTCCTTCATATCAGTCAGCATCTCCTATTTGAGGGAACAGAATGAAAGAGACTGTCATGTTTAACACCTGATTTACACAATGTTCTACCTAGTCAAAGCATATGTTTGCGCTTTCTACCTTTAGACAGTTGAAAGATTCACCATTATGGAGCAGAAAATGTAAGAAGAATCACCCATCTGATTAGATTACTGTCAGCACTTGGGTAGATGAATTGGAATGTAAAGGGAAGAGAATATCCAAAATGATCTAAAATTCAGAAACTGGGGTGGTATTCTGGCCACACAAAAATAATGTAATCAGTGGTGGGTTCCTACCAGTGCGGTCCACTCTATAGCACCGGTAGCGGCTGATGACATCACAGTACCGTTGCGGTCGGTTGCCGGTGCCTGGGTGCCGCAATTTTTTTAAAAAAATTCTTCTGCGCATGCCCAGAAGCAGAGTTTCCGGCACTGCTCATGCGCTGCCTTCCTACCCCACAGTGAGTCCAAGCAGGGGAGGATGGCTGAGGGAGCGCGTGAGACGCTGAAAGAACGGGCGGCAGGAGCTATCTCCATTCCCCTCCCTTCAGCAGTCCGAGAAGCCACAAACGCGCGGTGATGATCCTAGGCATTTTCGCATGTTTGAGGCTTCTCGAGCTGCTGAGGGGAGAGGGAATGGGCAGCAGGATCTATCTCAGTTCCCCTCCCTTCAGCAGTCCGAGAAGCCACGCCCACCTGGTCACATGGCTGGCAAACCACACCTACAAAATAAGACACGCCCACAGTGTGGTAGTAAAAAAATTAGGAACCCGCCCCTGAATGTAATGCATCAGAGTGGATGTGATTAGCTGATGAAAAAGTGGAAAACAAAAAGTATCACATATTCCCTGTATCAGTTGAGGCAATCTGTGGTGTTGCCAGCAAACAGAACAAACATAGCCTCGGCCCTATGTGCACAACTGAAAATTCTCCCATGGGGTCTTCAGAATATAAATATGTTGTAGCCCTGCAAGAAGGATGAATTTATTGGAGAGACAAGTCACAGCTGTATTCCTCCGCAGCACTGTCAATGATTTATAGAAAAAGAAAGCTGATTTCAGGAAAAGCTTGACCTTTGTGTTTACCCAGTCAGTCTAGTCAGAATATAGTACACAGAAAGTACTCACCAAGTTGAGATGGAGTTAAAAATTAATGACTTACAAACTTTTGAAAAAAAGTTGTAAATGTGTAAACATTAAATATTTCAAAAACATACATATAGAATTGATTCAATTTTAGGCTCATTCCAGCAATTTACTATGGTATTAAGAAATTACCTCAATTATATCCTTAATGTTCCTCCAATTTATGACAGAAGCAGTTTATTAAATGAAGCAAGTGGCTTTGGGCCCATAGCTCTATTTTTAATGAGATAATTGAAAGAAGCCAAAACTGGGTGCCATCCTGACAGTAGATTTAGGCCATATAGAATAACTTTGTCTTTACATTAGCTTCATTCCTCTAGTTCAGCGGTTCCCAACCTGGGGGTAATTACCCCCAGGGGGGTAAAAACGCTATTCTTTAGGGGTAAAAAAGGCATCCACTAAATTTTAGTGGATGCCTTTTTTTTGTTGGTAATAATAAAAAAATACAGTACAGTAACGCATTTGGTTCATGTGGCATATGCTCTTTCTTGCTAGTGAAACAGCAGAGTGCTTTGAGTGTGGGAACGGGGTGAAAAGGAGGCACGAGGCGGGACTGCCGCCCGCGCCAAAGGCTGAGTCCTGAGTCACGGCGTTTCACGCATGCGGAATCCGCCGCGCTCGAAAATAGTACTCGGCATGTATAAACCTGTTTGAACTGAGAGCGGTCGGGCACTTGTTCCGACGCATTATCGCATTTGCGCTCCACAATCCGCATACGCCAGCGGTTCCCAACCTGGGGGTCGGGACCCCTTTGGGGGTCGAATGACCAGTTCCAAGGGGTCACCCCGGCATCCTCAGCTCCCCCCCCACTGCCACAAGCCTGGCCATATCGCGCCCCACAACCCGCGCCCCCACCGCGCTCCACCCCGCTGCCGCCATTTGGGTTATTTTACCGTCTGCGCATGCGCAGCACGCCTTGCGCATGCACAGAGGGTAAAAGAACCCAAATGGCAGCGGCAGGGTGGGTCACGGTGGGGGCGCGGGGGCGGGGCGTGGGTCGCGGTATTAGGAAGGTTGGGAACCACTGCTCTAGTTCTCTATTTTTAATACATTTTTCTATAGTATGTAAATATACTGTAGGTAAATGCATGTATACACACCAATGTATTCACTTAAATTATGCAATTCATCATATAACTAGCTAATGAATTTTCCATTGCCTCTTCATTTTCTCTTGTATAGATAAGTATAGATAAAATAAGTAAGTTCCAGAATAGAATCAGGAGATGAAAGACAATTTAAGTCACTGATACATTGATTCATGATTTAAATCACTAAGAAAATTAATGAGTTCATTAATTTCAATAAATTTTATTGTTTTTGTTCTATTTTTCCAAAACAAAATGATACAAACTAAAAAAAATATTGAACTAAAATGACAAACAAAACTGAAAAGAAGAAAATAAATTGAAAGGGTTCATAGAGTTACTAATGTTTATAGATACATGAATTTTTGTGCATGTTTGTGTCTATAAAATATATAATACAATCTTAAAAATGTAAATCCTTTTTAACCATCCATATTTTTGCCTTGAATATCATTAATGTAGATTCTTGTAATATGAAAGACGTTATTCTTATAGCTAATACATTATGAATAAATTTGTGTAATTGTAAAACTCTCCTTTGTAGCATCATTTTTTCAGACAAAGCTTTTAAATATAATTGATGCAATGAAAGTATATTTTTCCCAATTTCTGCAATAATAAGCTTAGCAACTAACAACAGGAACTAAATCCATTTCTTATTCTCCACCAATCTATTTGTGTTAGAAAATTTGGACAATAAACCACAAATAATTTGGAAACACAACCAAATTTCAACTAACAAGATGAAATAATTTAATATTGCCACCAGCAATGGCAAATCAACACAATCCAGAAAAATAAAAATTAATTTGATACAATTTTAGCAGAGGGAATGATCAACTATGGATTAAGTACATAGTGAGTTCCTGATTAACTTGCTAAATAGAGTTGGAAGAAACACTATATCACAAAAGTTTCAATGAAATCTGTTATCCTCCCAATTTTTAAAATATTTTCAAGAGAATCAAGCTTAGTCAAAGAATTGTAAAAATTGAAATTCCGTTTCTAGTAAATTAAGTAGTTATACATCATTCTTCAAATTTATTTATGGTCTAATTGATGCAAAACAGGGGTGAAATGCTACCGGTTTGGACCGGTTCGGGCGTACCGGTAGCAGCGGCCGCTGGTGGTTCACCGAATCAGTAGCGACAGCTGGCTGGCCATGCCCCTGAACCGGTATGCCGGTCGCCGGTCGCTCACCCTGCAAGAGGATGTCCCAAGGCTGCACATGCGCTCTGGCCCTATCCTGGCCAGCCTGATGTCATGCTGGAGCATCAGCAGTCCAATGTGGTGCGCATGTGCAGCAGCCCTGGGAGTCGGGACATCTGCTTGCCATCCCGGAGCACCGCCACCGCAGCAGAAGGTAAGGCCGACACTGGTGGTGGGGGAGGAGGAAGACCTGCTGTGGTTGTCCGACTGCCGCCCGCTTGCCTTCCCCTCCGCCGCCACCGCCGCTCTCAGCCCAATAGCAGCAGCAGCAGAAGGTAAGGCTGACTCTGGCGGTGGGGGGGAGGAAGACCCACTGCGCTCGTCCAACTGCCGTCCACTTGCCTTCCCTTCCGCCTCGGGTCCCGCTCCCCGCATCCAGCCCATGACGAGGAATGCGCCGCTTCTGGACCGCCCCCCCGCCCTCGGCCTCCCGAAGGGCAGAGTGTGCTCTGCCACCACCGCTGGTGCCGGCACCATGGCCGTGCAGGAAAAATCCCCAGCATGGCGCAGTTCCGCCGCTGCTGGCTCTCCCAAACAAGCTCTCTGTCATCCCGGAACTGCGCCACACCGGAAAACTCCCTGGCACGGCACAGTTCTGGGATGGCGGAGAGCCCAGGCAAGCTCTGCCCCCACTGCCGCTGGTACCGGCACTGCAGCCATGCAGGAAAATTCCCCGGCACGGTGCAGTTCCATGATGGCGAAGAGCCCAGGTAAGCTCTGCCCCCACCACCATCGCTGCTGCTTCTGGGCGTGTCCGCGCAGGAGAACTCCCCAGGAAGGGCTCTGTCTATGTGCCCAGACCGTGTGTGTGTGTGTGTGTGTCAGAGAGAGAGAGAGAGAGAGAGAGAGAGAGAGAGAGAGAGAGAGAGAGAGAGAGAGAGAGAGAGAGAGAGAAGGAAAGAGGAAGGGGAAAGAGAGACAAGAAAGAGAAAGAAAAAGAAAGGAAGAAAGAAAGGGAAAAAAGGAAGGAAGGGGGAGAGAGAGACAAGAAAGAAAGAAAGAAAAAGAAAGAAAGAAAGGAAATAAGGAAATAAAGAAGGAAAGAAGGAAATAAAACTTATGACCACAATTGAGCCCAAAATTTTGGTTGCTAAACAAGAGCGTTGTTAAGTGAGTTTCACCACATTTTACAAGTTGGCCACACCTACCCGGTCACCTGACCACCAAGCATGCCCACCAGGTCACATGACCACCAAGCATGCCCAACGAGTCACCTGACCGCCAAGCCATGCCCACCTGAAACCATGACCACCTGTCCTCCAAGCCACACCCACAAAATAAGCCACGCCCACAGAACCCGTAGGGAAAATTTTTAGATTTCACCGCTCATTGCAAAACTGTTATTTTATGATGGAAAGAATGATTCATTGCAATTATTTCTGCAAGATATATTTATTAATAACAAGATTCCCATCTGTAATTAAATCTCTAATTCCATACAATTCCTCACTTTCCCATTCAACTGTTTAATTTATCCATAAATTCAAAAGAAAAATGATCAAGGAATGGGAAAAAAGGAGAAGGGTTGGACACTTCCACCTTCTCCAAACTGCAGGAGAAAATAAGGTATTGGTAAAAACAGGTCAAACATCCCCTTTCCTAATTACCTTTCCAGGGACTTGGAAACCAATAAATCCTGTTAGCAAAACCATAAAACGCTTACAAGGCCAAGAAACTTGATAAAGATGGGAAAAGATACCAGGAGAAGAGCAATGACTCTGGAAAGCAAGGCTAGTATATAGATAAACCCATAAAAGTAACTCTTGAGAAAGTAGCTATGTTTATTCTCTCAATTCACAATTGTTTTGGTATTTCAACCTCGTTACCTCATAAAATCCACTCTGTAACTGAACTCACTAACCATATGCACCAACCATATATATGTTCAACCCAATATTATTGAGCAATCATCATATGTATATTCTAATTAGCATAACTCTGTATAGAGAAGTTGCATCTTCTTCCTTTCTGAGTCTACTTTTGCTATCTCTGATACTGTAATAATTTATGGATTAATAGAAGGATGTACCAGTCAGGATAATTTGTGAGAAAACTTTTGCAAAAAGATCTAGAGTAAATTTTAAACATGGAACCAAGAGATATTAATTCTTACTGTCAAAGAAGAATGTTACCATCTTTACTAATTCGAAGTCCAGTGCTAACTCATTTTCAACCCACAATGTAAAAAAATTAAACAATTATGTTAATTCATTTTCCTAACTGAAAAAAAAATCTGTTTCAAATTTGCTATTACTAAACTTCACCGTACTTTGGTTTATCCAGAGTTGTTTATTATGCGTAAATAGTAATGTAGAAAAACTTTTTGCTGTAAGTGAAATCGAGCTATTTGCAATGGGATTTGGACTTCTTGAAACAGTAACAAAATTTTAGAATGAATATTATGCTAAAAAATAATGATAATTGATTTAAGCTTTCAATTATTGAAAGTTCTGTTAAAGGTTGACTTATTAAAACTTTTTTAATTTTATGCAAAAAATAATTACATTTTTTTAATTGATGCCAGACCTTTGTAATAAATACTTTTAAATATCTATTCTAGACCCTCCCTGAACTAATAGGAAATCCTGAAATGTACTGACGTTGTTGTTTTTTTCAAATTACCAGTCTAAATTATATGTAGATAATTCAAATTACAATTGAAATACCTATGTGGATTTTTAACAAAACTGAGTAGATCATTTTCATTTGACTGGTTATCATCTCCAAAAAGATTAATTACATTTTAAATATTACAGCATGATAACTCACTATGTGTATATATGAGTAGGAAATATAAATGCGTAAAACTCCCAGCACTATACTGAATTGCCTTTTATGAGATAAGCATTCAACTATCTTGTCTGGAGCATTCCCTCATTTTCTTGCACCTGGTGAGTTTGATAGGTAAGGAAATTTTTTTCAAATGAGTTATGAAGACAAAAATGCTAATGGCAAGAACTCAGTAGAAGTTTGTAGATATTAAACATTCATATAATGTAAAAGGAAGTAGAAGTGTAATGGGAGGTAATAATTGCCCCCCCCCAGCTAAAAATCAGAAAGACCATTGGTTATGCATTAAAGTTTATGTCCTTCATTGTCTATGTCAGGGGTCTCCAACCTTCACAACTTTAAGACTTGTGGACTTCAACTCTGGGAGTTGAAGTCCACAAGTCTTAAAGTTGCCAAGGTTGGAGACCCCTGGTCTATGTATTAATGTAAGTGTGTTTCCTCTGCCCCCCCAAACTCTGAAATATTAATTTCAACTATGAATACATAAAAACAACTTTGTCAAATAGGTGTAACAGAGATCCGATGGGATGTTTCTCACAATTGGAATATTTTATGGCAATAGACAAGAGAAGTAGCAGCAGATGCCAAGATCGTTCTCTTGGCAAACAAAATAATGATCCCCGATGTCCTCTGAATGGGTACATGCCCCAAACTTGTCGACTCAGATCTAGGAAGAGTTTTATGGCAAGAACAAATATTTTTGAAGACACACAGGAGCAAAACCAAATTAGAAGAGGGAGGAAAGAATTTACAGAACAAGGAATAATCCCAGAAGAGAATATGGCTGAGGAATCTGATCTCCCTTATGTTACTTGGAAAACATTGAAGAGGTTGAGGGTAGGAGTGCCTAAACGTAGGACCAATACAGGTAGTCCTTGACTTACAACAGTTCATTTAGTGACCATTCAAAGTTACAAGAACACAGAAAAAGTGATTTATAAACATTTTTTTACAGCTACAAGCTACAACCTTTGCAACATCCCCATGGTCATATGATCAAAATTCAGATGTTTGGCAACTGGTTCATATTTATGATGGTTGCATTGTCCCAGGCTCATGTGATCAGCTTTTACAACTTTCTGACACACAAAGTCAATGGGGAAACCATGATTCACTTAGCAACCAGGTTACTAACTTAACAACTGCAGTGATTCACTTAACAACTGGGACAAGAAAAGTCATAAAATGGGGCAAAAATCAGTTAACAAATGTCTTATTTAACATCAGAAATTTTGGGCTTAATTGTGGTCATAAGTCGAGGACTGCCTATATTCTCAGGTGGGTATTTCTGGTGGATAACAATATGCTGTGCAAATGTCGTGAGATGCAGAATCTGTCCATTTGTTGATCTGTCGATTACTACCAGCAGAATGCACCGAAAGTGATTTGTTTCTGGCCAACGATAAAGCCAAAAAGGTGGGCTTGTTTTGGCAGTTTAGGGTTTGATCTGGACACAAAATAAATAAATAAATGGTAGTAGATGGATACAATCTGTTTGAAAGGAACAAAAGGAATAGAAAGGGAGCAGTCATATTGTATGTTAAAACATCCACACTTGCTAAGAAATCTAGGTGAATGAACTTGGTGGTACAATAGAGAGCATATGGACTAAAATAAGTAGCGGAATTAATAAAAGTGATGTGTTAAATCCTTGATTTAATGAATCTTGCTTAATAGACTTTAATGAACAAAATAGAAAACCCCCACTGGGACATTAGCAATAGATAAGAGAGAGAGAGGGAAGGTGCTGGGAAGACAGGGAGGGGGGGGGAGTCAGTGGGATTTGACATGCTTGGGAGCCACTGAGGGAAATGGGGATGATGTGCACCAACCTTATTCTACTTCTTCCCCTTGACCTACTTGTTATTGGGCAAGATTAGGATAAATATTTGATTGGACAAACATTCATCTGTAATGGATACAACTTCTACTCATTAATCCAGTGAATCAAGACTTTGCTGTGTCCTAATTAGCTCTGTTAATAAAGATGAAGGAAGTCACAAGAGGATCGGCTGTTTTTGCCTTGATACTAACCAATACAAGGTATTGATTGAGGAAGAGAGAGCAGGAAAGTGGAGGGAAATGATAATATTATATTGGAGTTCTTGATTTAAAGGAATATTAAATTGAGTATAATCTTGGACTTCAAGAAAATAATTTTTAATAAATTGAGAGCAGTGATGTATGGGAGCTGTGCCAGGAAGAACTGCAAACGTTTGTGACAGGAGCCAAATGTGACTGCAGAAAACAAAATTCTGAAACCTGGCAAATGGAAGGAGAGACACAGGACCCAGAATATAGTATGGACAAGTGATTTAGAATTAAAGTTGCCAATGATTAGAAAGGCCAAAGCTCTGAATTTGAAGAAGGAATATAAGAACAATAAAAAGAGCTCCAGCAGATCCAGTATGCTAAATATAAAAAGAAGAGAAATTAATCAGCACACTAATTCACCAAAGAAGGTAGTAAAACAGCTAATAAGTTAAAAAGAGAGAAGAACAGCTCAACTCTTAACTTTGGCTTGATTTTTGCTGAGAAAAAAGTCTGTCTGCTATGAAGCAACAAGCAAGCAGGACGATGGGGGCAGGATTGAAGATTGAAATTAAGATAAACTTACCGGTAAGTCAAGGAAATCCTGCCTGAGTTAAATCACAAGACCTGTAAAAAAAAGTTGGGGCTTCTGTTGCCCTTGACCTTCTGCTCTTCCCTTCCTGGCAGATGCTGCTGCAAAACTGGTTCTCTTCCTAACAGAGCAGGTTGGCAATGGAACCACTGCTCCGCAGAAACAGTAGGTCTTGTCACTTTTACCATTTCTCTTCCAACCCCAAGCCAAGGAGATGTGACCAAAGTTAAAAAGTGAAAATGCCTTTTCCCTAATTAAAAATGATGGCAGTTTAAGTGCAGCAACTGCTAAGTCAATCTACAGAGGCCTGGGACATCTGAGGGCTATTACTTGGTTACGTCTACTGAGACATAAACTGGCAGTAAAATTTGTTTACATAAAATTGTATTTACTTCATTAAAAAGCACTAAATATTAAAAGAAACACAAAGGAGGTGATGGATTTAGAGAAAAGGGCCAAAATTTCAAGAGCATCTATAAATAAAAAGACAATGAGCAAATGAAAATTGAATCTCAGGGAAAATATCTAAGAAAAGAATCACATCCAAGAGGAGAGGAAGGGAGAGTCAAGACTTAGGCAACTTTCTTTCCTAAAATCCTGCAATTTTCCCCTCCATTTTAGAGCACTTACTGTCTTTTTTTCCAACCACCATGCTCCCAAGAAAACTGCAACATAAAGTATCCAGAAAATTTCTCTGTGGCTACTTAATCTTAGTTGAGTGAGAATGATGTTTGCTTAGGAATTTAGCCAAAAGTCTTTCCTGGGTTTCTTGCTAGAGGGGGCAAGAATTTGGTTACAGTCATTTGTGTTGAGTGTGTACTGTAATGGGCTGTTCAAATAACCTTGGGGAAGAGCCATAGTCAAGGCAACAGTCAAACAAGGGAAATCTGAAACCACAGCTGATATGAACTTTGAGAAAGTGAATAGACTTGACTCTTTCCAGTTCTTAATTTTAAAATTTCAAGATTCTGTTACTGTAACCCTATAATAAAAGTGGATTTAGAATACATGACTCTGGTGTTCAATTCTGGTCTACCCCAAAGGGCTGACAAATATGTGTATGTGTTTTCCTCTAAAGCAGTGGTTCCCAACCTTCCTAATACCGCGACCCACGCCCCGCCCCCGTGCCCCCACCGTGCCCCACCCTGCCGCTGCCATTTGGGTTCTTTTACCCTCTGCGCATGCGCAAGGCGTGCTGCGCATGCGCAGACGGTAAAATAACCCAAATGGCGGCAGCGGGGTGGAGCGCGGTGGGGGCGCGGGTTGTGGGGCGCGATATGGCCAGGCTTGTGGCAGTGGGGGGGGAGCTGAGGATGCCGGGGTGACCCCTTGGAACTGGTCATTCGACCCCCAAAGGGGTCCCGACCCCCAGGTTGGGAACCGCTGGCGTATGCGGATTGTGGAGCGCAAATGCGATAATGCGTCGGAACAAGTGCCCGACTGCTCTCAGTTCAAACAGGTTTATACATGCCGAGTACTATTTTCGAGCGCGGCGGATTCCGCATGCGTGAAACGCCGTGACTCAGGACTCAGCCTTCGGCGCGGGCGGCAGTCCCGCCTCGTGCCTCCTTTTCACCCCGTTCCCACACTCAAAGCACTCTGCTGTTTCGCTAGCAAGAAAGAGCATATGCCACATGAACCAAATGCGTTACTGTACTGTATTTTTTTATTATTACCAACAAAAAAAAGGCATCCACTAAAATTTAGTGGATGCCTTTTTTACCCCTAAAGAATAGCGTTTTTACCCCCCTGGCGGTAATTACCCCCAGGTTGGGGGGTAATTACCCCCAGGTTGGGAACCGCTGCTCTAAAGTGACCTTTACAGCTTGACAAGCTTGCTATCTGTTACAAATAAGTAAGTAATATTCAGGTTGAAATTTATATATTTGGAGTACAGGTAGTCCTTGACTTACAACAGTTCATTTAGTGACTGTTCAAAATTACAACTGCACTGAAAAAAGAGACTTATGACTGTTTTTCACACTTACAACCATTGCAGCGTCCCCATAGTCACATGATCAAATTTCAGATGCTTGGCAACTGGTTCATATTTTTGAACCGTTGCTGTGTCCAAAGCTCATGTGATCCCTTTTTGCGACCTTCTGACCAGCAAAGTCAATGGGGAAGCTAGATTCAGTTAACAACCATGTTACTAATTTAACAAATGCAATGATTCACTCAACAACAGTGGCAAGAAAAGTTGTAAAATGGGGCAAACTCACTTAACAAATGTTTCACATAGCAACATAAATTTTGGGCTCAATTGTGGTCATAACTTGAGGACTACCTTTATACCATTTAAAAAATTATTTTATGGCACTATTTTCTCTATTAATATTATGCTATAGTTTTACATTTATTAATTAATTTAGTGACTTTCCTATTTAGAAAATGACAGCCAATTTGGTATAGTGGTTTAGGTGCTAGTCTAAATTTGATTTGTAATCCTATTTTAGGCATGGAAGCCAACTGCTTTGACACATTTAACAAAATTCTAAGTAGTTTATCAATCATACTAGTAATAAAATACTTTTGTTTGTTTGTCTCTGGACTGCAGAAGGTAATAATTTTGAAGAATATTTTCCAAAATTCTCCTATCAGGATTCTGTCATCTTAGACAACTTACTATTTAACTTCAAAGCAGTCTCTTGGGGCTGTTAAATGTATTGAGAAAATGGGGTAAGGATGAAAGAGTTTCTTTTTATGCCATTTCCTTAGGCCTAAATTACTGTCTGAACTGACAGTGCTATTTCCTAGGTCAAATTAACAGCTCCACATGGCTGCTTTGTTAAAATAAATAAGTAAATAAAACAAACTACAAAGATTTCCAATCATAGATTTGAATAACTTTTTAACTGACTAACTTTCCTTCATTAATTGTTAATTCCCAATCATTTTTTAGGTTCTTGAAAAATTTACTTTTGATATCGATGAACATTTGCGTTAATTTGCTTAATCTTCTCCCATCTTACACATATAGTATAAATATTCTAAAAACACCTTAACTCTATTAACTCTCTTTGGCTTTAATCCCTGAATCAGAGTTTTTCAGGCAAACCTAAAATATATTAGTTAGAGCTCCTTCCAAAAGAACTCTTATTTATGCAACCCATCCTTCCTCATTCAGAGAATGTCACACAGAGTTCAGACAGTTAGATCTTAAATTTCCATACTTTCATTTGGCTGCTTCTACTTTCCTAATGATCTCATATAATATATGTGGGTATGTGGGTATATGCATATTTATTTGTTTGTTTGTTTGTCATGTTTATGTAGTGTATATTGGAGGTGGTGATCCTTTGAGAGCTGTATGTAATGAAATTTCATTTTAATTTATGCTGATTAGTGTACATTTAAAGTTATTCTAAGTCTAAGTCTCTAAAACCTATCACCGTCTTGGGCAGTAAGGCCCAGTAATCTTTCTAAAAAAGGAAAGCCAGCTTTCCTTCCCCTGCCACACCCATCAAGCCACGCCCATCAAGCCACACCCACCAAGCCACACAACGCCCACCAAACCACGCCCACAGAACCGGTAGTAAAAAAAATTGAATCCCATCACTGATGTATATCTGATAAAGACTGAAATGTTTCATTTTGAATCATGTTTGTGTGGTTTCTTCTTGCTTACCATGCAATTCTGTTATTTTATTTTTGGCTAGTTTCCTTTTTCAACAGACTTTCTTTCTTTCTTTCTTTCTTTCTTTCTTTCTTTCTTTCTTTCTTTCTTTCTTTCTTTCTTTCTTTCTTTCTTTCTTTCACATAAAATGCACACATTTTGACAGATTAAAGAGATATCTCACAGACAAAAGATAGAAAAAAACAAAGCAGATACCTACTAGCAAAATACAAATAAAAGAATAGCAATCCCCCGCCTTTCGGTAACCAATTTCCCCATTTCTTTGCATTCATTTCCCCAACTGTTAATCACTACCGGTACCTAAATATTTGTGCTATACTTGGAGCCTTAACATTGGAAATTATTACTTCTACCATGTTTCCCCGAAAATACAACCCACTCCGAAAATAAGCCCAAGCCCATTTTGGGGGGGGGGGGCTAATATAAGCCCTACCCCCCAAAATAAGTCCTAGTGAAGGGGGTGGGCGTGGTGGAGCATAGGAGGCACCCCTTCCCTTCCCGGGTCACTTTATGACTGCTTGGTCCCTTAACTGCAGCCTGTGGATCAACTGAGCCAGCTGAATTGCAGGCAACACTATTTGAAAGGGTTTCCTCTCCACCGTTTCTCTTTCTCTCTCTCTCTCTCACACAGAAATTTGATGAGAAATGGCGGAAGGCAACCGGGTAAGGGGACTGACCCTCCCCCGCCTCCAGCTCAGTGCCTGCTCAGGGTGGCACTCCGAGGCCCGGCTTCTGCGTGGGTGACCCCCGCCTGGCCAAACGCAAGAAATGGTGGTGGGGTGGGGGTGGCACCATGCTGTGGCCCCTGCACACTTAGCCCCCATTGTCCAACCTGGTGCTCCAACTCCGCTGCACATTCTGCAAGCAAAGACAGGCGGTAAGATGGCAGCTGGAAATGATGAGGCTTTTCATCTCTCACCTCTGAAAGAAGGAAGAAGGAGGGAAAGGTAGAATGGTCACTCGAGGGCTGCCTCTTAGCTGGCTGCTCCCCGGGTTTGCTCGCAGGAACCCAGCGTGGAAGGAAGGGTCTGTTTCTTGTATACGTATTTGTCCTGACCCTCCCATCCCCTTTGAAACTGGCCTCCCTCATCAGAGGGAGGAAGAAAGCTAGGTTGGGCTGAAGCAGAGGAGAAATGGGGGGGGGGAGAAGCTGCGCAGCTAAGGACGAGGGGCTTGCCAGCATCTCCACAAGACCTCTCGGGAGACACGGCATACAAAAAGTAAAGTGTAAAAGCCGGTCCTACAGGTACCAAATCAGCAGCAGCACCTGAATCAAAACAAAGTCCGGGCGCCCTTCCCATTTGTTGCCCCCCCCCTTTTGGGAAGCATTTCACTGCTGCTGGTGTTATTCAGATTACATCCTGGCATGTTTTGGAAGGGAAAAGGCACAGCTGCTGTTGCCCATGCTGGGGTTTGCAGGGTGGCAGCAAGAGACTGCAGGATTTATTTTTTATCTCCCTTTCAAAACATACTGGGATGACACCGGCAGTGGCGGAGGTAGAGGGTAATCCAATCAAACATACTTACGTGTGTGTGTGTGTGTGTGTGTGTGTGTGTGTGTGTGTGTGTGTGTGTGTGTGTGTGTCACACACAGACACAGACACACACACACACACACACACACACGCTTGATCTCTCACTCTCTCTCCCTTCCTTCCACTCTGAGGTTTTGCATGGAGGAGCAGATTGCTTCCCGCAGGGTTGACCTCAGCACCTGCTTTGGACAGCAAGCAGAAGAGCTTTGCTCTTTTTCTCCAGGGCCTTTGAAATTGCCGATTAGTGTACATTTTCTTTTCTGCCATAAAATTCTGGGCTCTGGCAGCGGGGCTGCTTCATCCTTTCCCTGGGAGTGTCTTGCCAGCATCCCCTTGATGGCTTTCCCCTCCCCCCCCGCACAGTTCCCAGGGAGGGAGAAGGGGCGAGAGAGGAATGGGGAACAAACGGAGAGGACGCCTGGACTCGTGACGTTTTGTTTTGTTTGCACGCCGTGTCTCCTAAAAGGCCTCGTAGAGAGGCGGGTGAGCCCCTCATCTGTGATGACCCAGGGCACGGCACAGAGATATTACAAACAGCTGGCAGTTCAAACCGGCCTTTTTAATGCTCCAACTCTCCCCCAAACAGTTTCTGGTCGTAATTAGGTTAGCCCAGCTCTGTCTTCATGGCAATAAATCCAAATTTATCTCACAAAACAAGAACAAAGCAAGGAGTTCAGGGAACAAGAATCAGTCCAGAACGACACACAGGAATGCAAGAATTCTTGGCAAGTTCAAACGTTGGCACACAACACTCCAGGAACTCAGCGTTTGTTCCCGACAAATGCCCCTCCCCACAGCGTCTCCTTAAGTCTCATTCCCCAGGTGTGCCTGGTGAAGCTGGGCGTAGCCCTCTCCTCATTAGTGGCCTCCTCCGTCGGAGCTGATCCCTCCTCCTCTGCACTCTCCAAGCTCTTGCATCAGATGGGGGTGGTTCATGCTCCTCGGCTGAGCTCTATTCCTCCCTGCCTGCAGGCCTCGCTAATTCCGAACAGCCTGGCCTGGCCTGATTCTGCCCTTCCCCAGTTTCCTCCAAGGCCAACAGAGCTGCCCTATCACTCACTGTCAGTTCTTGTTCCAGCTCATCTTCCGCCGCAGAGTCAGACTCTGACAGGGGCATGACACATCCTTAGCTGCTGGGTGGAGGGCTAGGCTGGGCTGAAGAAGAGGAGAAAAGAGCAGGGGGAGAAGCAAGCCTCTGCCTGCTGACAATGTGGTCCCAATTGCTGCAAGCAAGTGGCTAGCGCATCGAAAATGAAAAACGGGACTTGCCCACTTCCTCTTGCACTGCAGAAGGCGACAAAATGCAGAGAAGAGCCCCTCCTTCAGGAAAGAGCCGGGAGGTGTTTCAACAGCAGATCAAGCCGGGTCTTATTTAGATCACATCCCGTCATGTTTTGTAAGGGAGAAGGCACAGCTGCTATTGCCTTTGCTTGGGTTTGCATGGCGGTGAGAGATTGCAGGATTTAATTTTATTTCCCTTCCAAAACATGCTGGGATGGCACTAAGAGCAAGCAGAGGCATGGGGCCGCCCACTCCATGTCCGGCAGCTGAGTCCTACTTTTCGCTTTTGACGTGCTTGCCACTCGCTTGCAGCAACTGGCCCGTGCGGCTGCTGGCCTTGTTGGAGCTCTTCGTCCTCCTGACAGTGCTGCTGTCAGCCACCCTGCTGGGCTGCTCCTGCCTGGCGCAGGATGAGTCGGCCAAGATCTATGACCTCTGGAGTGCCCCCCCGCTGCCAACCTGCCAGGGTCCTTTGCCAGCGGCCATTGGTGGAGTCATGCCACTTCACTTGCTGCCGCCTTCGGGCTGCTGAGTGCCTTCCTGCAGGTCTACTCGGTGCTGCAGGCTCCAGGCTATGAGCTGATCCCGGTGCTCTTCAGGCCCTGGCCCTGGTGGGCACTAACTCTCATGCTGGCTGTGCAAGGCAGTGTGGGCAGCGCAGCTCCACCGGCAGCAGGGGCGCGCGCCGGAGGTCATAGATCTGGGATGACTTGCCCTGCACCAGGCAGGAGCAGCCCAGCAGGACGGCCGAAAGCAGTGCTGCCAGGAGGGCGAAGAGCCTCTGCGAGGCCAGAGCAGCACAGTCAACTGTTCAGCAGCCAGCCAGCAGCAAGGCCAGCAAGCTGGGCAGGCGGAGGCCAGGGCACGCAGAGAACTTGGGTCATGGCGGCCACAGGCAAGCAGGTGGTGGGATGGAGAGCGTGGGGCCGGTGGGCTTGCTGCCTCTTGTACATGTAAAAAAATAAGACCTCCCTGAAAATAAGCCCAAGTGCTTATTTTGGTGCTTAAAAGAAAATAAGACCCGGTCTTATTTTCGGTGAAACACGTTATCAGTTTAAGTCATGACATCTATTTAATTGTTTTAGTTTGGACAAGACAATATCGTATATACTTCTCTCACAAAGTCTCGTGGGGAATAGACTGTGATTCTTCACTGTTTGAGGGCTTGTCCAGGCCATGGATAGGAAGTAGTGTTTGAAGAGCATATTTTGTTCTGTATTTTTTATATGTAATCTGCCAGTAATAGAATGTCCACATATATACACATATTGCCAGATAGACTGACTCAATTTTTTAATTGTACTGGAAAATAGAATTCCAATAGTGACTTAGGCTAAATTTCTGTCATTAACAATTAAAATGAGGAAGTAACTCTTCCAGTCCTGCCATTCTTATAATTCTAATACAGTACATTGAAGAAATATGCATTTCTTCAATGCTTATTATATAAGCTATATATAATATAGCTTATGTATATATGAAGGAATACTGTACATGATATCAATTACCCATGACAGTTTATTCATTTATAAAATATTAATATTATCCCAAATCCTTGTTTTTATTGAAGCCTATAGTACTAGATAATTCCAATTAATTCCATCCTTCTTTGCATCTAGTGAAGTAATTACAATAGGATTTATTTTAGCATTATTTAAATCTACAAGGTATATAACCTTATATTACACCCTTGTGCATGACAAATATATTCTGCTTGATCAAGAAATGTCAAGTTTGCTAGTACAATCGGAAACTGGTAAGGAAGAATCCCAGACAATATTTTAATAGCTACATTCCTATACTACATAGGTTTATGGTTAGCACAATGTCTATAATATTTAATTTTTTGAAGGAGTTAAACAAAAGCTTCAGTAAAGACTCCTGGCCTTTCTTTTTCTGACTCTTTAGCAGTACAAATAATGTTATGTAGTTCCTGTGCAATTATGCTTCCAGAGTCAAAAGCTTGGATTGTAGCATTTCATCAGCTTTTTGTCATGTTTTTACAACAGTTTCAGAAGCTGTTTGTCTTTCAACAAATTGGAAGTTAACTACTGTTTTATCAATTCCAGCTGTAACTGTAACAACAGATGCCTAAAGCATATCCATCAAACCTTTTATTGCTTTAAACTTACTAGCTATGTTTTTTTTAATACATTCATTTAAAATCCTTTTTAGGTAGATGAAGGCTAAAAACATGGTATCGTAACATGGGTTTAGACCTTCTTATTTTGGGTCTCTCTCTCTCTCTCTCTCTCTCTCTCTCTCTCTCTCTCTCTCTCTCTCTCTCTCTCTCTCTCTCTCTCTCTCTCTCTCCCTCCCTCCCTCCCTCCCCCCTCCCCCTCTCTCTGTAGCTAGACAAAGAAAATATTGGAGTCTACTAGGCTAGGGCAACACATTTTACCTCTATATTACATGCACATATACACATACCCACCAAAGTATTCCTTGTTGTAGTCTGCAACATTATGCAAACACAAAGAGAAAAATTACGGTAGTAACCAAAATAAAGTAAAAACAGGAGAAAACAGAGCGAGAAGAAAAGGACATTTAATAAAAATTTTCATATATTCTGATATTTCCCTCTTCTTCTCTCCTTGAGTACATAAGTTTAAATACATGCTGAATATGATGAATTCTGGGCATGAGACAAAAGAGAATTTTATAGGATTAGAGGTGATTAGGGATAGAAAATCTATTTGTTCTGAATAAAAATTGGGATCTGAACTTAGTCATCTTAGAATTTGTTACGATGTTCATTCCACTAAATTCTCTACTGGCTGCTGTCATTCTGTGCACTTATTCAAGATGGTTTCAAGATCTATTTGTGTTTGTACTGTACTTGCTTGGTTCATACAGTGAAGTTATCAGTCTATGATGCATTGAGGGGTTTTGTTTATCAGATGCCTTTTTCAGAGCCTGACACTAATTAGGACCAAGAGAAGAATCTTGTCTGAGGTTACTTAGGTGCCTTCTGTGGCTAAGAGAGGTCTAGAACTTGATCTTTCTGTTCCAGTTCAATACTTCAACTACCATATTGCACTGGTTGTCTCTGCTGTCTCTGCAACTTTAATCCAACTTTGGTGAATTATATTTTTAAAAATCAATAAAAATAATTCATAAAAGGTGTTACATTTTGAATTGCAATTGTATTAATCAGAGTATTTCCAGATGATGTTAGAAGAATTGTAATCAATTTAGTGCATACTACCCTCATTTGGGGCAATCTTCATTGAGATAGTTATTCTGGTGGAAAGGGTTTGCGACAACTTACAATTTTGGTAACTAGAATCATGGGTTGGAAGGAACCTGTTCTAGTCCAACAGGAGACCTTATATCATCCTTATATCAAATGGTTGTCCAATTTATTCTTCAAAACCTCCAGCGGTGATGTACCTGCAACTCCAGGAGGCAACCTGTTCCATTGATTAATTGTTCTCACTGTCAGGAAATTTTCCTTACTTCTAGGTTGGATCTTTCTTTAATGAACTTCCACCCATTACTTCTTGTCCTGCTCCTGAGGTGCTTTGCAGAATAAGTCGACCCTCTCTTCTCTGTGATAGCTCCTCAAGTATTGGAAGAGAGACTTGTTAAACCTTCTCCTTGATAGGCTATACATTCCTAGTTCCCTTAACCTTTCATCCTACAGTTTAGCCTCCAGATCCCTTATAATCTTTGTTGTTCTTCTCTGCACACTTTCTAGGGTCTCAGTATCTTTTTTGTATCATGGTAACTAGAACTGGACATCGTATTCCAAGTGTGTCTCACTAGTGCAGTATAAAATAGGACTATAATTTCTAGTGGTCTTGATGCTACTTCTCTGTTGATGCAGCCAAGGGCTGCATTGGCTCTTTTGGCAGCTGCAGCACACTGCTGGCTCAAACTTAAGTTATGGCCCACTACCTAGATCCCTCTCACAGTTACTATTGTTGAGCCAGGTGATGCCTATTATATATCTATGCATTTAACTGTAATGTAATTTTATTGGCTAGATTTATAAAATGATGCCACATAAGAAATCAAATCAATTGTTATTGTTGTCTTCAAGATTTAGCCTATGGAAACACTGGGAAGTTAAATACTTTTTTCTTTAGATTACTGTTATTTAAAACTGTAGGAAATAGCATCGAGTGAAAAGTTTACATAAGAATAAAGAGTTTCAAAGCAAAATTTAGGGAAGAATTATTTTAACCAATAATTGGTTTTAATTACAGAGTTATATTAGCAAAACAATTTTTATTATTATTTAGTTATGCATTTTCTCTTTACATACATAAGTGCTTTATGAGCAGCATGTTGTGTGGGTTAATTTGCTTACATAATACTATTTTTCCAGTTCCTAGTTTCTACCTCTGTTGTCTAACCATTTGTAAAACATGTTCGGAAATAGTCTCTCTCTTCTTTTTCTTTTATCTTCAGTGTCAGTCTCTCCATTTCTGCACAGTCTATTTTTTTTATTATTGCTTCTTCTATAGGTGTTTCCTCATTTTTGCATTTGGATAGAAATATGGAATATATATATTTTCATATCTTCCAAAAAGTACAAATGTACTTTTTAATATTTCCAAATTATTTCCTGAATAAGTTTTTCCAATGTTTTATTGACACATTTACATAAAATGTAAAAACTGATTAATTTACCCATAACAACTAGAGCAGAGAGAGAAGACAGAAGGGTGGGAGAGGCCTCATTAATAAGAGAGAGGCATGGGGAGGGGACCATTGTACTACTACACCAATGATAAAAAGGGAGAATAAGGAAGGATAAGTGACAGGAAGAGATAGAAGCAAAAGTGAGGTCAAGTATAAAGTCTGAATTCATTCTGCAGCTGTTAATATTTTAGGTCAGGTTTTCTGAGAGAGCCAAAATATGTAGGAGGGTGACATACAGATGGAAAAACCTATGAAGAGTCAGTGCAAGAAACAGGAATGTATTATAGTTGAAAATACAAGTTCAGAACACAGTCTGCAAGAAATATCACTGTTTGTTAAGAAGGGAGGAAAGAAAATGATCCAGAAGTAATAGCTCTCTGAAAAAGAGGAAGCAAGAACAGAATGGAGCTGAAACTGAACAACAAAAATATGCAAGATGCCTGCTTTAACTGATGAACATAATCAAGGTGGAAAAATGGCAATAATCAAGCACACATCCACCAAGTAAGATTTGTGCTGACTGACTAATGCAATATGGATGCATTGCATACTATCCATTGGGAGCTGTGATGGTCATGAGAAAATTTGAAAACTGCAAATCCACAAGGGCATTACCTTTATTATGCCAACAATTTTTTAATAAAATAGTTGGAAACGTTCAAGTTTATTATCAAGTGAATGCTTTTTAAAACAAGGGAGAGGAGAATTTTGGCTGCAGTTACAAATGTTTGCTACACCAGTTGCATTTTTAAATGGAGTAAGAGAAAGTTCCAAGGAATGCTGTTTAGATATTATCTAAATTACAACATAGGGGCTAGTAGAATGTAAAGTGGCATTAAATTACAACAAGGGACTCTGCAAGGATGCTGAGAGATCGACTTAAAACATCTGATTCATTAAAGGCTCTACTTTTGCTAATACAAAATACAAGAGCCAAAATTCTCTTTGTTTCCATCCTGTCCCGGATATGCAGATCCCTTTGTAATGGAGAACAGAACATAGATCAACTAGGCAGTCTCTGTATTTGCAAAAGGACAGATTCAAAACAAAACAAAACAAAACAAAAAATTCTGGCCTAAACTTTTAGGGGCTTAGTCCCCTCACTATCATCTAGCTTGGTTGAGCGTCTGGCTCCTCCACCTGTTGCTGAGGGAAAAAGAGAACACCCAGGCACTGAGCAATTGTGGTTGATGGCCGTATTTTCTGTGAATTGTTTTAACTCAGATAAAAGTGCTACAACTAGCAGATTACTTGGATGGGCTCAGAATACTGAAAGTTACCCTGAAATATTTCAGAACTTTGAAGACTTTAATTAAAAATACTTTGGTCTTGTTTTTTTGTAAGAGCAAGCAACTGTATTAAATAGGAAAGGAATATGTACTGAACAAATAATAGCTAGAGTACAGTATTGTACAGCTAGTCCTTGACTTACGACCACAACTGAGCCCAAAATTTCTGTTGTTAAATGAGACATTTGTTAAGTGAGTTTCCCCCATTTTACAACCTTTCTTGCCACAATTGTTAAGTGAATCACTGCAGTTATAAGTTAGTAATCTTAAACCTTGGTTGTTAAGTGAATCTTGCTTCCCTATTGACTTTGCTTGTCAGAAGGTCACAAAAGGTGATCACATGACCTTGGGATAAAGCAACGGTCATAAATATGAACCAGTTCCCAAGCATCCAAATTTTGATCACATGATCATAGGGATGCTGCAAACTTTGAAAACTGGTCATAAGTTACATTTTTCAGTGCCATTGTAATTTTGAACTGTCACTAAACGAACTGTTGTAAGTTGAGGACTACCTGTAGTTACAAAACTACTTGAAGCATTATGCATAATGAAACATTATTAAAAGGGACATTAATGATATTTCTCAATAATTTACTCTCAGAATTAAACAAATGTTGTAATTAAGCAGGTTTTCTTAACCTGGGATGCATAGAGTCTGCAATTAGATTTCAGAAAATGTTTGACTTTGTATGGGAAACAAATGCAAGTTTATTATCACTAATCTCCAACTGAAAGCTAGCTTTCTATCAGTAATGAATGCAGGCAACAAAGTAATTTATCACCGTTAGACTCCTAAAATATTTCATCTCAATAAATTTGACTTTTGAAAATTATTATAGCCTAAAAAAGCAAAGTTTTTTCAAAGTTGTTTGTACTTTGATGGCATTAAGGTTCAACAAGGGGTATAAAATGCTTTTCTTTCTGATATAAACTGTGTCAATAATGCTGACCTCAGCAAATATGAATTCGTGGATCTTAGGATAGGAAACTTAATATAATTTGTGGTTAACTTGTGTTTTAGAGAATTCTGGTATTGCATGAAAAAGGCCAATCTTTGCCTTCTAAAACGCTATGAAAACTTTAATTCCATTTGCAACAATGTATCTCTGTAAAACAGAATTTTCAATATGCATAACCATCAGAACAGGAAATTGAAATTGTTTACATGTCTAATATGACATGCATGTTCCCTTGTCAAAGATCATTCTACAGTTTGTCTTATTTTTTTAAAACTTTTTTTAACTTGCCAGTCTTTGTACTTGATTTGATTAATAAAGAAGCATGTACATTTATATACAGTATATATGGTATATGTTCCATCAAGTCACTGTTGACTCCTGGTGACTGCCTGGACTAGTACCTGCAGTTTTATTTGAAGATTTTGGGAAGTGATTTACCATTGCCTTCTTGAAAGAGAATGATTGGCCCAAGGCACTCAGCAGGTGTCTAAGGCATATCTAAGGCAGCTCTAGAACTCTCAGAATTTTGATTTCTAGCTTGGTGCCTTAACCAAGCACCAAACTGGCTCTTGTCTTATTGTATTACATATATCTTCTTTTAAAATATGTTTATAACTACATTTGAGTATATTTGTTCTTGATAATACAATTTACATCTGTATTCTTTTGTCCATGCCACAAAAAGCTTAAGAACCTCTGCTCTAAACTCATTACCTTTCTCTTGCATGCTTCCACACAAGATCTCTTGACATGAAGTTTTACCTTCTGCAAACATTTACAGGTGAAATTAAGTTTTGCTCAGTATTTAATATACCATTGCAGCCACTAGCAATGCCTTTTTGCAAAACCAGGATTCTTCCCTACAATTTGCTTAAAAAATATACCATTTAGTAAAGATTCCTTGAAACTTTAATTAAAACTTTCCTGCTTATGTATTATTACCTTTTTATTGCTTCTGGATGAGCAAGGGAGCAAGATTGCTAATAAATTGCTTGTTAATTTTTCTGTGAATAGACTCTGTTAATTGACTCTTATTGTGAGTTTCTATTCCTGCTAGGGCTTTCATTACTTATTTCACTTTTCTTCACATTTCTAGTCAGCAAATATATTCCAATATTCTGCTGGAATGGTGGTTGCTCAGTTGTTCAGTTACTTCTGGTTCTTCATGACGCACAGGATAAAATTTCATCAGGATTATCTGTCAGTAGCTGCTTCTTCAAGGTCTTCTATATTCATGATTTTTGTCTTATTGCCTCTTTGTCTCCTTTGGCCACTTTTCCAATTGTCTTCTATTTTTTACCAAGCAATTCCCATCTTTGCATTATGTGTCCAAAATATTAAGATATTAATTTTGTTATTAGTTCTTCAGGGGGGCAGGTGTTTTATTTCATCTAGTAGCAATTTATTCTTCTTGAGATCCAAGGTATTCTCAACATTTTCCCTCACTGCTATAGTTCAAAGACATCAATTTTTCTTCACCAGAATATATATTAGAAATATTAGTTCCCTAGTCATGAGGAAAAAGGGTAATAATTACAAGTAAGACACTTTTAATTTAAGATACAAGAAGCCCCAAAAGTCAGAGGTTTTGTTCATTTTGCCGTAGCAGACATGCTGTTATTAAAGCTATTTAAAAATGTTTCTCAAATCACAGCAAATCATATCTAGTGATTAACTTCAAATCTAAATAACACACATTAAGAAGCAAGAATGAAACTTGTTGCAACACTTTGTATTTTAGGCTACCTCAGAAGAATACACAAAAGATTAGTTGGTACAAAATGTGACACTATTATTACTACATCAAAGCTATACCGAAAGAGTTTTTCCCCCTTCAGTTCAATGGTGTCTAATTCTCAGAGACTTCCTGGATGAGTCACTGCAATTTCCTTGGCAAGGTTATTCAGAAGTGGTTTGCCATTACCTCTTTCCTAGAGCTGAAACATAGTGACTGGCCCAAGGTCACCCAGCTGGCTTTGTGTCTAAGGTGGGACTAGAATCCACAGTCTCCCAGCTTCTCATCTGATGCCTTAATCATTACACCAGACAGGTTCTAATACTGAAAGAGATACGCTGATTTAAAAAAATTGGTTTCCAAGCTCCAAATATTTGTTTTAAATTTTAATGTCCTAAGTGCCTTGATGCTTAGCTATCTGTGGTGTGAAACCATATGTCTTGTTATGAACTTGTCCAGACAATAGGTTTTACAAGATAGGTTTTCTAAATTTACTTGTACATTTTCCTATTTACCAATTCTTTATAAACCGGTTTGAATGAGACATGAAATTGCTGCCTATCAGTCTTGAAGCATAGAATAGGTATGGAACACCATATTTCAGGAAATGCTCTTCTTCCAGCCAACCAGAGAGTGTTATATCTATATGTCAGTGCCCATCTTCAAACAACTACAGATACTGAGCAAATAATACTATTTTATTCATCATATATGAGTAACAAATAAACTAGCTTCCCCTTGCCAGTTTTCTCTAGGTATGAGGAAACACTTAACTAAATTTCTATAAGAGCACAATCATTAGGTTCTTGATATACAGTTGCAATAAAATTAAAGCTTTGTGTTAGCAATGGTGGAGAAATATGAAGGAGGCACCTGATTTGGGCTGCAAAAATCTGGATAACCATTAAATCATATTAGCAGTGGTCATGTGGGATTTTGCAGCCTAGATCTCCTAATTTTTATAGCCAAATACTTGTCCCAATAACTGTAACCATGGCTGCATGCTACTGTGTTGGCTGGAGAGAGGAAGATGATGACAGGGTAGGAAGAGAGAGGGAAAGAGAGACAGACAGACAGACAGTGTCATGGAGTGGAAAAATTATCTTTCAAAATGGGGATGGAAAGAAGCTGCTCATAGCTCTCCTCCACTCACAGTTGTCAAAAAAAGGCAAAGCATGCCAGCTGGTCCCCTATTGAAAAGAGGAGGCAAAAACAGATGACAATTTACTTCTTCATTCACTTAAGCTAGTGCAACTTTCAAAACAATTTACGGTAAACATCTGCTGTAATGCTTGCCTTTATTCTCACTATACTGTCCTTTATCCATAGAGCTCTTTAAGAAATGTTAGAACACACAAGACACAAGATTCAACCATTCTATAATCATAATTTGTCCTACTTTTTTTGACAGCAGAGAGGGCCTACTTCAGATCCCGGCTATCAGAGAACTCCAACTATCGGGAACCAAAAGAAGAGCTTTCTCTGCTGCAGCGCCCACCCTTTGGAACATCTTATCCTCAGTCTAGGGTAAGATCTGCCCCCACTTTCCTATCCTTCCATAAGAGCCTGAAGACCTGGCTGTGCTGGTTTACCTGGGGACCAAATGGAAGGGGTGTGTGTGTTAAACACTGGAGGTGGCTGCTGGATTCATGGCAGACTTCACCTCTTCCCCCTTGCTCCCTAACTCTCCATCCATCCATCTTTTTGGTTACAGTATCTTATTGATGTATTCTTGTTGTGTTCATTGTCCTTGTTCTGTTACTTCTGATTCTGGATTTGTTCTTTTCAGAATTGGTGCATTCTTTTCAGATATCCTCTTCTTGTTTGACTTGATTTGTAACAACAGTTCATTATTTCTTTGTTTTCAATCTTTGTACATTTGCAAGTCCTTTCCCCCCCTACAGTCCTGCACCTCCTGGCCCTGGTTGCTCAGCCCACAGTCCTGAATCCTGTAGCCCATTTGTCACCAGATGTTCAGGAACTTCAACACCTAGCATGGTTCTTGTTGACCCAGGCAATGACTGATTCAGTTTGGGTTTCTGTAAATTATGTCTTACTACTGTATATTATTTATAGAAGAAACACTCTTTGTCTGGCTCCTCTGATGACACCTGACCAGTACAGTTAAACCTCTGGCATAGTTCTCATCTTCCTCAGAGCATACAACTTCACAGCCATGTCAAGGCAATATATTATTATTATCCAGGGTGAAAGGATGTTCTCTAGAGCAGATATTTGTGGAGACACAAATTATCCATGCTGAGATGCTGATTTGTTAGAGCAAGGTGTATTAAATATAAAACTATCCTTGCTAAACCTTCCCATCTTGCCCCTAGGGCTAGGCTGAGGACAGGGACTACTCCCTGACTTCATCCATCTGATTTCTGGAGGAGATTTGCCCTCTGTCCAGGTTTGTGCTTGGATAGGATTAAGTGCTGTCTCCAAGATACAGCTCATCTGATAACACTTACCTGAAAAGCCTTACTGGATGAGTCTTTGTTTTACATTAACTAGCAGATGCAGCAGGCTAGAGATGGCTAGAGATGTGGCTTACTTGGAAGACTCTTCCAATCCGTGAACAGCACTTGAGTGATTTTCACATAGTATAAGATTTCATGTGAGTCTGTTCTCTGCACTACCATTGGTAGTGAGAGAGGAAATATGGTGCATGCACACACACACCATACACACAAATATTTTAGTCATACTATTTTTAATATAAATACAAACACTACTTCTACAGGTGTATTGTGTATGCATGTGTGTTCTGTGCATGCTTTTATAATCTGGTGTTGAGATTCCAGATGCTTTTGGGAAAAACTTTGATGTTATATATGTTGACTGCAGCAAGACTACTTTATGAAAATAATAATAATATGGAAGGACATTTCAATCCCCACAATGGACAAATGGCTGCAAAAGTTGATGGAGTTAGCAGAGATGGCTAAATTGACTGCTTTGATCAAAGAACAAAACGTAAGTACTTTTGTTTCTACTTGGAAACCGCTTCTGAACTTTGTGCTTGAGATGGGGAAAAATGAAACTTTGATTTTCGATTTTACTGATTAGGTTTGTTGTTATAGAAATGGCTAGTTTATACTATTATGGAAAAGTAAAAAGTTGAGGTTTGATGTTACTGTCTTATTCTACTGCACTAGAGGGAGTCCGAAGTCAATGCCTTTTTTTCTTTTCCCCCTTCTTTTCTACACTTCTCCCTTCCCCTTTCCCACTCTTATTTTTCCTAATATTTGCTTTTGTATTTTTGTATTTTATAATATAAGTTAATAAAAACTGTAAACATGACAAGATTCCAGATGCCTTTAAAGATGAAGCTTCATTTTCAAAGGCACTCTGAAAGCCCTACAATCAGCAGAACCATTCAAGAATTCCCACACATACACCTAAGTAAAGCAAAAACGTAATCTTTTTTCTCTCCTTAAATGTCTTTGTGCTGCTTTGGTCTGATTACATTATCTTTTGCCCTATTCTTGGTAGAATGCAAAGACTTTTCTAGTTGGTTTTAGGGTTGTTTTGTTGAGCTTTTATATGTTTACATGTACATTACATGTACATTTTTGTGCATGATTGATGCAGTCCATAGTACACTCTTCTACAAAGACATGTTTTAACTTGTTGACTGGCCTGTCTGCTAAAGTGCATTTCAGGTGCACAAAGTGTGGGTTTGTTTTTCCCCCCAAGTAGTGAATTGTCCATGATTGTCCATGATTGATGCGTCATCTTTTTTGTTGGTGATTACTGAGTTTTTAGAATATAAATGCAGACATTGGGATAGCGAGTTTTGTATTTCTCATGTAGGGCCTCTTTCCTGGACAGAAAGATTTTGTCTGTCTGTCTGTCTGTCTGTCTGTCTGTCTGTCTGTCTGCCTGCCTGCCTGCCTGCCTGCCTGCCTGCCTGCCTGCCTGCCTGCCTGCCTGCCTATCTATCTATCTATCTATCTATCTATCTATCTATCTATCTATCTATCTATCTATCTATCTATCTATCTATCTATCTATCTATCTATCTATCATCTAATCTCAATTCTCAAACATGATCTCCTGAACCTCCTGTATCTGATGGTTCAGCCTATAAATTAAATACTGAAGCAACAGAAGATAGTCTAAATTGATCGCTATTTACAAACATTTTATTTATGTTGTCTGTCTGTCTGTCTGTTTGTCTACCTACCTACCTACCTACCTACCTATATATATATCATCTATCATCTATCTAATCTCAATTCTCAAACATGATCTCCTGAACCTCCTGTTTCTGATGGTTCAGCCTATAAATTAAATACTGAAGCAACAGAAGATACCAGTAGTCTAAATTGATGGCTATTTACAAACTATGTTGCTATTACCTATAACTGGAAAATTTAAAATGCTTTATGTTCTATTCTGAAGGAAGCGTTTCCAGTTTTATTGTGATTAATTTTTATGTGTTGTATGTTGTTTTGTTCCAAGTTCAAAACAAAATCTTTGGTTTTATGTACATCCTTAGAAAATCCCCAAAAGTTAGTATTATCCCAAATCCAGCTATATGCCCTCTTTCACATTCCTTCTTTCATTATTGTTATTTTTTAATAATTTATTTTCAACACCAACTTTTTAACTTTGGCCCAACATGAATTCTTTAGTTTAATCTAGAGAGGTATCAAATGCAAATTTTTGTTTTGCTACCTTAACAGAGTGGATGGTTTGGGTGGTTATTTTATGCTGTCATATATTATTTATACCTATGTCTATAGTAACAACTTTAATTATATTGTTCTAGTCATTATCATCTCTCCATATCATAAATCTGCAGATAAATCCCATAAATAAAATCTAGTTAATACACAGTTATTGGTTCTATGTAATCTGGTACAAATTAATTTAGCTTTAATGACTTCCATGCATGCTTTCCTTGAATACATTCTTATTTTGATGTGTATATTTTTAATTCTTCCAATTCCTCCCTGGCTTATGCTTTGCCAGTTTGTCGTCTCTCGCCCCCCCATCCCTCCACTTTTTTTCCTTTCTAATTTGGACAGGTTTTCTATCCCCAGTATTATTTCATATGTATGTTTTAAAGGCACTGGTGGACTACCAGTGAATGTATATTACTTTCCTTGTTTGCCATTTCTTAAATGCACGTTCTGGAGTATAAATGAAGTAGTGTGGTTTTTCTTGTGTTACTGAACCACAATTCCTCACTACTGGCCAGCTATTGGGAATTGTAGTTTTGTGATATCTATTTTCTAAGCTTCTCACTGCTGTTCTACATTATCCTGTGGAAAAGCATATACCGTATTTTTCGGAGTATAAGACGCACCTTTCCCATCCTAAAAGAGGCTGAAAATTTGGGTTTTGTACTCCGAATGTAGCTTTTTCGAAGCTTTATTTTCCAGCCTTAACGAGGTGCTAACGATCTTCCCAGCTTGCAGGGTTTTTTCATTCCTACTCCCTCCTAATAAGTTTTTTTCCAGCCCTAAGTCTTTGCGGGCTTGTTTTCATTGCTATTCCCTCCGAAAAAGGTTTTTTCCAGCCCTAACCAGGGGATAAAATAATATGCTGAAGCTGACCAGACTAAGGACCCTAGCCAGATGAATACCTGGTAGGTAGATTTCCCCCCCTATTTTCCTCCCAAAAAACTAATGTGCATCGTATACTCCGGTGCGTTTTATACTCTGAAAAATACGGTATGGAATTCTGTCTTTGTCTAGCACCCAAGACATTGTTTCTCTGAATATAATAGGAAAAGGCTCACATAACCTGAAGAGAATTTGTTACATTTTCTTTTTCAGTCAAGTCAATAACTTCTGGCACCAGCCTTTATTGACTGATTCCAGGTTTGCTTAGAGGATTCCCTATGACCTTCTGACCCTACAAAATCAGGTGGGAATTTAAAATGTAGTGCTGCAAATAATATTAACTTATTGTAAGAACAATGGGAAAAAAAGTAAAATTCAGGGTCATCAAGTGAATTTAACTGACCTAATTCATGTCAATGTCATAAGGCAGGGACATGAATACTGCATTAGATATTCTTCAAAAGAATGGAGTAAGTTTATGCAAGACAAACAACATTCGGTGTTAGTCACAACAGCTAAAGGAACTTCCAGTTCAGCAGCAATATGGTTCCAATTATCAGAGGCTAAGGCAAACCACAGGAAATTGCGGTTTGTGCCTTCTTTGGACAACCCCTTAAAGTCTCTGGCCAGTCCTTCTTGGAAATAGCTAGATCTATCTCCACTCCTGTATATGAATGCTGAGAACTTTGGGTTCTCAACCAAAGCCCTTTTTATTGCTCACCACTATTTGAAGAATGTTGAGTGTTTACTTGTGAATAGGTGTATGGGGTCTTTTGGTAGCTGCCTTCAGCCTTGGAATTTGCTCCCAGGGAAAGAAACTTGGTATTCCCTCCACTCCCTTTTCAGGCCAGGTCAAGTCACTACCTTTCAGATAATGACTGTGCCCCATTTCATTTACTGGCTGTTCTTAACCTTGTTTTTCTTGTTTCATGTGGTCTTTTCATTAATTGGCTGTTTTTCACTGTATGTTAAATATATTTATTATGTTGTTTGAATAGCTTGGAGAAAAAAGACAAAATATGTTTTCATTTAAAAAATCAGACATAAATTAATAGCAGTAATATCAATCAATTTATTTACAAGCAAAAGGCTCAAATAGCAAGTTGAAATATAATCTAAAATTTGGCATTAAATAAGACAGTTTAACAAGTGAAATATTTAATGTATTACATAATATACTTAAAACTCTACTTGAGTGTGACATCAAGAGGAATCTGGAAAATCAAAAAAGGGCCGCCGGTGATCACCATCTGAATAGCACCCTTGTTATATATATAGCCTGCACAACACATCATGGCAACCAGAAGTCCTGTCTTAAAGGAGTATCTTCTTTTTTTGCACTTAGGTCCGCTTTATTAATGCATTTAATAAATGTTTTATTTATTTATCCAGTAGCAGAAACTGGAATCCCTAAAGGGTTTCTAGGGCTTAAACTGAACGACACTGCCTCATTGATATCACTCCGAATTAAATTTACTTTTCGGTCCTGCAATCAACGGGAATTGAAACTAAATTTTGGTGGACTGGCTCCTAATTGCCGCACGCTGTTTTTTAGCCTGAGCTCAGCGGTTATTTCTTAGGCGTTTGTTATACGGCGCTGCACATTGCGGAGAATAAATCGCCCACTTCTGCCTCTCCCTCCTCATCCCACACAGATCCTCGGGCGAATCACGCACTCAATTCACTGCCCGGATCCGAGGCGCTGCGAAGGCTTCCGCTCCCCCCTCCCGTGCTCAAAGTTATGTGGGAAAGGGTGTCTGGTTCTTCCGAGCCCACCCATACTGCGCTCATCACGTCCCAGCCTTGAGGGAGGAGCCATGCTATTTGCAGCTTGCCCTGTAGCCTTACGCGAGAGGAAGGAGAGGGTGGAAGGAAGAGAAAATGGCTCAAGTCCGCGTCTTTGGGGGTCACGCGGTTACTGGAATCTAAAGGGATCAAGGGTCCGCCCACGTAGCCGCTGTGGAAATATGACAGCTGAGGAGAGTCCAGCCAAAAGCTGACCCAAGCGGTTGGGTCCTTCCTGATTCCGGTACGTAGGGGAGGATTTGGGTCGCGCCGTCCTCTTAATTTTCCTGCCACTATAAAAATTAGTATTATTCTGAATTGTTGAGCTCACATTCAAATTCACTGTAAACAAAATTTGATTTCTTCCTAAAGGCTGAGGTGGATGACCAGAAAGCTCACTTTGATCAGGCTTTTTCTTTACATCTGACGTTAATTTATTTGTTTACATTCGTTGTTTACTCCAAACCTATCCCCCTTTTCACTTCTTCTGTTAGACGTGGCCCTACTTGTGGCTGGAACCAGCCTCCCGGCGAGGATCTGGAAACTTCATCCCTTTCTCCAAAAATATACTCGCTTTGCTTTGGTGGACTTGAAAGCGTCTAACTGTACCGAGGAACGCTGAATGTGGTGCAATACAGCCCAGCTACCTCCCGCAACTAACACTTCAAAGTTTTGCATCTCTACTTTGGATCGCGTGCGTATGCGTGTTTAAAGGGAAAGAACTTGCCACAGTATTGCTATCGGAATTCTCTCAGGATGGGGAAGGAGACTGAACCGCAGAGAAAACATTGGGAAGAAGGTGCAAGGAATAGGGTGGGGGATAGCGGTGTTGTTTGGATTAAGCGATCGTAACCCCCAAAAGAACGAACTCCAGCCTCGGAAGGCCAATGAACCGATGGCTACGAAATTGTCGACTTGAGGCTTTTAGAGAGGCTAGGGGGATATTCATCGTCGGAGCGCTAAAGACAAGGGCAGAGAAAGCGCGAGCTGCAGGAGAAGGGGAGGAGAAATCAGGCAGCCGAATGGGAGCCTGCTCTGAGAGTCCGGTCCGGGTTTTGCTTACAGCCCCGGGCATTAGCAATAGCGGCGGCAGCAAGAGGCAGCCCTTTGCAATGTGGTCCGCCTGTCTCGGCACTTGCAGAGCGAGGATGTAGAGGTGGGTTTGTCGTGGAGTTGCTGGCGGGGATCGAGCGAGCGAGGGAGGGAGGCCAGGCAAGGACTGTTCTCGTCAGCTATCTTTAGCGCGATCAACTTATTTGCAATTCTGACTTTGCCCGCTCCGACCTCTTTCTTAATATGCCCGCCGCCGCCTGCTTTAGCTTCGCTGCCGCTCTTGAATGTGTCCGGCGGGGAGTCCGCTTCGCTGAGGTCCCTTTTTGAGCGAGTATACCTTGGGGCAGGTGTTAAGATCGCCAGCATCACCACTAGGCACGATCTGGATTTGTCTCTCTAATCCGGCTAGCGCCAGCGCGCGCGCAACACGCACACACGGACTGCCCGGGGTGGCGGGTGCAGCTCTCCTTCCTCCCTCTGCTTCACGGCTGCTATTCTTGTAGCTCCGGACCGCTTAGCTTCTGGTAGGTGCAACAACCTGAAGAGGCCTTTTTTCTTGGTTCTATATGTAGATACAGGGCGGGAAGGAGGAAAGTCTTGCGGAAAAGTTTGCGGCGGTGAAGTAATTCCCTTCCCTTCGGGTGCTGCCGAGTGGATGGCGTAAGTCCCCTGGCTTCCTTCCACCTTCCGCGCCGCCTCCCTCCGTCCCTCCCTGCTTTCCTTCTGGGGAGGTGTTGCTGCCGCCGCAGCACATCCACGCTGGTCTCAGATCAGTGGCTCCAGACAAAAAGCGAGGGGGGATTTGGGGTGTGTGCCGCGTGCGATTCTGAGCAGCGCCAGCGGCAAAAGAGCAGCTTCGGGAGGTCCCCTGAAGAGGGCGGGCTCTTCCCTCGATCCCGAAAGCCAACCCGGGGCAGAGACCTCGGCTCCTTTTCTGCTTCAGCAGGAAGAGAAGCGGCCGGAGCTGCCCGCCGAGGCTGTGAGTGGAGCCGCCAGGATGGTTCGGCCGATTCTCCTTTTTCCTGGTCCTTGGGGTTTTTGGGGGAGGGCGTAGAGGGGGGGGGGAGAGTGAGCGCTTGGTTCGTGGCTGCTGAGCAAAGTTTTGTTTGGAAGATTTAGCGCCCTCCCTTTCCCTTCCTTTAAGGCGACAGCTGCCAGCTTTCAGCGCACGGGATTTATTGCAGGGTCTCTTTCCGTTCTCCCCCCTCTCGGGTCGGCCACTGCATTGAAGATCGAGAGCTCCTCCCCCCCATCCGCCCCCTGGGCCGCCTAATCGGTGGTTCGTTTCCCAGGTTACAGCCGTAGTGTCTGCAGCTAGCCAGCCAGGCGTTGAAGGCTGCTGGGTCTGGCTGACCCACCACGTCGTCCCTGCTCGGCTTGTGCGAGCAGGCGGCGGATTAGAGAGGCGCCCAAGCCTTGAGGAGCGCCTCTGCAAGGGCTGTCAGCTGTTTTCGCCTCCGCTTCTCCCCGCGAGGTCTTGCCGGACAGTGGGCGAGCCTGGCTGGCGCTTCCATGCCTGCCTCCTGCAGCGCTTGAAGCTTGGGGCGGGGGAAGAGGGAGGGAGGGAAGGAGGTTGGCTGGCTCTGCTACTGATGACCTTACCCAAAATATGCGGTCGGCAGGAAAGAAGAGACGTCCTAGAAGCTTAATTTCTTCGGCAAGGAAGGCTTCATTTCACATTCTCTTACTTGAGGTGGTTTCACGAACAAGCAGCAAAAAAGTTAGAAGTCACAGATTCACTTGAAGATTATTTTGTAAGCAGCATTTGCTTCGGAGTCCTGGTTGGTTTATGGGCTATCCATTTATCTTGTGGTGGCAGCCACACTTTTTTCTTTCCTTTGCAGTTGGTTGCTTAGCTTTAAATTTGCAGACTTGGGAGAGCGTAGAGCTGCACCACTATGCAGCTGCCTGCTATGCCGGCAGCTAGAAGCTGTGTGGGACAAGACTTTCCTTCCCCACTATGACCCCTTTCCCTAACCCCACTAACCCTAAGCCCTGATGGGAGAACCAAAGTTGCTGCTCTCTTCCATGTAGTCAGCTTGCTCTGACACCCTTCCCCCACCCTCACTAAACTGTTCTTTGGCCCGCAGCAGCAGGAAGGAGTTTCCAAAAGGTAACTGGGTTTGTTGGTGGCCAAAAGGATATGGTTCTAAGAAACAGGAGCAGTTGCCAAAACCAAGGGCTTGTTGATATTTTGCCTTAATTAGGGAAATCAACATGACTAAAAAGCAAACTGATATATTATTAAATAAACATAATCCAAATTTGTTTATTAATTGAGCCTGTTCATTTCAGGCAGCAGGCCCTACCAACCATCAGCTCATGTTCATGATACTTAGTCCTTCCTATATTGCTGTTGGTTACAGGCTATGTGCTCTGATCCTTGCTGGAGTTCACTGCTTTTCATGTTTTTCATAATTGACCATTTGGAAATTTCCATCAGTAAGTGAGAGAACCTTACCAAAGCGCTCCACTGCATTTCATGCCACATCTGTTTGCCTTAAAGGTATGGAGAGTCTTAAGCAGTGACGCTGCCTGATAATACATTGGTAGTAAGTGGAAAAGACTGTGGACTGGGCCTTATCAGTGTGTGTGTGTGTGTGTGTGGGCTGGGACTTGACTACACTAAAGTCTGTAGGGTGAGAGGGAGAAAGAGCATAATATCTTGGTTTGCTGTGCCAGAAAGAATCAAACCACCTCAAGGATTTCCTGTCAGCAAGACCTGAATTTAGTGTCAGATAGATGGCAAGTTTGCCCTCACAACTAGTTGTGACTCCAAGAATAGCATTACATTTATTCATGTGAAAATCCCCCCTTATATTCCCCTTTCCCTTTGCAAGTTGATTAATAACATGCTGACCTCCTTTCTATGCACCAACTCCTGTAAACTCTATTGAGTAGCAATGGCCCTTTCGGCTTGGTTGAGAGAATATTGAAAAGCAAAAGGTTTATTCTATGTTCTGCCTTTCATTTTTAAAAAGTCTTTCTGGCCTCTTATGGTGTCAGGATCTATTCTGGAAGGGAAAAAAAGATGGCTGGTGATTAAAAGTGATTTTGCAGTCTGACTCCAAAAGGGTTGGTTTTTTTTGGAGTGTCAGGATCCTAATTCTGTGGCTGTGGATATGTGTCTGCATTCAGTGTGGATGATTCTAATGTTTAAGCATGCCGGAATTCTGGGAATTATCAATACCAACCTTGCTTAGTTTCCTGTATTATAATTGTGAAACAGAATGATCCTCCATTCAGCACCTAAACTTGAGAAATGATTGTGTCCAGGCCTGTGGACTGCATATGGTATCTTGGCTGTAGCGCCCCATCCATTAGGATCCAAATCAGTCATAGTGGTTTGTGGCAACAATGTAAAGACCGACAGACTTTAAAACTATATGTAAATAAATGTGCCTGATCAGTCATCCTAAAAACTTTCTGCTCTCCATGATTTGCTTCTGAGAACTCTGATATTAGGCTTGAAATGATGTGCTATACAGCTTAGTCTTTGAGATGAGGTCTTTAGCACCCTCAGTCATTATCAGGTGATACTGCTGCAATGTAGTGAGTTTATTTTTAAAGAGAACATACATACCAACAAACATACATATATACATACATACATACATACTAATCACTCACTTCCCATTTAGGGTAAACAATGTTTAGTGGCATACAAAAAAATAAAAACTAGTGAATGAAAATAAATTGGAGGCAGGAGATAAATAAAATAGAAAATCTATGTAACTTTTGCCAACACCATTTATATACAGTATCTTTTTTTACCATCTCATCTCCCTCTCACTCCCCCTCTCCCCCCCCCGTCCCACCCCACCCCACCCCCATACATTTCCTTTTTTTCTTACTCAACCATAGTTTTTCAGTCTTCTCCTTCCTCTCAACCTGCTTGGTCTTCCTGCATGTAATTGTTTTGCAATTACAATTTGCGTATGTTGCTATACAGGTAGTCCTCGATTTACAACAGTTCATTTAGTGACCGTTCAAAGTTACAACGGCACTGAGAAAAGTTACTTACGATCATTTTTCACAGTTACGGCCTTTGCAGCATCCTCACGATCATGTGATCAAAATTAAGATGCTTGATAACTGGTTTATATATATGACAGTTGCTGTCTCCCAAGGTCATGTGATCACCTTTTGTGACCAGACAAGCAAAGCCAATGGGGAAGCCAGATTCACTTAACAATGGCGTTACTATCAACTGCAGTGATTCACTTAACAACTGAGGCAAGAAAGGTTGTAAAATGGGGCAAAACTCACTTAAATGTCTCACTTAACATTTTGGGCTCAATTGTAATTGTAAGTCAAGGACTACCTGTATAACCAAGTCATCTCTGTGTGTGTAAATACACACACACACACACACACACACACACACAGGTATATATGGTATATGGTGTGCTTGTGTACTGGTGAATACACTTTTTTGTGAATTCATTCATTACCTGTTCATGCTTGGCCTTGTCATTTCTTGCTTATTCAGAAACACTTCTTCAGTGATCTATTCCCATGCATTCAGCTTTTTTTGTTTTTCCTCAATTCCCATATTGCCCATTAGCCTGATATGGGATGATATCTAAGCCTGCCTACTAAAAATATTTAAAACTAGGAAAAAAAATTAATGCAGTGTTCTTGGTAATGTTTGATTGCATGTGGTCTTCTCAATGTAAATTTTTTTTATTGTTCCCAAATATGATCATGTTCTGGTAGAGATTTAGAAATGTCATGTTTGCATTTTTAGAGATTCAGATAGATAGGATCTGTAATTCTGTAGCTTGCATGAGGCAAACAGGTGTTTTCAAGACTTCTTTTATGTTGTTCTGTGAGTCATATGCAAACCTTCAACAGTACACTTTGAATTCTTTTGTATTTCATTTGCATATCCGGTTGTGGCTCACTCAATTGTAATTCTTAATTGCAGCTACCATTGGCTGAATTGCTCTGTCTCCTTCCAGCTCCATTGGGTATTTACCTTAGGTGCATCTGCAAACTTTTTCCTTTTTGTGAGTTGTGCTCTCTTTATTTTATACCAGTTGCATGCCAGAGTGCAAAATGAATATGCATTACAATTATGTTACCGACCTGTTCATTTAATGACATTTATGATAGGGTGTTTGTGCTTATATGTGTACACCAAGATGAGAGAGATAGTTTCATATTGCATATTTTTCAACCCTCCAAAGTCATCTGTTTGTTTCTGCTTGAATACTTTGCTTCTGAGCACTTCAAAATAATTTAAATCTCAATCCCAGAAGAGTCAGAACAATATAATTCTGTTTATAACACAATTATTCTGATTTTTTTAGATGAATTGATTTGAATTGTTGTCAAAGCTGTTGTGCAGTTTGATTTAATTAGATGGGGAATCAACTACAGTTCAAATAAGTGCGCATACATGGTATATATATGTGCTTGAACAGGCTTTTTACTGTACACATGTGCCTACTTATTCTGATCAATTGTCTTTAAAAATAAAAAAACTCAAATTACAAATAGTTTTTATTCACAATGGTTTGTTTTGCAATTTTTTAAAGAAAAAAATTGAAACCTCTTTTAACCAAATATTTGAAATTAATTTGAATTGAAGAAAAAATATCAGTTTTAAAAATTACTGTTTTATATCCTTGCATCTATCTGACTGAAACTCTTGCTTATACAAACTTAAGCTCAATGTCCTGATTTTTAAGTAATACTTAGCTATAGTGCCATTTGTTTCAATACAATGTGAATAAGCATTTAGGAAGCCAGAGGTCAGTGACTGAAAGTGATTGTGTAGGGTCTAATTTAAAGTTAAGTAAACCAAAGAAATCAAGAGCTTAAAGTGCGGTTGAAGAGTTCTAAGGAGTCACCAAATACTAAACAGATTGATGAATTTGTGGTTTGAAAAAAAATCAAGTTCTACTTTATATTGATGAAAATCATAATGCCCAAGACACAAAAAGTTGTTTTTAATTTCTGTGTCGTTTGTAGGATCAAATGTCACTTTAAGTAAAGTGTAGTAGATTAGTCTTCTGCATCACTGCATTTCCCTCCATAGTGCAGGGAAACATCTCAAGCTGCAATTTACAGTCCCCCCCCCCACATTCAAACCTAGACATTGTAGTGGACAACTTCCAACAAACATTGATTTGACTGTAATATAATTGGATTATTTATTTATTTATTTATTTATTTATTTATTTATTTATTTATTTATTTATTTATTTATTTATTTATTTATTTATTTATTTATTTATTTATTTATTTATTTATTTATTTATTTATTTATTTATTTATTTATTTATTTAGTGACATTTATATACCCCCTCTCAGTGCAAGCACTCTCTAAGCGGTTTACACCAGTAAGCAATGTATATTTACATTGCCCCCAATAATCTGGGTCCTCATTTTACCTACCTCGGAAGGATGGAAGGCTGAGTCAACCTTGAGCCGGTGAGATTTGAACCGCTGACCTGCGGATCATAGTTAGCTAAAGTGGCCTGCAGTACCCCACTCTAACCGCTGTGCCACCTCGGCTCTTGTCTAGTGAGTGAACTTGTTTTAGAGGAGAATGGGCAGTATAGCAGCTGCAGTTAAATCAAGGATTGGAAATACTCAAGATAGCAATAGCACTTAGACTTGTATACTGCTCACAGTGCTTTACAGCCCTTTCTAAGAGGTTTACAGAGTCAGCATATTGGCCCCAACAAGCTGGGTCCTCATTTTACCAATCTTGGAAGGATGGAAGGCTGAATCAACCTTGAGCCTTAGTGAGATTTAAACTGCCAAATTGTAGGCAACCAGTAAGCCTCGACTTACAATTATTTGTTTAGCAACTGTTTGAAGTTACAAGGGCACTGAAAAAAGTAACATGATCGGTTCTCCCGCTTAAGACTGTTGCAGCATCCCCACAGCTGTATGGTCAAAATTCAGGTGCTTGTATTTACGACAATTGCAGGGGTCATGTGATCACCATTTGCGACCTTCCCAGCTGGCTTCCAACAAGCAATGTTACACGTAACAATTGTGTGAGATACACTTAACAATTGTGTGAGTCACTTGACAGCTGCAATGATTCACTTTAAAACTGTGACAAAAAAGGTCATAAAAGCAGGCATGACTCACTTAACAACCATCTTAGCTATGGAAATTCTGGTCACAATTGTGGTCATAAGCCTATACAGGTTATTTTATTGATGCTGTGAGTCTATTCCTTCAGAGATGTTGGAACACTTGAAACAATATTTTATCTCAAATATGGAGCAAAATACAGAGCACCAGTTAATAATACTAGAAACTGCTGTTTCATAGTTTTGTACATCTACCACCTTTTACTTTCCACTATTTCAAGGAAACTCTAAAATAATTTTTGATGGATGAATCCACCCCTTCCTTTATTGATTAAAAAAAAAAGAGAGAGAAACAGAAAAAAATATTTTAAGAAAGAAGAAACTCAGGAAAGAAAAAGTGCAAGAAAGAGGAAAAAAATAGAAAAATAGAAAAGCAATGCCTTTCAACGTTCTTTGGTACTGTAAGTAAAAATATATCAAACCCTTTCTCTAAGATCAACATTTGTGTAGATTATTTCCATAATCACATTCATTCTAATCTTCAAATCCCAAAATCAACATTTCATTTCTTTCAATTTCTTTCAAAATCCAAAAATGGTTTCCAAGTAAAAATAAAGTATCTCAAAGTTTTTTCTTTTATGAACAGTTTCAATCTTTCCATCTCCACCAATTCCACCACCTTCACCACCCATTTTTTCTTTTTTTATTCAAAAAGTTTTATTAGTACAAAGTACAAACATTTTTCTCTTTTTCTCCCCCCCTCCCCCTCCCCCTCTCACCCCCCCCCCAACTTCCCAGAAAAAGCACAGGGCATATTATTCATTACAATAAATTTAAATTATACTAAAAAAATTCTTAATTTCCACATTTCTTTAAATCTTTAACTCCGTGTTGTTCAAAACTTTTTAAGCATAATCCAAGAATCAAGCATATTGTTAATCAAACATCATTTCAATATTTCAGGCTGCTAATTTATTCCACTAAATATCTTTCCTTTATATAATCTTTGTATAATCTAATATAATAATAAAAAGAGGAAAAAAAGAAAAGAAAGAAAAAAAGAGGAAGAAATCTTTCTTTCACCATTTCATTCAATTATCATTTCCTCGATATTAAGTAAAAATTTAGTAAATATTAAGTAAAACTACCTTCTTCATTATACCTCGTCAATATACATAAAGATTTAAAATATTCTAGCGAAATGTTACTTCCAATATTTCTAGATTCCTTTAACCCCTTTTAACTCAGAAAATTTTAAACTTAATCTTAAAGTCAAACACATTATTAATAACCTAACATTACAATATATCAGGTTACTAATTTCACAAAAATTCTAAATCTTTGATTATTTTAAAATATAATAATAAAAAAAGAAAGACAAAGACAAAACAAAACAAAAAAGAAAAGCACAACCATCAAAATGATTTCCTCAATAATCCTCTTACTGCAAGATGTCCATTTACGTTCATCTCTCCATCTATCCTATAACGTCCCACACTAGCACCAAACTTTAGTCGTTCCTTCCTCTCGGTCAAATTTTGAATTTGGTTCTTGCAGCCTTTTGTAGCTTGGCAATTTTTGATTTGTCAGCTCTACTCTTGTCTGACTCTGATCCTCTGTCTCCTTTTCCACATTATAAACATCTCTCTGGCTCTGTAAATCACCTTGAATCATCAGCACTCTTTCTGTTTGAGCAACAATTGGTGGCTCTCCTTTCTCCTCTTCTGTTGGTTTCATGCTTCTTCCTTCTGGAATTTTGGATATATCGGCCTTTAAAACTAACATAAAAATCAGTAGCTTTCATTATCGTGTTGAGCCGGTATCTTTTTTCAAAATATCTCATCACTATCCCCGTTGGGGCATCCCATTTGTACTGTAGGTTCTGTTTTTTAAGTTCTTCCATGAGAAAGATATAACCCTTTCTGGCTCTGAGCATTTTAGGAGGAATTTCTTTCAGTGTCATTACTTCCTGTCCATTTACTTGGAGCTTATTCTTGAAGGTCGCCTGTAGGATTTTATTACGTAAAGCCCTTGTAGTAAAATATATTACAATGTCCCTTGGCAGATGTTTTTGTTTGGCGATCCAAGAATTAACACGGTATATCTTATCAATTTGCATGACCAATTCTTCTTTAGTCATTCCAGACACCTGAAACAGAGCTTCCAACATCCTCCCTTTCAGATCTTCATATTTTTTCTCTTTTAAACCTCTTATTCTTAAGGCAAATTCTATGCTTCTGAATTGGATCATTAAGACCTCTGTTTCAAAATTTTCCACCACCCATTTTTTCATTGTAAAGGTATTTGTAATTCTTTGCACTCTTGAACCTGTAAAAAGTTCCTTTGCCATTATCATATATACAAACAAAGCCTCATAAGAAGCCCCCATTAAAAGCTCAAAAGGAAGATCTCTGGTTTCAATTGTACATTCACTTGTAAAATCTTCTGCATCAAAATACATACTTGATCCTAGTATTTTCTAGCTTTATTACACATCCACCAAAGATGATAAAATGTTCCCTCCATATGATTAAATTTCCAATGAATACTGGAAATTCTCTTACATATTTTTGTCAATTTATCTGGTATCATGTACCAATGACACATTTTATAAAAATTCTCTTTCAAAATTATAATTAAGAAAATCTAATGTCATGAAACATTATATTTTTCTAGAACAAACAAAATTTCAAGCCTGGGTAGACGGCTTATTTATCATGCTGCTTGACTCAACATTCTTAAGTTGGATATTTTTTGGAAGTTGTGGAGTTATGAAGGAAACAGTGATTTCTTATCTTCCTTTTTTTAGCAGAATATGATTTACACATATTTACAGGTATTGGAGGCAGCAAGGACCCTATATCTTTATTAAAGAATGTAAGTTGTTTAGGAAACACATCCTGTCATATTTTTTTTCAGGACAATCTAGAGTAAAAGTCCGCTTTCTGAAAATTCTAGTCAATGATTTTGTATAAATTTAAGCTGGCAAAGCATATTAATAGAAACTGACTGATCAGAATACTGTTAAATAAAATTAATACAGCAAATAAAAATAATTTTTTTAAATATAACTAGGGATGTGAATGGAAATAATTTTTTGAACAAGTGATTTGTTTTAAACTGTTGTAACGTTCTGTTGTCTGTGTTAGATGGTGGAAAAACAGTGTTGAGATGAGAATGTACAGCATATTTAGTGATGAACTGATAATTTATTTTAGGTAATTGTTATATTATAATAATCTCCAAGAAATCTAGGGATAACACACCCTTCTGTTCCCTTTTAGTGGAGCTGTGAAGAATTTTTGCTTCTGTCTTGATTAATTTCAAATTAATCTAAGTTTGAGTCCATCAATATGATAAATCAAAATTTAAATATCAGTTGAATACTGGTTTGTTTCAAACAATTTTAGTTAGGGTTTTACAGTTCGTTGGATTCTGTGAAACTACGCACTTTGGTTAATAAAAACAGAAAAGATCTCTATATTCATGATATGGTTGCTGCAGGAAGGAGAATATGTAAGTCCAAATCTTGCTATTGATTGTCCCTAACATGTTAAAGCTTCTGTACTTTGACTTTTATATTCTTTTGGCTCAGGAATGGACCCTTGACTGGCAGCCACACTGGCCCATTGCTGTTTTCCATAGAAATTTCCATAGAAATACTCCTGTATTCCCTTTCTGAATCCCTTGTGTTTTACTATTGGAAGTAATTGAACCTAGATAATCCATAATTCAATTCAATGTAGAGAAAAGTAAAGTCTTACACTTAGGCAAGAAAAACCAAAAGTACACATATAGACTGGGTGAAACCAGGCTTAATAGCAGTAACTGTGAGAGGGATCTTGGAGTCTTAGTGGACAACCAATTAAATATGAGCCAACAGTGCGGTAGCAGCCAAAAAAACCAACGCAATCCTAAATTGCATTAACAGAGGGATACAATCAAGATCAAGGGAAGTACTAATACCACTCTACAAAGCCTTAGTAAGACCACATCTAGAGTACTGCATCCAGTTTTGGTCACCACACTATAAAAAAGATGTTGAGACTCTAGAAAAAGTGCAGAGAAGAGCAACCAAGATGATGAGGCGACTGGAGGCTAAAACATATGATGAACGGTTGCAGGAACTGGGCATGGCTAGTCTAGTGAAGAGAAGGGCCAGGGAAAACATGATAGCAGTGTTTGAGGGGCTGCCACAGAAAGGAGAAGGTCAAGCTATTTTCCAAAGCACCTGAAGGCCATAATGGATGGAAACTGAACAAGGAGAAATTCAACCTGAAAATAAGGAGAACTTTTCTGACAGTGAGAACAATCAACCAATGGAATAGCTTGCCTTCAGAAGTTGTGGGAGCTTCATCACTGGAAGCTTTCAAGAGACTGGACTGCCATCTGTCAAAAATGGTGTAGGGTCTGCTGGGCGGGGGATTGGACTAGATGACCTGCAAGGTCCCTTCCAACTCTGTTAATCTGTATCCATATAACCTGACAATTGTATTGTGACTTCCGTATTTTGACGGTTATTTAAAAATACATTGAAGAGCATATTAATTTTCAGTGCCTCAAATATAAATTTTTGCTCAGCACCTGCCTGACTTTATTCTGCATTAGTTTTGGCACTAGCTATGCTTACAACCTTATGCTTTTTTTCTCTCCTAGCTTTTTTTCTTTTTTCTTTGCCATATTCTAGCATTTTGGTTGTGTGTGCACATCTGCATCTGTGTGTTTGTAAAATAGATGAAAACTGGGAGCAAATCCAGATAAAACAAAACATAGAAAATGGTGACAGAGAAGATAGGATACACTACTAAAGAACATGGGTTTAGTTTTAAGGCCATAGAGATAAAATAATCACACTGCCACCTTTGTATTATGCAGGAAAAGCTTTGTTGATGCAGATGTAGTTGGGTCTAGAGATGGTCAGTAAGATTTGGACTAGCAAGAAACTGCAACAATCTGATGAAGATTGAGGTCTCGGAACCCACCTTGTAAAGAATTAAAAATCTGAAGAAGCCTCAGAAGATGTTAAATGTGTGCATTTTTTGGCAAGCAGAGATGATAAATAGGTGATGGTTGAATCAAGAGCAGGAAATAAGAAAGACATGGGATTTTTTAAAATCTTAGGATCAGAATCAGAACTGATTTGGTTGAGTAGTCCTTAGGAGGTTTGAGAAACTTCTATTTTTTTCCTGAAGGATCAAGTTTTATGCAGATCCTATAGTTTGGCAATAACCTAGGTTGTGCATGCAGCCCTGACAAATAGAGTAGGAAATACTAAAACCCTCCTTGTCACAATCTTTAACTGGTTGTAATGTGTATTATTGGACAACATTTTTGAACCAAGTTACCTCTAATGGGCTAACTTTAAGAATATGTCCAAAATTCAGGACCCGTGACTTCTGAGGGAATGAAATTTGGGAAGGTTATGGTTACTTCAGTACTACTGGCTGCTTCTGGACTGCTGCTGTGGTCACATGCTCTTCATTTTCATTTTCATTTTCAAAGGAGGAACCTTTCCTGGCCCATGCACCCCCACTCCCCCAATTCATGCTGCTCCAACCTGTGCAACACTTCTTGTGCACTGCATACACCCTTTCTAAACCACTTCACCTCTCTGTGTGCCTTGCCCAGTCTAAACCACTATGCACCCTACTTGACCCGTGCCATCCCTTATGCTCTAACAAACCCATATGGAATTTTTGTGAACACCCACTCACCTTCCTAATATATGCAGTACATTCGAGCACATACCCCTTGCTCCCTCTCCCACTGCTGGCCTGGACTCGCAATTTCCTGCTGGCTTCCCCACTGACTTTCTCCCTGCAAGTTTATCACAAGAAAGGTAAATGATGAAGCTAGCAGGAATTCTAGGGAGGAGGGGAAGGAAGGAAGATATCTTGCCATATTCCCACAAGGAAACTCAATGGAGAAGCCAGCAGGAAGTTGAAAGTTGTTCCAGCTCCCACTGCTTTTTTGCCCACTCTGAGTCGTTCTGTTTCTCTGTTTAGTTAAGGAAATATTTCTCAAATGCTTACTCAATAGGTAATCTGGTTTGGTGTTTCCCTAGAAATCTAAAATGAAATGACTTTCAACATAGTATAGTGGAAGTTGATCAGGCCTGTAACTCTAACCATTATGGAATCTCCTCCAAAATTCTGCAAATGAAAATGGTCATATTTAAGAAATCTAGAGAAAAACAAAACAGAACTCAGTTACAGGCTAGGGGGACATGCTTCTTCTCAAGTGTTCTTGAATAGCGAAAATGCACATAGTATTCTATAATGCTGCTTTTCAGTCAACTCTTCAAAATACCAGTAGTATGATACCCTATTACGCAGTTGCAGTGTAATGCCTTTGAGAAAACTGATGTAGTGAGTTCAGTAATATCCTACTGGCAGTGGAAAAGACTAAGACTATTGGAAGATTCCTTTCATCTGCACACTGGTAACTTTCTTCATGCTTCCCTAACATGTTCTTGAAGCACTGGAGAAGCCATCTGAAATAGAGTAAGGAATTGCATGGGAATAAAAAAAAGCATGTCATTGGAGACTTGCTTGCATGATCATGGATTTTGCCACCAAAATATCTTTTGTCTTTTATTTTTTACAGAGGCTTCCCAATTTGAAATGACATGATAGGATAGATTGACAAAGGACCTATTATATTATAAAACATGTAATTAGATCTTTTGCCAAAGAAGATTAGAATTGAAAAATTCTTTGGCAACTTTGTAGACCAAAAATGTAGAAAACATTATTTTATCTGTTTCTTTAAAAAATGTAAAGTTGTAGCAGGTAACAGTTGAATCTGGCAATACAGCCTTTTAGAGAGGTTAATAGTATAAGTTTGTACGTCAGACTTCCCCAACCTGCAGGAATCCAGATTGAAGCGTCTTGCTACATGACTCTCCAAACTCTGCTTGAACACATCTTGTAAGGAGCCCACTATCTCTCAAATTAGTTCCACTGTTAGATTGCTTTTATCATTAGGCAGCTTATCTTAGCATTCAAACTGGATTCTGCTATCCTTTAACTTAAAGTTGCCATTCCCCATCCTGCACTTTAAGATGTAGGAAAAAAGGCCTTGGCCATTTTCTGTTTAAGGTATTTGAAGAATACTCTCTTATGCTTCCTTGCTTGTTTTTCTCATGGCTAAAACATATTGTATCCTGTTTTCCCAATCTCCCTTCATAGGATTTATTTTCAGTCACCTATGCAACTTTGGTGCCTTCCACTGAACCTATTCAGATTTCTCTGAATCCTTCTGAATGTGTGGTGCCCAGAATTTTATATACCATATTTTTCGGACTATAAGATGCACCGGAGTATAAGATGCACCAAAATTTCAAAAGGTAAACAAGAAAAATAAAGTTTTTGCCCTCCCCGGCCCCCATGAGCACTCTGCAGGCCTCCCAAACCCTCTGTGCGTCCTGTTCTTGCGAAAAACCGGGATGCACAGAGGGTTTGGGAGGCCTGCTGAGTGCTCCTGGGGGCTGGGGAGGGCAAAAATGTGATGTGTGGGGGGTTTGGGAGGCCAAAAAGGCCCCCATTTTTTCGCAAAAACAGGGTGTGCAGAGGGTTTGGGAGGCCTGCAGAGTGCTTCTGGGGGCTGGGGAGGTCAAAAACGCCACCGTTTTTCACCTCTCAAACACCCCATGCGCTATGTTTTTGCCCTCCCTAGCCCCCAGGAGCACTCTGCAAGCCTCCCAAACCCTCTGCGCACCTCGTTTTTGCGGAAAATGTGTCTGTTTGGGGTGAAAATGGTACACGTGGGGCGGGGTTTTGGGAGGCCAAAAATGGCTGTATTTGGTGTATAACCAACATTTCCACCCTCTTTGGGGGGGGGGAGAAGTGCGTCTTATACTCCAAAAAGTACGGTAATGCTTATGGTGGATTTAATCAATGGAAAATAAAGCCGGATAATTTCTTTTTGGGTTTTTGAAATTGTATTTTAATTAATTTTGTTTATATTTTTAGCAGGCACATTACCGTACATAAGTAACTCATGCATTTATGACCAAGTCATTTTAAAAGTACTATTGTGCCAAGCCAGGTTCTCTCATTTCATAATGTGTGTTTGATTTCTGTTTACAAGGTGAACAACTGCATTTATCTCTCTTAGCCTTTATTTCTATATCCTACACTTTGGGATGAATGCATTGAGAATGAGGTGTTTAATCTCTCAATCTCTCTCCCCCCCCCCCCCGTGTGTGTGTGTGTGTGTGTGTGTGTGTGTGTGTGTGTGAAACCAAAAAGCAGTAGGGACATAAATGAATGGGTGTTGAATGAAGGTGACTGGAATACAAAACTTACAATACAAAACTGAGTGACTAGTATGAAAGAAATGTGATAACAAAGAATAAAAAGACTGTGTATAATGTTAAGCAACGAATCCCAACCCATAGAAAGTAAAGATGGTCACAAAGGTAGATATGGAGAGGCAGCGTGGATGGTACTGATGTAAGCAGTTTAACTCTTTCATTTCCTTATTTTATGCCTTTAATTCCTTGGTTCTGCATATTGTTTCTTGCTCTTTTTGTGCACTCTGCAGAGTGATGGATTTGTATCCAATTTGTATCATCTCAAACTCATCTCAAAGCATTACCTCTATCTCTTAGTCTCTCATTACTAAAATATAGAAGGCCTTAGGGCTGATAATTTCTGATCTGATAATTGACCACTGCTGAGAATTCATTGATTACAATTTTTGAACCAGCTGCTTAAATCTCACTCAATGTAGCACTTAACCATTTTGTTAATCAGCATGTCATGAGGTACTTTGATAGATATTTTGTTGGAATCAAGATATATGTACAATGTTCACACAGTCTATTAAGGAAGTTATGGATTGGAAAATTAGATGAAGTTTGTGTGGCAAGATTCCACACTATTCTGGTATTCTTGACAAATTGAGATGACATTTGGTAATAACCCTGTATTATTTTCAAGATGCTTTGAGATCAATGTCTTAAGGTTCTGTTTTAAAATAATGCTCAAGTATTACTTTCAGACCTCTTTGATCTATTTATTATTATTATTATATACTTATTATAAACTCAGTCAACTGAATATTCAAAAATGCATCACAAATACCATTGACTAGTGCTAATGGTTGATACGAGTTGCTGCCAGCGTCCTAGGTATCAGCCAAGTACCTTCTTAAGATGTACGGTGTTCTGAGTAGCGCAGTTTTTTGCAGTTCCGCTGGTGTTATTCCAGGAAGCTGCAATTTCTTGATGTATTTTATAAAGTTCTTGGACATGGTACCAAGTGCCCCGATGACAATGGGTATCACTGTTACATGTTTCATCCATAATCGTGTAGTTTCGATGACCATGTCGCGATATTTTGTGATTTTTTCCAGTTCTTTTTCTTCGACTCTGGCATCTCCTGGTACCACAATGTCAATAAATTATACTTTTCGGTTTTCAACAAAACTGATATCTGGCGTGTTGTGTTCCAAATGACGATCCGTCTGTATTCGAAAATCCCACAAGAAATAATAATAATGATAATGATAATGATAATGATAATTTTATTCATTAAACATGAAACTCAGTCAACTGAACATTTAAAAATGTATTACAAATATCATTGACTAGGGCTGATGGTTGATACGGGTTGCTGTGAGCATCCTAGGATACTATTATTTTACGGTTATTATTAAATTTATATGCCATCATCTCATTGTGCAATGTGACTCTTCTGTCTTTTTGAAGATTGGGATAACATTTGCTCATCCCCAGTCATCTGCACTTTATAAGTTATTTGGGATTTCTCAGGAATGTTCAATTCATACAGGTTCACCAAGGTCAATAGCATATTTCTTCAGTCTGAGGATATGGTTCTGGTCCTGAAGATTTAAACAAATTCTGTATCCCATTTCCAGGTTTTGTATTGTTTCTTACAGTCTCAAGCTTTAATCATGTACCTCAGTTAGATACATCCCTTCATCAGATCTTCACTAATTGTTTTGTGTAGCTAACTTAGTTGCTTTTGCTGTCCTCCATCTCCCCCCCCTCCCAATTTGGAATTGTTAGCAAACGGACTTTTGGCATATTCCTTAGGATCTCTGAACCATCTTAACCTTTTTTTCCCCATTTACTTTTCCAAGAAATTCTGCTTAGCAGTGCTATGAATTTATTGAATATGCTTTTAAAAACCAAATGTATACATTTGATTATGCTCAATTTTAGTTGTCCTTAAAAATCAAGTAATTCAGAATCACGTCACTTCCCCAATGTTCCTGCTACTACTACTTCCTCAACTAATTTTTCATTGTTCACAAGAATTAAATTAAAGATTTTTCATTCTTTTGCATGTTTCCCCATCCTCTTAAAAAAACTGTTGGCAGCACATCATGAAGTTCCATGGCAAAATGTTTCCCAGCAGGTGTTGGGTAAATAAATCTCCCATTACTTAATGCTTTATTCTGTGCTCAGGTAAGTGATCCTAACCCCCCCCCCAAGGTTGCTTTTATTTATTCCTGTAGATTCCTTTAAGTTAAATGTATTCTCTGTATCATTACCAAATTTCTTTATTTGGAATTCCAAACTAGAATGCATATTTTTAACATGGAATGCAATGCATCCTCCTTTTTTTTGTCTTACTATTAAACAAATTGTGTCCTTTAATTGCTATTTCCTATCATGGGAGGCATCCCACCAGGTTTCCCATTATATCTGTTAAATCATAATTGTTTTGTCAAAATCACCTTGTTTATTTCTGATATTCTGGACATTAGCAAATAGGCAATCATGGCTGTGAACTTTATGAGCCAATGTCTTTTCTGATTTTCATGTAATAATTTGAGAGATCCCATTTCCACAGAATTGAACTTTCTATAGTGTAAGGCCTGTCAAACTGGCGGCCCGTGGGCCCTGCTCTACAAGGGCAAAAACCATCCCAATATGTCATGATACAGCCTGCTATATGATCGGGTTTTACACCCCTAGTGTAAGTTCTATCAGATTTCTTTACTTCAGGGTTTTAATTTTGACCCACCATAGAATTACTATTAGAATTATTAGAAAGTACTAAAGGGTAAAACAACTCAAGAAGCCTGGGAGATCCTAAAAAACATGATCTTAAAAGCCCAGAACACCACAATACCGATGAGGAAGAAAAACAAGAAATCCAAAAGGAAACCAGCATGGCTAAACAAAGACCTCACCGATAAACTGAATGAAAAAAAAGATAAATACAAAAAATGGAAAGAGGGGCACATAACCAAGGCAGAGTACCAACAGACAGCCAGAATCTGTAAAGAAAAAATCAGGACAGCAAAGGCCCAGAATGAACAAAGACTCGCAACAAAAGTCAAAGACAACAAAAAAAGCTTCTTCCAACACATAAACAACAAGAAAAAAATCAAAGAAACAGTTGGTCCACTAAGGAGAGAAGACGGCAAAGAAGTAACAGACAACACAGACAAAGCAGAGCTACTGAACACATTCTTCGCATCAGTCTTCACGCAAAAGGAAACTGCAGCTCAACTACCCAGCAACACAAATATAAAAAACAGATTCGAAGCAAGACTCAACCTAAGCAAAAATACAGTAAGAGATCACCTATCTGAACTTAATGAATACAAAGCACCAGGACCTGATGGATTACACCCCAGAGTCCTAAAAGAACTAGCAGAAGTCATTTCGGAACCACTGCACCACATCTTCCACAAATCCTGGAACACAGGGGAACTCCCCGAGGACTGGAAAAGAGCTGATGTGGTCCCCATCTACAAAAAAGGTAAAAAAACAGACCCAGGAAACTACAGACCAATCAGCCTAACATCAATACCTGGGAAAATACTGGAAAAAATAATTAAAAACCAGATCTCACATCATCTAGAAACAAACCAAGTAATAACCAACAGCCAACACGGATTTGTTAAGAACAAGTCATGCCAAACCAACCTCATTTCATTTTTCAACACTGTGACCAAATTAGTAGACCAGCGAAATGCAGTAGACATCATATACCTGGACTTCAGCAAAGCATTTGACAAAGTAGACCACAACCTACTTCTTCATAAGCTAGAAAAAAGCGGGATAGACAGCTACACAACCAGATGGATTAACAACTGGCTGACCAACCGTACCCAACGAGTAGTCCTCAATGGCTCTAAGTCCACATGGAGAGAAGTAAGCAGTGGCGTACCACAAGGTTCCGTCCTAGGCCCAGTACTCTTTAATATCTTCATAAATGACCTAGATGAGGGAATAGCAGGAGAACTAACCAAATTTGCAGACGATACCAAGCTGGCGGGAGTAGCAAACACCCCAGAGGACAGACTCAAAATCCAGAGGGACCTTGACAGACTCGAACACTGGGCCCAAACCAATAAAATGAAATTTAACACGGAGAAAAGTAAAATTCTACACCTAGGTAAGAAGAATCAAAAATACACATACAAACTGGGTGAAACCACACTCAATAGCAGCGATTGCGAGAGGGATCTTGGAGTCTTGGTAGACAGCCAACTAAATATGAGCCAGCAGTGTGCAGCAGCAGCCAAAAAGGCCAACGCAGTCCTGAGCTGCATAAATAGAGGGATACAATCAAGGACCAGAGAGGTACTAGTACCACTCTATAAAGCCTTGGTCAGACCACATCTAGAGTACTGCATCCAGTTTTGGTCACCACACTACAAAAAAGACACTGAAACCCTAGAGAAAGTGCAGAAGAGAGCAACCAGGATGATAAAGGGTCTGGAAAATAAAACATACAAAGAGCGGTTGCAGGAACTGAGCTTGGCCAGTCTGGCGAAGAGAAGGACCAGGGGTGACATGATAGCAGTGTTCCAATACTTGAGGGGATGCCACAGAGAGGAGGGGAGCAGGCTGTTCTCTATAGCACCAGAAAGCCAAACAAGGAATAACGGATGGAAGCTGACCAAGGAGAGATTCAACCTGGAAGTGAGGAGAAACTTTCTGACGGTGAGAGCGATCAACCAGTGGAACAGATTGCCAGCGGAGGTTGTGAGAGCCCCAACACTTGCAACCTTCAAGAGGAGACTGGACTGCCATCTGTCTCAAATGGTGTAGGAACTCCTGCTTGAGCAGGGGGTTGGACTAGATGACCTACAAGGTCCCTTCCAACTCTAATAATAAATAAAATAAATTAAGCTTAAAATTGTTCTAATCAAGCTCACTGCTTTGGTGAAATAGATTTTACCAGTTCTTGTGGTTGTAGCCCCTCTCATGCTGGAAGTCCATTATTTTGATAATTCATACCATAGTTTGAAAAATTAATGATCTTCAGTTGACATTTTTTTAATATAGCTAACAATTGTTTTGCAGTATTCTTTTCTTTTTTAGTCTTACAGAAGAAGGGATGAAAAAGAACACCATATTAAAGTTTTTCAAAGATTCTAGTGACAATATTTTAACTTCTCGTTGTCTCCATAAGCGCTAAAAAGGAGTATTTGTAAGTGGGCATGATATGTTTTAGAAATAGTTTTGTCTCCTCCATATTATTCCTGGGAGAAAGCACTCTTCATAAACTGATGGGTCTGGTCAAGAATAGAATAGAATAGAATAGAATAGAATAGAATAGAATAGAATAGAATAGAATAGAATAGAATAGAATAATAATAGAATAGAATAGAATAGAATAGAATAGAATAGAATAGAATAGAATAGAATAGAATAGAATAGAATAGAAGAATAGAATTCTTTATTGGCCAAGTGTGATTGTACACACAAGGAATTTGTCTTTGGTGCATATGCTCTCAGTGTACATAAAAAGACAAGATACATTCGTCAAGAATCATAAAGTACAACACTTAATGATTGTCATAGGGTACAAATAAGCAATCAGGAAACAATCAATATAAATATAAATCGTAAGGATACAAGCAACAAGTTACAGTCCTGCAGTCATAAGTGGGAGGAGATGGGTGGTAGAAACAATGAGAAGACTAATAGTAATAGTAATGCAGCCTTAGTGAATAGTTTGACAGTGGTGAGGGAATTATTTGTTTAGCAGAGTGATGGCGTTCGGGAAAAAACTGTTCTTGTGTCTAGTTATCTTGGTGTGCAGTGCTCTATAGCAGTGCTATATAGCGTCACTTTGAGGGTAGGAGTTGATGCGAGGGGTCAGTAAATATTTTCACGGCCCTCTTTTTGACTCGTGCAGTGTACAGGTCCTCAATGGAAGGCAAGTTGGCAGTAATTGTTTCTTCTGCAGTTCTGATTATCCTCTGAAGTCTGTGTCTGTCTTGTTGGGTTACAGAACCAAACCAGACAGTTATAGAGGTGCAGATGACAGACTCAATAATTCCTCTGTAGAACTCTTATCAGCAGCTCCTTGGGCAGTTTGAGCTTCCTGAGTTGGCGCAGAAAGAACATTCTTTGTTGTGCTTTTTTGATGACGTTTTTGATGTTATGTGTCCATTTTAGGTCTTGAGATATGATAGAACCTAGAAATTTGAAGGTCTCTACTGTTGATACTGTGTTGTCTATGGTTTTGAGTGTGTTCAGTTCCAGATTGTTCCGGTCGCACCAGGAGGCTAGTTGTTCAACCTCCCATCTGTATGCGGATTCATCGTCTCGAATGAGACCAATCACTGTTGTATCATCTGCAAACTTCAGTAGTTTAACAGATGGATCGTTTGAGATGCAGTCATTGGTATATAGAGAGAAGATAAGTGATGAGAGCACACAGCCTTGGGGTTCATATTTGAACTCAGTTCCTGATAATAGTGAGTCACCAACTACCATGACTCCTATTATAGGTACAGTTGCATCCTCTTTAGAAATTTATATTCATCTCTCATTCTCTTGAGTCTTTTCTCCTGAACAGGGCTTGAAAATTACAAGGGCTTGACTTCCAAAAGATATAGGATATCTTCTGCATTTCTTGTTTCTGCCTCTTACCCTCATCCATTCTGCTTGCTGTTCTATTCAACTGTCTTCCATATGGGTAGCTACTATTGTAGAGCTGTCTCTGATAAATTTTCCTTTTGATAATTCCTCTTTTATTGTTATTAGCTAAAGTATGGCCATTTGCTGCTCTAACCCTTTGACTTTTCTTCAGAGATTGCTACAGTTTTTTACTTGCTGCAAATATATGCTTGGTTGAGGGAAAAAACCTGCCACAAATATTGTGGGCCACAATGGCAGACTTCCATCATTCATCTTCACTTTGGCTTCTTTGTGCACCACCAAGTGTTTCAGTTGACTGCTTTACTCAACTAACCAAAATTGGATAAACTTTGTGGTTAGTTGAGTAAAGCAGTCAACTGAAACATAGACTCTGGGAAGCAGTTGTGATCTTTCCCTAACAATTGTTTCTGAGTTCCTTGGCCATTCCTTGTTTGGGAGAACTAATTGGTATGTATCACATAATCTGACTTCTGCTTCCCAAATGAACTTCCAGTGTGATGGACATTCCTGTATTCCCGTGTTATGCTAGTGTTAAAATTTGACCATCCATGAAAAGTATTGATGGATTTTGTATATGCAGTGGAGATGGGCACTGTTTAGCAAAAATTGGGACTTATTCTAGTTATCTGTATTATACCCAGCCCACTTTGTAGTGCCCATTTAAAACATTTAACTGATAGCTTCCTCTGAAACATACTGTTCTTTGAATGTCATTTTGGAACTAGTTATTCACTATGTAATGTAGACATTGCATTTTGCTTTTAAAGAACTGATTTTATATTTACAATAATGTTTACATTTTACATTGCTTTGTTCGATTTCCTTAATCTGCAAGTCTCCAGGGCAGGGGAAAGCAGACTTCAAGCTTGTGTGTTATGCTTTGATTTAGACAAGAAAACTCAAGCTGTACTCATTCTCTCTTCCAAAGTGCATAGGATTAAAAATAAAGAATTCTAAACCTTGGAGGTTGTTTTTGTGCTTCAGAGTTGAACAGAAGTAATAAAACCTAAACACAGAAACCTGTTTTTAATCTCCTCTGCACCAAAACAGGTTTTCTTCATTTTAGCTGTTTTAAAGTGAAGAAGAATAATTTTACTGTTTCTGCTGTTAATTCATTCTTGTTGATCTGTTGCAAATCAGAGGCCTGGTTGATTCCAATCTATCTCCTGTGACCCCTGCTCTAAAAGATAAAGACTGTTTGCCTTTAGCAAAAAGAACCTTGCTGTTAATCATTCTGAACCAGTGCAGCAAAGTAGAGTATAAACAACATTTTAAAATGTATCTTTATGAATTCAAACATACACCCCCCTAAACGCTTATGTCTGTTTGTAACCTTCAATTGGGCAAAATAGGGTGTCATTGGGCAACAATTTTTGAACCAAGGTGCTTCTAATGCGCTAACTTACAGAATGCCAGGACCCATCTCATGGGAATGAAATTTGGAAAAGTTGTAGCTACTTCAGCACTGCCATGCTGCTGTTTCAAAAATTCTTTGCCCAGCTTCTCACAAATCTTTGCTGGTGGGAGGCTTGGCAATGACAGGGAAAGTTGTAAGTTGCTTTGTAAATCTCCCCCATCTGCACAATCTCTACAGTCCCTCCCTGACCTGCACAACACCTTTCATGTAACCTTCCCAACCTGTGCTGCATGCTTTCACATCCTCCCCATCAGCCAAACCAGAAACATTTAAGAGTTAATTTATATGTGAAGAAAAGGGCCCAGTACAATGTGTGTGCTTACAAATATTCTATTTCCTGTACACGGTTCTTGGTTTAGGATTCTGTTGGACTAGTACTTCATTCTATGCAAAATTTGTTGCTGTTTATAACATTTAGATATTTCATTTGGTTGAATGCTATTTTATGTATGATTAATTTCCTGCATCTTTCATGTAGATTGAATCCAGATTGAAATTAAGTGGGAATAATATTGTTATATCTAGGAGGGCTGTTGTTCCATCTCCATATTTTAGAGTTGAAAAAATTAGCTGCTGGCTTTGTCTACATGTAAGAGCAGTCTCTCTAAAGTTTGGGAATGGAAGAATATTTCTACTGAATTTTCTGGGGTTGAAGGATGGGGGGGGGGGAGAAAATAATGCCATATGGTTTCTCCCTCCCATGATCATGAAGGTTTGAAAATAAGATGCAATTCTCTTGCAGTTTGTGAAAGGTCAGGCCTTTAGATAATGAATTTGGCATCTTGGGAAACAGATTTGAAATAAAGACGCTATTGGTTAATACCAATTTCTAGTAAGTGACGTCTCCTTCAGGTCAAAACTTTTGTGTTCAGTGCTCCATGTATCTTGTCATGAATAGTGAAATAATTGCTACTGCCCTTTGGATCTTCTTTCCTGTCTAGTTTACATAGCTGGAATTTCTGTTGATCAGGTTTAATCCCCATTATTCCAGTCGCCCCACTCTACCCTGAATTAAGGGATTACAAGGTTGTAAAAAGGGAGTTTTATGAGTGGTATACAAAATGTTTATAAATTCAACACAGCTGTTGTAACCTTATTAAACATACAGTGGTACCTTGGTACTCAACCACTTTGAAACTCATCGAATTTGGTAATCAATGCATTTTGACATGAAAATTTTGTCCCTGTACTCATCATTTGTTTGGTATTCAATGCACAAGCTAAAACATGTCGATGTTGGCTGCCTTGTGACTCACTAGATTATTCCTTATGGGAAAATATGTTCGATACTCACTGTTTTTGGTACTCATCGTGCTTCCTGGAACCAATTAAAGATGAATACCAAGGTACCACTGTATTTAGTATTGATAAAAGTAATATTTCTTCTGCCGACTATGTCCTTTTTGGGCATGTGTGCAATATCACAATGCACAAAGAAAAAGAGCAGAGCTTGCATCACAAAGCCAGGACCTTTTGCCTCCTGCTGTTGCAATTATGTATTGCCTCTGACATATTTAGCATTCAATATTAACTGAAAGTGCTATCTGATTTTTTGAGAGCATGTGTGAGGTGTTTTTCATTTGGGCAATTAAGTTGCACAAATGGGCTTAAAACTAACACACTTGCAGGGGAACACCTTTATCTCCTGAAGTTTCTATTTTGCACATGCATGACAAGAAGATCAGCTGCTAAGATATAGGACATTATTTATTGATCTGCTCTTTTTCATTGCCATTCTGTGCATTAAAATCTATTGCTATCTAGTAAAGAATTTGCATTTCTGATAAGGCAACTTCCACATTTTATACTCAATGCAGCAAGTGTGAGAAGAATTCAACTCTTCTTTTTCTTGGCGGGCAGAGCAGCCATAAATTGCAAGGTGATCCTTACTTCCTTTCCAGCTGGGGAAAAATGCTGCAGGATGTTTGGACTGTATAAGGTTGAGGTGCTCAGAAATCTTTAGTTTGGCTACTCGGCAGGAAAACTTACAGACTTTTGTTACTGCTTTCAGCTTCAAATTTATTCCTGACTTTGCATGACAGTGCAACAGAAGGTTGGTAGAAAGAAAAAAAAGGGCAGCATCCTAATGACCCCAAATTGTGCCTTGGCTTATCAAAGCAATGGCAAACCACTTCTGTAATTTACCAAGGAAACTACAAATACCAGTATGTAGTCACAAAAGTTGGGACTAATTTGAGGGAGGCTGTATCTTTTAAAAAAAACAAAAAGCAGTGGATTTCTGCCGTTCATCTCATTTACAACAATATATTTGGTAGTAAAAGTTGGTTTCCTTCCATTGTGCCTTTTGTGAGCTATTTTATGTGGGAAGTTGCAGGCAGCAGAGCTGCTTAACATTTTTCCCATTCGTTTTCCTTGCAATTCCTTTCTGCACCCAATTTTTCCTCTTGGTTCTATGCTCCAACTTCTCAGCCAAATGTAGAAAGGTCACACTGATAAGTAAGACTTCTTTTTCCTATAGTATTGGAAGTTCTGAATTCCTAAAGGAGTAATGAATAACTTAAGGGGACTGTGTCCCAACTGTTTTTTTTTAATATTTTGCATCAGGCAAGGTAGTCTAGCTCAGACTTTTGAATACAGGTAGTCCTTGTTTAGCAACTGTCTCATACAGTGACTGTTTGCACTTATGACAGTGATGAAAAAATAACTTTTCAACTGTCTTATTTATGACCTTTGCAGATGTGGAAAGCTAAAGTAAGCTGATAGCACAGTTGTCATTTCACTTGGCGACCGCTTTAACAACCAAGTTATTGGTCCCAATTGTGGTCACTAAATGAGGATTACCTGTACTACTAAGTTTATGAACCTGTTTTCACCTGCTTCCTTTTCTTACGATCCAGCAAAAATCTTACATTCCTGAAAGTGTTTTGTTATATAATTTTTGAAATGGATATTTATATTTGCAATTTATTTTACAAAAAAGTTTAAATTGATCAATTTCCTCAAAACGTTGACAATATTTTAAATATAGGTAGTCCTTGCTTACCAACCACACATTTCAGCAATCTTTTGAAGTTCCCTAAAGCTACATTAGGACTCCAGGGACACTTCAGCTCCCTATAGCTGCCTATCTCCCCTCTCCCATGTCTGCCCTTTTGGCTGCCTTGCACCATCCTTGTGGAATGGCTAGAACTGAATTGCTCTGCTGCTGCTTGACATGGTCCCAGAAGCCTCAGCAACTACCAGCAAGCATTCCTTTGCCCAGCTGCTTTCTCTACCAATTCCCTACCCCAACTTTTGGCGCCCAACAGCTCCCTTCCATTGCTCTCTCCTTTTCAGACCCAGTTTCTCCATCAAAGGAAAGGTCTGTGAAGAGAGCACAACTTTATCCACTTTGGAAGGTGCTGGGCGTAAAATGTTGATGGGAGGTGGAACTGGGAGAGAAGGCAGTTGAGGCAAATGAATGCTTGCTGGTACTTGCTGAAACGTCTTAGGCATGGCAAGCAAATGCAAAACCATGCATCCTAGGGCTGCTTACCACACTGCAAGGCAGGATGCACGGTGGCCAGAAGGGCAGAGATGGTGTAGGAGATAGGCACGTGGGGGGAGTTGGGTACTAATGTAATCACTCAAGATTCCACAACAGGAAGAGCCAGGACTGCTGTCCTAAGACTGCACCAACTTAGTAGTAATAAATCAAGGACTACCTATAGCTGATAGAGAAAATGGCAGTCCATTGACATTGGGTGACAGTGGTTGTGGTTTTCTTCTTGCAGGAATAAAGCATGTGTCTCTGATTGCTGCCATTGTGCCATGTATTATATGTAATCCTTGGTTAATGATGGTCAGTGGAACTGGAAATTCCATTATTAAGCCATACAAAGCATGATGTCACATGACTGCAGTGACTTTCAGTTGTGTTCATTAGGTGCAGTGACATGATTGCCATTTATGATCTGCCTACTTCCCCATTAACTTTACTTTTTGGAAGCCAACAGTGAAGGTTGCAAGTGATTATCACATGATCGCGGGATGCTGTGATTACCATAATTGCTAAGTGCTGCTCATGTGACTGAGGGCATGCTGCGATGGCTGCGATTGTAAGGGCCGGGCAGAAGTGTCCCCATTTAGCACTGTCATACTTTGAAGAATTGCTGATAATCATTAACCAAGGGCTGCTTGTAATATACCAGCAGTCAGTTGAATTAAGTATTGTCTTTCTATTTTATTTATTTTATAAAATTTTAAAGTTGTATTACTGTTCTCCATAGTGGGTGGAGGTAGCATCCAGGAATGGGTTGACCTCGTCTGTTCAGCCTGTAGGACTGAGTCTGTTAAAGTTGAAAAGCTCCGCCTCTGTTCCCATCTTTGACTCAGTCCTCAGTCTGGACAGATGTGTCGAAGTTTCTCCCGTTCTGGATTTCTCCATTTCTCTACCTTATTCCTTCATCAACCTTTCCACCCATTTCTTCCTTAATTCTCCTGACATCGGACTTTGGAATTGTGAGTGATACCCAGCTGATCCAACTCCCTCGGGTAGGCTCGCTGGGGTGGAGGCGGCAAAGAACTTCAGCTCCAGCCGAACACGGCTGGATCGTGGCATTGAACTAATACAGGGGCCTCAGCTCCTTAGTCTGGCACGGGGGCTATCGTGCTCCGCCTTACAAGAGATCCAACGGGCCATTAACGAGGTTTTCTGTCTGACATTGTCAGCATTTGTGGCTAGGAGCTATCGCACTCATATTTCGGCTTGTAAATTTCCATCCAGAGAGATATTGGCGGCAAGGGCGAGCCATTTTAAAACAGCGGATACTGCCAAACAGCTGATAGTTGTAGGAGTGTTGCGCTCGAGTGACGGCGGGCCACAGAAGTTTTGCTCCGCTAATTTTGTGATCGACCGATCTTGAGCAGCCTTGGACAGAGGAGAAGTCACAGGAGCTTCGCGCTCGAGCGACTGGTTGCTCGGTCAAACTAAGACCTCCAGAGAAGCGAGCAGGGCCATTTCCTGGCCATGTGGGCGGTGGCCATTTTGTCAGTGGTCACTAGAGCCTGGCCCTCTTTGCTGACCGATGGGAGGAAATTACATCGGACATTTGAGTCAGGGAGACGGTTAGGTCAGGCCTCTCCCTGGAATTTCTTTCCAAACACCCCCCCCCAAGTTTCTTCTTAAGATGCCTACTCTCTAGGGTCTCTTCCAAGAGAGTCCTTATGGAGGCTGCTATCCGGCATCTCCTGGACATTCAAGCTATCCAGAGGGTGCCGGCGGAACAGATAGGGCAGGGGTTCTATTCCATTTATAGTCCCCAAAACTTCGGGTGGGTGGAGAGCTATTCTCGACCTTAAATGACCTTAAACGATTGAACCGTCACCTACGATATCGATGGTTCAAAATGCATTCATTGCAGACGATACTTGGGAGCATACGAAGGGGCGACTTCCTCACCTTGATTGATCTAATGGTATATCCCAGTTCATCCACACTATCCGCAGTACCTTAGGTTCTGTTATGCAGGTATTCATTACCAATACCAGGCTCTCACGTTTGGCCTCTCCTCGGCTCCCAGGGTTTTTACTATGTTGGTGTTGGTGGCGGCCCATCTTAGGGCTAGGCCCATGCGTGTCCAGTGTTACCTGGATGATATTCTAATATAAGCTTCCTCATTTCAGCAGGTGAGAGAGGATCTCCAGGTAACGATTCAGACCCTTGAGCACCACGGGTTCTCCATTAACGAGAAGAGCCACCTCATTCTGGCCAACCTCCTATTGCACCTGGGAGCAGTGATAGATTCTCTAGAGTGTAGGGTATTTCTTTCCCAGGAGCGACAGGTCAGTATCAGAGAAATGTCAGCGCAAATACAACAGCAGCGCAGGGTCCCCCTAGCCCTATTTTCCACACTCCTGGGTAAAATGATATCTAGCATAGCCATTACACCTTGGGCTTGCCTACATTCTAGAGATCTCCAATGGTTCCTTTTGCCATTTCAGAGGATAGGCCGCAGCAGCTCGCAGGCCAGGGTATTGGTCCCCAGGGAGTTCCTACGTTCCCTGAATTGGTGGAGGTCTCCGGCCATCGTAAAGGTCTGTCTCTTTCAGGAGCCTCAATGGTTCATTGTTACCACAGATGCCAGCCTATTCGGCTGGGGAGCAGATGCCCAGTTGCTACCAACTTGTGCCTTCCTATCGTCCACAGATACCCCACCTGGAACTTAACCAGAGTCTTGAATTTCCTAACCGGGACTCCATATGAGCCCTTGAGGTCAGCCAGCCTCTGTCATCTGACTTGTAATGTGGCGTTCTTAGTGGCTATCACCTCCGCCAGGAGGATTTCCGAGATGGCGGCCCTATCAGTCCGAAAGGATCTATGCGTGTTTAATTCGGACTGAGTTGTTTTATGATTGGATCCTTCTTTTATTCCAAAGATTAACTTTTGGTTTCATAGGGCCCAGGAAATTATCTTACGAAATTTTTGTCCCAACCCAGCCCATCCACTGGAACTTAAGTAGCATACACTAGATGTAAGGAGGGCGCTCCGCATCTATCTTAAACGGACCGAGGCGCTGAGGAAGACGGAGGCCCTCTTTGTATCATTCCAGCCAAACTCCCTAGGTAACAAGGTTACCCCGTCTACAGTGGGACGATGGCTCAGAGGGACCATTGTCAAGGCATATGAGATCCAGTCCCTTCCCAGGCCTGTCCGGGTGACGGCACACTCCACTCGGAGCGCAGCGACATCAGCTGCATGGTCTACGCAGGCATTGCTCGATGAGGTCTGCAGGGCGGCCACCTGGACCACACCGTCACCCTTCATGAAACACTACAGACTAGACACTTTTGCATCGGTGGAGGCGGCATTTGGCCTTAGGGTGCTTAAAAGGGTGCACTCGGAGGGGGACTCTTCGGACCAGACCAGCACCCTCCCATAAGACTACCAAGCTTTGGTATGTCCCATCCTGGATGCTAGCTCCACCCACTATGGAGAAGGAGCGTTGGTCTTATCTGATACGCCCCTTGTAGGATGGAACTAGCATCCAGCCCTGCCCAGTATTTGACTGGTCCTCGAGTGATGTGGGAGAACTATCTGAAGATGACACGTCGAGTCTGTCCCTTCATCTTCACCAAAGCTGGGAGCCTAGCAACAGAGGCGGAGCTTTTCAACTTCAACAGACTCAGTCCTACAGGTTGAACAGATGAGGTCAACCCATTCCTAGATGCTAGCTCCACTCTACGAGAAGGAGCTTATTAGGTAAGACCAACACCCCTTTTATTTGATATATTCATTGACTGTGGTGTATTTGTTTCTTGCCAACTCAACTCCAGTGAAAACTGATGAGTTTGAATCCTGGTTATACTTATCTCTCTTATTATTGCACTGCACTGCAGCATTTGAGAATCCCTACTGGAGAGGCTACCTCAAATGCCCATCAGGGCATTATCAGTTTCTCCATAAAATAAGGCAGGATTGGTCAGAAAAGGTTGTGTCAAAAGATGAGTTAAGTGAATACAATTTCCTGTTTTCTCTTTTTTTAAAATGCCCCATTAGTTTGTGCAATGTAGACAAATAGGATTAGAAATTCTGCTCCATCAATTTAATTTCAACTCTCATTTTTAATACACTTATTTTTGTTATAGAGATGTGGTGAAAAAAATGTCAGTACAGGTAGTCTTTGACTTACAACAGTTCACTTAGTGACCACTCAAAGTTACAACAGCACTGAAAAGAGTGACTTATGACCGTTTTCACACAACCGTTGTAGTATCTACATAGTCATAATCAAAAATTGGATGCTTAGCAACCGACTCATATTTATGATGGTTGCAATGTCCCAGGGTCACGTGTTCACTTTTTGTTATCTCTTGACAAGCAAAGTCAATGGGGAAGCCAGATTCACTTAACACCCATGTTACTAACTTAACAATTACAGTGATTCACTTAACTGGCACAAAAGGTTGTAAAATGGGGCAAAATTCACTTAATTTTAGCAACAAAAATGTTGGGCTCAATTGTGGTTGTAAGTTGAGGACTACCTATAGTTGTTGATTCTGTAAAAATGTCCTCAAATTTTTTTGTCTAGGTTATTTTTGGGAGAATTTTAAAAGGAGTTCTGCAAGGAAAATGCTAAATCCAAGGTAGATTCTTTTGTGAATTCTTGCTGTCGTATTGCTGGCTCTTCATGACCGGCATCCTTACTTGAAATTTTGGGAGGTATCTCATCTCCTGTCTACCTCTAGCAGTGTATGCGAGAGGAAACAGATCTGCAAGATTCTAGCCTAGGATGTCTAAAAAGCAAGTTTCTCAAAAATGAGCAGTTTGGATAGCTTTGTAAAGCATAATTCATTCATGGTTTGGTGGCTGGCTGGCTGACTGACTTTCTCTCCATTTGTCTTTGTATAATTGGCCCAGGATACAACTTTTCATCACTACAAACTCAGGTGCTTAAAAATAAGATTCTTTTGTATCTTAAAAGACCTTTGTCCAAGAGGATCTAGTTCCCCTTCTTGACAGCCATACGTGGTCCTTAAGGATGGGCTTGCATCGCTCCTGCATTTTCCTCCAGCATTTTTCTGTGATTGCTATTCAGTTATTTTCTGTGCTGAGAAGTACCAGAATTTCCTGCCAGCAGCAGGTTTTCTTGTTTTGTCTGACTGCCATTTCATCACATACTTTAATCACCGCATCCAGGCTTACAACAAGTAAGCTGGAAACAGCTGCCCCCCCCCCCCAACCTGACCTCTCAGGATAGCTACCTCTGAGGTTGCTACTGTCAGTTGATCTGCTTTATTCCCTGGCAGTTGTTCTGACCTCAGCTAGCTTTATTTGCCTGCATCTCCTCTCCCTTTGCTAATGGCCAGCTTGGGAGTCAAAAGCAGCTCAGGAGTGCATGTGCATACACACGTGTATAACAATTACTTGCCCATTTCCTGATGATACATTCTGTCAAGATGAAAGTGGTTTTACGTATTGATCATAAAACTTGGCTGAGCACCATGATTCCATCATTATCCTTAATTCTGCAACAGTTTTAGGTTTAGTTTCAAACATTTTAAAAAAACTTATAAGTGCTTTAAAAATAGAAGCAGCAAAACAACCTTTGAAACACAAGGGAAGGACAATAATGAGATGGAGACAGTGTGAGACCTACTATTGTATTCGCCATAAACAGCAAATGTGGGAATAAACTGTCCTTACCCCATGGGAAGCAAAAATGTTGAATGTTTTTTTAATGTACATTTGTGCTCATCCCAAGTGCATTAACAGTTAAACTTTCAGCTCATAGCTTAAACTCATCAGACCACGAAAAGCCTCCATTAGTTACTCATGCTCCATTGCTCAACTAGAATATCATGCTGGAATGTTTTATTTTTTTCGCTCGCTTCAACTTCAGTGATGTGTTTTAGTACGTAGATCCCAAGTTCTTATTTTTCCTTCCTGAGAAAAGCAGCCTTGTTCCGGAACAGGAAATATGTTTTTTGGTTCAATGGAACACTTTTCTTTTATAGCTATTTCCTCTACAAAATGCTATGCTAGCACAATAGCATTGTAATAATTGCTGTATGCTTTTAACACTATTAATAGATGTGCAAATGAGCAGCTTCACAAAAACATCTCTTTATCCTTCTTGATTTCTCTAGCCCAGAGTACTCCAGATATTATGTTCTTTTGTTAACCCATGCAGCATAAATATTAGGATTATGATAATTATAATTGAAGACACCCAATTTGGTATAGAGTTTAAGGTATCAGACTAGAAACTAGGAGGCCATGAGTTCTAATCCTGCCTTAGGCCCAAGGCCAGCTACTCACATTCTCACAGCTCAAGGAAGGAGGCAATGGCAGACTACTTTTGGAAAAGCCTTGCCGTAAAAACGGCAGGAGGTAGTCCTTAAGAATAGGACATGATTTAATAGAAGAAAAAAATTGCAATTCAGCATAGCTGAAGGACGACAGGTTGGGAGTAGTCCATATAATAGACCTGGATGTAGCCCCACATCATGAATCATAATATTCTGTATATTCCTGCCATTGGCAACCAGTAATACATTTTTGGGAAAGATCTATGGAACAATGTGACATCACTGATTTTGCAGAGGAAAAGTTAGACAAACACCTCCTATTTTGAGTAGCAAATGCTTGCTTTTCATGATTAATAGGCATACGTTTGGAAGATTCTCACAGTGCAGTTTCAGTTTCATTCTCTTTTTGTGAAGTGGAGTTTATAAATATTAAGACAAAGATACACTTTTTTAAGCTGTTTGATGTAACAAAAGTAAAAGTTATACATAGGACAAGCAGTATGAAAGAGGAGTAGGTGAATATAGAATAAAAGTACAACTTAAACATCATATAGATTTACATTAGAAATAATTATCTTTTAAAATCTCTGCTTGAATGTGATACCAAAAGGCTGGAGAATGATCAGTATGCATGGATATATTCTATGTATCACATACATGGAAACATAATATACTTTCTTGAATTGATATTTTTCAGAGGGAAAAATAGCAAATTCAGTTTACCAATAAAGGAGAATATTGTAGCTCATGGTTGAAATGAGGGGTCTTTGGTGCTCTCTCTGAGTTTGACTGTTTTCTTGCAGACATTTCATTATCCAAACTAGGTAACTTCATTATTACTAATACTAATGATGTTACTTAGTTTGGATAATGAAACGTTTGCAAGAAAACAACCAAGCTCAGAGTAGACCAAGAAATTCAATTTATTTACTCAAATATGTAAGTATATTTATGTGTGTTCATTACATAGAAATACAAACATCCATATTTATTTGTAAGGTTCATAGTTCACCAAAGGTTCTTAGTATACCGTATTTTTTCGGAGTATAAGACACACAGGAGTATAAGATGCATCTTAGTTTTGGGGGAGGAAAATAAGAAAAAAAATTCTGCCTACCAGCATCCATCTGGCTAGCGTCCTTAGCAAACAGCCTGGAACAGGTATATTAGCCTTGCAAAGGTCTGTTTCAGAGGCTGCTTTTTCAGCCTTGCAAAGCTTGTTTTGAGAGGTTGTTTTAGCCTTGCAAAGGTCCATTTTAAAGGCTGCTTTTTCAGCCTTGCAAAGCTCAGTTTGAGAGGTTGTTTTAACCTTGCAAAGGTCCATTTCAGAGGCTGGGCGGGGCTACATTCGGTGTATAAGACGCACCCATATTTTCACCCTCTTATACTCCGAAAAATATGGTAGCTATATTCTTCACAGAACATCCTGTAGCCTTACAGTAAACATAGGAGGTCAAGTTATGCTGAAATACTGCAGTGACTTTCCGTTCATGGGGTTTTCAAACATATACTACATTTAGAATCTTATGGAAACCATTTGACATATAAAATATGGAGAAAAGTTGGAAGTGCTGTATGTCTCAATTTGTTTTTTCTGTGGTTCAAACATAGGGTCTCCTGCTTAGGCATCATCTTCTGGACTAGAAGATCGCCGCAATCCCTTCCTATTATTCTATGTTCTAGGTAAATGAGAAGGAAATCTGGTCATCAGATTTCAGCAGTTCCCAATACTGTAATTTATTCCCCCTTGCCCCCCCCCCCCAATTTTTCAGGACCATGTTTCTTTGTTACACTTAATTCAGATTTCTCAAAGGCATCATCAAGAAATGGTATTTTGCATCTGGAATATTCCATGTTTATGCAAAAACCAATTTTAAAAAAATAGGAAAGAAATCCGAGATCTGATGAGAACTCACTGTTTTCCTGACATACGGAAAATAGATTATGATTGAAGAATATTGACAAAATGTTGGTTGTATTAGTTAACCTGAGCCCTTTGTTCCTTACATCATTTGAGGAATTGTCATGAGGCAGAAGAGTTTCCTCCAGTTAAGAATGTCTGAAATACCTAAGATTTCTCATCTTACCTCACCTACTACATGCTGAAATTCTCTAGTATTTTCTTCCTGCGTGTATATACTTGACTGGCCAGGGATTGAGATCATAAGTAGAGGCTGTACTTTGAGTTTCTCTGCAAGTTAAGATAGGGTAGGTAGGCACATAAGCAGTGGCTTTTTCAGAGTGCCCTTGTCCTGTTTTCATCTGCTGCCTAGCTCCATGGATTTGGAACAAATCCATTTTGGTTGCATGGGCTGTTAAAACTAATGCGAGCCCCTATATTTTTATATGGATTGGTTTTAACTACCGTAGCTTTCTGTTTTATATTTGCTTCTATTTGTAGACTTGAATATTTGCATTTCATGACTTTGCACTTGCTTTAATTATATTCTGTACATTACCCAGAGAATGAAAGAAAAATAAACAGCAACAGGTAGGAACAATGAAAAACAGAGGCCGAATGAGTTGGAATGTCATGCCATCTCTTTTTATGATGATCTAAACCCCTCCTAATTCTTTCACTTCCTATTTAGTATTGGCTGAGCTATACACTAAATAAATAATATTAGCAGAGAAAAGGCATCACATTTTTGTATACTGGCTATGATCAAGAAAGGTTTGCTAAAAGATAGATTTTGAGAGTACATTTAAAAGAAAATAGTTGGTTTATTACTTTTTACTTTGATAATGTGTAATGTTGGGGAGATGAAAGTTGGATTTGGTACAGGTAAGAAAGGAGATTGATTTAATGTCCCAGTGGCTGCTCATCTTTTCAAACTGAGGCTTTCTCCCTGAATAAAAAAGGTCATACTCTGCTTCCGTCCATGTCATTTACACATCAAGAGTGAATTCATCTACCTACCTTCCTCCCTTTAGTGTGGCAATCAACTTATAAATACTCTTCAGTTGGAAGATGGAACTTCATTCACAAGCAATTGTCTTTTTCAGTTGAGCAGAATTATCTTTTGAATACTGTCCCCCACCCAATCCCTGAAACCATTGCTTTTTTCCTTCCAGAAATGTGTTTAGCTTGCTCAAATGCAACTAGATGCTTGTTATACAAATGCAGGGATTTCTAAGCCAAACCTTTGTGCTGTGACAAAATGTTGCTATTTCATGAAGTTGTTTAGAATAGCTAGCCAAATAATAGTGCTAAATGCAATGTTCCTCTCAGCATTTTAGAGAGGAAATGCAAGAGAGGATTGAATTTGGTCCACAGCACGCAGCTGACATCTTTTTAAACACGTCTCTTGTTATATAAACACTTTCCTTGTTTAAAATGTTGGTTTGGGATTAATTGCATGATTGGATAATCAAAGGTATAGATGATGTTGAGAATATCTGATTTGCACACAAACAGGGCTATACTTTTCTTGCTTTATCAAAACATGGCAATTTTTAAAAGAATATTTACTATATGAAGTTAAGACTTCATACAGTAAATCACAACTCTTTATTACACCTGAGAGCTCCTGAGATAAATAGTTCTGTTTAAAAATTGTACAATTGAAAACATTCCTAAATATGACTGCAGGTGATATCTGGTTTCAGTTATGACTGTGGTTTCTTAGGCAAAACACACTTTTTCAGTAAACACATTAATACTGTCATTTTTACTGAAACATAGTACTATGATCAGCTGTGTGAGAGGCAAAATTCTGGTAGGTTCCTTTTCATGGTCCCTTTATTTAGTGGAATAGAAAGTCCTAATCAGTGAGTAGGAGGAGCCAATAGCTTGAGGTAAGGAAGATACCAAAGAATAGACATAGGACTGAGCTGGAGAGGGAAGCTTTCTGCTAGAAAAGCAGATTAAGGATTGTAATCAGTTTATATACTGTATCTTAGTTATTGTCAATGTACTGTAAATAAGTTATTGAGCAGATTAAAGTCTCAAGCCATTTCATATAGAACAGGGGTGTCAAACTCGCGTCATCATGGCATTGTCCCCCTTCACTAAACTTGGCATGGCCAGCATGTGATGCATCTGGCCGGCAAGTTTGACACCCCTTATACAGAATAATACTAGGAGACAAACTAGTTAACCTTCTGCTTTTTATATTGCTAATGCATGCACCTGGAGGGAAAGGAGATGGATCTGATGGGCAGTAACTAAAACTCTAATTTCTGTATGGCTTGTTAACACCATTTCAAACTACTTTAGGAAATTTATCAGAGAACCCAAAGTAGCACACATGTGGTACTTCACAACTGAAACAAACAAGAGTAACTTCTTACACCTTCACCATATCATCTCCATATTTCATATTCATAACATTTCATATATTCCTTGTTTTCAACATGGTGCTCTAGTCTAGTGTTGGAAGTAATATTCTTCTGGGTTCAGTTCCAAGTGGGGAAAAAGAACACTGGATTCATGGAAGTTGCTTGGAAAGAAGGTTTAATGGAGAACAAAGGAACAGGAGCACATGGCATGAGCTCCTGAACAGAAAAGGTGGATCACATGTTTTCAGGTGTTGGGTCCAGAGAAAAAGAAGGGCCAAAATGCTGGGAGTTCCTTGCTTTATACTCTCTCTTGGGCCTCTCCCTAACTGTTTCCTGTTCCTATACAGAAATGTATTCCATTGGCTGTCAGATTCCCAGGGGCATGCTGGGGCAACTCTTGTGGGCTGTCCTAAGTCCCAGGAGCATGGTTGATAGAATCTTACCAGGTCCCATGTGGTCTAATGAAAGGGCTTTGGGATTCATATTATGGTTTTTTGTTTGTTATGTAGAAGACTGTAGCCGGGCCCAGTCCTTAATGGCCCATTGACAAAGGGAGGGAGCTGGCACATTGACAACGGGTGGGAGCTAGTAAGATGAGTCTTTTGTCTGCTTAAAAGCATGTTTCCAGGGATATTCTACTGTATATAATATTCTGCCTTTTAATATTTCCTAGGATATTTCATTTTTCTAGGAGGCGGTGGGTGCTAACTTCCTACACTAGAAAACAAGTAAAGGCAAGGACCTATTTTAATTCAAAACAAAACAAAGGTAGAAAATATAGAACAAGATCCAGCAATAAGCTGTCTTGGGAAAGCTTTGTCTTTTAAAAATATAAAATAGGTAAGCGGTAGTCAGGTGTCCTATTGAAGAACTGATCTGTTTCTCCTTAAAATTTTAGGAAATAGCTTATCTTAAATCATTTTACAGGTGTAAAATGTTTTGGCAGGTGATCAAATTTTTTTAAGGCTGAGCTCCCATATACTTGGTTAAGATCCGTCTTATTAAATGAAATGGAAGTTAGTTGAGAATAGTTATATATGGGCATGTGCTATGTCAGGATTACTTTACTTCAACAGCATAGTCAATATTTTCTTTTACTAAAGTGAGAACCTACTTTATTCTACATGTTAATTATATGAACATTAATCTGTGAAGAAATTAAGTTAAATATGGTAATGATTAAGTATAACTTTAAATAGGATAGGTAAGCTAAAAAGAATATGGACAATTCATTGAAATTACTGCCTAAGTTTTATGTGGTGGCATATCAAGGCCAGCCTAGTTATAAAATTAAGAAAAATATCAATTTTATTAATAAAGCACAGCCGGTTTTAAACTTTTGTGCAGACAAATTCAGCTTTGGTTTTCATTTGGTTGGGTATGTTCTGTGGTTTGTGCTTTTAAGTAAGATGGGCAGTCCAGAGAAGTGACTTCAGCATTAATGAATGCTTGTGTTGCTGCTAGCTGTAGCAGCACCTAATTGACCTTGGCTAATCTAAAAAAGGAAACTGCATGGTTGTGTCTATGAAATCATTAACAGTCAAGCTGCAAAGTGACTTTGCCTTGCATACATTGTTTATTAGAGATCCCTGCAGTCAAAGCAAGGAGATACAGGTGTTGCCTTGGCAAGAGGGGTGGCTGTATAAGTAGAAACAGACAAACAAGCAGTAAAACAAGCTGTTGGGTTTGGCTGCTGAAGTCAAGAGTAAGGGGGAAAATGCTTTTATTGCTGTTTTGGCAAATAAATGTAGCCATGATGAATTTAAAAGAATTTTTAAAAGTTGCTCTTTGCATAGTCATTTTTACCTTAATAGAATATTTGGCAATATGTAGTTGCATCCAGGAATACTTAGCTGCTGATCTTCAGGATGATAGAAGCAGAGGTGGGATGGGGCTCCCTGACTAGCGACTTTACTACAAAGCTGCAATTCTGGTATGGGTTAAAGAGTGGATTAAGCTAAGAAATAAAAGATTACTAACATTAGAGGGGCATGATTTACAAAAAGGTTGGCATGCCTTCCTATGGGACAAAGAGAAAAAACTGCACACTTATTTTATAAGACACAAAATTAGAGAAGCTTTGATGGAAGTATGGCAAGAGAGTAAAAGAAAACATATGAAAATCCCTCGGTGGGTATCCACAATGGAAGCGATAATCCACCCCAACACTTTGGATATAAATAAAATGATTAAATATCAGCAACTTCTGGATAGACAAGGGAATTTAAAAAGTAGACAAGAATTAGAAGATCAGGGTATAATTATAGATTGGTGGCCATATATGCAAATTCAATCACGATTCAAAAAAGATAAAGAAGAATATGGATTTGAAACAGTCCCGCAACAATTAGATAAAATATTGATTGGCCCGGTTGAAAAATTAATTACAAAAATTTATAAATATTTATTAGAATTTGACAGAGCAGAATATATAGTGAAAGGAGTCATGATAGCATGGGCAAAAAATATTGAGCATAGTATAGAATTAAATGAGGGGGGGGAATCTAGAATAGGAACTACAAAATAACTAAATTGGCAAAATATAAAGAGAACCAGTACAAAATGTTTTATCGATGGTATATGGCACTCAATAGATTAGCGAAGATTTATCCAAATCTGGAGCCAAACTGTTGGAAATGTGGTCAAAAGCAAGGTACCTTCTATCATACATGGTGGTTATGCACGGAAACAAAAAATATTGGGTAAAAATTCATAGATGGATACAGGAAATAACAGGCTTCCAAATTGAATTCACTCCAAAGCTATTTTTGTTAGGAATCACAAAAGGGGAATAAAACAAAACAACCATATATATTATAATACATATTACAACAGCAGCAAGAATTGTGTTTGCACAATGTTGGAGACAAAAGAATATACCCTCTGAAAGTTTAGTAATAAAAAAAAATATTTGATTGTGCCAAAATGGACAAACTAACAATTGAATTGAAAGGGCAAATGGATTCGGAATATCATGCAATATGGAAGAAATGGTACGATTGGATTGAGGATAGGAAAAACAAAAAAGGAAAGACAATTCTCAAGGGGAAGTAAAACATGTAACCGAAATGTATGGAATATACTTGGATTTAAATGTAAAGGCATGTAAATAACTTGTAAATGCAATGATAAGTAAACAATATGTAACGATAAGTAAATAATATGTAAATGAGCAGTCATGTATAAATTATGAGTATTTGTAAAAAAAGAAAAATACAATAAAAATCTATTTTTAAAAAAGTTAGCTGCTGTTAACCTGGCATGCCCTTCTGAGCAAAACTAGAGCAAGGCTGGTTATCCACAGTGCAAAACTCCTAACAGCAGCACTTCTTTTACTAGAATACCGCAGATAATTCAGGGTTAAATTTTAGCTATTTCATTTTCAGTCCTTTTCCCATCATTTAGACAGGACTAAAATAAATTTGATGTGAGCCACATATAAAGTGATTATGCATCCAGGCATGTCCTGCAACACTTGGATCTACTTGTGATATATGTGTGCTAATAGTACATGCAAATAGATTAGCACTTGGGGTATACACATTTTCATTTATTAGCACTTTACATCTAATTTACATCATAATCTTGAGTTTTCTTAGGTGTCAGTAGAACTAGCTAACTGCTAGTCTGGCCTGTATCTTGGATATTTTTTTTTTTTGCTCAACCCGTGCACAATATTTTTCCATTTTTTTTCAGTTACTGAAATCTCTAAATTCTTAATATTAACTATAAATATACATTAACGAATACATTCATTTTGTATTTTATGTTCATTATCCATCTCCATAGCCTTAGTGAACATGAGTGCTCAGAGATTCTAAAATTTGCTCAGTGAAGTTCTAATTTTAAAAATATCGATATCCACTTGTCCAACATGTAATCTTGCTCGGTGCTTTTGCAGGGCCTTCTCTGTCCACTTTTTACTTTTAAGCATTGTTTGCACATCTGGGTTGGTTCCATTTCTTACCTTCGTAAGATGAAAATACAGAAACCTCTATGCTGACCAACAGCTACAGTCTGCATGCTCCAACTGTGTTGCACTATAACTTGCAAAATTCTTAAACCAGGATGGGCATTGTTTGCTTCAAGGGAATGTTCCAGGAGTTCATAATTTAAGATGCCAGATGTTGTGCCATTCTGCAGCATAACCTGACCCAGATTTTAATAACAGTCTGCTCGATGATTTACTAAATAATTTGCAGGAATAGGATCAGGCTGAAGGTCTGTCTAGTCTAAGATCTTCTCTATTTGAAGGTTGTAGCATCCCTGTCACTGTTCCCTGTAAGGTGCGCGGCCGTGCATGCAACAACAAACTTTAGCACAGCACTTTCAAACTCCAGCGCAGTCGCCACGGAGGAGGGGGTGGAAAGTGCTGTTTGTTGTCGTGTTTGTTTGTTGTCAGCTTAGAGGGAACAGTGGTCGGTATGTCAAATCCACCCCCTCCTCTGTGGCGACTCTGTGCTGCATCATTAGATAATCTTTGCACAAAGAAAGCTAAAGAACAAAGACGAGAGAGAGAGAGAGAGGGGGGGGGGGAAATCAGCACGTTCTGGAAAGGTGGGTGGGTGAGAGGCAGAGACTTGCCAGAGCGCGCAGGGAGCCGACGGGCGGGCGCATGGGTGTGTGTGAAAGAGACAATTAGGGAGGGGGAGAGATGTGAGCAAGCACGTTTATTGCAGGGCACCGGGGTTGGCATCCCAACTCTTTTTTTCCCCCTCATCCGCCCGCTCGCAAATTCGGCTTCGCGGAGCCTTGGGGAAAAGTCCTGCGAGAGGTTGGTGGATTTTTACGCGAGGGGGCAAAGCTTTTATTCGCCCTAGGGAAGAGGGGCAGCGGCAGCAAGCTCAGGTTCGATGCCTGTCCCTCCTTTCCCCTACTTCCTCCTCCTCTTTTAATAACTCTTATTAATAACTTTTAATAACAAATAACTCATGGTGGCAGATATCTCCCAACACACATGCCTGCTCCTATTTCTCCCACCCCCTTCTAGTCCAATCCCCTGCCCAAGCAGGAGACCCTATACCAGGGGTGGCCAAACTATGGTTCTTTGAGGATCTGTGGACTTCAACTCCTAGAATTCCTGAGCCATCCATCCAAGAATGGCTAGCTCAGGAATTCTGGGAGTCCACCGATCCTCAAAGAACCATAGTTTGGCCACCCCTGCCCTATACCATTTCAGACAAATGGTTGTCCAATCTCTTCTTAAAAACTTCCAGTGTTGGAGAATTCACAGCTTCTGGAGGCAAGCTGTTCCACTGGTTAATTGTTCTAGTAGAGTAGAGTAGAGTAGAGTAGAGTAGAGTAGAGTAGAGTAGAGTAGAGTAGAGTAGAGTAGAGTAGAGTAGAGTAGAAAATAAAAGAACGAATAGAATAGAATAGAATAGAATAGAATAGAATAGAATAGAATAGAATAGAATAGAATAGAATACCAGAATTGTAAGGGACCTTGGATGTCATCTAGTCCAACCCCTTGCCCAAGCAAGAGACCCTATACCAGTGATGGCAAACCTTTTCGGACGCACAGAAATGCGCGTGTGCATTCGTTGGGGCTGCGCTCTGGAAAAGCCGAACTTCCAGGTTCTAGCTTGCATGCATGTCCGACAATAAGCTGGCCTGTGCGCATGTGCAGGCCGGTTTTCAGCACTGCAGCGTGCGCGCAAAGGGATTGTATTCCAGAAAAGCTGAACTTCCGGGTTCTGGCACGCATGCACACCTGACAATCAGGTGGCCAGCGCGCATACACACACCAGTTTTTAGCACTGCCGCGTGCACGAAGGACAGCTGATCATCACGTGTGCAAATTCAGGTGCTCAGCATGAAAATGTGCTGCTCAAACATTATACTTTTCCGCACACATCGAAAAAAATTAGAGGGAACATCGATCCCTGTGCTGCTTTCCCCGCATCATCTGATAATCACCATTTTTCTCTTAACCTTAAGGTTACTTATAAAAGGACTCAGTCTCTGGGCAGAAAGACGGAGTTAACCATTCTTTGTATTCTCTCTCAGCACACCGAGAAGGAGCATATCAGGTAAGACGAACGCCCCTTCTCACAGAAAGTCGCCTAGAGTTTTGCCTAGGCAAGATGCACGACATATAAGTTTAATAAATAAATAGAGATAGATATAAACTAACAAAAAGCAACACATCGCAGACCAGAAATATGATAGCGGTCATACAATTATTAGGATTGAACTTGAAGGATAATTTATTTTGGGTTGCTCTTTTGGGATAGGGTAACTGTCATGCAAGCAAAAAAAAACAGATTAAATGAATAAATTATGGATAAATTAGCTGTCAATCTGTGAGCCATAAGATATAACTTAGAGATGAAACATTTGTGTGGACTCTAGCTTTCATTTAAAATTTCATTTCATTAATAGAAATTATTAGAAATTATCATCTCATGGTCCAGCAATATAGAAAACCTAAAGAAAAAGAAAGATATACATTAACAGTCTTGGTTGTGTGTGGAGCAGCTAAAGTGCAAAAACATTAAAGTGGCTCAGATGGATATATTTCAGCTGCAGATTGTCCTGAAATTGTTTTAAATTATAACTTTGGGAGGGTTTTTTGAACCTATATTCTGGCTTTCCTTCAGGAGTTTAAGGTCACTTGCCTTTGTTTATGCATACAAACATTTGTATGTTAACTACTTAATGTGTTCTATGTCACTTGCAGTACTAAAAATTACAATTAAAACATTTGTACAATTAATTTCCCCCCATCTGTCTGGAAAATACTGAATGATTACTAAAAAAATAAAACCCTTTTATCTATTTGCTGCAGTCTAATGGAGATTTGGATTTTTTGAGCTATACATCATGGTGCGTTTCCTCTGTATTTTGAGCTCACTTATTATGACTTAGTCTGATATGTAAATCTAGATGTTATTTGTAAATAATGTGAGTTTTAGCTCCCTTGCAGATAAGTATCATAAGTTGTTTGTACAAATTTGGTTTGGTTTTCCTTCTTTTTCAATCTGTTCTTCTCATACACTATTCCATTGGTTAGATAGTTCAATGAGGCACAAAACGTGTTGTCTGAATAAAAGCCATAATTTCACAATGGTTCACTTCCCTGAAACCATATTTTTTTCCTATCCTCATGTCCAAAAACAGGTTTGCATGATGTATCCAACTAGTGAAGTTTGTCCGACCAGCTTTTTAATTAAAACAATAGTGAATTGGCATGATGCAAAGTGAAGACATAGCCTCCAGTATCACCTGTACTGTACTGTATATCCAAAGATTTGTTTAGACCCAATTAGGTTGATGGGCCTATTAGGTTGATGGGTAACCAGAAGTCTACAGATATTTCATTAATAGGTCTATCTGCTCCTGAAAGACAAAAGTAAGAGGGTTTATATCTAGTAGGCAACATTCTGGTATATTGGTGCTTTGTAAATAGCTATGATTTCCTGTGCCAGCCATTTTACACCAACGTGCATGCCTCTTTCACTGCTCACAAACTGAATTCACTATGTAGGAGGACCCATGTTGACCAAAATATAATTAACTTGGATGGTTTTGATCAGCAAGCACTAATTTAAGTTCTGATCTTTTTTTCTTCTTCATTATGGATGATTATTATCTGAGACCTGATTTTTCTGTTAATTGTAAGGGAATTGTGTGGCTAGATCTGTTGATGAAATTGAGAAAGTACTTTCTCCGTGTTTTTCTGGAATTTGGGCCATCAGCCAATCTCATCATGCTAGCAGAGTTGCGTAATCTAATACAATGTTGGGCATGCTTACATCCATTAATGTTAATTGAGTTTAAACATGTCTAATTCTCTGTTGGATTGTGACTACCTCATTACCTGTTGGTTTTCATAATTACTATATTCTTGTTTTTTGTGTAGCTTGTAGAATCCACCGGGATGTGTGGGTAAAAAGCAGGAATGGCAGCTGCAACTGCGTGATTGAAATCCCCTCCCCCATTTATGTGCATTCTGACACATTTAAAAAAGGAGTAGGTTTAAGTCACATGGTTGCGGCTACTATGTTGACCTGTGGATATCCCTGGTTGCAGCCCTGCAGAGCACATAACTACATTAAGACATTGTTCCTTGTTTTTGGCCAAACATAATGTCAGACCCAGCCACTTTGGTTAGTTCAGCAAGTCATGGTTTAGAAATCTTGGTTTAATATTATGTGTGGAGTCAGCCATATTTATTGATTACAGACTGTTTAAAGAGCAAGGGTTGGGCTGTCGTATAGATACCTAGATCAAAGTTGGATTTAACATATAACATCCTGAAATATTTAGAAACAAACAGAAACTTTAGATTCTTTACAGAGGAAATTAATCATCTGTGTATGTTATTGAGCACAATTTATTGCAATTCAATTTAGTCAGGTAGCAGAAAGAATCACGAAGTACAGTAAATTAACTGGGTATGTAACTTATGGAAAATGGAAATTTAAATATTTGTCCACCATTTGGGTCCCATTATCTGTATATTTTGAAACTGGTCTTTGCATAAAGGCTATCATTTGCATAAGGGCTAGATTTTTTTTTCTCAGAGTTGAGGTAGTTGGATGATTTGAGGTAGTTGGATGAGGTACCGTATTTTTCGGAGTATAAGACGCACCTTTTTACCCCCAAAAAGAGGGTGAAAACTTGGGTGCGTCTCATACATCGAATGTAGCCCCACTCACCCAGCCACCCCCACCCTTTGGCCTCGTGTCTTCCAGCAATTTACCTGTTTGCAGCAAAGAGGGAAGAGCCTGTAAAGCAAAGCAAGTCACTAGCACTTCCCGACCTACAGCTGACTTGCCAGGTGGGAAAATGAAAGTGAAACTGCAAAGGCAAATAGCTGGGAGAGACTCACAGATTTTTGTTTTTTGCTGAACTGGATGAAGGGGGTAAGTGAATGTCTGTAGAATAAATGTCTGTAGAATGTTCAAATTATTAGACTTATTTTTTAAAGACTGCTTTATTATTGTTCTAGAGCCAGGGGCAATTTTAAGACTTGTGGACTTCAACTCCCAGAATTCCACAGCCAGCTTTGTTAGCTTTGCTGGCTGTGGAATTCTGGGAGTTGAAGTCCACAAGTCTTAAAGTTGCCAAGGTTGGAGATCCCTGTAAATCTAGACAACTTAACAAAATAAAGAAGCTTTTTAAAATAAATGCTTGCTCTGAAGAGGCCCAGTGCTATTGTATCTTCTTTTAAATTATAGAGAATAATGTATACTTTCAGAAATTTTAATTGATTTTAACAGCTCTGTACAAGTATAGTCTGAAATGTAAGTGTCCTGTTTAGTATTAGAGTTTAGTTACCTTGGAGTAGATCTATTTAAATAATTGGGAGGAGTTAGTGTGACTACATTTAAGAAAACTTTCTGGCATAATGTACATTTCTCCAATTCTTTGCTATTTCTATGGGTCAAGCACACATGCACAGAAATAGACAGCAAACAGTGTATATCATCTGTGCTGTTTGCTGTTTGGCAAATTGCTTGGAGGCAGAGGCCTTTTTTCCTTGTTTTCCTCCCCCAAAACTAAGGTTATACTTCGGTGCGTCTTATACTCCGAAAAATATGGTAGTTGGATCTGACATTATGTAATTATCATAATGTTTATTGATCATTATTATCTAGGAAGCCATGTTCTATAGCAGAGATCTTCAAACTTGGCAACTTTAAGACTTGTGGACTTAACTCCCAGAATTCTCCAGCCAGCATAGCTGGCTGGAGAATTCTGGGAGTTGAAGTCCACAAGTCTTAAAGTTGCCAAGTTTGGGGATCCCTGTTCTATAGCGAAAACACATTTTGGTCTTACAAAGAATTGCAAATTCATATAACACTGCTCATGTGTAGCATGTGTTAGTGAGTTAGTCCAGAATGAATTCGATATTTTTATCCCTGAAAATTGATCAGTTTTAGAAGTTTCTGAGTCGCAGAAATATTGAAGATACCCAGATTTTGCTTAGCACAATGAGTTGTTCCTGTGGCCAGCAACTGTTACTTTGCTGAACTAGGCATTTAATAATGAATAAAACACAGATCTGTTAAGGGATATTTGGAAGAGCCAAGGGGTTCTCCATCGTAGTGGTGGAATAATGTCTTTCAAATGGTTAAATGCTACTTTAATTTTTAACAGATGTCATATAGAACCCAAAATGAAATAGGGATATGAAATAGTTGACAGGGTTGATTAAATAACTTTAATGAACATAGTGAATGAACATAGAATAAGTATTTGTAAACATGTACAAGGCTGTCTGATTAGCTCCTTTTTTCTCCATACAAATAAATACCTATTGGAAATACTACAAATGAGTGCTATTTCAGAATGGCCAATTTGTGTAGCTTAATACACAATAAGTAAATTATATCTCCAAATGTGTTAAATCCAGATAGAAATAAGATTTGGATAATTTTTAACAGACTTCTGACTTCTGGCAGAATGTTTCTTATGGGAAATGAAAATATGTACCTCTTTAGTCAAATGTAATGTGAATACCATTCAATTTTTAAAATTTATTTGTGACCTTCAGAAATACATTTTTTTCTGGACAGTTAAACAGAGCAAGAAAAACCACTAAAATAGTCTTTTGTGTAATAAGATGCTGTTCATACTCTCCTATGCCACTAAGGGCTTAGATATTTCTGTTAGTCTGTGTGCCAGCTAGAGTCGTGCCAAATGGGTCATCATATTTCTTGTGACTTTTTAAAATGTTTATGATCAAAATACTTCACATATTCCTTAGTGGCTGTGTGGCTGCCTCCCCCTAGGCTCAGTTCTTATGTCAGTTGCCCTTACTCCACAGCCTTCACCATGGTCCAAGCAAGTGGCAAAGAAAGTAGCTGTTTCGCAGCATTTTTAAAAATTAAATAAATACGTGTGTAATGACATGATGTGATACTCTCCATTTTCTTTATCGGCAGCTCACTAAACACTTTTGTATTAATGTATGAAAGGGCTCAACTGTTTTAGTTAACTGGTAAATGAAATAATCTTCATGTGGCACCTCGGAGTCTGATTGGATAATTAAAATTAAAGTATTCTAAGTACATGTTCTAATTATATTGAAGACATAATTTTAAATATATACACTGTGTGCACAATTATTAGGCAAGTGAGTATTTTGATCATATCATTTTTATGCATATTTTCTACCTCCAATCTGTATAAACTCGAATGATTAGTGGATATAAGCATATCAGGTGATGTGTTTTTGTGTAATGAGGGAAGAGGGAGTGGCCTGAGGAGATCCAACACTCTATATCAAGCTGTGCATAATGATTAGGTAGCTTCTGTTCCTCAGGCAAAATGGGCCAAAAAGATTTAACTGACACTGAAAAATCAAAAATTGTAAAAAGTCTTTCAGAGGGATGCAGCACTCTTGAAATTACTAAGATATTGGGGCGTGATCACAGAATCATCAAATATTTTGTTGCAAATAGTCAACAGGGTCACAAGAAACATGTTGAGAAAAAAGACGCACATTAATTGCCAAATATTTGAGAATAATCAAATGTGAAGCTACCGGGAATCCATATCTCCAGTGCTGTCATATTCCAGAACTGCAACCTACCTGGAGTGCCCAGAAGTATAAGGTGTTCAGTGCTCAGATACATGGCCAAGATAAGGAATGTTGAAACCCAACCACCACTGAACAAGACACATAAGTTGGAATGGCAAGACTGGGCCAAGTATCTGAAGACAGATTTTTTAAAGATTTTATGGACTGATGAGGTGACCCAGATGCATGGGCCTGTGGCTGGATCAATAACGGGCACAGAGCTCTACTTTGATTCAGACGCCAGCAAGGTGGAGGTGTGGTACTGGTATAGGCTGGTATTGTTAAAGATTAGCTAGTTGGAGCTTTTGGGGTTGAAGATGGACTCAAAATCAACTCCCAAACCTACTGCCAGTTTTTAGAATACACTTTCTTCAAGCAGTGGTATAGAAAAAAGCCTGCATCTTTCAAGAAGTCCATGATTTTTATGCAGGACAATGCTGCATCGCATGCATCGAAGTGCTCCACTGCGTGGCTAGCCAGTAAAGGCCTTAAAGATGAAAGAATAATGACATGGCCCCCTTCCTCACCTGACCTAAACCCTATTGAGAACTTGTGGGTCCTCCTTAAACGGGAGATGTAAGGTGAAGGAAAACCGTACACCTTTCTGAACAGTGTCTGGGAAGTTGTTGCTGCTGCACAAAAATTAGATTGTCAACAGATCAAGAAACTGACAGAGTCCATGAATGGAAGGCTTATGACGTTATTGAAAACAAGGGTGGCTATGTTGGTCACTGATTCTTTTTTTTTTTTGAACTGTCAGAAATGCTTATTTGTACATTTTGAGTTGTTTGTTTATTCTCACTTTAACAGATGAAAATGAATGAATGAGATGGGCATTTTCATTTTTCATTTAGTTGCATAATAATTCTGCACACTAATAGTTGCCCAATAATTGTGCACACGGATATTCTCCTAAGAAAGCCAAAACCTCACTTTTACTTTAGTTAAATGTTCAGGTTTGAGGTTTATTAACATTCTGGATTGACCGAGAGCACTGTAGTTATTCAATAATAAAATTAATCCTTAAAAATACAACTTGCCTAATAATCGTGAACACAGTGTAGGTCTAAACCTTTTATAAATTGAATTGTTTTGTGTTAGTCATTTCTTTTTAAAATGCATAGGCACTGTGACACTTGATATGCAGGCAAAACAAAGTATTTGCTTTGAAGTGTCTTTCTTGTCTATGCAATATGGACTCACTTTTCCCCCCTAGGACAGTGGTGGTGAACCTTTTTCGGCTCGCGTGCCAAAAGGGGGGGGCTCGCGCGCGCTCGCGTGCCCACACCCATTCCCTCCCCCCCCACGCATGCGCACAACACCCCCCCATGCTGCCCCCCGCGCATGCGCACCCCCCCCACGAAAAGGCTTACTGGAGCCTGGGACGACGAAACCGGCAAACCGGAAGTGTGAAAAAACGTACTTCCGGTTTGCCGGTATGCTGTTTTTTGCACTCCGGAGGGTTCATGGAAGCTCCCTGAAGCTCCGGAATGCAAAAAACTACAAAACGGACAAACCGGAAGTGTGGAAAAGTGCACTTCCGGTTTGTCCGTTTTGTAGTTTTTTGCATTCCAGAGCTTCAGGGAGCTTCCCTGAACCCTCTGGAGTGCAAAAAACAGCACACCGGCAAACCAGAAGTGTGTTTTTTCGCACTTCCGGTTTGCCAGTGGGAAACCCTCGCGTGCCGGCTTCTATGGCTCCGCGTGCCACCTCTGGCACGCGTGCCATAGGTTCGCCACCACGGCCCTAGGAAGTCTCTAAATCAAAATAAAAAATATGGTCATTCTTCTAGTCATGCGCACCAAGTAACAGTTTATACTAGGTGTTTAAACAGAAGCCCTTTACTTTCTCATAGGGTACAAAATGACGGTGTGGAGATTTGTGGGGAAGCATTAATTTCAGTGCTATGGGCTAGTAATGTTTGGAAGGCTACCTTCAGTCTTTTGCAAGCAGCAAGGCAGAAACGGCTTTTTTTGTCTCCAGAAGTTAGGCTAATGACAGTGTACATCATGGATACATAAGTTCCTTCAGGTCCCAATCTTGCTTGCCTTTGGTAACACAATGTGCCTGAGACTGCCCTCTGAAAAATAGATAGGCAGGAGAAAGAAATGGACAGAGCTAGGAGTAAAATTACACTAAATTAATTAAATCTGTTTCATGTGATTAGCTTCCATATGCTAATAATAATTTCTTACTATACTTTAAAGTTTTCACATTGCAGAATACGACACCTTCTGCATTCTGGTTAATATGAATTGAGTAGATGTTCTGCAATGGGATAACGCCTATTGAGCTTGTTTAAAAATCCAGTGTTTTTCAGCACTAAGAAAAGTGTAGCACACTGACTTTGGATTTCCATTTATACCTACTATTATGGGAGAATTCTAGAGACTTTTCTTCATATATCCCTCATATATCTACATAGACTGAATAATTTAAAAGTCTATAGTTTTCCAACTGTCTTCTGTAGTAACTGCTCTGCTTTGAATGTTCCACTGTGTACTGAATTAAGCTTGTTCAGCTCCTCAGAAATGATCATGTTACATGCAAGGTAGTCCTTGACTTTCAGTTATAAGGGAGCCTGCCCATTACAGTTGTACATTATGATGGTTGTAAAGCGAGTCACCCATATGACCAACCTGATTTTACAATCCTTTTTATAGTGGTCATTAAGCAAATACTGCGATTGTTAAGTGAATTCATTGTTCACTGTGGGGCGTTTGGGACACTGCAAACTGCTGTTAATGCAGGCCGGTTGCCCAAAATGCAGCCCCATGACTGCAGGAAAGGGCCCTTGTTGTTGGACCTTCGGAACTGGATCATAAGTATCTTTTTGGGGCTACATTATAACATTTAAGAGACCAATTATAAATTGAGGACTACCTGTCCTATTTATGCTTTGTGTAAATTTTCTCACATGTCCCCTTTTTCTTTTTCTCTTGCACAATAATGCAATCTCAGGTTTGAAGCCTACATTTCAAATATTTCCATTCTAAATGTAAAAAGACTCACAAGGCTTACGGTCATAAATACAAGTAGTCTTTGACTTCTGACTGGTCGCTTAGTGACCAAAGTTTACAACCGACTACAAAAAAGGAGGCTTATATCCCTCATTCGAAGTTTCAATAGTCATCCCCCCTCCACGATCATGTGAATGAACTTCAGGCGCTCAGCAAGATAACTGTATTTATGGTCATTTGTAGCATCCCGCAGTCAAATGATCACATTTTATGACAGTTTTGTTGAAAACCAGCACTTCCAGTTTTTGGCAAAATTACACCCATAGCAAACCTTTGATTAATTCAGTGACTGGCAATTTCTTAACAATTATCACAAAAAAGAGCATAAAATTGGGTCAGTCAGGTGACAATCCTGGTTTATAACTATTATAACATATAACTGTAATGGACAGGCTCCATTACAATTCTATATCAAGGACAGCACAATTAGCTGGATCAAGATCCAGATTTTCAGACTAACATTCAAACACAGCTAGTTGTATTTACTGGGAAGTAAATTATTTTGGATGCAGGTAAGTGAGCATCAGCTATCTTGCCTTGTAAATTGTTCTTCCATTGTTTAATCAAAATGTGTTTGTTTCATGCCTGTCAGTCCCATTGATGATTCTCTTGTTGTAATTTATAAACATTTTTGACTTTTAAAGAAATGTGTGCGTGTTCTAAATTAACTAATGTAATAACTAATTAATTAACTAATGTAAAAACTCTGCAAGTTTTTATTTATGCAGAAAACTGGGACAGTATATTTAGTGGCTGTTATGGAGACGAGATTACACAAGCAGAACCAGACTTTGAGATTAAAGGGGACGGTGTGGAGTTTTCTGTTGTAATAGTTTTGCTATATTGAGGACTATATTTTGTTTGTTGTTTACAAGTTTTACATGTTCCTATCCTATACCTAGCACTCCTTGTTGTTGTTGTATATGTTTTATTTGTTTATACCTAGCACTCTTGAACAAATTCCTACAGCATTACTAATTATTGCTTTGTTTTTCTTATTGTTCTTTGTTTTTTTTTTAAAAAACCTATTTTTATCTGTAAAAATGTATATCCTACTTTTTCAATGCTGAAATGGAGCTATGTATTTTTTCATTTCAAATTAAAATATGGATGTAAAGTTCAGCCTAGATCAGTGATGGCGAACCTTTTTTGGTTCGCGTGCCAAAAGGGGGGGAATGTGGGGTATCACATGTGTGCGTGCCCACACTCATAATTCCATGCACCCCCTGCACATGCACGCATGACCCCCCTGCTCCCAGCATGCAATGGCACACCCATTTTTCGCTCTCCCCAGGCTCCAGAGCCTTTCTAGGAGCCTGGGGAGGGCGAAAACGGCCTTCCCCACCCCCTCTGGAGGCTGGAAACAGCCTGTTTCCCGACTCCCAGTGGGCCCAGAAGGCCCGAAAATCAGCCGGCTGGTGCACACATGCACGCCGGACCTGAGCTCGCGTGCCCATCAATATGGCTCCGCGTGCCACTTGTGGCACCCGTGCCATAGGTTCGCCATCATGGGCCTAGATGAACAGTTTATTCGCAATATACCCAATATCCTTAAATATACCTTATAGTATCCTCTTTGAAATGGACTGATACAAATAATTGATTACCTCTGAACTTGAAATATGGTACTTTTTATAATTTTAATAGAGATGTGGCTTTTTGTAATAAATCAATGATTTATTTTTAAAAAAATAGTAGTGAACAAAGATTATTTGTCTATGCACAATGAGGGAATGACTGAACTCGTGTCACTTGAAACAAAGTTGAAATTTCTGATAAATCTGTTTGGAAAATTGATTACAATTGCTATCCATTGCTATCCATAATAAAATCTCAAATACTCTCAAACCTTTCTTCCTAGTCCTTCTGACAGCCCTCCCAGATAAACCAGACAGGAAACACAATTAGATGAATTGATTCTTCTGTAAGGTTACATTAATAGAATTTTGCAATTTTGAAAGTACAAATTTCCCACTGCCACTTTTAACTGCTTGATCTATTAGGGGGGATCCTTCCTAAGTTTTTCTTCTTCTGACCATTAAGCCACCGGGGGCTCCTACCTCTCTTGTCAGATTGTTTCCTAGGTGGCATCTCTTCCCCTTGTTTGCCAAACATTCACACATTCTATTACATCTTCTGTTGAATTATTTTCTCAATTTAAGAAAAAAGGATGATTGAGGAGCGACAAAAGAGAATCAGAGACCAGAAATCAAAGGTTCTTTCCACTTTTCCAAATGTGTAATTTATGGATTTTAAAAGTAGATACTAACATGGAGTCCAAACCTAATTCAATTATTACAACTGAATTCAGTTATTACCTTTGAATCTCTAATTATGTTGTCTTAATTGAAATGGATTGTTTCAAATTTGGTATGTCTTAACCTCCAATGTGCTTTTAATTATATTGTCTAAGTTTTTAATGGTTGTGTTTAAGTGAAGAGAAAATTTTCATGTGCACTTAAAATGTTTGAAATGAAATGTATGACTATTTTACTAGCTGTTTATAATGAAAGATGCTAGTGTGATTTAAATCCTAATTTTGTGAAAGTTTATTACACTACTTAATTGGTCCAATTCTTTGTAATAATTATATGAAAATAACTAAATTCATCTGGAATGAGTAGTTCAGTTCCTTCTATAAGTCCTCTTTGTGATCTGTGTTGATGAACACAGCAGACAACCAAAAATAATCCAAAACTTGCTCTATCTACTGCATTCAGGTTGCATTTGAAATATATTATGATTTTGAAGAAAAAATGAATATTACCATTTTTCAAACAGATCTATTACATGATACTTTTTAATATTAAGGTTGCATATTCTACTTCTTCCTAATACTTGTGATAATCTATCATGAACCCAAATAAAATAGAATTTATAATGCCAAATTTCCAAGATACAAAAACAAAATAGCAATTGTGAACAGTTCATAAAAGACTTCAGGTGAGTAGGAGAAAGTAATTAAAAGTGTATAATTAGTAATTTCTCACATCTATACTGAAGAGGTTAACAATGAGGGTGATAGCTTGCTGAAGAAAAGTATTGAAAATAGAGAAAAGCTGCTGTAATAATACCCTATATGTTAAAAAGCTTCTGTGCAGGATAGGTCTTGATTAAAAAATTCCCTGTGATTAATCGGGCACAATATCGTCTTTAGATTAACCCACCTCAGCTTTTCTTTCATGGCTCACTTGCTTTGGCAGAGTGCTTTTTTCAATGGGCATTTGGAGATTATTTTCAGTTGGGAGTGAGGCTAAAAAAGGAAGCATCAGAGCCGAGTTCTTTTATTCTTGATGCATATGTGGTAAAGGCATGTCCTGCAATCTTCTCAAGACATTAAACCATTAGCAAACAAAAGTTCTGAGGAAGGAAGGCTAGCAGGGCCCAACTCCATGTTTGCTCTTTTTATCCCACTGCCTAATGTGGAAAATACACTTTCTTTGTAGTTGGGTTCCTATTTAGAAATAGATAATCCAGAAGTCCATGCAGTGTTATAAACCTTTATAAAAAAATTCCAAATTTACTGGTTTTATGAATGGTATATACACCATTATTAAAACTCTTTTATTTAAGTTATGGATTTTAAAGACCATAACTTTATAGATGATAGTAAGTACCTACTCTATAGACAATAGTAAAAACGTAGTCATTTACTGAAGCACTGAGAGGCAAAATTAAGTGCATATTCAAAGATTTAGAATAATTTTGAACATAAGAAAAATCTTGAAATTGAAAAAAGGAAAAATTGCTGGTTTCCTCCCCCCCCCCCCAGTGGGAATTTGATGTAGCACTGTCAGCCCTATGTATATGTTCTTGTTCAGTCAGACTCTCAAGTGCAAAATGCTGTATTGCTCATATGCATTGCTGGTAGGTTTACTAAACGTTGAGCTTTTGGCTGTTAAATACAGAAATACAGTTCTGTACATTGAACTTTGCAGGCAGATTGTTAAATGTGAAACGCAGGAGCTGAATATATAAATTAGGAAGAGGTTTCAACCAAATAGAAATTGCTATTGTCTATAGCCCAGTGTTGGTGAAGCTTTTCGGCACCAAGTGCCGAAATGGGAGCACGCAGGCACGCGGGGGTACACCAGAAAGAGCACCTCCCTGGCACGCATGTACGGGAGCGCCGGAAACCGAAAGCAGTTCCCCGGCACGCATGTGCACGCTGGGAAGCTGAGTTTCCGGTTTCCGGCATGTGCATGCGCGCTGGTCACCTGGGCTTCTGGTTTCCGGTGCTCCCATGCGTGTAAAGATCAGCTGGCCAGCACGCATGTGCATGTTGTAACCCAGAAGAGCAACGGGCGACAGCTGGTGTGCCTGGAGAGATGGCTCTGCATGCCACTTCTGGCACATGTGCCATAGGTTCGCCATCACGGGTCTAGCTATTCACAGGCTGTATTGAAAAGAATCCATTGAGGTAACTTTTTATTTTATTTTTATAATTTTTTTATTTTTTCACCAACATAACATAAGCATCCATACATATACCATAAATCATATCAAAACATATATAATTATACATTTCTATCCAATATACCGTAATCAAACTTCCTAATTTTGCACCTTTTGTACTTTTATCGCCTGTCTGCTTTCCCTCAATATTTCATTCTACTCCCCTCCATCTCCTTTTCCCTCTACCTTCTTTCTCCTTCTCTTCCTCTTACCTACTTCCCTCCTCTCCTCCTCTCCCGTTCCTTTCTACTTCCTTTTCCTCCCTCTTGTCCCTCTTGTCCCTTCCCCGAGTACATCTAATCATAATCCATTTTATGGTTAACAGACGAGTAACTCAAATCTCTAACTTCATTCCATCATCGGTGCTACTCTTAAACTTGTCTTTTCCCCATTTATCCATATATATATATATATATATATGTATGTATGTATGTATGTATGTATGTGTATATATATATATATATATATATATATATATATATATATATATATATATATATATATATATATATATATATATATATATATATATATATATATATATGTAGGATTTTTTGCTGATAAATGAAAATAAAGGGAGACTATTATAGATCTATTTCGAGCTTATTTTGCTCTCGTCAGATAGCCAAACATCAGCAGTTGACCACAGATATATACATACATATACATACATACATACATATATATATATATACATATATATATACACACATAGGTGTACACACACACACACACACACACACACACACACACACACACACACACACACACACACCAGGGGCGGGTTCCTATTTTTTTTACTACCACTCTGTGGGCATGGCTTATTTTGTGGGTGTGGCTTACCATGATAAGTCAAAATCAAACACCATAGCTCAGCATACTCTCCTTTCAGATTCTCACAGTTCCAAGGTTATCTTTTCTTGTAAGCAAAGTCAGTCCTCACAGCTGTCAACCAATTTTCCTTTTTCTCTATCTTTCCACAAGTTGTTGCAATATTTCTTCCAACCAGCAGATGGTGTTACCGGATTTCCAATGCAATACAATACATTTCACAAAACTTTCCAAAACTTTCCAAAACTTTAGACCCACATATTTATTTATTTATTTATTTTGTGAGATTTATATACCGCCTCACAGTGCAAGCACTCTCTAAGCGGTTTACACCAGTAAGCAATGTATATTTATATTGCCCCCAACAATCTGGGTCCTCATTTTACCTACCTCGGAAGGATGGAAGGCTGAGTCAACCTTGAGCCGGTGAGATTTGAACCGCTGACCTGCGGATCAGTGTCAGCTAAAGTGGCCTGCAGTACCTGCCTCTAATCACTGCGCCATATTTTCTTCAAATTCTTCGTTCTTTTTCAGTCTCTTTAACTTCCACCAAGTCCAATTATAAAAACATCCTCAAATTTCATGGGCTTTTAAACCCTGTTCCTTTAACTCTCTCTATGGTATTTCTAATTGCTAGATAGCCGCTCGCTCCATTTTGGAATCTCTTTTGTCTCCTTTTAAGTTTCTTCTTTTTATCATTAAATCAGCCAAACACTCACCCAGCTTCAACACTTCTTCATATCTCTCCAGCACAAACGCTTAGATCTTGTCACCCAGGCAATCCACGATCTCTCTGCTCCTATCGTTCCGCTCGTGGCCCTCCCAGCTGCTGGTCGAGAGGCTGGTGCCAGCTCCCTGGGGGGGGGGTTTGCAAGTCCCCCTGGACCACTGACCAGTGCCTCTCTTCTTCACGCCCCTCCAGGGCGATTCCGACCCGGTTCTAGTCTAGTTCCGGGTTCCCAAGCAGCTGAGATTCGGGGTTTCCCACTTGTTCGTTAGTTTTTCCTATTTTAAAAAGGTTTAAATCAGGTAAGACATCAAGCACCAAAGTTGCCTAATCAAGTTTTTTCCCTGTTCTCTGTTTTTTTAAGATCTCTGTTCGTAAGGCAATTAGTTTGCTATTCTATGCCTGCTAAATTTAATCAACAGCCTTTGGAAAGGAACTTAATTAAAAAAAACCAGAATGTATAAATACCTTGCAGCAAGATAGAAATTTGACACATATTTTCAAGGTTGCTTCAGTCTTTATCACATTTTATTTACTTACATAATTTATATCTGACCTTTCCAATGAAACAGAATCCTTGTGACACTTTAGAAGTCTTTAGGAAAATGCCAAGTATGTATTATCAAAAACAAACACATAAATGCATTATAAGCATTATAAAATGATCAGTGCCTCTAAAACTTTCAGTTGACTTGGGTTTTAACTGTTGCCTGATCAGTGATTCCAATTTAAAGACCTGGTTTTCCTGCTTCTCTTTGCATTGAGATGATTATTAACTTAGTGAGGATTGTTTTGAGGTGCTTCCCTGTTTTTATGTTCCACATATTCATTGCAGTTCAGTCAACAGCTGAACAGTTAACTCTGCTGGAATGAAGATAAAACTATTCTTTTCCATTCCTAGAAAAAAACCACCTTTCTACAACATTCAAGAAAAACCTCAAAAAACCCTGTATTTGTATAAACTATGTATAATGAAGCATGCATGTGCAACTCTTTGTAACCTTGGAGTTACAAAGCTAAAATATTCAACTGTTTCTGTCTTTGTATTTAGATTTTTAATCCTGCTTTTACACATACTATTAAAACTCTTTGTTTATAACCTTTAAGTGGCCGAAATGGTGCATCATATGGCAAAACATTTTGAGCCAAGGGCTAACTTGGAATGTGGCTAAAATCCAGACCCATGACTCCTATGAAATTGAAATATGGCAAATTTTATAAAGCATTTTTCTGATATAAAGTTGTCATAAATCATTTTGCGACCTAATACAAAATGTCATAAAACATTTCCTGTGGTCAACTGCTGATGTTTGTGCTATACAATTCAACACGGGCTACTTTCAAGGCAGATACAAGATACAAGGCAGAGCCAGTAAAATCGAGTCCAATCGAACACTATTAAGAACTTTTATTAAGTCTTACTTAGTGGCGATAAGGGTGGCAAAACGATCTCATTTTTCTGCTCTTATTGCGTCCGCAGATTCTCGTCCAGCCGCCTTGTTTAGGGTGACTCGTGCCCTCCTTGCAAAAGGGGGGAGCGAGGAACACTTGCAAGGTAGAGCTGAGGAATACTCGCAGTTTCTGACGGATAAAGTTGCTCGGATTCGGTCGAACCTGGACTCTAGCTGGGCACAGTCCATTGAGTTGATGGGGGCAAGTCTTAGTCCAGCATTGTGGGAGGAGTTTGAGCCTGTTTCTCCCAAGGACGTGGACAAGGCCGTGGGGGCGATGAGCTCTGCCACCTGTTTATTGGACCTGTGTCCCTCCTGGCTGGTTTCGGCCAGCAGAGAGGTGACACGCGGCTGGATCCAGGCGGTTGTCAATGCTTCTTTGAGGGGGGGTTCCGTACCGCAACCGTTAAAAGTTGCGGTGGTGAGACCCCTCCTCAAGAAGCCTTCCCTGGACCCAGCGGATTTGAAGAACTTTCGTCCGGTCTCCAACTTGCCTTTTATAGGTAAAGTTGTGGCGAAGGTGGTAGCTTTTCAGCTCCTTCGGTTATTGGAGGAAACTGATCATCTAGATTCCTATCAGTCGGGTTTCAGGCGTGGTTACAGCACAGAAACCGCCTTGGTCGCCCTGATGGATGATCTCTGGCGAGCCCGGGATGGGGGAAATTCCTCCATCCTGGTGCTACTTGACCTCTCAGGGGCTTTCAATACCATCGACCATGGTATCCTTCTGCATCGTCTCGGCGAGTTGGGAGTGGGAGGCACCGTTTTGCGGTGGTTCTCCTCTTATCTCGCTGACAGGATGCAGTCGGTGTTAGCAGGTGGCCAGAGGTCGTCTTCTAGGCCCCTGACCTATGGGGTGCCTCAGGGTTCGGTCCTCTCACCCATCCTGTTTAACGTTTACATGAAACCGCTGGGGGAGATCATCCGCAGACATGGGGTGCGTTTCCAACAGTACCGCTGACGACACCCAGCTGTACATTACCACCCCGTCTAAATTCAGGGAGGCGGTGGATGTGATGTGCCAGTGCCTGGACGACGTTAGGACCTGGATGGGGAGGAACAGACTCAGACTCAACCCCGACAAGACTGAGTGGCTCTGGATATTGCCTCTGAAGGACTATATCGACTGTCCCTCCCTGGTTCTTGAGGGAGAAAAATTAACTCCCTCAGAACGGGTTCGCAATTTGGGAGTCCTCCTAGATCCACAGCTAAAATTGGACCAACATCTTGCAGCTGTGGCTAGGGGGGCTTTCGCACAGGTTCGCCTGGTGCACCAATTGCGACCATACTTGGAGACGGAGGCTCTGCTCACGGTCACTCATGCCCTTGTCACTTCTCGATTGGACTACTGCAATGCGCTCTACATGGGGCTGCCCTTGAAGAGTATTCGGAGACTTCAACTGGTGCAAAATGCAGCTGCGCGTGCTGTGGTGGGTGTTTCAAGGTACACCCACGTAACACCTATACTCCGCCAGCTGCATTGGTTGCCCATTGGTCTCCGGGTACAATTCAAGGTGTTGATCATCATCTTTAAAGCCCTACATGGCTTAGGACCAGGCTATCCCGGGACCGCATTCTGCCTCATTCTTCCCTTCGACTGGTTAGGTCCCACAGAGTGGGTCTCCTCCAGGTCCCGTCAGCCAAACAGTGTCGACTGGCGGGGCCTAGGGGGAGGGCCTTCTCTGTAGGGGCCCCTGCTCTCTGGAACCAACTCCCCCCGGAGATCCGAATCATCCCCACCTTGCTGGCCTTCTGAAAGGCCATTAAGACATGGCTCTTCATGCAGGCGGGGTGAGTTTTGAGACAATCTATATCTGATGTCTCCCCCGTGTATGTATGGTCTGTATATATATATATTTTTAACTGTTCAAACTGTCTTTTTAAATTTTTTTTGGAGTTTTTTACAAAATGTTGTACGCCGCCCTGAGTCCTGAGGGAGTAGGGCGGCATAGAAAAACTACCAAATTAATTAATTAATTAAATAAATAAATAAATAAATAAATAAATAAATAAATAAATAAATACCTTTCTAAATTATCTCTTAAAAATTATCTCTTAAATTTGAAAAAACTTTTCAAATACATTAGGAGCATTGCCATTGTTGAAGCCATTAAGAAAACGGTTTAGGAAATATCTCTGAAATGATGACCCAAGGTTTAGTGACTACCAAAACTGTTACGACTATAACGTTTAACTGGTTGCAATAGTGCATCATAGGGCAAAATTTTTGTACCAAGATACCTCAGATGGGTGATTTGCAGAATAGAAGCACTTAGCAATAGCACTTAGACTTATATAGTAGACTTCACAGTGCTTTACAGCCCTCTCTAAGCAGTGTCAGCATATTGCCCCCAACAATCTGGGTCCTCATTTTACCAACCTCAGAAGGATGGTGGGATTCGAATTGCCAAACTGCAGGCAGCCGGCTGTCAGAAGTAGCCTGCAGTACTGCACTCTAACCACTGCGCCACTGCAGCTCACCGCAGAATGAGCCCAGAATCCAGGACTCATGACTCCCATGGGATTGGAATTTGGCAAACTTGTGATCACTTTAGTGCTGTTGCATGGCTACCCAGAGGTTCAATAGACCAGTCTCGGCCTAGCCCTCCAGTGACTGGGTAGACTGGTCCCATCATGAGCTACCAGAGGGTGTTCAGCCCAATCAAGCTGGCAGGAAGTTGTTCCTGCTCCCACTTCTTTTTTTGCCCTTGTTCACTCTCTCTCTCTGAAATATCCCTGAAATGATGATTCATTATTTTTATAAAAAATAATTCAAGGTGGTGAACATACCAAATACTCCTTCCCCCTATTTTCCCTGCAGCAACCAACCCTGTGGGGTGAGTTGGGCTGAGAGAGAGTGACTGGCCCTTAGTCACCAAACCAGCTATTGAGTACTCTCGAATAATTCTAAAAGATTGATGAGTGTGTGTGTATGTGTGTGTGTGTGTGTGTGTGTACACACACACACACACACACACCTACCTATATAGTGTTTACTAAGATTTTCCTTTCTTAGCAAGCAATTGATTTTCTTAGCCTTCACAGTGATTTATACTAATATTAACTGAGATGCTATAGATACATAATCTTTTAATTTTCTTATTTTTTTAAAAAAATATTGGTATTACTTTGACTAATATGTAGGCCTCTGAAATGAAAGCCAGTATTAGGGAGATTAGTGAGCTACTTCTGAATTCTCAGGAGCATACTATAGACACTTCATGCCTTATTAACTTTTAATTTGTCATTTTTTTCTACAATTTAATTTATTAGAATTTTGTTAGGCTTTAGGCTTTCAAAGTTGTGCCTGAAAATGTCTCTATTATCTTCAGCAGTATGCTGGTCTATATTTGTCAGAAAACTATTCACTGTGAAGACCATTGCCAAGAATCCATTCTGCTCCTTGCCAGTCTTCTTATTTTCCATCAGGAATTTAAAAAGCAAAATCCTAAGTTTTCAAAGAGGAAAAAGGTCTACACATACAGTAATTGTGGACATTGAATCAAGTCAAGCCTCCAGAAACTTTGTAAAGATAGTTCTCAACTTATAAAGCCATTCATTTAGTGACTGTTTGAATATACTGTATGACTTATGACTTAACGTCCACATGGTCATGTGATCAAAATTTGGGCAGTTGGCAACCAGCATGTATTTATACAGCTATAACAGCCTGGGGGCATGTGATTGCCAATTGTACCCTTCCCCAGTTGGTTTCTGACAAGCAAACTCAATGGGGAAGGCTGGATTCTCTTAACAATATGTTTCACTTAACAACTGCAGTGATTGATTTAAGAACCATGGCAAAAATGGTGATAAAATCTCATTTACCTTGCTTAGTAACATTCTGGTCCCAATTGTGGTGGTAAGTCAAGCACTATCTTTACTAGGGATGTGATATCTTTTTCCCTGAACGGAGTGTTCTGTATAGTATCAGTTGGTACAGAATGCAGCCACACAAGCTATACTGAGTGCCCAAAGAAGGGCACATATGATACTTCTGCTCCACGTACTGCACTGGGTGCCAGTTTGCTTCTAGGTCCAATTCAAGGTGGTGTTACCTATAAAGCCTTACATAGCGTAGGACTGGTTTACAGGGGTGAAATTCAAAATATTTCCCTACCGGTTCTATGGGCGTGGCTTGGTGGGTATGGCTTGGTGGGGGATCATGTGACTGAGTGGGCGTGGCCAATTTGACCACACATGGCAAGGTGGGGCGGCACCACCCCAGCAAGCCACGCCCACCAAGCCACAGAACCAACAGAAAAGTTCAGCAAGTCTTCTACTGTTCAACCTGACTGCTTTTCGCCTCCTTCATGTTTGCTCTGTGTGTATGAGCCCGAGAAGGAGGAGAAAAGCAGCCACATTGCGGCAGCAGAGAGAAGCTGAACTTTCTCTGCGAATGGGCGGCGGCTCCGGGGTAAGGCCAGAGCCGGGGAATCGTGCATTCCCCAACCCGGTTGAGGCAGGTGGCGAGCAGGCGGCGGCTCTGGGGCCTCGGGTTGGCACATCCCTGTGCCCCGGCCCCCAACCCAAGGCAAAGGGCGAGCGTGTGTCATGCATTGCTTACCTTTGGTGAGTTGAGTGGGCGAGGTGACTGGCGAGACAATTAGCTGGACTGCGTGGCGAAGGGAACATATATAGGGCGGGCGGGGCAAGTGGCTGGAAGGGGCGAGGCAGCGGCCGGAAATGGCTGCCGTCCGGAAGGGGTGAGCGGTGACCAGGCGGGCGTGGGCGTGGCCAACCAAGGGTGGTTTTTACCGGTTCGGCGAACCAATTAAAATCCTTCCTACCGGTCCGCCTGAACTGGTCCCAACCAGTCGAATATCACCCCTGCTGGTTTACCTACAGAACCATCTTCTCCCCATCACATCAGCCCATCCTATTTGCTCAGGCAGGGAAGGCATGCTACAGACCCCATCAGTGGGAGAATTCCGACTGGTGGGGTCAAGGAAGAGGGCCTTTTTTCCTGCTGCCCTTGCTTTGTGAAACATCCTCCAATCTTCTGGCCTTCCACAAAGGGGTCAAAACCTGGCTATATAGCCTTGTGTGGGAGACACGGGCCCACACAACCATGGAGCTAGTTAGTCCCATGAGAACTCCCTCCCTCTGCTGTATATAATGTTTTTCATTTTATCTTAAATTATTTGGTTTTAATATTTTATTGTAATGATTTAATTGTACGGGCTGCACGCTGGAGACAATGGATCCTCCACCACAGGTACCTCTGACATGAGTGATGTCGAGCTAGCCACGCCCACATGGCTCCCTGAGGTCAAACCTAACCCTGATGCGGCCCTCAATAAAATCGAGTTTGACACCCCTGATTTATCTATCTATCTATCTATCTATCTATCTATCTATCTATCTATCTATCTATCTATCTATCTATCTATCTATCCATCCATCCATCCATCCATCCATCCATCCATCCATCCATCCATCCATCCATCCATCCATCCATCCATCCATCCATCCATCCATCCATCCATCCATCCATCCATCCATCTATTGTCTGTCTTATTGTGTGTGTATATATACACACAGTATATCTATACTGTATATATACACAGTATATATACACTGTATATATACACAGACACAGACACATACATATGTACATGTACACCAGTGGTTCCCAACCTTTCTAATGCCGCGACCCCTTAATATAGTTCCTCATGTTGTGGTGACCCCCAACCATAAAATTATTTTCGTTGCTACTTCATAACTGTAATTTTGCTACTGTTATGAATCGTAATGTAAATATCTAATATGCAGGATGTATTTTCATTGTTACAAATTGAACATAATTAAAGCATAGCGATTAATCACAAAAACAATATGTAATTATGCCAGATCAGAAATTCTTGGGCCAGTCTTTGCAAGAGCACAAGGAATATCATCTTCCACAACAAGTCTACTTCTGTATTTAGATTTGATAAACAACAAGTGTACAGCAATATTTCTCAATCTCAGCAACTTTTAAGGTGCCTGGACTTCAACTCCCAGAATTCAAAGCAAAGCTGGCTAGGGAATTTTGGGAATTGAAGTCCAGGTATATTCAAGTTGTTGAGATTGAGAAATTGTGGCCTGCAGTGTCGAAAAACTAGAAATCAGATAAGCTTCCAGCAAAGTAACCCCTGCTTTCTCCCAGGACTCCAAAGTTTCAGGAGGCAAACGGGGCAAAAAAACCCATGATTGGTCCAAAAACATTGCCAGGGTCCCCAAAGCCAATTTCCTCTTTTAAGCTCTTTCTTCTTAAAACAGCCCCATATTCCTTCCTCCCCCATGGGGCCTGCTCACCCACCCTTCCCAAAACCCCTGCAAAGACAACAATTTTAATTTGCAAGGCTCTTCTTTCAACAGTTTATTTCTTACTTACTTACTTTCTTTCTTTCCCTCTCTCACTTTTTTCTCTTCCATCCTTCCTCCCAACCTTCCTCTTCTTTCTTTCTTTCTTTCTTTCTTTCTTTCTTTCTTTCTTTCTTTCTTTCTTTCTTTCTTTCTTTCTTTCTTTCTTTCTTTCTTTCTTTCTTTCTTTCTTTCTTTCTTTCTTTCTCTTTCTTTTTTCTTTCTTTTTTCTTTCTTTCTTTGAGAGAGATATTAGCACAGGGCTAGCCTGATCATATGGAGCAGGGCGGCGGCGATGGACAATGCTCCGGCACCACCTCCTTCTCCAGTTCCCTCCGGCTTAGCTCCTCCTGCCCCCGGCAGTGGCGCCCTCAGCACCGAGGCTGTATGATCAGGCTAGCCCTGCGCTAGTATCTCTCAGTCTCTCTCTTCCCTCCCTCCCTGTTTGCCTCTTTGTTCGCTGGGTCTCTGCACCAGCCGAGGGCAAGAGGGCAGACAGATGATTCCGACCCAACTGTCCTCCATCCCGCCATCGTGTCATGTGAAACTTAAGTGGTCGTTGGCTGGCCGTTCCGTCCCGTGACTCCCTTTCCCTTCGACACCAGCGGGAAGAAACTGCCGCTGCGAGCAGCAGACATGGGCGGCCACAGATGTCTTAAGCACCACCTTGTACTCTCCAGCGCACAATCCTGTGATGCTCCGCCCCTTAGCTGATGCCTTCAAAGCTCGGCCGCCAGGCGTCACAAATGCCTCTCACCGAATGGCACCTCTCCCGACCAATCAAAGGGCTCGGGCAAGTTGAGCCGATATGGCCAAGCTTGTGGCAGTGGGGGGGGGAGCTGATGATGCCAGGGCGACCCCTGGGAAATGGTTGTTTGACCCCCAAAGGGGTCCCGACCCCCAGGTTGGGAACCACTGGTGTACACGCACCTGAGTGCATGTGCATATGTCTGAATGTACCTATGTATGTGTATGTCCATAAACTTGTATTTAAAACTTATTTTACCTTTTCCTAAGGATCAAAGGAAACTCGCCTGATGTTTTCAGACTTGTCAATGCAAAGTTTTCTAATATAGCTAAAATACAGTTAACAAGTAATTTCTCAGAACTTCTGAGAAATTAGATTAGAAAAGCAAGTATGCGAATGCAGTTTCCTTCCAAAGGTACTGCCCTATGGTTTGAACAAGTTGGCTAATCCATCATCTCCCAGACTTCTAAACCCGCCAGAGGCCACTCATGAGAAGCAGCTGTGTGAAGCACTTGTGGGTAATCTCAAATCCTCTCTTTATCTCGAGAGAGGTTCAAAGAACTGGCCTACTTGCAGGCTCTTCATTCTTCACTGCAGTCATCGGCTCCACTTCTTCTGAAGCCGTCTTCATCCCACCATTTCTTTTTTCAGAAAACACCTTATTCATCCTTGATATCATGTTTTTCTTTTGCTGGTTTCTACCATCACTTCAAATCTGGTCTCATTTCTATTCTGTGTTTGGAGAGTTATCCTGCTGTGAGGCGCAGGTAGACGGTGCTTCCAAGCCTGTTTATGTATTTTTCCCAATTTCAGTGGATTGGAAAGAATGAAAAGATGGACATTATTGAATGATTTGTAGGATCTCTCTTTAATGAGCTTCCACCCATTACTTCTTGTCCTACCCTCAAGTGCTTTGGAGAATAAGTCAACCTCCTCTCTGGTAGAGCCCTTCAAGTACTGGAAGACAGCTACCATGTCATTCCTATTCCTTCCTTATATATTATATTTTTCCTCCTTTCATTTTCTGTAATAAGCAACATCCATTTTTTTAAAAAAGGTGGTGGCAGTGAGTTAATATGTGTATGTGTTTGTAGCCGTGAATCTTAAAGCCTCTGTTAATCTTCAGGCCTCTGTTTAATCTTATTTATTTCATGCATATTCTAATGTCAGCAGTGGGTACCACTTGCACATGTAGATATTGTAAGTCTTTACAATTTTATAAAAAATGAAATGCAGCTATACGTTATTTACTTAATATTAGAGAATTACATTTTCAGATTTTAAAATAAAGTTTTTTGAAATTTACTTAATTTTATATCTTAGTGTTCTGTTTATTTCAGCTTTTTGCACAAATAAGGAAAAGATAGAAAAGGTTTCCTGAAGAAGAGGATGTTCAGTTAAAGAAGAACATTCATCCAGAGGTGTGGTATTAAGATACCATCTTAATCTTTGAAATACAATAATCGAAAAGTCAAATGAGTTACACATAAGAGAAACAGAATGTATGAGCTAGAAAAATGGATGTTGCTCCAGATGTTGCTGAATGACTTTTCCAGGCATCCCTCTCTTGCTGTTACATCTGAACTTTTATTGTTGTATATCTGTTACTGAGGTCCTAAATTTTCCTTGACCCAACTATGAGATTGTCAGAAAACAGCTTCTCAAATGGCTGGCTATCAGTAATGTTTTTCTTTGTCTGACTGTTCGATCTAAAAATCACAAAAGACCCTTCTGCCATGCAGTTACATAATTTATATGATATAGAATCAGGATTTTTGCCTGTGGCTACCAGAAAGATCAAGATTTACACTCAGAGCCCTAGTATGATAAGATTAATAATATTTTAATTGAATAGGTTTTACAACAATATAATAAAGAAAGAACATTAAGCACAGGATATTGGGGTGGGGTGGGTAGAATACAGTTTCTACTGCATTTTATCCACTCTGAAGTATGAATCGGATTTCACAATTTACAAATTTCACAAGAAGCCTGGATGATGTTGGCTCTCTTCTTAACTGCTTCAACTTTTTTACTGCCTCTCTTCATTTTTTTTCATTGAGAAGATTAATTAAAAGAAGACTGGAAAATCTGAGCTCTAAACTCTGAAAGTGTGCAAAAGTTGGCAGGGAAAAAGTTCCAGTTTTAGGGAAAATGTTTCCATTAGTTGGTGTTAAATAGAACAACATTTAAAGTATCTTGAGTCTTCCTCCTATAAGGAATAATAGGAATTTAAAACTGGTGTAACTAGTGGGAAAAAAAGAAAACACAGCAAAATATCCAGGTAGGTAGGTAGGTAGGTAGGTAGGTAGGTAGGTAGGTAGGTAGGTAGGTAGGTAGGTAGGTAGGTAGATAGATAGATAGATGATAGATAGATAGATAGATAGATAGATAGATAGATAGATAGATAGATAGAGGATAGAGATAGATAGATAAATTTCAGATAGCATAAAAATATAAAACCTGTTGAACTGTGTTAACTAAACTTATAAAATATATTTAAAAAACGTGTCCAGTTTATTTACATCCTTGTTTAAATACACATAAGAATAAATAAGAAAAAGTAAAATGGAGGAAGTAAGTAACTTTATTCTAACAATATTAGAATGGGGTGGAAGGTAGAATTTCTACAGCAAACAGTTTAAGCACAATATTCTTCTTGAAATAGGAAGTGTCAAATCACTCATCAGTAAAGTATATTTTTTACAGTTACTACATTGGTTATGGGCTAATTGAAGTGAGTCTATTGCTGTTACTGTTTTGCTGGGCTTCTGATTTGATTGGGCAGCCATTCCTCAAAAAGCATACTTAACTGTTGCAGTGCTGTTGCAAGTAATGCTTTAATGACACTGGTAATTTTTTCAGTAGGTAGAATTTGGTATAACTTACCATCCTATCTGCTTGTTGCCCTAGTCAAAAACTGAGGAAGCAAGGGATTTGTTTCAAGTTTATTTTACTCAGAATTGTAAAGTACTATACCATATAGCATATAGGTGGCGCAGCGGTTAGAGGCAGTACTGCAGGCCACTTTAGCTGACTGTGATCCGCAGGTCAGCGGTTCAGATCTCACCGGCTCAAGGTTGACTCAGCCTTCCATCCTTCTGAGGTAGGTAAAATGAGGACCCAGATTGTTGGGAGCAATATAAATATACATTGTTTACTGGTGTAAACTGCTTAGAGAGTGCTTGCACTGTGAGGCGGTATATAAATCTCACAAAATAAATAAATAAATAATGAATGAATGAATGAATGAATGAATGAATGAATGAATGAATATTGTCATCCCTCTGAGATAATACAGGTCAGTAAACAACAAAGCAAAGTATTCAAGAATGCTACTTTACTGTTGTAGAGTATAATAACATCTTAAAAACCTCCCAGAGTATCGGATTCGACCGGAAGCATCGTGGCGAGACAGGCTGGAAAAAGTGAAGCTCTGATGAGCTTCGTGGAAAAGCCAGCCTGACGAACCGCCACCGGGGGTGTTTGTCTTCGGACTGGAACCGTCCTGAAGGGGCGGTAAAGAAGGAGAGGTGTCTCGGGTGACCCAGAGGAGCAGGCAAGTTCCTTGAGCGGTCAGAGACAGCTCTTTGGATTGGCAGCGGGGGCGGTGGGCATTATTAAATGACCGCTACAAAGCTGGGGCAACCGGACCAAGTTTAGGTGCAGGAGCGGTGAATGGACAAAGTGCTGTAACTGGGTGAGAAAGAGACCAACTCACAGGTAAAGACAATTTTTGAAATCTGGATTTTTAAAGAATTTCCCTAAGCTGAAATAGTGGCTAATTGGCACCTGGGAACTGTCAAAGGAAAAAAAAACGGAGACTAAAACTTTAAAGCCCAAGAAGATCCCTTTCACTTTGGATACAATTTATATCTGGAGAAATAAAAATAACAAAGAAGAAATTGGTGAGAAAGCCTTTTGTTTTTGTGGATTTACAGCTATTATTGGATATTTTTGACAATCAGCTGGAAGCATAATGTGAATTGGAGAGTACCATCAACTGGTAAGAGAAAAATATTGCAACAATTGTAACAACTTATGGATTATAAAAGAGAAAGTGCAGCTGTCTGACCTTGGCTGGAAAAAAGATAAGTGGAAAGCCTGAGAAATTTTAAGGAGTATTCTGCTTTGCCTAGACTGTCTGGTTTTGTTTTTTGATGGTGGTGGAGGAATTGGATTGGATTGGACTATTATGAATTGGAATTAATAGAAATTGAATAAAATTAGAAAAAGACTATATGGACCTTAAGTTTGAAATTAGTGTGACATAACATAAAAAGCGTAAATTGGCAATATGGAGATTTGGATATATGAAGAATTATTTGCTATGTTAAAAGACGTGGGTGAAACTGTAAAAGGTGACAAAAAACTAGAAACTTGGCTGGGAGTGTGAAATAGCAGAAGAGTCAGAAACTGTGTCAGAAGATTTTGAGCAGAAAATAGAAGAGAGGGCGGCTAAGAGAAATGAGGAACAAGAAAACAATATAATAGAAGAAGCGGACTGAAAGCAAAAAACTGAATGATTTCACTGGGGTTTACAGTGGTGAGAAAAGAGTTGAGAGAGGAGAAAAGTACTTTAAAAAGAATCAATCAAAGGGTAAAACGAAATGGTGGGAAGAGATTAGAGAAATTTGGGGGACCACATGAGCAATAAACTTAAAAAGAAGAAAAAAGACTCGAGAAAAGTTATAGGACACACAAGAATAAGAAAAAGAAAAAGTTAAAGACATGGGAAAAAATGAGAGATTTAGCAGGAAGTGGAACTTTTGAGGGACTAAAGGAAAATGGATAAAAAAGAAAGGTGGATGGAAAGAAAGAAAATAAGGGCCATATTAATAGATTTAAGAAAACTGTATTAATATTGTTAATGGTGGCAATTAACTATGGCAAAACAGAATTAGTAGAAAAAGTGGATGAGGAACCTGATGTATTTAACTGTGGATTGTTAATTAAATTAAGAGATTTTTAAATATAAGATTTGAAGCTGATGATGAATACTGATTAGAGTAAAACAGAACAGTAGATGGAATGTGAAAAGGAAATTTGCTTTACTTTGAAAGATAATCTGAGATAAATTGAATTAACTAAAATATGGAAAGAAGTTGTAATATGGAAAGATAGAAAATAGGAGAAATATAGGCAGTAAATAAGATAATTAATTGATTGTGAGTGAAAGGCACTAGAAATTTGGCGAGTAGTAAATTGTGTATGTAACAAGAAGAAAATAAGTTAAGATAAAGAAATATGTATGGATAATACTATGGGTTGGAATTGAAATAGAGAGATGATAATGGAATTGATTATGTATCAAACATTTTGTATGACTATCAAATGTGACCCGGACAACACTTTGTGCAGAAACTATGTATTGTTTGTTGGAAAAAATAAAAAAAAATTAGGGGAAAAAACCCTCCCAGAGTATCTTTCTACCCCCTTACACCAAACACTGAATGAAGGCTTTTTTATGATGAGTTCGTCTCATTTCTTCCATTTATAGCAGGGGTCTCCAACCTTGGCAACTTTAAGACTTGCGGACTTCCAGAATTCCTCAGCCCAGCTTTGCTGGCTGAAGAATTCTGGGAGTTGAAGTCCGCAAGTCTTAAAGTTGCCAAGGTTGGAGACCCCTGATTTATAGAGCCGAGGTGGCACAGTGGTTAGAGTACAGCACTGCAGGCTACTTCAGCTGACTGCTAGCTGCAGTTCAGCTGTTCAAATCTCACCGGCTCAAGGTTGACTCAGCCTTCCATCCTTCTGAGGTTGGTAAAATGAGGACCCAGATTGTTGGGGGCAATATACTGAACTCTGTAAACCGCTTAGAGAGGGCTGTAAATCACTATGAAACGGTATATAAGTCTAAGTGCTATTGCTATTTTCCCAGGACTGAGTAGTTGTTCACTTTCTCTTAATGTTTATGTATTCTTTGATCACTGTACTCCTCTACACATATATTGGGAGTTTATGTAGCATAATGAAAACTTTTGCACTATATTAGAGCTGGCAAGACATTGTGGATCAACAGGAGAAGGGAAATGTGAGCATTGGGTGGAACCTACTTTTTTAGAGATGCTTTTTGTTGTTATGTTGATTTTATTGTCTGGACTGCCATTGAATTATCTCATTCTTATTTATGCTGAAATTTAAAGGAACTATAATGACCTGACTCTTCACCCAGGCCTTTGGCAGGGGAGAGTGACACTCCTCATTCCATCATATATGCCATCTTTTATTTTTATCTGTCATTTTTCATTCATTCCATTGTAATATTTTTGTTTGATTGTGTTGAGTTGCCCAGAGTTGTTCAGAGTTGGGTAGAATAGAAATAGTAATAAAAATGGCACCCAAGACTTAACAATCATCTATAAGAAAAATAAATAAAGGTCTAGATCCATGATGGCGAACCTATGGCACAGGTGGCACACTGAGCCATATCTGCGGGCATGCGAGCCATTGCACTAACTCAGCTCCAGCGTGCATGCGCGCACCGGCCAGCTGATTTTTGGCTGGCCCCGCTCACATCATCCCTCCCCTCCCAGGAGTGTCTACGCGGCCCATTTTGGATGCCACGTAAGTAGAGAGCTCGCGCGGAGGCTCTGGGAGGCCATTTTCGCCCACCCCAGGCGCCAAGAAAACCTCTGGAGCTTGGGGAGGGCGAAAAACAGGCCTACCGGAAGTCGGGAAATGGGCCATTTCCAGCCTCTGGGGGGCGGGGAGGCCATTTTCGCCCTCCCCAGGCTCCAAGAAAGCCTCTTGAGCCTGGGGAGAGCAAAAAACAGGCCTATCAGGCCCACCAGAAGTCAGGAAATGGGCCGTTTCCGGCCTCCGGAGGCTTTAGGGAGGCCTACTAGGCCCAAAATGGGCTGTGGGGGGATTTCCATGCGCATGCGCGGGGTTGCACATGCATGCGCGGGGGCAGGGCAGCACGGGGGTTGTGCACGCATGCTCAGGTAGGCGGGGGCATTGAATTATGGGTGTGCGCACGTGCGCTTTTGGCAGCCAAGGAAAAAAAGGTTCGCCAACATTGGTCTAGATCAGTGATGGCGAACCTTTTTTTCCTTGGGTGCCGAAATAGTGCGTGCGTGCGTTATCGCACGCATGTGTGTACCCACACCCATAATTCAAAGCCCCTCACTTGCCCCACCCCCTGCGCATGCGGGCATGACCCCCCCACTCCCCTGTTTCCCGACTTCTAGTGGGGCCGATAGGCCCGTTTTTCGCCATCCCCAGGCTCCAGTGGCTTTCTTGGAGCTTGGGAGGGCAAAAACGCTCCACCCCTGCCACCCTGGAGGCCGTCTGGAGGCCAAAATCGCCCTCCCAGAGCTTCTGCACGAGCCAAAAATCAGCTGGTGGGCGCCCACATGCACACTGGAGCTGAGCTAGGGCAGTGGCTCGCGTGCCAGCAGATATGGCTCCGCGTGCCACCTGTGGCACCCGTGCCATAGGTTCGCCATCACTGGTCTAGATAGTGAACCCGTGCCATAGGTTCGCCATCACTGGTCTAGATAGTGAACCTTGTAATACCTGGAGACAGCAGAACAGAAGAGAAAGAACTGGTAAAAAAATCACAAAATGCAAAGACCTAAAATAGAAATAGAATAACTGCGGCAAGAAAGCAAAGATAGCAACAATAGCAATAAGCACCTTAGGTGCAATCCCAAAACTTCTCAAGCGCCACTTGAACACAACTGGCATTGACAAAATCATCATCAGTCAATTGCAAAAGGCAGCTTTATTTGGAAGAGTTTACATCCTGCAACAATACTTTTAAAACATCAACAACATCTGCCTCTCCCAAGTCCTTGGGAAGAACTTGAAAGATGGATAAAAATGCCAAAACTAATCTAAACATTTGGCTAACAGATCAACCATAAATGATGATAATAAACTAGCAGACAAAGCAGACATCCAAGAGACTTGACAATGACTAAGAGCAGAAAAGTTGAAGAAAGAGATAGAAGGTCTAATTCTTATAGTCTGTAGAGATGCTTAGTCATCCAGGTCATGGTTGTCCCAAAGGTGCTTTTTCAGGAGGCAACTGACTTTCTTGTTTTTTCTTTGAAGACATTTTGCTTCAAATCCATTCCAGTTGCCTCCTCAAAAAGCACCTTTGGGACAACCATGACCTAGATGACTGAGAAACTCTACAGACTTTTAGCTATACAATTTGGGATGAACACACTTGAATGGTGTGGGAATAGGAATGGATTTCCAGAGAAAAAACTGCAGACTACAGGAATTAGGAGCACTTCAGGTGACCCTGAGGACACAGATAAACTTCCAAGTGCCTCAACAACTCTCTAAAAGGATGCAAATGATCATCTGTCTGCAAGGAATATAAATCCTTCCATTCCCCACTATCCTGTCGGAGCTGAAGAAGCTTCTTGGATGAGAAGTGAAACATCTTCAAAGAAAAAACAAGAAAGTCCAGTTGCCTCTTGAAAAGGCACCTTTGGGTCTAATTCTTATCTGCAAGTCTGCTCTGATCCAGGTTTCGTAGGCAGATGCAGGCACTAATAAAGTCTTTTATTGCACTGCTAAACCACGACAGATAGCCCTCCACGGGTGTTGGTAAAACTCCACTTTTGCCCACAAAACAACCACCCATAGTCAATGTAACCCAGTCCCACCAGCTGGGTCCACTAGTCACCAGAACCAAGCTCCCAAACAGGAAGAAAGTTTTAAGTCCACAAGCCAGGTGCAGAGTTTGCAACACAAGGTCGTATGCCACAATCCAGAGTCAGAATTTGCAAAGCAAGGTATGGAAATTCAAAGGCTGAAACACAAGTCCATGAGTCAGGGTTTCCAAAAGTCAGGGGAATGCATGCCAAGACAAATGGTTGTTCCCAACAAACACACTGCACCGCGACCTCTGGTTAAATTACCCTGAGCCACATGTTCCTTGTGAGGAGGGTATGGCAGCCTCCTCGTGAGCAGCCTCACAGATCTTCTCTGAGATTCCCTTCACTCCACTCCCTGCACCTGCGGATTGGGTGGGGGAGGCAGCTGTTCCTTGTCAGAGGTAATCTGTTGTCTCTCATTGCCGCTGTCAAGCTTCAAAAGATGATTTTGCTGTTGCAACTATTATTGCTTCTCAGCTTGCCAACGAACTATGGGGGAGGGAAGGGGTAGATATAACTTAGGCCCCAGACATCAAGATGCCAGCCGTAAGAACAAGGACATTTCAACAGGTGTGTACCAGAGCCACACCTGTTTCTCACAACAATACTAGGTGACTCCATTGGACAATGTGACCTGGTCTAATAGGGGGAGGGCGAACCTGAACCTATGTGGGTTTGCGCGGGAAATGATTAGATCTGGTGTTTCCCTCATCTTTGCCGATATGATGTACTCAATAAAGTTTTGCATTAAGAGATTGGATCATCTCAGCTGTGCTTGCTTTGATTGGGTTCGTCAGTTGGAACATTGACAGCTGTTGCCCATCTGCAGCTGATTCTCCCCTGCATTCATGAAGGCAGGTAGCTCCCAGTGCAGTTGACCACTTCCCCCGATGCCATAAGGGTCTGGGCAGGGTGGATTTGATTTAAATCAAGGCGATTTAAATCACTAGTAAAAAGGCTTGATTTAAATCAACTCAATTTAAATCATAATTTTTAAAGAGCAAATGTAATCTCTGTCCCACAGAGGCTCCTCTGACCCGCTGTTGACTCGCCAACAGTCTCATTCACTTTAATGGAACTGCTGGTGATGTGGCAATGACACAAAAAGGTGAGGGATGTGGCAGGCAGCAGGTGAGTGGATGCCTGCTAACAGGTGCTGCCATGATGGATCTGAAATGACAGGTGCTCTTTAATATTATATTTATAAGCTGAAGGTTTCACTTTCAGTTTTACTACTTGCCCTTTCTCCTCACACTTAGAGCCTGGTGTTACAGATGCATTTCTGTTCAAACAATCATACAGTTTGTAGTGTACATAGATTTGCAAAACAATGGGATAAAGGAATATTCCTGAACTTTGTTTTATGATTTTTCTCATAGTTACTATGAAATTGTGTGAATGCATCAATGCAGTGCATGTTATCTCAGCTTGCAGTGAATGAGTTTACCAAAAATGTAAATATTGCAGAATATACACCTCATGCTACACAACTAAGTATATTCGTACTAAGTATATTTCATACTGAATATACTAAAGTATTAATGTATCTTAAATAGAAAACTATCTTTAGATAGATTTTTTACTCCAAAAGCTTTTTATTAAAATAAATTTTATAAAAATAAAAAAATGCGATTTAAATAAAAAAAAGTAATTGCAGCAAGACGTCGGAGGGGAGAGGCTGCTTGGCAGGAAGAGAACAGAGGACCTCCTGCTGATTCAAGCTTTGCATCTTCTGAAAGAAGCCCTGGAGAGCCGAAGAGGTCACGGGAGGTATACTTTGCCTGTGGGAAGGGAGGCCGAAGAAACGGGGGGGGGAGGGGGAAATCCTAGCCACCCCTGAAGCGCTCCCTAGAGCCCAGCCAGACCCAGCAGGCTGCCAGAGTGCAAGTGGCTGCAGCAGCCCAAGCCCCCCCAGTGGGAGGGGGGTAATCCCCCGGAGGCATCGAATTCCAAAGACTCCTCCAATAGGAGTAAAATACAGTGAGGATCCCAAGGCTTTGGGATTTTTCTTAACCCAAGTTTGGAACCACATGCAAGAATATGGAGAGGACTTTCCCTCAGAACTAGCTAAAGCAGTGGTTCCCAACCTTCCTAATGCCGCGCCCCGCCCCCGCGCCCCCACTGCGCTCCACCCTGCTGCCGCCATTTGGGTTCTTTTACCCTCTGCGCATGCGCAAAGCGTGCTGCGCATGCGCAGACAGTAAAATAACCCAAATGGTGGCAGCGGGGTGGGGGCGCGGGTTGTGGGGCACGATATGGCCAGGCTTGTGGCAGTGGGGGGGGGAGCTGAGGATGCCGGGGCGACCCCTGGGAAATGGTCGTTCAACCCCCAAAGGGGTCCCGACCCCCAGGTTGGGAACTGCTGAGCTAAAGTGAGGTGTGTCACCATGGCCCTGGAAGGAGCAGCGGCTGAGTGGATGGTGGCCCTCCATGATGAGGATTCCCCAGTGCAGAGGGATTATGATGCCTTTATGGCCACCCTGCGGGTGCGCTTTGATGACCCCCTGGCGAAGTGGAAGGCTAGAACCAGGATGAAAACCCTGACCCAGGGGAAGAGATTGGTGGCTGAGTACACCCAGGAATTTCGCCGGCTGGTGGTCCATATGCGGGGGTGATCCCCGGAGGCCCTGATGGAATGTTACACGGATGGCCTTAATGAGGACGTTTACCAAGGCTGTTGCTTGCGAGGGGCTCCCAGAGACCTGCAACACTGGTATGTGATGGCGGCCGAGGTGGAGATTGACCAGGCCAGAGATTGATACAGAGGAGGTCGCAGCTGGAGCAAGCCTTCCCCCTCCACTCCGAAAGAGGCTCCTAGAATGGCAAAAGGGGGGGGGTCAGGATCAAAGTCCAGATCATCTGCCTGCTTTAGATGTGGGAAGGAGGGGCACCGGGGCACTGAATGTTTCTCCAAGCCAGTCCCTAAGATGACCTCTGCTGGAGGAAAAAAGATTGACAAGCCATCAGCAAAGAACCGCGAAACAACTTTGAAAGCCATGGAAGTCGTTGAGTTTGCCCCTCCAGGCCTGGAGGAGCTAGGAGCTCCGACCACCCCAGGGGACAGTGACAGCGACTCCGATGACGACCCCCTGGTAAGTCAGCACACGGGGCCCCTGACCATCCCAGTAAAGCTATGGGTGCCATCATCTGGTACCCAGGGGAAGATGCTGGCCCTTTTGGATTCTGGGTGCACTAGGTGTGTAATCAGCCCAGAGGTGGTGGAAAAAATGGGTTTGAGACTAAGAACTATAAAAGTGCCCATTGCCTTCTGCCAGCTGGATGGATCAGTAACTGGGGGGGGGGGGCTGCCCATTTTGTCACTGAACCAGTTGAGATGAGAATGGGGAGCCACCAAGAGACTCTTGAGTTTTATCGTAGCCCCTGAGATGGAACGACCCCTCATACTTGGGCTATCCTGGCTCTGAAGATGGAACCCTTATGTGAATTGGAGAACGGGGCTGTTGCGCATCCGCTATAAGCCAGCAGGGAAAACCCTTCCACATGGCCAAGGCCGCAGAGGAACTGGCAGCAATAGGGGGTGAACACCCCCTATTGCTGCCAGGAAAAGATCCCTAAGGAAAAGATCCCTAAGGAATATGAGGACCTCAAGGAGGCTTTCAGTGAGAGGGCGTCAGATAGGTATTTGGGAGGAGGGGGGAAGCAGTGCTGGAGATGTCTCCTTATGGGTTTGAGAGGGTTAGGAAGGAAAGTTCTCATCATTATGGTGCGGCTACATGGACATGTTTATAGCCAGCTCAAGGTCAATGGTTTCTGCAGACAGGGACAGCATCATCCTCAGCCCCTGGATTCTCTGGATGTTCCAGGGGAGATGTGCCATCTCCGTCACATGGTCCTGGTTCTTCCTCCTCTGAACTGAGATCCAACGAGGCCATGACAAAGCCTAAATTGAGAAGACAGTCTCTGCAAAGAAGTTGAAGAAACAATGGACTACCCGGTTAGCTGCTGCAAAACGGTAATACAGACAGACTACAAACAACAGCATGATAAAGTAGCAACAAAGATGCATTGGAATATTTGCAAGAAATACCATTTGCCTGAAAGCAGGAACTAAGAAGACCACAAAATGGATAAAGTAATAAAAAATGAAACTAAAATGCCCTGGGACTTTAGAATTCAAACAGACAAATATCTCCCAGACAAAATACCAGACTTTATTGAAAAGAAAGACAAAAAATTCTGGATGGTGGATGTGGAGATAGCATAACAGAAAACAAAGAACTGGAGAAAATAGTAAAATAGAAAGACCTGCAAATAGAAGTAGAATGGTTGTGGCAAAAGAAAGCAAAGATAGTACTGATAGTAATAGATGCCTTGGGTGCAATTCCAAAACTTCTGGAGCACCACTTGAACATCATCCGCATTGATAAAATCATCATCAATCAATTGCAAAAAGCAGCTTTACTTGAAAAAGCTTACATCCTGTGACAATACTTTTAACACCTTCAAGCACCAATATCTGACTCTCCCAGGTCTTTGGGAAGAACTCAGTAGGTAGATAAAAATGCCAAATCCAGTCTAAACATGTGGCCATAACTTTATTCTGTTCTAAATTGTGAACTGGCCAGAGTTGCTCTGGCGTTGGACAGTGCCAAAATAAAATAAATAAACAAACAGCATTATTTTTGTTCTCACTGTTTGCGCTCAAGCAGCTGTTTACACTGAAAATCTGGTGGTGGGGATAAACCTAGAATAATAATTAGGAAAAACTTCTATTTAGCCCACTTCAAACAAGAATATTTAAAAAATTATATATATTTTTGTTCCTGTGCAGAAAAAGCATCATGGGATGTGATACTGTTAATTTGTAATGTGTATATGTGTTGAAAGGTATTCATAAGCATCAATCGCATGTGACAACCTACATGCTTTGTCATTTAATTGCATCCCAACCCTACCAGATTTGAAAGAAGACCTGTTTTCTCATCTGTTTTGCCTGGGTATAAACTGCCTGGGGTTTCACAAACCATGCCACATTAATACCATAACAACAGAGTATCACTACTTGAAGACTAAGTTGGAGGTACCTTACTCAGTTCATCATGATGGCCTGAAATGTCTCATTGTGTTTTTTCCATGTTACAATGTTCATTGAAGGATTATCTCCTCTTTAGTAGGACATGTTTTCATTACCATTTATCTAGAAACAAATTTGTTGGGCCTTTCAGCAGGATAGGATTCCAGTGTCTAAAGAAGTGGGCTGTGAATTTGTATTCCCGGAAAAGGGATTATGTTTGAGAGTAACAGCTAATAAATAGATTCTGGAGCAACAGGAATAATTTCTCCTTGCATATCTATGAAGCACATTTACTGTCCTTCAGCACCTATGCCCAGCTGGAAGAAATATAATGCTGTTGGCAGCCAATCGCCAGCATGCCAGCCCATTGGCTGCATTCAGAATTGTTTTGACTCTATGAGTGCCCACCCCAATTCTGTTGTCACTCAGTATTTAGCAGAATAGAAAGAGTCACAATTAGGAAATTGGCTATTTCTTCAAAAGTAACCATTTGATATGTTCCCCTTGAATGAGTTCAGTGTTTTCTTGAGGTAGCACATAACAATTTCTTCTACCATGCGGTCTTTGTTGCCGAACTTCAAGAAGTATCAGTAACAGTAGCAGCTGGTATCACAGCTGGGAGACGGGAAGATGCCAATGTGGCGACATCAAAAGACTACTGACTATCGGTCAAAAATCATATAGGAGGTAGAATGAGGATCAGCTTATCAATAAATATGCATACAGGGATTCTGGATTTGTGGAGTGTCAGGAAAAAAAGTTCGGCTGAGTTGAGAGAGGAGAGACAAGTTGGGAACAATAAAATAGCTTGTGAATATATTCAGAGTAAAAGAGAGGGAAAAGAAATAGAAGGCGAACTGAGTAACAAACAACAAAAATGATATTAACACTTAAGATTTAAACTTAAGTCTTGAATACTTCAATATTTCTATTATTGGTTTGGATACAATAATTATTGAAAAAAAATTGGGATGAAATAAAATTGCAAGAGAAGTAAATGTTCAGCTAGCTCATTTATAAAACTAAAGATTGAAATATTATAAATGGTGACATATGCAAAGGATTTTTCAGAAAAATAAAAGTATACTTTTTGCAGTTACAGAATCACCACTCCAAAAAAACCCCATTCAAATGCAATTATCGTAGTACCTAGTAGTAATAGTCTCTGGGAATCCTAATAGGCACAACTACAATATTTTTATGGTTTTCTAAGGTTGCTGCAGTGTTTGTTAGTGCCTCTTCACAAATGTTGTATTAGGTCTGAGTTCTGCCATAATTTTGTGGAGGAAAAGTTTTATTCTGTTGTAGGGTTGCTCAATGCAACACAACTGCCTTTAGGTGTTTGAAAGGAGAATAATTGTGTCTTAATGAATTATAGAGCTTCTTCTCCCAATTTTCATATACACATAATAGTTTATACTAATTTATATAATTTACCATAATTTTTGCACTATAAGACATTCCAGACCATAATAAGACACACCTAGCTTTTGGGGAGGGAAAAAAATCTGCCTCTGCCTCCCAGCAATTTGCCTCCTTGCAGCAAACAGCCTGATTTAGCATGAGCAGCTGATTGGCGGTTGGATCGGCCTCCCGGAATATCGCCAATCAGCTGTTCCAGGCTGCGGGGATAGCCGTCCGCCACCTATCGCCTCCTCTGCATGTCCCATTTTTGGCCTCTGCGCATCCCGTTTTTGGCCCATTCGGCGGCGATGGGTGGTGGCGATCCCGCAGCCTGGAACAGCTGATCAGCAGTATTCCGGGATGACAATCCAACCACCAGTCAGCTGCTCGTGCTAAATCAGGCTGTGCTGAAGCTGACCAGGTTGTTTACTATTTGCTGCAAGGAGGCAAATTGCTGGGAGGCAGAGGCCGAAGGGTGGGGGCTGGCGGGTGGGTGGGGCTTTGGCAATGTTCGCTCTATAAGATGCACAGACATTTCCACCCACTTCTTTTCGGGGGGAAAGTGCATCTTATAGTGCAAAAAATACGGTGCTTCAGAGGAGGTTTTCACTGGATTTAAGCAATTCATAAATGTGCTTGGAATTAATACCTCAAATCTTAGTTATTGCAGTTACAATATTATTACCAGCAGTAAAATGAAACGGGAACAAAATTTATAGTGCTTTTAAGACAAATCCTTCAGTTTTAATAGGTTAAGTACTGAATGGAGTAGAATACAATTGCTGCCATATTAGTATAAAATCTTGGCTGGTTTCATGTATTATAGTGAAAATTATTGTTAGCAAAGGTATGCTTTGTAAGCCATAATAACAGTAATCAAATCAAAATTTATTATGGTCCTACACCTCTATAGATAATAACAGTAATCCCCCAAAGTTTGACTTCTCAAGCTGTCATAGTTTAAAATATTTTAATTAACATATAATTATCAAAAGCGGTATATCTATTTCTTGTACCACCCTAACCCTAACCTGAATGAAATAATTAGTTTTTTTTTAAGGATTAGTTACCCAGTTGATTTTTTATTTTAGAGAGATACAATACCACAGAGAATTGCAGCCCTAAGGTCTGCTATATAAAACCCATGTTTATTTGTGAATTATCACATCAATAGAATGCTGCATCCAGATGCAAACTAATGTAGCTTGGGTGTGACTCTTACTTCAAAATACAAGGTTTTTTTTTACTGTTATATGTGATGTGTGTATACAGCAATTAATACAGAAAACTCAATTGCTGCTTTTCTCCTTAAAACAAAATGGGCCTTTTCTATAGTGATTCACTACTTCCAAATGTTTCATTTTTAAATAATGCAAGTTGATTTCAAGGTGCTGAACTAGTATAAATAGCAAATTACATCAGAATCTATTAAATCAAATTAAATGGATTTCCACTTATTTTTTCCTTTCCCCACCTTCTTTGGTTAAGCTATTCAAGTAATGATTATTTGAACTGGTGAGGACAAACTGTCCAATAACTCTACTTGGATTAAGCTGGAACTCTACTGAGAGCTGCCTATGTGGGTCCTTCTAAGTCAGGGGTGTCAAACTGATGGTCCGTGGGCCAGATGTGTCACGTCCAGGCCATGCCCATCCCAGCTCCGCGAAGGGAAAAAATCACGAAAGATCACATGACGGCAATGTGACGCCGCGAGTTTGACCCCTGTGTTCTAAGTGGTCTCTTTGGCCTGATGCAGTTCTTTGCTTTCTTCTGAAGCAGCAGCTGCCGCTGCCTCTATGAAATTATCACTCAGAATGGTCAATAATTAACTCTTGATTTCAAAGGTATTTTACCTTAGATTGGAAGGATAGAGCCTGGAAAGAGAATGAAGAATAGACACCAGGCTGAAATCAGACAGATTTAGAGTATGGCCTGGTAGTTAATAACCATGACTTAATCAGGATGGAGCTTAGCATTGGGTATAATGAGTTATTTGGTGTTAACCAGCCGAGCATCTTTTTCCAGTCTAGCTCTGAATTTATTCTCTTTCACATCCCATTTGTGGTTATGTATGCAAATCTGAGAGCAGCAAGATAATGTCTTTGAGCCTCTTTAGGTGGCCTCTTGCATGAAGTTGATTATATTGAGTGGAACCATTAGCATATGAATCTGTTTTTAAGAATTATTATTATTTATATCTCACTTTCGAGCATCAATAATCCTGTTAAATGCCTTGCAAGTAATATATAATGGAACTATAAATACCTGGAATCTCTTAGATTTGTAAATTTGGTTTAAAAAAGTCTAAGCAAAAGAAAAGAGAGCAGACATGCATATTCTGCTCTTAGATATTATATTTAAAAATGCTGAAGATAGCTAGGACAATAGATTGCCTTCAGATTTTGTTCAGTCTCATTTTCTGAACTCATGCTAACTCTCCCTCCAGTTTCTGAGACTTGTGAAGACTGAAAGTTTGTTTGGGTTGAGACGTCTTTCAAATATTATTCCTTGATGTAGAGCAGGGGTGTCAAACTTGATTGCATTGAGGGCCACATCAGGGTTGTGTTTGACCTAGGGGTGTGTGCCCAGGGTGGGCGTGCCCAGCTCGACATCACTCATGTTGGGGTGCCTGTGGTGTCCCGAGCTCTCTGCCAGCGAAAAGGGGCTCTCGAGCTCAGTTTTTGGCTGCAACGGCCTCCTGCAACCCTCTGCCTGTGAAAATGGAGCTCAGGAGGGCCACCTCTGCACTCACAAGCTCCTTTTTCGGCTGCGATGGCCTCCTTCTACCCTCTGCCAGTGAAAATGGAGCTCTGTTTTCGCTGGCAGAGGCACTGTGGGCCAGTCCTTTGCTGTTTCCAGGGCAGCCCCCACTGGCCAGATCTAAGCACCCCGCAGGCCGAATCTGGCCCCTGGGCCTTGAGTTTGACATCCCTGATGTATGGAATCAGTGCATAAATGTATTACAAGTAATCAAAGGCCTTTGTGAGGAATAAAGCAGTGTATGAGGACTAGGGTCTTAAATTATTATTCTAAAATAAAGCATTTAGAGGTTTTGAACTTTTTCAAATTTTTTCCCTTATCTCTATTCCAGTATAGTACCAACTTTTTTTTTACAAATGAAGGCGAATATACGTGTCCCATCAGGGGTGGGTTCCTCCCAGTTTGGACCGGTTCGCCTGAACCAGTAGCGACCCGCTGGTGATGTCAGTGCTTTTATTTCCAAAGCCCCCCCCACTCCACTCTCCTTAAAAATGGAGCTCTTGGTCCGAAGCAATTGGTGTGAAACGAAAGCAATATTTAAAGGAAACAAAGTTGAGCTAGTTTGTAAGGAAAACAAGTACTGTCAAGGTTCAGTGCAAACCATACTAGTATTCCAAACTAATGAGTCTTAATGTCTGGTTAAAATGGGTAGTACTTCCATTTAAAGAAGAAAAGGATAGCTCAGACTATTGCTATGATTTTTTGCTCCTATATTCTGTTGTTTAGGTATAAATTTAGTTAATGTAGAAATTTTACTTAAAGCCTATTAAACAACGGAGCTAGCTGCCTGCCTGCAATCATGTGTATCTATTAGGAGTAAATCCCACTGAAAGAGAGTAGCCTTACTGCCAAGTAAATATGCATAGTCTTTATGTAATTGAGAGATAGGGTATTGATTAGTATCAGGTGTATTATAGAGAGAAATGAAAACTTCTGTAACAACAGATACTTTGTGCCCAGACCAGTGTGTGTGTGAGAGAGAGGGGGGGAGGGAGAGAGGGAGGGAGGAGGGGAGAAAGAGAAAGAAAGAAAGAAAGGGAGGGAGGGAGGGAGGGAGGAACAAGAAAGAAAGAAAGAGACAAAGAGAGTGTTAAGGAGAATAAATCTCCATAGAGGCGATGTTGATCTTTCTCTCGGAACTCAGACATTTAGAAATAAAGCCGAAGTTAAAAGTCTAATAGAAAATATTTATTTCGGTACAAAAACAATAAATTCTGAATAGTTACATTCTTGCTAATTAAATGCGACCGTTCCAGTCAGAGCCAAACCACAAGAAAATAATGGAGAATCAGGAATGCACACATGCGCATAAGATCACATCACGTGTCCTGCTTGTAATGGAATGTACCATAATATTAGGATAGGGATGCATCACCCTGCATATACATACAACTGGCAATATTCACCACGTGACAGAGAGAAAGAAAGAAAAAGGAAGGAAGAGGAAGGGAGAGGAGAGAGAGAGAAGAGGAAGGAAGCACCACAAACCCTGGCACTAGACGTGGCTTCAGAAGATACTTTGAAACAGTACAGCAATTTTCGGCTGGAAGACATCTCGGAGGTCATCTAGTGTAACCCCCTGCTGCAGCAGGAAACCTTACATTGTCTGGATTATTTTGGTGCCTCTAACAGAGAGGAAAATTGCCAGAAAGGAGAAGGAGTTTACTAGGACATGGCTGCCATGCAGAGTGAGAGATAGTCCTTGACTTATGACCACAATTGAGCCCAAAATTTTGGTTGCTAAGCAAGAGCGTTGTTAAGTGAGTTTCACCACATTTTACTCAATCCATGACATCTCCTGGCTCTAACAGTTATGTGCAAACTAGGGAAGTACATCTGAAGGCATGTGTAATGTTCTAATGTACAGAATTTATGGTTAAATGTGTGGCAGAAAGTGGACTCTGGGTGTGTTTTTCCAAATGCAGTAAGTGAGGTTGAATGTGTATAGTTTTAGAAGAGGTGTGTGTATGTGGGTACATACACATACAGTATATATAGTAGATAATGTATATTTTTGTGTTCCTGTGTAATATGTATGTACACATATGGCATATATACATAGGATTAATTAGTATATTTTGGATGTTCAGTAGTAGTAAATAGATAGGGAAATTGTATCTTGTTGAGGCCTTTGAGGCGAGGAGAGGCCAGGCACCCTAACCCTAACCCTTGACATGAGTGACGTCAAGTTGGCCACCCCGACCCAGTCACATGACTGCAAAGCTACTCCCACCGTTACATGACTGCCAAACCACTCCCACCCAGTCACATGACCATCAAGCCACTCCCACCCGGTCACATGACCATCAAGCCACTCCCACAAAATTAAGTCATGCCCACAAAATTAAGCCATTCCCACAGAGCGGCAGTAAAAAAAATTTGGAACCCACCTCTGTGTCCCATCATAATGTTGCAGGATCCAATTTGGGTCGGTCACCAGGACCAGAGGTTTAGTCTTCCGAGTTTTTGGATTCATGCTGGAGCAAAACAAAAACCTCTGGTCCTGGTGATCGACCCAGATTGGATCCTGCAAACTTTTTTTAGCCTTAGCCGCGAAAGTCGGCTGGGTGATTTTGGATCATTCTCTCTCTCAGCCCAAATCACCTTACAGGGTTGTTGTTGTGGGGAAAATAGGAGGAGGAAGGTAGGTTGGATATATTCGTCCCTTGAGCTATGTGTAAAAGTAATAAAGATGGGATACAATAAATCACTTATTTTGTTTGTATTTAAGCTGATTTAGAAACTTTCCCCAGAAAAACATAATACTAGCAATACGTACAAAAAGTAGAAGCTCTACATTCAACTTGTCATATTTTTCTTAGCCACAGTATGGAAGTGGTATGGCATTGCCACCTTCTAGGATGTTTTCCAACTTACCAATCTATTTTGCAGGTGTGATATTCCCCTAGTCTACCATCTAGTACTAACCATGCCTTAGTCTTGGTTAACTTTTAGGCCCAGGCAAGATTTTCAAATTGCTGCCACCTGCTGGTGTACTCTAAAGATATATATGTTTACTATATGCACATTTAATTGCTCTTCGAAGTTTCTGGCTTTGTTGTCTAGAGCTAGAACATTTGCTATTTTTCATTAATCAGAAAGAATTTACTACCTTTTCTAAGTAACAAATTTTACTAAAATGCATAAGATTTTATGCTATAGCTCACAAGCTAGAGATACTATGGGTAAATATTCACCTGTTTTCTAGAAAAACTATAGGCAGCAAACTGGAAAAAATGGATGCTTGTTGAAGCCTGCTGAAAAATTTAGCAAAATCAAAAATATATTAAGACTCATCAGGATTCATTCCAACATTTATTCTAATTAGCATTCTGGGGAGATAGTGGAATTCAATGTGTGTAAGTAGCATGTGGCTCTTCATTGTCTTATTAAAGTTAAGATATATTAAAAGCTTTCATTGATGAACAAACAGAATCAGTAGGCTTACTTTTTAAAATTTCTTGTTGAGAAACATTATGAACAAAGCCTACAAGCAACTAAGGCCTTCAAACTTCAACTAATGTATTAATTAAACTTGTATATTATTTCTTGTTTGGAATTAGGATATGGAGATGCCTCATTCCAGTGTTTAAGCAGTTCTAGCTATCACCTCCATTGGTAGTGAAATTTGAGTGGGTAGAATCTAATTGGTTCAGTGACCTGTTAGATTTACAAGGGAAATCTTTTAAAATGGTGTAATGAGTGTAAGTTGTAGGAGTATGACAGTTCCTCAGTATTCAATTCCACCCAAAGTATTGTTGGTATTTGACCATTTCCTTGTTACCTGCACATTGTACTATATCAGTGGTTCTCAACCTTCCTAATGCGGTGACCCTTTAATACAGTTCCTCATGTTGTGGTAACCCCCAACCATAAAAATAATGAAATTATTAGGAAACTCAGGGGTGGGTTCTAACTTACCTTGCTGTCGGTTTGCCACCTTCTGCACTGCATGGCCGCGCCTCGTGGGCGCGTGTGCACTTTGCGCGTGCACGCATGCACAGTGCCAAATTTTTTTAAAAAAAATAGCAAAAAAAAGCCAAAAACAAGATGGCGATGCATGCGCAGTGCCAGAAATTCGGCTTTGCGCATGCTCAGAAGTTCCCATGGTACAGATTTTTTTTTGCAGTAGTCTATTTACAGGTGGGTGGACCCGCCTGGAGACAGATAGAGGAGCGGTGTCTCGGTTCCTAAGACCATCAGAAATATGTGTTTTCCGATGGTCTTAGGCGACCCCTGTGAAAGGGTCATTCGACCCCCAAAGGGGTCGCGAACCACAGGTTGAGAACCGCTGTACTAGATTATATTGAAGAACTACATGCCATTTGTGGCTCAGGTTGTGTGCAAAATCTACTTTATAGCAGAAATCATAGGATACTTACTTGGAGGAATCATCATTAGACAGATTTACTTCAGAGTAAACGTGGTTGAAATCTAGGGTGTCTTCAAGAATTTGAACTATAGTTTATTATTTAAGTTGACCAGAGAAAAATGTGCCAAACGTTTATAGAAAATGTTTCTGTGATGTAACACCTTTCAGGTTTCCATATATTGAAGACTTCAAAAATCCAAGATAGTGAAATATAAAAATATAAAATAATGGTTCATAATCTATCATATTAATTCTAAAGACTTAGTTCAGTCTTCAACTTATGCTGTGATGGGGTTACGTATCTTTTTGGCTGTAGAATGAAGCATCAGGTTTCTGATTTCTGTATGGCAACCATTTTGTAATTTCCACCACCTTCTGATTGCTCAGGTGCATATCTGTCAAAAAACTCTAAATCTGTGATGGTGAACCTATGGCATGCGTGCCAGAGGTGGCACGCAGAGCCGTCTCTGTGGGCACATGCGCCGTCGCCAGCTGCTCTTCCGGTTTTCGGCATGCACATGCGCGCCGGCCAGCTGGTCTTTGCGCATGCTGGGGTGCCAGAAACCCGAAGACCAGGTGGCCAGCGCGCACATGCGCACCGGCAAGCTGGTTTTTGGGTTTCCAGTGCTCCAGCGCACGTGCACGCGCATTTGGGCACTCAGTGCTGAAGTTTGGGCACTCGGTGCTGAAAAGGTTCACCATCACTGCTCTAAATTATAGCCATTTTTCAGTGACCAAAATGCTTTTGGATGGGATGAACAGTTAACTTGTTAACTTACTTTGTTTGCTTATTGAATTACTATCATTGTTCCTTAGTCTTTTCTTCCTCCTCCTCCTCCTCCTCCTCATATAACACTATTGACCCAAAAACAAATTACTTTTTTGGTTTTGTACCTTATCTAAATTGCTACTTGGAAGGACTGTAATGTGGCAGAATTTGGATTATAATACTGATAGGACAGCATCTTATATACAATATGTAACATTATTATAACTGACTAAGGAGAAATTATCAACACAAGACATTATCACCATAATGTTTAACAAACTATTAATAAAAGATAGCCATAAATGTTGGGCCCAAAATTAACAATTTTAAAGAGGGAGAACCTATAGCTGATAAACATTGGGAACTTAACTAATTGTGTACTGTAGATAAGAAGCATATGTTTCCATAAAATGATTGATGCATAATCATAATAATTTTCTTCTGTGTTTCATTATTCAGGGAGGAATCTGAAGATTTGTGGATGGATTTCATATGGAATATCATTTAATGTGCTGAGATAAATAGAACAACAGGCCACACACCTTTCTGCTGCTGTTTACATTTCAGGTTCAAATACTAAGGTAGATCATTGCTCCAATTAGTTACACAATTCAAGCACTGATGTTGTGTTTGGTTGCCTCTACTGAACTAAGTACTATGTTTTCACAGCTGTTTTTTCTAAAATAAAACCATTTGATTTAGATGTATTCAGTACATCTAAGATAGTGATGGCTAACCTTTTTGTTGTTGCGTGCGCATGCTACAGCGTGCACGCCCGTACCCATAATGCAATGCGCACATGACCCCCCCGCGTGCACCCGCCCCCTGTGCATGCGCACGTGACAACCCCCCCGCTCCCACCATGCCCCGATTTGGGCCTAGTAGGTCTTCCTGCAGCCTCCTGGGAGCAAAAACAGGCCACGGGGGGGGGGGCCATGCCGCCCACCCTGTGCCCTGTTTTGGGCCTAGTAGGCCTCCCTGCACTTATAACCCATAATGCAATGCACGCGTGACCCTCCCGTGTGTCCCGCCCACCCGCACATGTATGTGCAACCCCCCCTGCGCATGCGCACGCAACCCCCCCGTGCTCCCCTGCACCCCGTTTTGGGGCTAGTAGGCCTCCCTGCAGCCTCCTGGGAGCAAAAACAGGCCACGGGGGCCCCGCACTTCCCCGTGCACCGTTTGGGGCCTAGTAGTCCTCCCTGCACTTATAACCCATAATGCAATGCATGCACAACCCCCCGTGCGCCCTGCGCACCCGCGCATGTGTGCATGCCCCCCCCCCACGCCCCCGCACATGCGCGACAGAGACCTGCAAATCAGCTGGCCGGCACGGAGCTGATTGCCATAGGTTTGCCATCACGGATCTAGGAGAAGAGTTGGAGGTTGAAGAATAGTGAAACTATCTAAAAAAATCATTTCCTTATTTCATCTTGTGGGAAACCAATGACATATTGTATAAGTAGCAGAAAAAAATATGGTCCCCTGGTATATGATCGCAGTTATACTGCTGAGCCCAAAGGATAGAAACTTACCTGTGATTGTGTAAGGCAATTAGCCTAGATACGTGGTTGCAGTATTCTGGAAGTTTTCAAGTTTTGTAGTCCTGAATTCTATTATTTTTTCCTAAGAATTATAGTAATTAGTTTCTGTCCTCAGTCTGGTTGTTGGTTAGAAAAAGTATGATGACCCTAGTTGTTATTAGATTGATTATAAGGGAGAAATCTGGAGGTAGAGTTGGTTTCATGAAATCCAAGAATTCTTAGATATGTTCTAGTGTCATAATTCTGAGCATCTCATTGTTCAGTAGCAGTCGTGAAAGAGTAGTAAAATACATAGCACAGAATTGATGAGTAGCTGAAAAAAGTACAGACCTTGTTCTACTTAGGAATGAGTTATGTTCCTGAGGCTGTTCATAAGTTCATTTTGATTGCAAGCAATAAAAACATGTGCAGTCCAGTTGTTACCTTACAGTACGTAATGGATCTGTTAATAGTATACTGGTGGAAGTTGGGAGAAGGTAGGAAAGGAAGTTGGGAGAAGGTGAGAAGGGTTAGTTTCTTGCATGCCACTTAGATAAACACCCTGCTGCAAATCTTTTCCTGCCTTCTCAATTCCAGGACCCTCTAGTTTTGATTATAGATTGGTTTGTTCATATCAGCAAAAGCTTTCAACTTGAAAGTTCATTAGTCAGTACCCTGCTTCTCCCCCCTCCCCCCCTGATTTTTTTTATATCATCATTGGAGCTGGCCAAGGTGGATGCAGGCATGTGGGTTTAAACAGGAAGTGTTTCTTGTAACTTTCCAGGTGTACATTCTGAAGATTACTTCATGTTCATGAATTATGCATTAGCTTTGTTTAATCATCTTACCATAGTGAGATAAGACTAGGCAAATGGGATGGGAGCTTACAACGATGGGATCTTATGGCCCAAAGATTTATGTTGGACCAAACTCACTGATCTTGATGGGCCTTATTTTTAAATTGTCATTTCTAGGCTAGATGTTAGATTTGTTCTATCTAATGTGTGCCAGCTTTGTGACTGAATTCTGTTGAATTGAAGTGCCTTATCTGGTGGCAGCACATAGCAATAGCAATAGCAGTAGAACTTAGACTTATGAACCACTTCATAGTGCTATACAACACACTCTAAGTAATTTACAGAATCAACCTATTGCCCCCAATAACCTTGGGTCCTCATTTTACCAACCTAGGAAGGATGGAAGGTTGAGTCAACTTTTGAGCTGTTCAGGATCGAAATGCTGGCAGTGGGCAAAGTCAGCTTGCAATACTGCATTCTAACCATTGCGCCACCACAGCTCAAATCTTGATTTATCTCAAAACCTTAGTAAACACCTTAGATGACAGTTCGTTGAAGGAATTCCAGGGCTGTTGGCTTGACTGAGAAGTTTAAAATCTTCTGGAAGAAAATAATAAAAAATGATTTTTGCTTTAAGAAAACTACATGAATGCAGTCATCAATAATCAAGGCCACCTTTACTTTTTACTTACTGAATTCATTGGGAATTATTCTTGGAGTCAGAATTACAGAGGATGTTTAAGGTACTAACTTATTAAGGGAAAAAATTCAAAAATCCAGAAAAAATAATCCTAGTTACCATTTTCTCTGAGCAGAACAACTGTGCGTAATCGGGAACTCTCAGAAGAAAAATCTGTTACTGAATATTTTTCCTTTTTGAATAAGAATCATTTTTCAAAAACAAGGTTTTATTCAAAATGCTGAATAAAAAAAATTATGTAACAGTCTGAGCATTTTAGTACAGTATTGAAGTTCAGAGTTATAATCACATAATGTTTAATAATCTTAGTAATTCTTACTGTATGAGTTTGTATTACTAAAGTTGTGTTTTTTAGTCAAAACCTTTTCGCAGATAGCAAAAATTAAAACACATATGCCAAGGTAGCATACTTTCAAGTCTTTCTGTAAAATATTGCATAAATGTATGATTTATGTTTGCAGCTTTTTGGAAGACTTTCTAAGTATTGCATAAATGTATGATTTTCTGTATGAATTAAACCCTCTGTAGGTAGAGACTGAAGTCCTTCTCACAGTTATGACAGAGAATGAATCTTAATTTTGACTAAAGCCATCTTGAGAAGATACAAAACATGCTAAGCATAAATAAAATTAAGGAAAATTCTTAATGGATTTTGTGTCTCATTTTGAGAGCTTTTTTGGGAGGAAAGGTAAATAACTTAGGTATGGTAGTTCAGTGTTATATGCTGTGAACGAATTCATGAACTTCTTTAATGTAGTCAAAAATTAATACTCAATAATGTGGAATAAATTATATATGGATGGAAAGGTGCAAATTATAACATTACACTTAGTGTGATGGATTTATGTATACCTGTGAATAAAAACTGCAAATAAAATTGGTCAGAATGACCAGAGCCATGTGTTGTTATAAATGAGGCATATGAAATCAAATATTGCAACACTGCATTTTTTTCATAATTCCATTGTTTTGTTTTGAAAAAGAAAATAATTAATCATTGCACACAAAAACCAGCTTCAACAAATGTGTCATTATTAATCTGATGCAACATTGGCCCAAATCCTATTTTTTTTTGAAAAGCAAAATATATACAACATATAGAAGAAAAGCATATCAATTGTATATTGTTCCCCATTTCATTGTTTAAACAAACCAAATGTTAGATATTTGGAGAGTGATTTCTGTATGAGGGACGTAGGAGCTTCCTGCTGAATTGGTATAAGATTTCTGCAGCGCTTTTGCCCCATCCCAGTATAGCAGGTGATTTTATAATGCTTGCAGACTCAAATTAAAACACTAGGATTTGGAATTCTGAGCTGCAGGATTTTTTTAGTGTTGACATAATTTGGTTAGAGAGGAGTACAATGCATGCTTTTTGTTTGGACTCCATCCCATTTAATGGACCAATGTACATTGCATTAAGATTTGTCCATTTTATCAAGATTTTACTGCCCAAATGCTTCCATTTATGACAATTATATAATTATGCAAATTTTATAAATTGGCACAAACACTGGTACATTTGCATTTAACATTCTTCCCCCTCAAATGACTGAAAGCTCAGGATTTTACTATTCTCAAATCTCGTCCACAAGTAAATAACGTTTGACCTTCTGTAGGTTAGTCTGTACATCAGCCTAAATGAAATTGAAGCCTAAGTGCTTAAGCAACCAAATGGACAATCAAAATCTCAGAAGCTATTCTGAACAGTTTTCTGGACATGGGCTTGTTTCTGCCACTGCAGGGCACAGTAATTGCTCAGTCACTTAATATTGTCATTTATTTCTTTGACATAGTCCATGGAGTGGATTATTCCACTACAGTAGTCGTTTCCCCAGTATTTGCTGATCCTTTCAATACTTTGAGACATTGTGGGACCATCCATACTTATAGGTAAGGATGGCCCAAAAAGTTTTTGTTACATTCTTGTATCCTCCAACTGCTTTGAATGTACATGCTTTGAATGATCAGATAAAGATGGTCAGATATCTCTAAAGTTAGTAAGTTAGTGGTAAAGTTTTCCATGCTAAAGCTTACCATTTACCTAAATAGCAAATTCTATTAACCCCATTTGCGGTGAGGCACATTTAAGTAGCTAAATCATTATGGATATGGTTGCTTTTCAAATGTGTCTGTGCCTATCCCTATGAACATTTGGTGCAAGAATGAGGTTTGTAGCCATATTGAAGACCTACATCACTTCAAATAAAATTGTCACTGTAGCTGTTTATTATATTATAAAACTGTCCCTATTTCTACTTTGGCTTTTGATGAGATTTAGCCATGTCTCTTAATACAGCAGGAGTTATTCACTAAGTAGATTTACAAAAAGAATCTACTTGTTGTATAGCTTGTTTACTGATGGAGATTTGGGTCATGGTAGAGTAGTTTTGGAATTGGGTGGCCTTAACAAATCCAATAAATAAAAGAGAAATACATCCATGTTGCTACTCTACATATGGCACTGTATGGAGTATTGATGGAGAAAGCTACCAGCATGTCTGCATATCTAATGGAGCAGATGACAGCATCCATCATGGCGGCAGAAGATTCAGCTTCATAGCAATGAGCTGTGTAAGCATTGATTTGCTTGTATTGTCAGTGCTTTTCCTATTGGATTGTTGGCACTGTTTTGCTTTCTTATTAGAGAGCCCTTTGTAACTTTTCTGCAATTAAGGCTTATGTCTTCTTTATTCACAGCATTTGCCTAAAATATGTCCATATGTGACATCTGGTTAGATCCTTGATTTTCATCCATAACCTGGTTAACTCATTGTCTATTTTATCATATGCTGACATTTGTAAACCACTCCAAGACTGCTATAAAGCATGTGGAGTGATATATAGGTAAGTGCTATTGCTAATGCTGCATGAAGGCCAGTAGAGGAATTGTATATGTAAGATTATTAGAAGTGGAATTTTTTCATGCAAATTTTCTCTCAACATGTTTTTTATTCTCTGTGTGTAGGTTGAAGAGATGTAGATGTTTCTTGTGGACCTAATAAATTTGAGTCCATATCAGTGGTAGGAAAGATCAATCTTGGAAATAATTGTGGTGAAGTATACAGTGGCAGAGAGAGTGTTGAACTTGAGAAAAGACTAGAATCAAATTCTGATTTTGTTATTGTTTGCTTGATGGCTTTAGGGCTTTGTCTCTGTCTTGAAACTTAACTTTGAAGATTCTTGTCTGAACACAAAATATTGAGGATATATCAAAACCATTTAATTCTGTAGGGTTAAATGGGAAGTAAAATATTCACCACTCGCCAGAGGAAGTCATAGGTATGTAGGAATGAATTGGTACTGTTGTAAGAATTACTTTAAACTTACTAGCCGCTGTCCTACATTTTAAGAACCACATCTTTTTCTTAATGTATATTGCTATGTTTTGAAGGAATCTAACAATAGTACTTGGGGAAACTATAATTTCTTTATCAATCCATAGTAAAAAAAAATCTTTATTGTGATCACAAAGGATTTGTGCCTGTTTGGGAACTTTTGGAACTTACAAGATTCTTTGATGGGAGCATTCTACCATTCTAGCAGACATAGTTTTTTCCAAATACTTCAATTCCTGAAATGATATAACAGGTCCAAAGAAACGGTCAGATCACCAGAGACCAAATGGGATAGGAAAGCTATTCCCCAGTATTAATGTTACATTCCTTCAAAACATAGCAATATACATTGCAATATGTTAAATGTAACTCCTTACTAGAGGGCCCTGATGGGATTCATTCTTGAGACTACAGTATAAAGGAGAATCTTGATATCTTTGTTAGTCACATTTGTACAATTTGGATTATGAAATGGAAGCTGAAATTACTTTGGGTCATACATTGTGAGATTTATGAGTGTTGGTTCCTGGATACTCCATACTTTTCTCTCTCTAATGAAGTGCCAATGAACATTAAATGAAATCTCGGTGGAAAGGGAGATAATGGTGCTGTTATCCTGATTTTCCAGTTTTCATGTCTGACAAGCTGGACTAGCCAAGCCATAATTTTACGTTTGCCATTTATTATAACTGTCTTTTGAGATTTTTGCATATGCTAGAAAATTGGTAGCAGAAACATTGTTTATATCACACTGCAATATAATTTGGCAGAAGGAGAAAGTATTTTGTACTACTTCTCTGAAGTTCAACAACATATCACAAGGAAGATCTGTTGGCTAGGAGAAATATAGAGCAAGTTGGTAATCTCAGTCCGAAATTTGAAGCTTGCTTGCAGAAACATTTCCTTTCAAAGGTATCAGTATAAGATTCTGCTCTTCTCATGCACACTTTCTGCAGATGAGAAAAAAGAAGGGGATAAACACTTTCATTTAAAAAAATTGAAAGAAAGATTCTTTATGAAGAAACAATTCTGATTGTATATATTTTGTTGCATTTTTGCCATTTTTTTTCAGGATCAAAATTTTTCAACTTAAGCAAGCTTGGCAGTTTCAAAAGTTGTTTTATTTTTTAGTGTTTATTTCTCAATATAGTTTCCATAGTTCCAGTAAAAATATTTTTCCCACATAGCAAATCTTTTCATTTTTGCTTGTTCTATAGGCTAGATTTAATTCATAAATCCGGCAAATCTTTTACTGTTTACAAATGCTTTAGGGCCCTCTGAGGAGAAATTAAAGAAAACAGGCCTTATCAATGAGTCAAATGACTGAATTTTACCTTTGAAATTGTATTATCTCAGTTTACCACTTCAGACTGGAATACCAATTTGTCAAGTAGCTAGAAAGATAAATTATGTTTCAAGAGACTTTTTGCATAGTTTCTATTTATGACTTCATAGTATGGATTATTTGCATATAATAGAAATAAAGCTGACTATCTCAGAATGAGATCTAAGATGTATTGAAGTCTTCACTTGGCCTTTTTACTTTAACTTTTGCTGAATTCTTTTCCTGTTATAGCCTCTGAAAAGTTCTCTGTTGTCTTGCATCCTCCTTGCAAACTCATTGCTGCCTTTCATGTGAATGAAAATCTTAACTGCAAGTCTGATTTCCTATTCAAAGACATAAACTGGACATTATGAAAATCTGAAACATTGTTGCATATTTTCTCCTTCATAGATTCAATGCTGCAGCCTGAAAGCCTGCTACCCATTTGGGGTTTCACAGTACATTGCTTTTGTTTGAGAGTGAAATTTGTGACATTTATGTTTAGAAGTAGAGAATATCTTATGTTATTAGGAACTTTTGCACACATTGAGCTTTCATTCATGCTGGCATATTCTTTCAGTACCTTAAGATTACATTCTTGCCGACTATACATTTTCATTCCTGCTTTGTTTTTCTTGAATAAATAAGATATCTCATATCTCTTACCATAGAACAATATGTCTAATGCAGTAAGAGTACTTGTTCAACTAACTCAGTCTTGTCTACCCATAACAACTGTCAGGCAGGAGTTTTCCCCAGACCTATGTAAAAATGCTGGAATTGGACTTGCACACAGGTTCTTTTCTTCTCAGGTATAAAAATTATTTATCATTTTAAAAATAAATGGGCAATAATAAATAGCAAATTAACAATTGCAGTTTAATTCAGAACTTGTTTTCCAATTTAGAATTTATGTTTTTAATAATAGAAGGTGGCTTCTTCCTAAATTAATATGAAATGGCCGATTCATAACTATCCTGCTTGGTCACATCAAGGACAACGCCTGTAGGAGAAATGATCTTCCTGAGTACTCTTAAAGGAAGGGAAGATAGAGAGCCAAGAAGTTTGCAAATAAAGAATTGAATTAGTTTCTTGTTTCTCACGTATTGTGCTGTTGCAGTCTGCTACCTATATTTACAAGCAGTGTCAGATCACAGGGTAAGTCATCCAACGAAGGTCTGTAAGATCTAGATTAATGATACAAATCACATGGAAATATCTGTTCTGACTACGTGATGCGTCCTGACTTTATTATAAGGGAAATTTTAAGTGAACACTAATACAGAAGCTATTAGTTTTAGCAGTTACTAACTTTTAGCAGTTTGCTAACATCTCTCCTCTCTCCTCTCTGTTTTTTTTTCCTTTACTTTCAGAGCTACGTGTGATATATGAAACCTGCAGGAGATGTTGTAATGACTGTGAAATTACACTGAGGACAGATCTTGCTCCTTCCATTTTTTTTGTGATTGCTGCTCTTACTATTGTGATTGATTATTTTCTACAGTAAGTGAGCTGGTTGCTTTGTCTGGTCCTTTTGTTTAAAAAAAGAGAAAGAAAGATGTCTGATCCTGATGCCCATCAAGATGCTGGTATCAAGCCAGGCTTGTTTGAAAAAAGCAACAATTCTGGTGATTCTCAGCCCTCAATCAATTTGGAAAGAAGGAACAAAAGTGGGATAATTAGTGAACCTTTGAACAAAAGTCTTAAGAAGTCTCGACCACTGTCCCATTACTCTGCTTTTGGTAGCAGCAGCTCATTAAGTGAACATTCAGAGAAATGTGTCCCTATGGCCAACAGCAGTGAGGCAATCATGGAAAAAAGCAATTCTACCTCAAAGCACAAAACCATCTCTGACATGTTGAGCAAATCAGATATTTCTTTGGAAGGACAGAACATCTTGCAACAGTTTGCTCAGTCTACAGAGTTGCTCAAAAGAGTAGTCCAGGAGCACATCCCCCTGCCTAATGACCATGGGACGGGCATCTCAGACATGGAAGCTGTCTCAACTGCTGAAACAATGAACAACCCATCTGATTTTCCTTACCTGGGGGCTTTTCCCATCAACCCTGGCCTTTTCATTATGACCCCTGCTGGTGTATTTTTGGCAGAAAGTGCACTCCATATGGCTGGCTTAGCAGAGTACCCAATGCAGAATGAATTGGCATCTGCCATCAATTCAGGGAAAAAGAAACGGAAACGATGCGGCATGTGTCCTCCTTGCAGAAGACGAATAAACTGTGAGCAGTGCAGCAGTTGTAGGAACCGTAAAACTGGACATCAGATTTGCAAATTCCGAAAATGTGAAGAACTTAAAAAGAAGCCTTCTGCTGCACTGGAGGTAATTGCCTTTGCTGACACAGCTTAATAATTCCCTCTCAACTGTCCTTTGTGGAATCAAATTATGAGGACTGGATGTGGAAATGTCAGAAATTTGAATCCATTAACGATTTATACCTTTATATTTTATATAGCCCAGGCTTTTCACAGATAATACATCCACACAGTTAATAATAATATTTAAAAGAGAGGGTGTTTTGCATTAGTTTCCTTCATGAGATACAATGAGCTAGAACCTTATAGCAAGTTAAGCAGCTGATGTGGCGGTCATCCAGACTGCATGCATGGGTTCAGATTGCTGAGTATTTTTCCAAGGAAAGATAGTAAGTGGAAGAAATTCCTGTACATTAAAGAAAGAGGATCTATTTTGTCTTCCCAGGATACACTTCTTGTTTAATACTATCGTGCTTTTGAGTGTTCACAATATTTTTACATGTGTTACTTTGATTTAAATATTTTAGCAATGGTGTAAGGTAAGCTTATATTAGAAGAAGGGCCAAGGGTAGAACAGGGTATAGGTCAGTGATGGCGAACCTTTTTGGTTCGCGTGCCAAAATGGGGAGGGGGGCGTGTGTGCCCACACCTATAATTCCATTTGCCCCCCCGCGCATGCATGCGTGCCCCCCCACTCCCGGCACGCGATGGCATGCCCATTTTTTGCTCTCCTCAGGCTTCAGAGCCTTTCTAGGAGGGTGAAAACGGCCTTCCCAACCCCTCTGGAGGCAGAAAATGGCCCATTTGCTGAACCGGAAGGCCTGTTTTTTTGCTCTCCCCTTTCAAGTTGGGAAACAGGCCATTTCTGGCCTCCGGAGGGCCTCCGGGGGTGAGGGGAAGGCCATTTTTGCCCTCCCCAGGCTCCTAGAAAGGCTCTGAAGCCTGGGGAGAGCAAAAAACCCGGAACTTCCGGTTCAACCGGAAGTCGGCAAACGGAACGTTTCTGGCCTCCAGAGGATCTCCGGGCGGGGGAGGCCATTTTCGCCCTCCCCAGGCTCCTAGAAAGGCTCTGGAGCTTGGAGAGAGCAAAAAGCGGGCTTTCCCCACCCCCTCCAAAGGCTGAAAACAGGCTGTTTCCTGACTCCCAGTGGGCCCAGAAGGCCCGAAAATCAGCTGGCTGGCGCGCAGATGCGCGCCGGACCTGAGTTCACATGCCCACCAATATGGCTCCACGTGCCACTTGTGGTACGCATGCCATAGGTTCGCCATCAAGGATATAGGTATAGCTTATTACTTTTACAGCTGGAGGGATACGGGTAGCCTTTGACTTATGACAACAATTGAGTCCAAAATTTATGTTACTAAGCAAGACAGTTAAGTGTGTTTTGCTCACTTTACCTTTCTTGCCACAATTGTTAAAGGAATAATTACAATTGTTATGTTAACAACATGGTTAAGTGAATCTGGCTTCGCCATTGATTTTGTTCACTAAATGTGATCACATGACCCCGGGATACTGTCATAAATATGAGTCAGTTGCCAAGCATCCAAATTTTGGTCATGTGGTCATTGTGATGCTGTTAATGGTTGTAAGTGTGAAAAAGATCATAAATCACTTTTTTCAGTGCCATTGTCACTAAACAAATTATTGTAAGTCGAAGACTATCTCTATTTGCATTTATAGTTTGTAGCTTATTCAGTTCAACTGTGTATTCATGCTTCTTTGAGCTAGAAGTGAAGATGTAGGGTTTGCCCTCTTCATGGAAGTTATTAAGTGATGCAAAGATTTACCACCTTGTACTGTTTATGAGGAAGTTGTTAATATGCATGCCTCTTCTCAAGATGTGATCATCCATTAATTCATATTAGTTTCAAACAAATGAAGCTTGATATAGCATAATATGAGAGTTCTCAAAGAATCAGAGCTAGGCCAATTTCCTTCCTTCCCTCCTTCCTTCCTTCCTTCCTTCCCTCCCTCCCTCCCTCCCTTGGTCGTATTGCGGCATAGTACTCTTTACTTAGCCCAGTACTGCTTTTGACTACATCTCCAAGGTCCCAAAGGTCTTGATTTACCCAGCTATACAAGATTCTTATAACTTGGAAACACAAGGAGCTAAAATTAGCACATATGTCTATATTCTAGAACACTCCATTATAGTTCTTAAGTCTCAGGATACTTCCTAAACTCTTTGGAAAATATCCTGTTCCTAGGAAGTTAACTTGTTATAAAGATTACATTCATTCTTTCATTTTATTTCATCAAACCCTTGGGAGGGTGTGAATTTTCTCTCAGATGTTTATCTGTCTGAACTTTGCCCAGTAGTTGACAATCTTGAAAGTCCATGCCCAGAACCTTTATTAAACTTTTCTTGTCAATAGAATTTGATTTAGTAAAGCTCAATTGATGTTTGACTAAGCATAGAGCTCTAAATCTTTGTAATTTGAAAGAATGGGTGCTTAAATACAGTAAACATGAGCTCTCAAATGAAAGAATAAAGATTAGGCAATAAGGATTAGGATTATAATTGAGATATAAACATAGCAAAATAAAGACATAAATAATTCCAGCATGTGGGAAAAAAACCAGTAATGTTTAGATTTAACTTTGCTAATCTGCAAGCAAAGAAAAATGTGTATATACTAGTTCATTTCTCAAGCTGCATTAGTGACTTAAAAGATAAATGTATTTGAATTTGGGGAGGGACCTTAATTAAGCAGTTTACTCCCATTTTACTTGAAAATGTACATAAATCAATTTTGATAGACAATAACATTGGGGCTTCTTTAGCATAGTTGCAAAAAGGTAAGACAATGGTAAATCACTTCCATGCTATTATGAAGAACATTGCATGGATATGATCAGCAATTCAGCAGGAGTCGAACTTGATTCAAATGAGTTGTTTCAAGAAAGCAAATTAGAATGTATGCACCAAAGCCATGATGGTGCACTTTCTGCAAGAAAAAAAAATCAGATGCAGTTTGGAGCTTGGATAATGCCAATTTTGAATAGAAAAGAGAAAACAAAAGCAAAAAACCTCAGGTGATTATTTCTCTGAACTAAATTTCACCAATTGAGGCTACTTTTCCATAAAGGAAGTGAACATCAGTATTCTCATGTGACATGCAGTTTTGTTAAATCTGTGGCATATAAATGATACAGGTTTGTTTTATTATTTGGGTCATTGCTGATTCCTGAATTACAGAATTGTCAGATTGCATCCAAAGCCTGTACATTCTAGCCTATTATATTATGTGGAGAGGTGCCAAAATTTAAACCCTGGTTTTATTTGGCTGTACAGGATGGATAGCAGTCTTCTGGAATTCTTTTGCTGTGGAGGTCATTAACTAATAATAAATCTACTTACTAGAATTTGGTGTCCTTGGAAGTTTGGTCCTTCAGTTTCTTGCTTTGATGACTGGAAGCCATTTGATAGTCAGTAGGTTAAAATGTAGCCTAGATAAGATAGAAATACCATGAGATGGAGATAGGTTGTCTCCCCAAGTGAATGGTAATCAATCTGGGATGGACTTTCTCTGAAATTTCAGTTATGCTGTTTGGGTCTACTCTTGTCATTGCCATTGGAGGTTGTCTGAGTGGTTAAATGGTGCATTATCAACTAATCAGTACTAAATGTACAAATAATCTTGTCTGGAATCAGGTATAATATTTATTCACTCAGATTACTCCTATTATTCTAATTAGATTTATTTTAAAAAATAATCCAGTAATCCAGAATTGTACTTCTACTGTACTAATTAGGATAGGGTTAGGGTTAGTACCCTTCTTGTACTAGGCTAAGAATATTAAGGTATCAGCTATATTGGGTTCTAGACCATTTCAAAACCAAACTCAGGGTACTAATGCTGTCCTTTTAAACCTTTAAACCTTTCTCCATCTGAGGCCAGCCATCTGTCTTCCATCTAGGACAGCGGCCCCCAACCTTTTGGGTGCCAGGGACTGGTTCTGTGGAGTGCGGTTTTTCCATGGACCGGTGGGCGTGGTTTTGCATACTGTCTGGATACTGCATGTACATGGATGAGGCTTTGCTCACTTGTGACAGTGCCCCATTTGTAAGGGTTGTGGACCCCTGATTTAGTACAGTACCCTTTTTGTACTAGGCTAAGATACTCTCTTCTAGGCATTTTAGAATTTGATAAAATCCAGAATGCATGTGTCTTTATTCTATTAGCATTGTGACATTTATTTACTATCTAAGCCATTTAGTTTTACTATTTTATAATTTTTATTTCTTCAAACAGTATTAAAGTTTATTAAGAGAAATATCATCATTGGTGGATTAAAACATAATAGTGTTTGAAAGACAGTCATGCAAACAAAGAATCAGAATAGTTCTCTGGGTCCAAAAAGAAAAGGCTATAATGAATGGATGAAATTGAAAGAAGCACTAAGAACCTTTCAACTGGTGAGGGTTGTTTTGTTTTGGAGATCCTAGTTTTATTGGAGATACCTAAGCAGAGTCTGGGCAGCAAGCTATTGTGTAATTTTATAGTAATGTGTTGCATTGCAGTTCCTGCTTTGGATTAAAAAAAATGGAATGGCATTATTTCCAAAATAATTTCTAACACAATTGCATTATTTTATATTTTCAGTAGCAAAGAACGTTCGCGTGTAGATCCAGGAGTAAGAAATAATGTAGACTAGCTTTCCCCAATCTGGTGCACTGTGGATACATTGGAATCATCACTTCCATAATTATTGAGAATCACATAAATTGTAGGATAGCATTTCTGGAGTGCTCCAAAGTCGAGAAAGCTACTGTTACCTCCCAAGAATAAAAGGATTTGTCCACAGAATTTATCATACATGATCTTTCAATTGAATAGAAATATTGCATTTGAAAGAAGCATAACATATAGAAATAGTACTTCGGAATAACAGTATGCACACAGGAAGCTGTCATAAAGGGTAGATACTTTCTTTTTTATTTGCATCCTGCCTATATTATATTATATTTGCAAATTATTCAAGGCTGTGAACATATTCAAAACATCATCCTTTTCCTATTTCCCCACAACAACAATCTTGCGAGGTGGGCTGTACTGAAAGAGTGAGTGGCCCAAAGTTACCCAGCTGGCTTTTATGGCTAAAGTGGAACTTGAACGTGCAACCTCCTGCTTTCTAGCCATTGCCTTGACTGCTAGACCCAAACTGGCTTTAACATGTCACACTTTACTTCTATAAACTAGGAGATGGAAGGTGATCTGCATGCACATGGTTGTTTGAGGGATTGGAACAGGCAGGCTATCGTTATAATATCGATGAAATCTAGCCTAATAATCTGTATATAGCTGGAGATTTTTGAGGCTCCTAAACATCTCCTAAAGAGAGAACAGTGCTTCTTCTCTCTCCTAGTCCCTTCAGAATCTTTCATGCCTTCTCAAGAGAAAACTCAGAACTGTTGCTGAAGTACCAGTGGGTTTTTGTAGGCATTCTTTTCCTTGTATTTCCTTTTACTTTTTTGTAAGAATGGGAAAAGAATCACCAGGATAATGAAGAATGAAGACAACAATAGGCAACATGGGAGCTAGCTTTTTGCTTTGTCTGAAAGTATAATAATATGGCAAACAGGTTTCCCCACAAGAAGTTGCAAATGTGCCTCAAAAATATTTCTTGTGGGTTATGGTGTGAATAACATTTGGATAAAAAGGAAAGAGTCAATAGGAAAACCAGATGCATATTCCTATAGTTATCAAACAAGATAAAAGAGAATCATAACGTAGTCTCTTAAGGACCTGGCCCATAATCTTACCTTTTATCATGAAAATGAGTCTTCCTATGGAGTTATAACTCAGTAGAAAAATTGCCCACAAAGCCTTGAGTTTGACTGTGGTCTCCTAGAGATAAAGATTGAAAAGAAGTACAGTATATTAGAATACAATACAGTAGATAATGAAAATGGTATGTGGATCAACAGTGTGAACCATCTCAGTTGGCACATTCTAAAAAAAGGAACTCCTGGTCCAATTAGTTCAGCAAGAGTAAAACTATTGAAATCCATCTAGGTACAGCAGAAGCAAAGTCAGTTCTGAAGTTTTCCCGCGAAAACCTGCATAGGTAAAATACACAGTGCTTTTGTTTTGGGAAAACAGTCTGCACAGTTTGAACAGACTGGAACCTGACCTTGATGGGTATCTCTTCTCAGGCAGCAGAAGGCGCTCGTACATTCCTTAGACCTCCCCCCTCCCTAGGAATTTACCAACTCTCCTCCCATTTCTGTTTGGCAAACTGTGAGCTGAAATCAGGTACAAGCAGCGGTGAAGCCAAGTCAGCTTTGACAAACAGCTTCATTCAGTTGCCAGATTTGTGCATGTCTTATTTGATCCTGTTTCTTTTTGTTATATTTCATGGTGCAGGTATGTATTCATATTTTAAAACATACTTTATTCATTAAGGCAATGGTCTGTTTCTGTTAATTATTTTCCCAGTATGCCTTTGTATCCACCATATCAAGACAATTTCTTTGGTTAAGTATTTTAATCCGATTTTTGTGGGATTTAAATCAGAAATTTAAAATTGCTATTTAAAAGGATCCATCCTGAGTAGAAAATCCAATAGGTCCTTCCTCTGTCTAATTAATACAGGACACAGAGTCAGTGGATTGTGGTCCCTGATTGTTCAGAGCTGCCTGTCTTCTGATTTGCAAGAGCTGTCATCATCTCACAGTAAGGATTTCTTCACTTCACTCCCATCCTAGGACTTCTTACAGATAGTCCTTGACTTATGACCACAATTGAGACCAAAATTTATGTTGCTAAATGAGACATTTGTTAAGTGAGTTTTGCCCCATTTTATCATCTTTCTTGCCACAGTTGTTAATGTGAATCACTGCGGTTGTTAAGTTAGTAACATGGTTAATTGAATCTGGCTTCCCCATTGACTTTGCTTGTCAGAAGGTCGCAAAGGGGGATGACATGATCCTGGGACATTGCAATCATCATAAATATTAGTCAGTTGACAAGTGTCTAAATTTTGATCACATGACCATGGGGGTGCTGCAATGATCATAAGTATGAAAAGTGGTCATAAGTCCTTCGTTTCAATGCTGTTGTAACTTTGAACAGTCACTAAATGGACTGTTGTAAGTCGAGGACTACCTGTATTTTAATTCATAATTTGTTAGTGAGAAATGCAAACAATGGTATTTCTCTGCCTAAAACAGGCCAAACATTGCATACAGGTCCTGCTGAAATCTAGAACCTCTGTTCTTTCCTAACTAATCTTATCGCTAAGAGCCTGCTTAAAACAAATTATTCTAAGTGTGTTAAGGCAGCATATTTCTGAAGTTCTAAGTTTTAACTTGGAGAGATTGTATACATGATCCAAGGACTTTTAAAAAGATGTAGAGAGTGGAGTGTAAACTCTGGTACAATGCATCAAGTGAAGGAAAACACTAAAGAAAATTCCAATATGGATCAGTAATATACAAAACATTTCAAATTTCAACTATTTCACAACTGCTTTACATTTGAAATATACTTACCAAAGCCCAAAATGCCTACCAAAGCTTTGCTTTGAGTTCAAAATCACTTTGTTTTAATATCAAAACACTGATTTAGGCGTAAAACATTTCTAAAGTAATCAATTATTTCAGACTTCAAAAGGGCATTTCAAATTTGAATAGTTTGAAAAAACTTTATGAATTTGAAGTGGCTCAAATAAAAAGAGTTTTATTCATAATATGATCACTCACTCCATTAAGAAATAAATAGAGTGACTGAATTGCACCAATGTTGCATTCTACTGAAACTCCATGTAAATTTTCAGAATTTAATGTTTGAAGAATAAAGAGATACAAGGATCAGGTCCTGCATCATTAGGGATGTATAAAAAAGGAATTCATCAAGTGCATATGCAGCTGTTTAAAATTACTGTATTTTTCAGAGAATAAGACGCACCTTTTTACCCCCTAAAAGAGGGTGGAAATGTTGGTGCGTTTTATACACCAAATACAGCCATTTTTGGCCTCCCGAAGCCCTGCCCCGCGTCCCATTTTTGCGGAAAATGGGCCCGTTTTTTACAAAAACAGGGTGCGCAGAGGGTTTGGGAGGCCTGCAGAGTGCTCCTGGGGGCTGGGGGAAGGCAAAAACGCCCACGTTTTTGCAAAAAATGGCCCATTTTTCACAAAACGGGGGCGTTTTTGCCTTCTCCCAGCCCCCACCACACTCTGCAGGCCTCCCAAACCCTTTGCGCGCCCTGTTTTTGTAAAAAACGGGCCCATTTTCCGCAAAAATGGGACGCGGGGCAGGGCTTCGGGAGGCCAAAAATGGCTGTATTTGGTGAAAACGGGTGAAAAACGGACCGATTTTTGCAAAAAATGGGACGCACGGAGGGTTTGGGAGGTCCTCCTGGGGGTCAGGGAGGACAAAAACTGTTTTTTCTTACTTACCTCTTCGAAATCTTGGTGGGTCTTATATACCGGTGCGTCTTATAGTTCGAAAAATACGGTAATTAATAATTTGCTCTTTATTTACTAAAAAATTCTTTACCTGTTATTGAATGAGGTATCTGATTCTGTTCTATAACTGGCAAAATAAACTCTCTTTTAAAGAAACTGGAAGCTAATGTCATAGAAATATGTGCAAAAGTGTTTGTGGGTCTTCAGAAATTCTTTTAATCTATACTTACATTTTTTTAATCTAGGGAGAGGAAGGATTACGTCTTTGTAATGCTTGAAGTAATAGACTGTATCACAATGATAAATCTATAGAATGTTCAAGAAAAATATAAATAATTTTGTGCAAAGATTAGAAGAATGTGTAGTTAAAAACTAGCCAACTCTTAATATTGCAATACCGTGTTTCCCCGAAAATAAGACAGGGGCTTATATTTTTTTGACCCCCCCAAAAATGCCCCTGGCCTTATTTTCGGGGGGTGGCTTATTATTTTTGGGGTGCAGGCAGGGCGGGGCGCGAGACGCACACACCACTTACTGGAGGTTTAGGAGCTCCGTGGTCTCTCGGCTAGTCTGTTTAGGGAAAAAAAACCTTGCAAACAGACAAGCTGAGAGACCACGGAGCTGCCAAACCTCCAGTAAGTGATGTGTCTCTCTTGGCAGGGCGGCGGGGGGGGGGGAAGGCGGGGCATGGGTCCTACCTGACACTTGTCCCGGTACCGCCGTCGCATTCCTCGGTGTTGTCTCCAGGGCAGCCCGTTCTAAAAGAGAAGGTCTCGTGAGTTCAAAAAGTTTGATTGAACTCGCGAGACCTTCTCTTTTAGAATGGGCTGCCCTAGAGACAACAAAGAGGAACGTGATGGGGAGGTACCGGGACAAGTATCTGGTAAGACGCGTGTCTCGCGATACGGCTTGGCAGGGTGGGTGGGGCAGGGCACGAGACACACCACTTACTGGACATTTGGCAGCTCCGTGGTCTCTCAGCTAGTCTGTTTAGGGGAAAAAACCTTGCAAACAGACAAGCCGAGAGACCACAGAGCTACCAAACTCCAGTAAATGGTGTGTCTCGTGCTGGGGCTCAATTTGGGGCTCACCAGGGCAGCCGCGGGCAAAAGCTCACGCGGCGATGCGGCGCTGGGCTCTCCTCCTCCTGCCTCTCGCGGTTTTGTGCGCGGCGGCGGCAGGGACAGCAGCATATGCCAGCGGCGGCAATGGAGGTGGCACCGGCAGCAGGGGCACCAAATGCGGCAGGAGGAGCACTCACGGCGGGCAGGCGGGCCACTCGGCGCCAACAGCAGCAGCGGCAGCAAGTGCTCCTCTGGAATTACCTTGCGCCGGGCACCGAAGAGACATGCCCGGGGTGGTGGTGTGGTCCCGAGCGGGGTCTTGGCGTTGGAAGGGGAGGCGGATGGCATTGTCAGGGACACTCTCCAGCGACAACAACAGAGCCACGTGCTGTTGGGTTTCGACTTACGCACGCCCTTCCTTGTCTGGGGTTTTTTGTGTGTATGTGTGAATGAGACGGAAAAACCCCCACGAACATCACGGCGCAGGAGCGCGGGCTTTCCCACCACACGGGGAGTGGATTTTGCAGAGCCGGTGGGGCTGGCTCTTTTCCGCGCCTGAATGGGAGGCGAAAGCGAAGGAGGGTTAAGGGATGCACGCCTGAACGGGAGGCGAAAGCGAAGGAGGGTTAAGGGATGCACGCCTGAACGGGAGGCGAAAGCGAAGGAGGGTTAAGGGATGCACGCCTGAACGGGAGGCGAAAGCGAAGAAGAGTTAAGGGAAAAAAAGATCAAACCAGGAGGGGATGGAGCTGCTCCTGGACGAAGGAAGGGGGAGGAAAAGACACGGAGAGAGCCCCTTTTCACCTCTTTGCACGGGACCCCGAGGCGGCAACTTGGTGATTCCGGTGTCCATCCTTGGACCCCCGTTTCCAAGGACACCGATCGGCTTTGGGGCACGTCTACACGCACCCAATGGGAGTCAGCGCCGGGCAACCGTGGGAGCTTGGCTCCTGCATCCAATGACACACAAGATTGCGCGCGCCTCTTTCCCAGGTGGGGAGGGGGGAAAACCCACCAAAACCCTCATTTTTCACCCGCGACCTTATTACCCTACTGTCAAGTTAAGTTTGGGAGAGCCGCCGCTCCGCTCCCTCCCTCCCTTCTCCGTGAATTCCTAAGTGGGAGGGGACCTTAAAAAAGCGAGAATATACCGGTAGGGAAAAGTAGTTTTTTAAAAAATACATTGTTGTCCTTGGCTTAGAAGAAGTCTACTGGAGAAGGAGAGGGGTGGGGAGGGCGATTGGGGGACAGACGGATCATCTCCTTTGAGATTTGGCTTGGGGTGCCGCTTCCCCCCCCAGTTCCGCCTTCCGATGTTCAGCGAGCTGTAGAAATCTTTCGCTCCAGCCCCACGTTGCTTTCCTCTGGGTGCGTGGTTTTGTCAAACAGCTTGGCAATTGTGGTTAACCTTCGCTAGGGGAACTTTAACGGTGCGTGTTTACTCAGGAGTCGATCTGGGTCGCTTTTAAGGCAGCAGTGGGGGCGCACGTGAAGAAAACCTTGCTTGGTTGGCATCCTAACCTCAAATCAACCAAGTCATTACCGGGGGGTGGGGGTGGTTACGATCCCCCACCAATCGTGGCTTCTGTTGTCAGCATTAGTTTCTCCCCCCCAATCCGCCTTCAAATGCCTCCCGTTATTCTCTTGCTCTCTCAAATGGGCTGTGTATGATGGGTGCTGGGCTCCACCTCCGGAGAACACGTTTTGAGGGATAAGGGCATTGCCTGGCTCTTACTGTGGGCAGCGATTTAAACATAAACATCGATCCATTCATTGCAGGCAGGAGCACATTTCAAAACGCTGCCGAAGGAGTTTGAAGGTTTCGGGCGGGGATGGGGTGGTGAGAGAGCAAGGCGGCGGCAGAAGGCAGAGCCGAAGGGGTGGTGACGGGTGACTGTTTCTGCAGGGGATTCCCATGCCGCTCTTTTGGCAGAGAGAGAGAGAGCAAAGGAGAGGCTTGATGCTCGCTCCTCTTCCTCGCAGGCAGAAGTGCTTTTTAAATTGCTGTAGGCAGAGCCCAGAGGAGCCGAGCTAGTCCCGCGGGGTGTGCGGTGGTGGCAGTGGGAGGCAGAGCCGAGCTCTCCCAGCCGGGAGCTGCTCTTTCTGCGGCGGGCACTCTGGGGGGGGGGAAGAGAGAGAGAAAGTGAGAGTAGCTATCCACACCCCCACGGGACTGGCTCGGCTGTTCTGGGATGCCTCCAGCAGCGTTTTGAAACGAGCTCCTGCCGGCAGCGAGGCAGGGATCTCTCTCTCTCTCTTTCTCCCGGCCAAAAGAGTGGCTGCCGCAAAAAGAGCGGCTCCCGGCATGTCCCCCCCCCTTTCCCCCGGAAGTAGTGGGGGGCCTTATTATCGGGGCGGGCCTTACTTCAAAGCATATCCCGAAAAGCCCTGTGGGGCTTAGTTTCGGGACAGGTCTTATTTTCGGGGAAACACGGTACATATATGAACTTTATAAAGACCAGATAGAACCTCAATTAATGTCAGGAGATTAGTATATATTACTGTATTATGAATAAATATTTCCATTCCAGATAGTCTTGTTTCTCTGCTTTGCAGCTTTTTCATATCTACTCCAAATTGATTTAGCAAAATTGTTCATCTAGTTCACTCAAACTAGACTGCTTTCATTTTCAAATTTGTACCTTTGGAGCCCATTCCTATTTTTGAGATAGGGAACACAACAAATCACATACAGATAGTTGTATATACATATAAAATGTGTATTAACTATGCTAAACCTATTAGCATAGTCTCATTAGATGAAATCCGTACTGGCTATTAGAGAAAACATTTTTCTAAAATGTTTACTTTTGATCAAAATGTGTAAAATGTAACCCAGGTCTTTGACTGAGAAATCACTAAAGCCTTCCCAGCAATAGTATTGTTCATTGTATGCCCTGGTTTTCTATTTAGGGAGTACTCAAGGTGCTATTATCCTATGCTGAGTCTGCTGTTAGACAAATAAAAAACATGCAAAGAAAATGCTGAACCCTGCAATTCGACAATAAGTTAAAAATATGCAACATATATCTAGTTCCCCTTGAAGCATTAATTTAGCCACAGGTAGAAAGATAATATAAAAGAAGACACTGAAATGCTTACTTTTCTAGAAACTCCAAATACCAGTTTCTGTGGTTTGTAGGATCAAAGAGGAGCCAAAGTCTGTTTGTATGGATATATGAGTGCATGGCCCTTTGAGATGTTTAAAGTAACAATTCATCTATAGAACGGAGGCGGTAATGGACAATGCAAAATTATATATGCAGCAAGTATGACAACATCCAGTTGTGGTTATCATATTTGTCTGAGAAAGATTCAGAAGGCCCAGAATTCTTTGAAAGTAATTTTGGTTTTATCTTGCAAGGCAGATTTATTTCTGTATCCAGCTCTTTACTCAGGCTTTGTTTTTCCTGAATTGTTCCTTCGTTCAGTATAATAGCTCTGTGTGGAAAGAACTTGCACCCTTTTGTACAATTGAGGTGAAATAAATAGAACAGATTAGACATTGTTAAATTTAAATACTGCAAAAATCAACATCTCCAGTTTAAGAGAGTTAAACTATAAAATGCATGAATTATTGGGGGTGCTTGGACCCTTTGGCTGGATCCACATATTGCATTTAAGACTTAATCTGCTTTGGGTGCTTTTGATTTAGTGTGCTGTATGAAGCTTGTAACTGAGTGTTTTAAACCATAGTTTATGGTTTACTTTCATATAAACCCCTATCACTATGGCTTAATTTAATTAGCCATGGTTAAAAAGAATCTTGTAAAATGTGTGCTATATTTTCCTGTGCATACTTACCTGCCTTTTGCCACTTGATCACTGATAATAAGGTTAATTTTAATTGGCAATTTATGTTCAGCTGAAAAGAATGAAAAACACTGCACTTCTGTGTTTCATGCATCTATGAACCAATTACAATGCTGCATGATGAACTTCTTGTAAAGAATATCCAGTGGAGGAGGATATTAAACTACCCTGGTAATATCATATTGCTTATCAGTGGTCCTTTGAAAGCATTAATCATACCCGAATAGGACAGAATAAGATGAAGTTCCACAATGTTCACTGATTGCAACAAATGACCTGCTATATCCCTTATTCTTGAGCCCCTCTTCTTGAGCTGAGGCATAGTTGTCCTATTCCTGAGCTGTTCCATACTAAATATTTTGCCCTTGAAAATGCAAATAATCTAAATGGAAAGCATTTTGTAATTGAGGATGCTTTTGATGTTTACAACTTAATGGATACCTATTTGGTGAATGAAAAGAAGCGTAGAATAGAAGTTCTTTTCAAAGACCGATACCATGATCTTCCCCACAAAGTAAAGTTATTTTAATCTCAACCTCAGGGGTAATAAAATGCAAAGATAAATTAACTACTGCTTGTCTTTATTATGTAATCTCTCTCTCTCTCTCTTTTTCCAACACCCCCCCCCCAAAAAAAAATCTGGTTTGCAAGAACAAACCAAAGCATAGCCAGATGCCTTTGGAATCTCAAAAGTAGGGCATCAAGATATTCAGAACATCTGCTCTTCAGAGGCCTACTGCCTCTGTATATGATTATATGTCTACACATGATTTCTAAAGGGTAATCTTCTGAACAAACAGCCCTTTTATCTTTAAAGTATGCTTGATTTGTCCAACTGGTGACTCTCAGATGCTTGAACTCACACTTAGGATCATACTTCAATGTTGACCATTCCGGGAATCCAAACATTTAGCAGGACCCAAGTATGAGAAACATTGTACTAGGCTAGGGGTTAGCTAGCTAGTATGTTAAACGAAAATGCAAACAATTGAATACACTTAATTACCCTTCTCTGTGACTCACAGATTACCCAATTTGGTATCTTATATATTTGGCAATTTGACTTTAAAAATATGTATATATTGGAATGCAGGCTCATTCATGAAAAGAAGAGGGAGGCCACTCTCAAAAAGAAGTTTGAGTTTTGCCAGTAAACTTAGTACATTTATATATTTGACTCATCTGATGCATAAAAGAGGAAGTGAATATTTTGTTCGCTCTACATTGAAAATGTAGAGAGGGAGAGAATAGGTAAAATGGTTTAGAACCTGCAGTGCTTCATGTTAAACCTAATTTAAGGAAATTATAGTCAGAGATATTTACATTGCTGACTAAATTGGGAGGGGTGGGGTGTTTTTTTTTTTTTTTTTGCAGCAAAGAGCTGTTTGTCATGATTATTCACTCAGTTAAATTGAATTTTCTTTCTTTCTAGATTTATCCCAATCTGGATAGCAGTTATGACATATAACATGCTTATTCAAAGTTAGAACTATAATTAATAGATAACATTTGACCCTTTTAGGGATCTCCTTAGAAATGAAACAAATCTGAATGTTGGGGCAATTGAGCTCTCAACAAATGTTTTAAATAAGACAAAGTTAAGCCAGATTTAAACTATCTTAATGTTGTCTTATTTATGAGTAAACCTCACTAAATTCGGTGGAATTTATTTTTAAGGTTATGTGTGCCTGCAGTTTGGCTACAGACATACCAGATCAAAATCATTACAATATTTGTGCATATATGTTTGAATAGATAATGGTGCTTCCTTGTTGCTTTGATAGGGCAAAAGGAAAAAGCCAGATATTTTACTTGTAAAGAACTGTTTTTAGGCAATCCATGCATGTGATGGGTGTGTGGTTTTTTTGACACTAAAGTTTTTGTTCTTTTAATTTATGAAAACAAATCAGAATTTATTTTTGGCCCACTTTTAAATTTTTGAAATAGGGTGTGATCATCTCTAGATGCTACATAATTATTTGTACAAATAGTATGTCATGCTGTAACCATATTCTGTAAATATCCCTATAAGATTTGATAAGTGGGAAATTATGCAAAATAGAATGCACTGGTTTCAGTGCAAACAAAATTATTGAGATCGTTCCTCATAATGCCAAATGGAATAGCAATCATCTGGTTAATTCCTTGAGACAGGAATGCCACAATCCAAGTGAGGGCCTGGAGGATAATGATTTCAGCTGAACTGACTGTGCTATTTTTATGGGTAATTCCCGTAAATCTTAGAAGAGAACTGGGTGTTACACATGCTTTCCACACTTTCCTAATTTCTCTAAGAGATGATGAAGCTGAAATATCTGATTCCCTAGTTCCAGGCTGAAGTTAGCAGATTGCTTTCCACATGCAATACTGCATTCTGAATTTATTAAGAATATTATATATTTAGGATAAGCTCCTTTTTGCCCCCCATATTTCAAACAAAGAGGGTTCTATGCCTTATTATTATTATTAGAATATTTCTAGATGAGTAAGAAAAAGGCACTTCTTCCATCTTCCTGTATACATGCTTGGGAAGTGCTGTTCACTATCTCATTTCCTTTTGACATGCACAGCAATATTGTGATCAATCATTTGGAGAAGTGATTCCTTGTTTTGTATGTTTCCATCATTTATGTCTTTTTCCAGTTTGTGTAATCATTGTTATTTTATCACATCCAATCACATTTCTGGTGTCCTCTGCCTCCCTGTGGCTCTAAAGGTCTCATTTTATAAGAGTCTTAAATGTAGAATCCAATTACCGTCTTCTGACAGATGTTCTCTTGGACTTGTGTGTTTAGAGGACAAGTATATAATTATGACTGCCAGATGTTCATGGCACTAGCTCCTTTACATAGTGGCAAAGTATCCTACAGGATGACATTTCTGCTGTGGCATCTGCAGTAGCTAAAGTTTCTGCAATATAGAAACCCTTTTCTATTATTAACTCATATTAATGCCTTCAGCCAGCAGCCCCACTACATTGACAAGAATTTTGATGCAATTGACATCAGGTTTTATTCTTTCTGAGATTAATTCTTGTATGAAGTTCCTCACTTGCTTGAAGTACAAAGGAGTTGGCTCTGATGTGGAGCAGCGTCACGAGAACAAGAGAAAAGAAATTTAAATTTTAGAGTGTAGTCATTCCTATTACAGTAGTGTTATGATAACGCTAATGTTGGTCCTGGCTCTTCACCACTTTCCATTTCTTTGCTATTCTGAAGGGCTTGCTTATAAAGAACATGTTTTTTGTGGTTGTAATGTTGGAAGATAAGGTCCAAGAGAGGTTTGCAGGCTTGCTATACTGCTAGTCTGTCCCCTTTCCTTCATTCAATAAAGAAGTTTATAGATTTGACATGTTGCTATTTTGTAATCTTTTACTCATTTACACAACATGGATTCCTAAACCCTGAGGTTTCTTGTTCTTGCATCCATGGATCAAAATATGAAACTAGTTGCCTCCGTTATACATTTTCACCCAGTTCTCCTTACTCTTGCAAACTATTCTTGTTATAATGAGAATGATTCAGGATATATTCACCATTATGCTTATCCTAAATCTTGTTACCTTGTCTCATCTTTTGACTGGGTGTTTGCTGACCTTGTGGCAAATCTGTTTATTTTCTAACATGACTGTGGCTTCTAAGATGGATCTGATGGTGGCCCAAATTTAACTTTTATGGTTGTAAATTGACAACTATTTGTACACTATTTATGCCGCAAATAATAATAATATCAAGTTATACAACAGAGCTCTTCCTGTTCCACCTGTTTTGTTTTGGTAGATCAGTAACAGACAACAATTGAATATCATGGAGCAAGAACTGTTTCTATGAGAGCAGTTTCTTTTCAGATCACTAACTACCACATGAGCATAGCCCAGTGCCATATTTTTTTATGGGAAAAGGGTGTACCTTTCTACCTACTTGACAGCCAGTTTGGTGTAGTGGTTAAGGCAGCTAGAAACTGGGCACAAAGCCTGCTGGTTGACCTTGGTCTCGTCACTCTCTTTCAGTCTTCGAAAGGAGGCAGTGGCAAACCACTCCTGAAAAAAACCTTATCTAAAGTTAAAAAAATGGACTCGAAGGCATAAAATAATAAATAAATGAATGAATGAATTCTACCTACTTACCCAAATCTCAATATGTGTCAGCATTCATTTTCTATGATAAGTCATCCAGACTGGTCTATTGACAACTTAACTATAACTAAATATCTAACAGATTGCTTCTTGAAGGGGGTTTCATGAATCATAATTTTGTCAATACAAATGGTGCTTTTTCTTGTGGTTTGTTGAAGGATGCATGTATTAGGTTTTATCAGGACCATCCATTAAATGCATAAGGCCTTTTCAATGAGAAAAAATGAAGAAATGCCTGGGTGGGAAAAATAATGGAGAATTATTGCTTAGTTAGGAATGACTCCCAATTCCTTGTTCCTCTTCTGCTTAATACTCTACCCTTAGCACTGAAACTTTTATCTGCAAATCAGACCACAGTCTTCTAGATCAAATCAGCCTATAGGTTCTAATGTTTATAATCATGTTCAGCTTTGATCCTATCTTTAGCATCACCAGAGGGTTTCTGACTAAGGAAGGCAGTGTTTTTAACTCACTGCCATCTGCTGCCATCAGATGGAAAACGCTTTTTAGATTGTAATATTATAATATTTTGCACGATTGGAATTCCATCATTAGTTATTTCATCTGTGATGATTTCAGCATCCATTTTTTTCACTTGAAGAGTTTGACAAACTGAATTGATAGGGTTTGTAAGTATTATCCTCACATTTCTGTTCTCTCCTATTACTGCTGTTACAAGTTGTTCATAATAGGAAATCACTTTTTTTTAGTTTGGGTGCATTCTTTGGGCTTTCTGCTGTGCTTGAAGTTTCATGAAATGCAACATTCTCATCGCTGTTCATCTAAAATTCCAGTGGGTTTTTATTTCCCCCTGTATTAATGATTAGACATCCTCATTACATAAGCATCTATAAAAACTCGTTGACCTCTGAATGGTAAGCAGTTACAGTCTTACTACATTTCTCCATTTCCAAATTTTAGGCCTCTGTTAACAAGCAGAACATCCCAACTTGAAATACTCCGTTTATTGCATAGTGAAATGATCTTGCTATGATATCTACAAATATTTGAAGTGCCGTATGGAAGTGACAGCAACAAGGGACAATGTCTGTTTCTGGACCCTTCAGTTCTAGTATACCTTCAGATTTGGTGTACAATTTGGAGTTTTTCCTAGATTCTCAGGTCCTGCTTGAGCAAATAACAGTACAATTAGGAAGGGTTTTATAAGACACATCTTACATGCCACTTGCACCCATTCATTGACCCAAAAGCACTATTTTGCTGTCACTTAATCTTCGGTCACCTCGTATTTGGTTATTAGTGCATTTTAAATGGGGCTGCCTTTGAAGACTACTTGAACGCTACAGCTGGTCCATAGTGTATGGCTCTGGTAGTTTTTAGCTTGTCTCTGTACACCTATGTAATTAACACCTGTACTAGGAACCTCTGTGTACAGTTCAAGGTCCCCATTATTATCTTTAAGGCTTTTCATGGTCCAGGCTAGGCTTATTTATAGAACCACTTATCTCCAGTTATTTCTGCTTGACCCCACAAAGTCTGAGGAAGTTGGTAAGGTCCTCTATCAAACAAAGTTGTGTAATGGGAACCCAAAGATATGGCTACTCTTATGTACCTGCCCTCAGAGCAGATACCATACTCCCCGAGATTCAGTTGGTTCCTACCTGGCCAGCCCTTCACAAGGCGCTAAAGACCCTAATGCTCATTAATAGGTACTTAATTGAACTGCATCTACATAGAAGGAAGAATGCAGTGCCTCTGCCTTAGACCCAGTACTCTTCAAGATCATCATCAGTAATTTAGACAAGGGGATAGAATGGAACTCATCAAATTTGAAGATAACACCAAACAGATAGGAATAGCCAACACTCCAGAAGATAAGCTGAAGGAAGTGTCTGCTCTGCAGGGCAGGTACCATATGAGAAGAAAAATGAAATGCACAGGTATGGAATAGGTGGTACCTGGCTCAATAGTAATAACTATGAGAAGGATATTGGAGTCCTAGTGGACAGGCACTTAAATATGAGCCAACAGTGTGCTGCAGCTGCCCAAAAAGCCAATGCAGTCCTAGGCTGCTTTCACAGAAGAATAGAATCAAGATCATATGAAGTGTTAGTACCACTGTATACTGCACTGGTAAGACCACACTTGGAATATTGCACCCAGTTTTGGCCGCCACGATCTAAAAAAGATACTGAGATTCCAGAAAGAGTGCAAAAAAGAGCAACAACGTTGATTAGGGGGGTTGGAGGCTTAAACATACGAAGAACAGTTGCAGGAATTGGGTATGTCTAGTTTAATGAAAAGAAGTATTAGGAGTGACATGATAGGTGTGTTCCAATATCTAAGGGGCTACCACAAAGAAGAGGGAGTCAACCTATTTTCCAAAGCACCTGAAGGCAGAACAAGAAGCAATAGATGGAAACTAATCAAGAAGAGAAGCAACCTAGAACTAAGGAGAAATTTCCTGACAATTATAACAATCAGTGGAACAACTTGCCTCCAGAAGTTGTACGTGCTCCAACACTGGAAGTTTTTAAGAAGAGATTGGACAACCATTTGTCTGAATTGGTATAGGGTTTCCTGCTTGAGCAGGGAGTTGGACTGGAAGACCTCCAAGGTCCTTCCAACTGTGTTATTCTGTTAGACCTGATTCTTCCCTTAGACATAGAGCCAAGCCTGACTTGATTATGTGGTTCTATCTTGAGTCATCCTGAGCTTGATTTTGTTGTTACTTACTTCTGGGAGCTTTTAATTGATTATTAGTACATTTCAAGTGGGATAAATCAAGTAACTCTCACTGCATTTCTGGCATGCTCAGGCTCAGTTTCTATGTCAAATTCTGCAATGGTGGCAATTTTTTTGGAATATTTTCATCCTTTAGGATTCCAATGATAACTTTTCTAAGTTATGTAGCAAATTCCTACTAGATTTGGATCTGCTGAATTGGTATAGAATAGAAATTTGGCATGTCTCTCCCTTCAAATCATTAACTATTTTCAGACCTAAAGAATCTTAAATCAAATAATTTCGGGATTCATGGATTTGGATCTCCCAAATATATTTTAGTCACCAAGGAAATTAAATTTACTTAGGACCAGTATTGGATTAGTAACATGGTAGATGATTAAAGTAACCAAAGTGAGGCAAGGAGCCAAATTGCAAGCCTTTTGCAGTTTTTCCTTTTCTTGAGGTGTTGATTGTTGATTGAGGTGTTGATGGAGCAATTTTTAATTTAATGTCTGTACACATTTTGATTACAGAGAATATCCCATTTTCCAGATAATGTTTGCTGCTGTAATAATATATATCAACCAGAGAATATTCCTTGTCTCACTTAGAGCCTTTTTAAAAAGAATAAATAATGTATAACTTTCTTCAGTACTAGTATCTACTTTGTGGACAAGTCAATGCTATCTACTTAGATAGTGTGGGATATGAAGAGAACCTCTCTGAGGCTACAGGTGTATCTTTGCTCATCGATGAAAGTAGCTGCTTTGATTGTTTGGTTCTCAGTGCTAATAATTTGCTAACTTGCATGGCATTTCCTCATTCTATTTCACAAAATTTAAAATACAGCATACATTATGTACATTACATTAGTAACAATACACATATATTATATATATATATACTGTATATATATCTACCCTTTATTTTCATTTATCAGCAAAAAATGCTACACACACAAAAAAAAAAAATATCTTAATGGTGTGCTGTATTTTAAATGTTATTTGAACTTGGACCCTAAATAAATAGTTTTAATGTCTTTTATGCCTAACATGTCTTGAGTCTGAGTTTTATGTGAGCCAGGATGCTTTACTATCATTTATATTTTTCCCATACCCCTTTATGCCTTGGGAAGCTTCTCTACTTTGCCTTGATGTCCAGCAAGTCTTAGCTTTCTAAATTCAACACATGCCACTTTAAAAAAAAATCTGCAGAATGGGGCTCTCATGCTGCTTAAAGAAGCATTTCTTCTCTCTGCCCAAAGTAGAGCACTGTGAGTTGTGAGCACCATGCTCTTTCTTGTCTATAAAAGTGAAATTCCCTGTTTCCTGTGAGTTCACTGACATCTCACCCTTGACAGAGTATCATCAAGAGCCTTTCTGTTGGGCACTTTTCTTTGAGAGATCTGCACATTAGTGACATCATAACTGGGCACTTTTCTATGGATGTTTGAGAAAGAACAGGTGCCTCATTCAGCCAGATGGTTTTCTGTTTTAACCTGATAACCTGCCTAACCTCTAGTATAGCTTACAAGTTTGCTATTCTACTTGTTGTGTAAAGCACAGACAACTCTTAACAGCAATAGGTTACTTAAACCCATATTCCATCCACCTGAAATCTTAGCTCTTTGTTCTTATGGACTAGGTCTTACCTGCATTGTGGAGTTGTGGGAAAAACCTCATTGCATATGTATAGTAACATGGAGAAGGGCTTTTTTCTATGCCTAAAAGCTCCAGAAAGAACGTTTTGCATAGGCAGAGAAACTTACTTGCTTGAAAGTTTACCTAAGTAAGCCAAATCTATTAATAGATAAAGTTTGTTCTTAAAATTGAGGTTTTCTGTCTTAATGTTTATACAGGAGTTTTGAGAAAAAAATAAAAAGCATACACATGATAACACTTTCATACAGCAAATTATCCTCTCACAGTCTACTCAAAGGTATGCTAAATTCTGAGCTCTGCTGTCTAACCATAAGGCTGCTTCAGTCATTGAAGGAAACTACATATTTCCTAAATCACAGGCTGTGTAGTGGGCATAAAGGCCTGAATGCCTGAGGAGTTTCTTTGACAGCATGGAAACTGATTAAATTGGATCACTTAAACACCTTTTGTTTGTCACAAGATTTGATAAAGTTATTGTAGTTGCCAGATTAGCTGCCCAAATTATGTAGTTGCCCAGAGTAGCACTAAGAATTAGGATACTATATAATAGCACAAATTTAGTTTTGTCTTGTTATTTTTTTATGTGTGTCATTAACTTCATCAGTCACATATAATATAAGGATATATGTTGGTAGAATGTTCCAAATGGCATCCCTTGTAATCTTGGAAACCTCATGATCTGAAATTGGAGTATTGGTAAATATTTTTAAGAATTTACCCTTTTCTCATTACTTTCTCACTGCTGTCCTGTGAATTGAATTGCCTTTATTTTCTAAGGACAGATTTCCAAACCTGATGCTGACTTTCAACAGTTTCACCAAACTAAGTTGATTTGAACAGAAATACATTATACTTTATTCATGAGAAATACATTCCACTGTAAAAGAGGACTAACATACGGTGGGTAGCAAGATTTAAGTGATACAAATCTCAGCAGTCTTAACTAAATATAGTAAATTCTTCTCAAGGCTATGTGAATGACAACTTCTTATTTTGAGGCTATACAAGAAATACCAATGTTTCTATTCCATCCTTTAGCAGTTCTTGAAGATGTTGAAATAGAGTTTAAGGGCAATTTGCATGTGGATTAGTGGTTCTTTTAAAGAAGAATAGATCGTGGAATAGATCATAGGTTTTGATCAGATGCAGAAAGTAAGGGCAGGAAAAGAGTACTAAGAAAAATTATCAAGAAAACTTGGACAGGAGCAGAAAGCAAAAACAATTAAATATGAGAGGCAGTTATGAACACTATCGCAAGCTTCAAGTGATAAGGGAGCACTGCAGTCAGAAAATGGCACTTCCTGTTCTAGTGCACTGGATGTCACAAAATTAAACTCTATCCTGGGCTGGTTTTTCTCATTCTTGCTTATCATGTGTCCCTCTTCTGTTCTCTTCTGTCTCTACAGAAAGTGATGCTTCCTACAGGTGCTGCATTCCGATGGTTTCAATAGGAACAAGAATCCCAAAGCTCTATCCTCCAGTGCAATGTCACTGCTTGCTTGTGTTGTCTCAGGCAAGGAATTTTTTGACGGAAATAAATGGATGCGCCTATGTCTCCTTTAGAACCAAAAATATTTTCTTGCAGATTTCATTCCTTTTTTTAATATAATTTTTGGCATTTGTTTAACATCTTTTAAGTACTAGTAAAGCATTAATGTTTTCAAATAATTTTTTTAAAGAATCCATAAAGTATCAAGATGTAATAGAGTATGGACAATCAATCAATTTGTTTTCCTGTGTTTTGGTGTTGATGTTGTTTATGTGTGGAAGATGCAGTTCTTGTGTAGAGAATGTAAATTTACAGTAACCTTTTAAATCTAGTTACTAATACGCACTACTGTAATTAGCACAGCAGTTTCTTCATTTATCTGATTGATTTACATCATTAAAGAAAAATAGTGTGGCTAGTTTCTAGAATGCCTCCATTCATGTTTATAAATGAACATATATTTAAAATAAGGTAGTTTCTTTTCCCTAATTCTACAGATAAGATGAGATTTAATCAGCAAGATGTCTGGTCTTATAAAATGGAAATATATTGAAAACTGGCATTTTTTAAAAAAGAAAAGCAAAAATAATAAAATTTAGAACAAATAAAATTGCATACTATAGTAAACCCAGAACTAATTGCAGTGATTCACTTTTAGAGACCATTTGGAAATATTGCTGGAATTCCAATGTAAGCTGTTGCAGAACCTGTGCTGAAAAAATATAGAAGTCCTTTTTTTATGTTGAAAAACCCTCATCTCCTGCTTTCTTACCATCTCTAATTGAAAGGCTGTTTGTAATGTTCTAGCAATTCAAGCTAAGCTGTTTTGTGAATAAAAATGAAAGCATGTTTTGTGTCATGGTTTTCATCTTCATTATTCTGTCCATCTTGGGTGCATGTCAGGTTGTTTGGTTGCTTGGGTGGGGGTATCAAGTCTAAAATGACCTGTTATATGTTGTTTTTTCCTATAATGTTTTCCAATGCTGGCCTTTCTTGGCCTCAAAAAATTTAAACTGAGCGGATTTGATAATACTTAAGCATTTTGGTTCTTATTTTTAATATAAGGTATTATACGTACATGTTTAATAGTACGAATGACATAATTTTATGTTTCCTTCTGCAGTCTACATATATAGTTGATTATCTGATCTGATCATATTCCACAAATATATGATGTACTGAATCTGGGTTTGGTATAACCTTATTAACCGTTTCATTAGACAAACAATTAAACATTTAATAAATAAAATTATGTTTTAATCATGCTATTCAATTTTAGAATTAGAAATCTACATAGCATTTATGTTGGCAAATTTATAGGAATAGAAGATATCTTGAGCCTTAAATCTCATGATCTGCATGTGGCTTCTGAGAGAATTAGGTATTTGCTTGAATTATGCTGCCAGCTGCAGTGTTCAACAATCAATCAGAGGCAGCCAATATATAGAACAGTCCAACTTGCTCTATAAGTCGTTGTCAATGAGTTCCCCAGCTGACTTGGATGTTTGGAAAAACCTTTCGCTTTTGTCTTTCCTTGCAACTCCTTTAATACAGGGGTCCCCAACCCCCGGACCGTGGCCTGTTTGAAAGTGGGCTGCGCAATCAATGGGCAAGCGGCATGCACGTGAAACTCCACTCGTGTGAGTGGCGGGTGCTTGCACACGAAGCTTCATTCATACAAGTGGACCTTCATGCACAAGCTCAAGCCTCCTCCGCTCAAGCGCCCTCAGCTCATGCGAGTGGAGCTTCATGCACAAGTGCAAAGGCCCATGGTTCGTGCGAGTGGAGCTTTGTGTGTGAGCACAAGTGCCCTCTGCTTGCGCATGAAACTCCATTTGCGCATGTGCCTGCCACTTGCCGGGCTGCCAAAGTGGAAAGATTGGGGACTGCTGCTTTAATAAAGCAATCCCTATTTTTAATTTAGAAAGCACAGGTCACTGGTCACTCAAAGTTGCTAGTCACTCAAAGGATCAGCCCATAATGTTGCATTTTAACTTCTTTTACTTTTGTAGAAGCAATCATTAATAAATTTTACATTTCGTGAAGCAATGTCAATATGCAACAAACAATTGTACTTAAGTTTGTTTTGTCAATAAAAAAGTGGCTGTTTAGAGATGAAACATACTGATTTTGAAAAAGAGATTACTAATAAAGGAACATACTATCTCAAGTTCATACAATTTGGGCAAACATTTTAGTGGAATTAAAAATTGAAGCTAGAGGATAGCTAATACTGAATTCCAAGATAGCCAAGAATGCTTTTCATGTTTGGTGGTTTTGGCTACAATATCCTTCCTAATTTTCTCTTCCTTCATGGTATAAGAGCAACAAGTAATTTTATTGCTGGCAGATGGGGAGAGAGATCCCCATTATTGTACAAGCTTAACCAGGTTTTGCCCCAAACTCCAGCTCCCCTAACTCACTTTGGTGAATAAACAAGAATATGTTGCCACTTGTACAACCACCACGAATCACAAATATATATATATAAGCATGAAGATATAGACAACGCAAAGTAAAATTTTGTGGGGTGTCTGATAGGCTTTTGTGAGTCTACAATTCAGTGTTCCTCCACATTTTTAATTCTGTCTGGATTGTAGAAGAACATGAATAAAATCTACAGTATCCTGGCTACTGGGATGGACAATGGACAAACTAGGGCAGTGATTGCGAACCGTTTTTGGCTCAGGTGCCAAAAGGGTGTGTGCACACGCGATAGCATGCACCCGTGTGCCCACACCCATAATGCAATGCCCTCCCCCCACACATGCGCACAACCCCCTGCGCTGCCCCCCTGCGCATGCGCACAGGCCTCACTGAAGCCTCCGAATTTCCGATTAGCCCGTTCGGCCATTTTTTGCTGTCCCCAGGGTTCAGAAAAGCCTCCTGAAGCCTGGGGACGGCGAAAAATGGCCAAAAAGAGGCCGAAAAATCATCTGGCCAGCGCAAGCATGCGCGCTGGAGCTGACATAGGGCAACGCCTTACGTGCCCTCAGATATGGCTCCGCGTGCCACCTGTGGTACGCATGCCATAGGTTCGCCATCACTGAACTAGGGTATGAAATGGTCCTATACCATCAAATTAGATAACTATGAATTCTAACCTGAATGTTTAACCCTGCTCCAAAATATTTAAACATTAAAGAAATATCTAACTGGTACAAACAGTTTATAAATAAACTTATAATCAGAAAAATTGACACACTGTTTCTACAGTTAATGCCGATTAACAGGCTCCTTGAACTGATAGATAACCTACTGTGACCAAATGAACATTGAGTATAAACAGTTGCAAAATGCTTTGTAAATCAGTATTTAATGAGTTCTTATACTTTTCTGCTCTGACTTTTAAGTGATCCTGGGTTTCTTGGTACCCTTTTCAGAAAGACCATTTAACTTTATACTGCTTCTCATCAGATTGTATTCATTTTCTAGTTTTTAGAGGAATATAATAGTTGCTCATTCATGCTCTCCTACAATCCAGAGAATAGGTCAGAAGAGAAATCTTTATTTCTCTGGTGCATAAGCTCTCAGTGTACATGCAAGCAACAAATGATAAATCATAATCATAAAAAACTAATCATAAATCATAATTTTATAGGGTGACCTTTCTCTTTACTATCCACACAATGTGCCAACCCTTCTTTTTTGATAAATATATATAGCATGTCATAGCATATGTCAGTAGAGATTCCCAATTTCATTTTTAAAGATACATGGATTCTTCGGAACATTGGTGAGACCTGTCTTCTTGCCTCTCTACTGCAAGTCTTCCCCTTCTATCCATCTATAGGTAGAAGTCTGAGAGAAAAAGATACACAATTTTTCTAAAAGTGAGTATCATGGGACACCCAGATTTCATCTGCAATACAGAATACAGGATGGATTTTTGCCTACAGGAAAATAGATTCTGCAACTTAACAAATTTACATGGAGTCTATCCAGTTGGCTCTGACTTTCGGATTACCTTGCAGAATTGCAGTGTTTATTCCTTATCAGTTTATCTTCTGAATAGTTTAAAAAGAAAGCCAAATAGTCATGCTTCCAATCGCTATTCTCCAGATCTAGGTGACAAATTTTTATTCTGGTGAGGATCAGTGTTGGAGAAAAGTCACTGGAACAGCTTTAAATATGGTCACTGCTCTGAAATCTTATTAAATTGAATAATATATTTGTTAAAATGCTCAGATTTGTTCACCAGCTAAAAGGATTTTTTCTCTCTACGTAAATAATCTGAGAACTATGCCTGATGCACAGTTGATCTCAGACTGTTTAGGGAAGTACGGTATATCCAAAAGTAGAAAATTGAAACAAGAAAAATATCATTTGAGCCTACTTCCTATTTTCTGCATGGTTATGGATGGCTTTACTAGAGATCTCGAAATGAAATGAAGGATACTGTCAACATTCCAAGTGCATGTTATTTTCCTCATAACTTTGCACAAAAACCATAAAGTCAAAAAGACATTCTTGAAGTGCCCAGCATCTTATATGTAGAGATCATATGTAGAGATCTGCAGCCTTAGTCATTTCATCATTTTCAGTTTTGAATGCTTTCATGTGAGGTTATGTTGCTGTTACTTATTATATAAACTTTCCTAAATGTGAACAAATTAAACAAAGTATCATTCCAGGTGAGTACTCAAACACTGGAAATGTTTTTAAATAAGACCTTAAACCATCTGACATGCTTCTGAGGTTCAATGTACAATACTTAAAAATGGTGCTAATAGAATAAGAGTAACACTAATGGCAGACACCTAAGCAGAACTGGCTGTTTCATGCTTGGATCCTCATGCCTGATGCCTATTAAATTCTGTCTCCTCATTTTATTACTAAATATTTTAATAAAAAGGAAAGGGGAAGCAAAGCAGAATACCAGCCTCTCATGCAGGCTTTATTTCCAGGAGTGCTCAAGTCTGGAACAGTTGAGTGATATTTTGGAATTGCCTGTTTCTCAGGAAATAAAAAAGGTAAGCTGGGATGGAAAAGCATGTCCTATGGAAGTAATGGGGTTAACTACACCAATTTGTCTTCTGGTAAATGGTGCCTTATGAGCACCCAGGCTTTTGATGGTATCATTTTGTGAGAGTTCTTGTGACAGGTAAATATTCTAAATGTAATCAATCGCTGATTTGACAAAATATAGGAACCCTTCATTTATTGAATGAAATGGGGAGATGAAATCACAATATGTGTCAAGATATGCTTGGGATAAACTAGTCTATAATCTACTTTCAGATTGGTGTTATTCCAGATGTTTGTTGTGAAAAGTTTGTGTATTGTTTTTGTTGAATTCTTACTAAAGGTCTATTCCTATTTAATGGGATAAATTAACCTATTAGGAAACAATAAGATGCCCTTTACCAAATTATATAGTTGGATCATTTAATTCAGGATTAATTGCTCTGAGAGAAGTTTTCTAGGCTATCATAGAAGTTTTCCATCACTGCCAAAACTTTATAACTGAAGATGCCTGGCCTGAAATGAAAATTGGGCATTCTGCTGCTAAAGTAAATCCCTTTTTAGGTTTTTTTGGAAACATTGAGGCATTTGAGAGTTCTAATAAGCTAAGAGTCCTCAGTTTTCTTATGTTTGGAATAAGCAGGAAATGGGTGATTGTGTTTTGTTTTAATTTCCACTTTTTTGTCATTAATTCAGGATAACATTAGTATTCCAAATTACAGGGAGAACCAGACAGTAATCAGATAAAAGGACATTTGTAATAAGATTTCCTAGATTTATTGGTTTAGTGCATTTTTGTAGCTTTCCTTTTTGTCCAGCAGGGCCCTTATCTAAAACAACAAGCCTTCAATTAATATTACAGTATGTTGCATCTAACAAAGGTATATAGCTTGCTTAGTGATAGTGATTGCTTTATATAAGAAACAAGTTTGCTTTCATCTTTTGCCTTTTTCTCTTTCAGCAATAAGAATACCTGGTGATAAGTCTGCATGAAAAGTTGAGCACTGATGGTATAATAGGATCCAGATTTTGCATGGAAAATGCATCATTAATCTTAACAGATGAAGACTTTCTAATCTGTAGAGTATAAGGGTTTAGGAGAACCCCACTTTATTTTTTTATCAGTATAGAATGTTCAGTGATTCAGTAATTTATGTATGGAGATAGAAAGGAATCAAAATGCAGAAAGGGCAGTAACAATTACTTATATAATTAATAAAATAGCTGAAGGTACAACTACCAAGATCTGTAAGCAATTGCAGGATGCAAGATTGCGTGTCACAAGAGAAGCTCTGAGTCATTCTTTTCCTGTGTCTACATCAGAGGTCTTCAAACTTGGCAACTTTAAGACTTGTGGACTTCAACTGCCAGAATTCTCCAGCCAGCATAGCTAGCTGGAGAATTCTGGGAGTTGAAGTCCACAAGTCTTAAAGTTGCCAAGTTTGGGGACCCCTGGGCTACATAGTTGCCTTGCTCTCAAAAATGTTTAAATTTACAAGTTTTGTAGAAAAAGTGGTTCTTCATCTTCCAATACCATATTCTCTGTATGTAAAATATACATCCGTTGTTCGTTGATTCATATGACTGTGAAGATACCTGGAACTTCATCCCTTATCATTCATAGACTGAGTTTCTACTTTCCAAAAATCTAGGACCTTTGGTTTATTCCAAGAATCCCTCCTCCCAAATTTACGAAAAGGCCAATCACACATAAAATTGCTTCAACATCACCAATACCATCTGTATAATTGCAGAGGTGGAAAGACCTAAGCAGTTAAGAATCCAAAGACTGCCCCTTTAAGTCATCTTTACATCCTGTCACACTTGTCTTGATGACTTACCGTAGTTTAGTGCTTCTCCAGAAAATAGAAATTCAAGTAATACATATGGAATACATAAGTACTGCAGAACTTTCCATTTGTTTAGAGGACTTGTGCTATATAGATGATCCTATTTTGGAGTGATTCTGTCGGTAGCTATTCAGTCAATAGGTACTCCAGTTCTATCTGCAGTGCTTAAGAGTATAAGAGGCTCCTGAGCAAAGTTTATGATACACGGATATTTTACATACATACATACCACACTTTCAAGTGGTTCTTTAATATGAAAGTAACAGCTATACCATGTATGTGACTAGCTTAAAAGTTGTGGCCACTATAGAGATATTCCTGGGTTTTTTTGTGGGAGTGGGGGTTCTTGTGAATCCAGAGCACTCATTTAGAGACTCCCATTTGAAGATTGGGAGGTTTTAGTATGAAGATGGATGGCACCCTCAATATGGTCCACAGGCTTAAATCTCCAATAAGTAGGTTTGGGGTGAACATTTCTCAAATGTCCTATGGAATGCTTGATGTTCACCAGAATTAACTACTAGAACAATCTTCCAGATAACTGAAAATACCAAACTCATCATCATCATCATCCTAACAGTTAACAGCTCCAGGCTCGGGAGATGCCATGATGGCGATTTTGGCGCCGTAGGGCTTGCTAGAGCAAGAACGAAGAACAAAGAAAAACTGCACCGAGACAATTATTGAAAAAGGCAGCTGGAAGTGAACGATCTCGCTTGGGCACTTGACGGTCTGGGAATGAGGGGATGCCAGCTGATTTCGGGTACCGGCTGTATTTCGATGGGGGTTTCCTATGGCGTCTTTCATGCCGACGATTTGCGGCTTGATTTCCGGCTGCTGAAGGACGGGGGCCAGATCTACGTTTACTAATGTCTTGGCGGTTACCAATTATTGCCAAGACGATTAGATCTGCAGCAACCTTCTTGGACCTTACATCGACTTACGTTCCCAGCTACCCCTCTCTGCTTCAGATACGACCCACTTCCCTTGGAGTATGGTGGCGGCTTTTATTGGACGCTCTTACTATCTTTACGGCCACAACGAGCCTTTATACGATAAATTTTCTGGATATTTCTCCGTCTTCGAGCACAGTGGCGCTGGGGATGTAACACTGCTTTCGTTATTGCTGCTGGTATAGCCGCAAGGCTATTTGCGGCTGACGCGGCCTCTGCGTGCTGTCTGCCCCCCCCCCCCCCGCATGAGGCCACAGCGACATCTTTCGCTGAATTTAGCTGCCATTATCATCACCGGTATGGCCGTGAGGCCTTTTTTGGCTGACGTGGCCCCAGTTTGTCGTCTGGCCTTCCATTTGAGACCTCGATTGCATCAGCCAGTCAGCAGCTTTAGCGGGGGAACTATTAATGTGACGAACAATGAGAAAAATAAAATAACGTATCCAGATGCTCTGGCTCTACTTGGGAAATTAGCTCATTTTTATTCGAGCCGAGGTGGCACAGCGGTTAGAGTGGGGTACTGCAGGCCACTTTAGCTGACTGTGATCAGCAGTTCAGCTGTTCAAATCTCACCGGCTCAGGGTTGACTCAGCCTTCCATCCTTCCGAAGTAGGTAAAATGAGGACCCAGATTGTTGGGGGCAATATAAATATACATTGCTTACTGGTGTAAACCGCTTAGAGAGTGCTTGCACTGTGAGGCGGTATATAAATGTCACTAATAAAATAAATAAATAAATAAACAAATTATCAGGTCGGTTTACAAGAATGACTTTACATGATAACGGTGCTATTTCTGAGAAGAGTGCTATTATTTTTAACATAGTGGGGAAGAATGGTAGACTATCATTGAAAGATCGTGATATTATTAAGAACTACAGTAGGCCTTGGCCACGGACCTGGGCTGGGCTGGAGCTTGTTTGTTTGTATGGACTTCCTATATGCTACAGCACTTATTTTTAGCTCTTTTATTGGGATATCTCACCCCGGGGGGGAATGGGAATGTGTGATTGTGAATGATTATTGAGGGTGAGTGGATTAGTTAGACTGTAATGAATTGAATGAAAGTAATGAACTGAATGAACTAGTTGGGGATGTGAAGCAGAGCAACCCCCCACTGAGTGTTTTTTAAACAGAAGCGGGTGGGAGCCTTGCATAGCTTCCCAGCATGATATGAACAGTATGACTGGCCTGTCGGAGAAAGAGGATGCCAGGGAGGTGGGGGCGGGATCTCTGGGAGGTGGGAGGGTGGGAAGATCCCGGTCGTAATAGGGAGAGGTAGACATGGTGGGGGACATGGGGTAGGCCGCTCTCGGGGAACAAGGACTCGCTGTTTAAAAGCGATTCCATGTTCCGGCCCCATGAGCTCAGCTCGTAAGCCTGGTGACTTGGGATGTCAGGACCCTGGGCTCAAGCTGCTGCTGTTCAATGCCAGGTCCATTGTTAACAAGGCTCTCCTGGTTCGGGATCTGATTCTCGATGAGGGAGTGGACCTGGCATGTATCACTGAGACCTGGCTGGGCCCAGAAGGAGGGGTTCCCCTCTCTGAGATGTGCCCAGACAGGTTTCAGGTATGGCATCAGCCGCGACCCCAGAGAAGGGGTGGAGGTGTGGCAATTCTAGCTCACACAAGTCTTCATCCTCGCAGGATCCCTGCCCCGGAGATTGTTGGGTGTGAGTCTCCTTTTGAAGTTGGACCTAGGGGTTCAGGTGGGCCTATTGCTGACGTACCTGCCTCCCAGCTACGTCACAATGGCCCTGCCTGTGCTGCTAGAGGCTGTAGCCGGATTGGCGACGGAATTCCCCAGGCTTATGGTTCTGGGGGACTTTAACCTGCCTTCATCCGGTGAAACCTCAGATGCCGCTCAGGAGTTCATGGCTTCCATGACAACCATGGATTGACCCAAGTAGTTCAGGGTCCGACTCATAGGGGGGGCACGCGCTCAACCTAGTATTTCTCTCGGGGCAGTGGAGAGATGATCTGAAATTAAGGGGCATAGTCATTTCTCCCTTGTCGTGGTCAGATCATTTTCTGATGAGGTTAGACTTTAGTGCGTCACACCTGCACCGCAGGGTGGCGGAACCAATTAAGTGGTTCCGCCCCAGACGCCTGATGGACCCAGAAGGGTTCCAGAAGGAGCTTGAGGAGATACCTGAATCCCTTGTACACAATCCTTCTGATGCCCTAGTGGCTGCCTGGAATAGGGCGGCCTCTGGGGCATTGGATCGGATTGCGCCTTTGCGACCTCTCCAAGGCAGCGGATCCCGGAAAGCTCCCTGGTTTACCGAGGAGCTCCGGGAGATGAAACACCAAAAGAGACATCTAGAGCGATGCTGGAGATCCAGTAACTCCGAATCTGACCGAACACTTTAAACCTTTATTAGGACTTACTTGGTGGCGATACAGGCGGCAAATGTTCGCATTTTTCCGCACTTATTGCATCTGCTGATTCACGCCCAGCCGCTCTGTTTAGGGTGATCCGTGCTCTCCTCAATGTAGGAGAAGCGGAGGAGCCCTTACAGGACAGAGCTGAGGAATTTGTACAGTTTCTGGTGGATAAAATCACTCAGATTCGAACGGACCTGGACTCTGATTGGGCAATACAGGCCGAGATGACAGGGGCAGGTCTTAGTCCAGTTATTTGGGAAGAGTTTGAGCCCACGACTCCTGATGAAGTGGACAGGGCTATTGGAGTGATGAGCTCCTCCACTTGTTTGTTGGACCCGTGCCCCTCCTGGCTAGTTTCATCTAGTAGAGAGGTGACACGAGGCTGGCTACAGGTGTTGGTCAATGCTTCTTTGATGGAGGGGGTCTGTTCCTAAACCACTGAAGGTGGTGGTGGTAAGGCCCCTTCTCAAGAAGCCTTCCCTGGACCCAGCTGAATTAAAAAACTTTCGTCCAATCTCCAACCTTCCCTTTGTGGGGAAGGTTGTTGAGAAAGTGGTGGCGTTCCAACTCCAGTGGTTACTGGATGAAACGGATTATTTTGATCCCTTTCAGTTGGGTTTCAGGCCCGGCTACAGCACAGAAACTGCTTTGGTCACACTGATGGATGATCTCTGGCGAGCCCGAGATGGGGGTTATTCCTCTATCTTGGTGCTGCTTGACCTCTCAGCTGCTTTCGATACCATTGACCATGGTATCCTTCTGCGCCGATTATGGGAGTGGGAGGCACCATTTTGCGATAGTTCTCCTATCTCTGATCGATCGCAGTCGGTGTTGGTTGGGGGACAGAGGTCGATCCCTAGGCCCCTCGTTTGTGGGGTGCTCGGGGATCGGTCCTCTCCCCCATCCTATTCAACATCTACATGAAACCACTGGGTGAGATCATCCGACGACTACGGGGTGAGGTGCCAGCAATATGCTGATGACACCCAGCTTTACATCTCCACCCCACGTCATTTCAGTGAAGCAGTGGAGGTGCTGTGCCGGTGCCTGGACGATGTGAGGGTCTGGATGGGAGCCAACAGGCTCAAGCTCAACCCTGACAAGACCGAGTGGCAATGGATATTGCCTCCGAAGGACTATACCGACTGTCCTTCCTTGGTTTGGGGGGGGAATTAACCCCCTCAGAATGGTTATGCAATTTGGGTGTCCTCCTAGACTCACAGCTAAAATTTGACCAACATCTGACAGCTGTGGCTAGGGGGACCTTTGCACAGGTTCGCCTGGTGCACCAATTGTGTCCCTACTTGGATCGTGAGGCTTTACTCACTCACCTATGCCCTTATCACCTCGCGGCTTGATTATTGTAATGCGCTCTACATGGGGCTACCCCTGAAGACTGTTCAGAGACTGCAACTGATCCAGAATGCAGTCGCGGAAGCGATTTTGGGTGTTCCTAGATACACCCACATAACACCAATCCTCCGCGAGCTGCACTGGCTTCCCATTGGTCTCTGGACACAATTCAAGGTGTTGGTTTTGACCTTTAAAGCCCTACATGGCTTAGGGCCTGGTTACTTACGAGACCGTCTGCTACCACATACCTCCCAATGACCGGTTAGAGCACACAAAGTCGGTCTCCTCCAGGTCCCATCAGCTAAACAATGTCAGCTGGTGGGCCCTTGGGGGAGGGCCTTCTCTGTGGTGGCACCCACCCTCTGGAACCAACTGCCTCCTGAGATTCGTATTACCCCCACCCTTCTGGCTTTCCGCAAAGCCTTGAAGACCTGGCTCTTCCGACAGGCTTGGGACAATTGACCTCAGTAGAATTCAGATGAGGTCGGCCCATGAATGCTTGGATGATTGTTTTTTTATATTGTATTTTTTATTGTGATTTTATCTTTTTATCCTGTTATTTATGTTTCTTCTGATGTGAGCCGCCCCGAGTCCTTCGGGAGTGGGGCGGCATAAAAATATGAATGAATGAATGAATGAATGAATGAATGAATGAATGAATGAATGAATGAATGAATGAATGAATAAAGTACAGTACAGTACAGTACAGTACAGTACAGTACACCAACAAGCATTCCTGGATCCTTACTAAATGGGACTTATTTGGAAATGGAATAGTCTCATTGTTAGACCTAATCAAAATAGGTCAGTCCTTTATATATTATGTATTTATTATATAAAATTCCCCATTAAAATTCTCCATTAAACCTCATCTGTTTTTTTCAAAAAATATTTCATTACAGCTGAAGTTACAAACTCATTCCCTGCTGCTATGAAGTTCAGAGGTTCTGACATCAAGACATTTCATTATCCTCAAAGAGGGATGAAGCTTATGATCTATCTTGGACCTTTAAAGAAGTAAACATACCCATGTAGGCTATACACTTTCAGGTGGCTACTTTAAGCTCCCTTCTTCACTTCTCAAAAGCAGGCAGTTGATTTTCCTCAAGGGATACAGCCAACATGTACTCTCCCTTCTCAATTGTGCCAGAATATTGTATGTATGTATCTTCATGTTTCTTTGGGGGACTGATATTAGCACTCCACTTTGTGGGCACTCTGAAGACTCTTAGAAATAAAAATAATGTCAGAGGGTAGTACTTTGCTTTGTAATGTGCCAGGTTATTTTTTAATTAGAAGAGTATATTGGAAAATTTAAGAAATTAAGCTACTTAACCATTAAAGCCCTGACACAACGGATGTATCATTACTGCTTTCTAAAGACAGAGAGAATGAGGCCAAATCCAGTTCCCAAGGGAGGCCATTCCACAGCCTTGGGAGAAAGACAGACAAAGCCATCTTTGCCAAGCCATTCAGAAGGTTTAGGTTTCTTATGTTATGGCTAATAATTTAAATGGAGTTCAGAAAGTATTTGGCAAACAGTACAAATCTTTCAGTTCAGTACAGTATTTTGCACTCTTTAGCAGCCCAGTTCTCACATTTTGCCCCAGTGACAACTTCTGGACACTTTTCATGTCAGGCTCTATGCAACTATCAAGGCATGGTTATGCTGGCACACTTTGGTATAATGGTGTGTGTTTGTACTACAATTGCCACTTGTCATTCCAACTGAAAAACATATTTCCAGCAGACAGATTTGTTCTTTCTTTGGGAATCCAATTCAGTTTCATATTGGTTAACAGTATCTTGACTGGATTATTTTCTGTATCTGCATTCAGTGGTGCTAATTACTTCCTTAATTAATACTGGAGTTAACAACTGGATGGCTAAAAGTAGTAGAACCAGGGAATTTCAGCATTCTGATGGCATCCTATTCCAAAGGTCCCAGTAGTTTTATGTAGATGTTGAAGATGCGTAAAATATAAGATGGAATACCATGAGTCAACAGTCGAGGTGTGGAACAATAATTCGACTGTACTGAATCATTACAAAACTGTTTCCAAAGTTCAGTCCTGCCAAATGGTCCTAAGGAATACCACAATCGGGTATCAAAAGCCACCAAGAAGCCATGAGAACTTACAGAGCTGTACTTCTCCATCCAGTTTCCAGCATATGTTTTCCATCCAGATGATTAAGCAATCTCGGTACAATATTGCAACAAAACCCCTGACTGAAATAGGTCCACATAATATTCTTCAGAAGTGTAATGGTATTCCTTTGGTCTTTTGAAGGCTGTATTGTGCACTTGAGGATGTTGTGCACTATATTGATCAGCAAATATTGTGTGCTACTGTGTTCTATGCGCCTGTCAAGCAAAAAGAGGTTATTCGAGTCACTAGCCTGTGGAACTCACAAAGGGATTTATTACAGAAAGAGGCAATCAGCCCAATGGCCCCCATATGGTAGTGCCCTTTTCACATGACAATTATGCTGTGGGAAGTGCTTTTTCTCCAGCACTGCTAGTGTGCTATTTAAAAGCCTGCAAACATGTCACTGGATTTTTGCCACAGAAACAGCCCGCTGGGTTCTACAGCAAGGTCTTAATTCACAGTGACTTCATCATAATGATCCTAGGGAGGAGTGCAGAGAAGATAGGAGGAAAATCTCTGCAATGCAGGCCATTGCATACAAAAAGAATTTGCAGAGTGGAAGCAAAGGGAACCCCCCACCACCACTCCTGCCCTTGATGCTGATCATGCTTTGGCTAGGATTTACTGCTTTACTGAAAATGATGGCTTTGGCTGAGCAATTAAAACCACTTTCTAAAGTTCATCACTCCTTAACTCTGTAATTTTGCTGCCCTTCTGCCAAAAAGGGTTCAGGTATTATGTTGAATACTTTCTATCGGGCACAATTCTTATCCCTACTGACAATGTTCTCAAATAAGCTGGATCTAACAGTCATTAGTCCTGGCTGCTTAATTCATCTATTTGCCCCTTTTTCTGGTGTCAGCAGGATCAGCTGAGTATTACTTTGGAGTCATGATAGGATCAAACTGCCATTATATCCTACCTCCTCATAGATACATTGGCCCCTAGACTAGATACATTGGCTCACTAGACTAGCCACACAAACGTATATAGAATCTCCATGTCCCCAAAGTTTAGTATACATCTCTTAGCTATCTGAAGTCTTTGTGGTTTTTGCTGCATCAGACTAACATGGTTCTGCAACCCTCAAGAAAGTGTGTCAGTCTGCAGGTTACTAAGACCTGAATTACTAAATGTGGACTCTTGGAGAAGGAGTGAAATGAATAAACCAGGAGAGATAGTTTATTTTTTCACATATTTGCCTACCAAATAACACATAAGAAAACTAAGCTGTTCCTTTTTAAATCCCGAGATTCCTTTTGAGTAGGTTCTATTATTACAGTGAAATCAAGGAAATATTTATTCAACATAGAATTTAATTTCTGTACAAAACTTCATTAAAACTGATACAGATTTTTAGAAATTCCTTGCAATATTCAAGGAATGTGGAGCTGGTCATTCCATTTCCACTCTATTCTTAGAGCTTTTCTACACTAGCAATTTATAACATGGCCAGCAATTGCTATGGCAATAAATCAGTAATGAAGACAAGCTTTATATCACTGTAGCAATGGCAGGGTGACACTGTAAATGGTTAGTGCGGAAATGCTCTTAATTAAGGAAAATATTTTGCCAAAATACCTGGTTTTGAAAAAGCTAGTGATTTCAAATAATGGAAGGATTGTCTAAATTCCAGGGTACATAGTCCTTAGCAAAGCTGAGGTTGTTCTCTCCACTCGCCACTGATCCAAACAGCAAAATGCATAATGCCATACTGTAATTATTATAATAATTTATTAATAAATTTATTATTTATAGTTTATTCATTTGTGAAATATAAAGAAACAATAGTCATAATGTGTAGCACTCTCTTAGATTATACATTTAGGCAGAAAGGCATGTGTAAATTCAAACTGAATAGACAAAATCCCAGATCATTAGGGACAGTATATGTCACTTAATTAGTTTATGATTGTGAGTTAATTTTTTGATTTTTTTTCTATGATATCACTTGCGTTCCACCCCCAAAGCATAAAACAGCAACCTAACATTCCTTGATTTAAGCTGTTACAAATTTCCACTGTGAAAACCTCCTCCTTTTTTAGTATGTGTTTTATCTGCTGTATTTGATGTAATTTTAATGATCGGTTTTAGATTGTAAATAAACTTCAAACTCTTCTTCTCCATTATTAGTTGTGTATATTTTTAAGTGCAGCCCTCTCTTGTATTATTATCTTTATACTGGAAATGTGAAGAGAGCTGAGAAAAGGAGGCTTGCCCAAGGACCCATAAAGGCTAATACATTTAATTTATTTTATTTGAATATATGGATTCTGTTCTTCCCTACCCCAAACAATTTTGGACTATTTTTTATTAAGGAAGTAATGTGAATACAGAAGTGAGCAGGAGGAGTGGGCAATCAGGAAAACCATCAGACAGATTTCACATCATAGAGGTAATCCAAAATACACAGTGCTATTACAGTTTTGTTGATTTGATCGTTTATCCTACTTTGGGTTCCTGAGGCCATTACTTCAGAAAGAGTTAGCTTTTGCTCAAATAAATACAGTGGCAGCAGATGAAATCTCAGTGGGATTCCCAAAACTTGCAAAATGAAGACTCGTGTATCCCGGGAATTGCATCAGCAGTATTTTTTATGTCAGAAGAACCTCTTAATGTCTGGCTTTAGACATTTCCTTCCCCTTTCTTCTTTTATCCTTCCTTGTACTTGTTCAATAGCAATAGCACTTTACTTATATACCGCTTCATAGTGCCTTACAGCCCTCTCTAAGCGGTTTACAGAGTTCAGCATATTGCCCCCAACAATCTGGGTCCTCATTTTACCGACCTCGGAAGGATGGAAGGCTGAGTCTACCTTGAGCCTAGTGGGATTTGAACAGCTGAACTGCTGAACTAGCAGTCAGCCTGCAGTCACAGCATTTAACCACTGCACCACTTCAGCTCTTCAGGGTCTCTTTTGAGCAAGAGATCACCTTGTAATTCTTGAAATGTAAAAACAAATTTTTAAAACAACAAAATGATTTCCTCCTGCTACTGCAATCACGATACAGGAAAGATAAAAAAGACCCAGGTATAAAAATAGAGTTGACAGAATGAGATAAAATAATATTAGGAACAGAAGATAAAATGATTAAAAAATTGTACCATTACCTTCTAGAACAAGTGATGTATGAAGAACAAGTTAAGGAAACTGCTAACACGGAGCAGGAATTTTGGCTACACTATTGATTTACATATTTGGCAGGAATTATGGAACAGAAACAGGAAACCCACCCTAGCCACCTCATATAAGGAAAACCTTTATAAGATATTTTACAGATGGCATTTTCAACCCACGAGTTTAGCAAAAATGGGCCCAAATCTTTCACTGATGTGCCGGAAGTGCAAAATAATACCTGGGACCTATTATCACATGTGGTGGGAATGCCTGAAAGCCCGTGAATTTTGGAATAGAATAAAACAATGGTTAGAAGAAATACTAATGTTGAAGATAGAACTAAAACCTGAACTTTTCCTATTGGGTATTACTATAGATATATATGATAAGGGAACATTGTACTTAATGTTACATATTCTGACTGCTGCTAGATTGGCCTTTGTACAAAAATGGAAGAACAAAGAAAACCCCTCAGAGGAAGAGGTATTGCATAAAATACTGTCTTGTGCTGAAATGGACAGACTTACGATGGAATTGAAAGATAAGAATGAATCAGAATACTTTGTAATCTGGGATAAATTGTACTATTGGTGGGAATCGAGGAGGACTGTTGGGATTATGAATTAGCGATAAATTGTAAATGTATATACTCTTATGTTAGCAAATAGGAAAAAATGGATTTAGTATTGTATATAAAATTGAGAGATATAGAGAGAGGGATAAATAACTATTTAGGAGGAGAAACAACTCGATGGAAATGTTTGCACTGGAATGTTACGTCATGTCCATGTTTTTAAATTGTATTATAAATAAAAATTTATTTTATTAAAAAAATAATTTGCTCCTATGTTTATGATTTTTATAACTACAGAAAAATAAAAGCATAGACTTTGAAGACTGATAAAGAAAAAAAACCACAGTTCCAGTTCATTTATGGATCTCCAGGACTATTGATTAAATGGGATGCTTTTTGAAAGCACTTTAAGAAGCTGGTGCATTTGGAACAAAGGGACCACATTTTGTGTGAGCTGAAGCTTCTGAACTACATCAAAGAGAAACTCTGGGAGTGAACAACCTGCAATCTTACGAGCACATGGGCAGCCTTGGACTAAATTCATGTGGCCCTCTACCATATTTCAGAAAAAAGTGACTTGTGGTTGTGACTCACCTTTTTATTGCTGTTCAGGAAAGAATAGGGGGGAGAGAGAGAAAGAGGGAGGGACAGAGAAAATAGGTAAGCCATGCCAATTGCTGCTTAGCCTTGAGTGTACTACTGTGTCAGTAAAAATGAGCAAATGTGGGGATTCCTTGCCACAATTGTTCTTTCACATGAAAAAGCAGACAAAAGTGTTAACATTGAGCAGTCCTCTCAACAGAGAAAGGGATAAGACACCAGCTATCCCCAATTTATAACACAGTCCTATTGGCTGTTCCTGAAGATTCCACACATCTGACTCAGGTGACCCTTAGGTCACAGAAAACCCCAAGTAAACACAACGGCTCTCAGAGTGTTAAGACCAGTTGACTGCAAAGAACATACAATCTTTCCATTTCCACCACCACCACTGTCCTGTCAGATCCTATCTGTCAGCCTCCTCAATGCCTGCTTGCTTCGGCTGCCATAGAAATGGGGGGAGGGGAGGTTGGGTTAGGTATTTGGGTGGGGGTGGGGGAAGATGCTGGAGATGTCCCTGCTTGTGTTTGATTAGGAGTTTAGGGAGGAAAGTTCTCATCACGATCTACCAGGCTACATGGACATGTTTATAGCCTGCTCAAGGTCAACGGCTTCGAGGGATCAGATGTGGAAGTCCTAACAGCCGGTGCACCCACCTGACACCTTGGCAGTTGGCACATGGGGATTGGATGAATTGCCCAGGGGGGATATGAGGGAGGGCTTTGGGATTCTTTGTATATGCATTTTATGCTCCTTTTGCCTCAGAACTTGCTTTTCTTTTGTTGCTATCGCTTCTTGTCTAGTAAAAGTACTCATCTCTATTAACTTGGAATTGGGGTTTTTATTTCCTGGACTTTGAATGGAAGCACACCTGACACTATCCTATCATCTCCACCCCCCAACTAATCTCAGCTGTCAATAACTGTCCTTCCATCTCCCACAGCATCCAATACAACTGATGAAACTTCCAGGATAGGAAGTGAAACGTCTTCCTCAAAAAAATCAGTCCAGTCGCCTTTTGAAAAATAAAAACTACTTTTGATAAAACTATGACCTGGATGACTGAGAACATTCATAGACATTCAGACAAAAGTGCTTCCTGTCTGAAGAACTGGACCTTAAGGAGGCTGTGGATCCAGCCCTTATGATGACATTCCCACTAAACCCATTTCAACTGAAAGAAGGAACAGTTTTGTACAGTTGCTATGATGTACATTTATTTGGAGTAAAGCCCACCATTACTTCATAACATGTCATGAATCTTAAACCAAATCATCCAGGACAGGAAGCGCCACAATAGATCTATTATTCTTCAAGATGTCACAAGTCTCACTTCATATCACACTTATTTGAAATGTCAGTCCAAACTCTTCTAGTCAGGAATACTTTGGAACCTGTCTCCTATTTTTTAAAATTAGTATGAGATGGTTAATTTCTACAGCACAACAAAAACACAAAATAAAACACCTCCCCCCCAAGATATAAAACAAATAGAAGAGCAAATAAATGTCTCGGTCAGTTATGGTGAGTTAAGGTCACATTAGTCTTAGGTCACACCAAGATAGGTATTCCAAATACTGAAGACCTGCTCCAAATTTTGCTGTAATGAATAGAGATGTGAAGGCCCGGAAAAATTCAGAAAAAAAACGGGTTTTTTTTTCCCCGTTTTTTTCCTGAAGGCTTTTTTGTTTTTTCCGAAAAATTGAAAAAAGAAAAAAATACATTGTGGAATATTTTATTTTAACATGATGAATCAAATATTTTAAGACAGGATGTTCAAATATTTTCCAAATCATTTCTAAAAAAAAGGTATGATATCAGATTATTCTAATTTCTGTACACAGAGTGAAGACAAGCAAGTCCTAGGTAACAAACTGAACCCTCCAATGCAAGAACAGTATGCATGCATTTCTTCCTTTAGGAGGTGCTGCTATTGTAACAAGAAAAAGGTTTCAGTTTTGCTTTTGCATGTTAGTGGGTGTGTTTGGTTTGTTCTGTCCTCTTCACTAGGCCTCAAAAACATTGGAAGAAAATACAGAGCAACAAAAAGGACCTGAAAGTAAACTAGTAAGCAGTTCAGGAGATTGTTGCTCCCTTTGTTACAAATAAATATTATAAAAAAGTAAATTCTGTTTGTGATAATTGTTTGGCTACACTATATTTTTAATATGCTAGTTATGATAATTTTATGCCAAGTCAAATTGTCCATAGTCATATTTTATGTTCCTAAAGTAACAGAATGACTTTCAATTTTAAAAAGACAAAAAAGTGCTAATGTAGCATTTTTTTCAATTTTTCCGAAAATTTCCATTTCCCCCCCCCTGAAAAAAACCGGAAAAAATCAAGTTTTTTTCCGAGCTTCAAAATTTCCGGAAATTTCACATCTCTAGTAATGAAAGAGAAGGTCAAAATATCTGTCACTTAATCATTTTCCTGGGTCAGGAGATATTGTGTTGCAGGAACGAAGTATGTCTAGTCTAACAAAGAGAAGGACTAGGAGTGACATGATAGAGGTCTTCCAAAACTTGAAGGGCTGTCACGGACGAGAGGGTCAGCTGAAGAGGAGGTTGATCTAATCTCCAAAGCACTTGAGAGGAGGATAAGAAGTAATGAGTGGAAGATCATTAAAGAGAGATCCAATCCAGAAGTAAGGAGAAATTTCCTGGCAGTGAGAACAATTGATCAGTGGAAAAGCTTGCTTCCTGCAGCTGGGAGCTCCATTGCTGGAGGTTTTCAAGAAGAGATTGGACAATCATTTGGTCAGAATGGTATGGAGTCTTCTGCTCAAGCAGGGGGTTGGACTTAAAGACCTGCAAGTGTCTTCTAACTCTGTTATTCTATGATTCTATGAAACCTGGCGAATCTGTTCCCCAGAAAAACTGAATAGCAGAATATTTGCATTTCATCTCCCCCTCCCCCTCTGTTTTCTCCTTCAAGGGTGTTAATGCTGTAGTCAACCTGCCATTTTTTAAAACCCTGCCTTTTTGAGGTTATCTATTTAAACTACATTTGTTATGTAAAGGAGGAAGTAGTGACACACATACACCTCTTTTCTGAAGTCCCAAAGGTGCTTTTTCAAGAGGCAGCTGGACTTTCTGGTTTTTCTTTGAAGACTTTCACTTCTCATACAAGAAGCTTCTTCAGCTCTGGCTGGATGGTGGGGAATGGAAGGATTTGTACTCCTTGCAGACAGCTGGTCATTTGCATTTTTAGAGAGTCGTTGAGGCCACCTGGAGGTTTACTTGTGTCGTCAGGATCACCTGAGTAGTGCAAATGAGTGTGGGGCCTTCTTGGAACTGTTGAAAGGACGGAGTTGTAGACTGGAGATAGATGATGTCTATCTTTGTTGAGAGAGGGCTGTTCAATTTTGACATAGATGGCCTGTTTGACCCAGGGGCGGGTTCCTAATATTTTTACTACCACTCTGTGAGTGTGGCTTATTTTGTGGGTGTGGCTTGCCGGCCATGTGACCGGGTGGGCATGGCTTCTCAGACTGCTGAAGGGAGGGGAACTGAGATAAGTCCTGCTGCCCATTTCCCCCTCCCCTCAGCAGCTTGAGAAGCCTCAAACGTGCGAAAATGCCTGGGATCATCACCGCGTGTTCGTGACTTCTCGGACTGCTGAAGGGAGGGGAATGGAGATAGCTCCTGCTGCCCATTCTTTCAGCGTCTCATGCGCTCCCTCAGCCATCCTTCCCTGCTTGGACTCACTGTGGGGTAGGAAGGCAGCGCATGCGCAATGCCGGAAGCTCGGCTTCTGGGCATGCGCAGAAGAAAATTTTTTTAAAAATTAAAAAACATTTTTTAAAATTGTGGCATCCAGGCACCGGCAACTGACCGCACCGGTACTGTGACGTCACCAGCGGGCCACTACCGGTGCTATAGAGTGGACCGCACCGGTAGGAACCCACCACTGGTTTGACCCCTCTTTCAAACCAGTGCTCCTCTCTGTCCAAAATGTGGACTTTGCTGTCTTCAAAAGAGTGACCTTTGTCTTATAAATGCAGATGGACTGCTGAATCTTGTCCTGATGGGTTTGTTCTCCTATGTTGTGCCATGCATTTATGAAGTGGTTGTTTTGTTTCCCCAATGTACAGATCTGTACATGGCTCACTGCATTGTACTGCATATACCACATTGCTCAGTTTGTGTCTGGGTGTTTTATCCTTGGGGTGGACAAACTTCTGCCTTAGTGTATTCTTGGGTTTGAAGTGTGCACATATGTTGGGTTGGCTGAAGATTCTCCTGAGCTTTTCTGATATTCCTGCAATGTATGGAACAACAACATTGCTTCATGTATTGTTCTCTTTGTTGTCTGTTATGGAGGAGCTCCTGTAAGGTCTTTTTTGATCTTTGATCTTTGATGACCCATTTGCACTATTCTGTCAGACTATTGCAGGATCAGGTGACCCTGACGACACAGATAAACCTCCAGGTGGCCTCAACAACTCTATAAAAGAATGCATATACTCCTAGCTGCAAAGTGTATAAATCCTTCTATTCCCCACCATCCAGCCAGAGCTGAAGAAGCTTCCTGGATGAGAAATGAAACTTTTTCAAAGAAAAACCAGAAAGTCTAGTTGCCTCTTGAAAAAGCACTTTTGGGACAACTATGACCTGGATGACTGAGAATCTCCATAGACACTTTTCTGAACAGAACTATACCTGTCCAAATTGTTCCATTAGGAAAAAAACTGTGAAAAAAATTAATTCACAATAATATTAAATGCTGGTAAATGGGGGAAAAAAGTTTTCACTGAGCAATAACTTTTCTATAAAAAACATTGTCCTATCTGCTAAAAAAGACAGAGGGAGCAACCAACAATTTCAGTAAGCAACTAAAGGATTAACATCCACATGTGTATGTGTGTGTTGATCTCTCTCTCTCTCTCTCTCTCTCTCTCTCTCTCTCTCTCTCTCTCTCTCTCTCTCTCTCTCTCTCTCTCTCTCTCTCTCTCTCTCTCTCTCTCTCTCTCTCTCTCTCTCTCTCTCTCTATATATATATATATATATATATATAATCAACAAGATGGCAAATTAGATCAAACAAACAAACAAACAAACAAACAAACAAACAAACAAACAAACACTTAACAAAAGGCTTCAACCAGCCCAAAACAAAGCCTTGGAGAAGATCTTAAAGCACCTTTGCAACACCATTAAATTGGGAGCCACTCCAATCTCTAGAGGAACTTCGTTATACACTCAGACATGTCCTAAAATAACAAGTCAAGGCAGGGCTTCTGGACTCAAGTCTTATAAATCCTTACAATTTAGTGTCTGTTTTCTGTGCCACATTTTTCTTGTACACTCCCTCCAGGAATGGCAACTACTTTCTCAGGTAGGTTATTCAAGTCAGAAATAGTTTCACTGGAAAAATCATACGTACAATAATCAGGACCAAAGGAGTCTTATTCAGGAACAAACAGTGTCTCTTTAAAAAGTGATCTGTCTTGTTAAAAGATGCTCCCTTCATGCTGCATGCTATGAACCAAAAGGGTTGTACAGACACATGGCTGGCTGACTGTGCTCCTCAAACTACCTTATTCACAAACATACCTTTTGAAATAAAGAAGGTGAGAAAGGGAACCTTACAAAATAAATTAATAGATAATAAAATCTTACAAAATAAAACTATGCAGCATTCTGGAGATCACTTGAGTTTGTTCACAAAGTGCTTAATACAGTAAATCTTCTGAAAATCTGGACCACATTGGAAGAGCCCCAGACAAATCTGAACAGATTGAGAATGAGGTCTGACCTATTTCATTTTTCTTTTTAAATATGCATTTTAGATATTTACCTTCTTGTATCGTTGTCTTTTGTTCCTCAGAAAACCATGGGACCAAATGGTCTCTTTAATATGGAAAAAAATGTGCCTAAGAAGGAATTATTATATATAATCATTGGGTTAATGAGTGTAACATTTAATTCTTAGAATTAAATCACTAGAATACTGAGTTAAGTATTTTCTTACTATACTAGAAGACTCTTATGGCAGACTGGTATATCAGGAATCTTTAATATATTATCCAATCTCAGTTCAACTTCTGTGATAATGAACTTAGCTTTAAGACTGTAAGATATTAAAACAGCACACGGGGAGGGAGAAATGTCTTACTCTTTATACTGATTTATTGTTTATTACTGCTGTTTTTTAGTTTTAAGTCCAATTGTGTTGCCTTAATTTCAACAATCCTGAAGGTTTCAACCTTTACAGAGATGAAAGCAGGGATTTTAATACCAGTCTGCCCATGTGAAACCTCTGAACTCAAAGCCAACAAGGATTGTATGGTTCACCTCAGCTTGGCAAGTAAAGGAGACCTGCCTCCAGCAGGGGACCAGAACTGGGGCTGGTTGCCTTGGCTGCTGCACCAGTTACCAAGGCAACCAGCCCAGGCAGCAACATGATAAGGGCACTGGCCAAGAGAAGTGTGACAGCCTAGTTGCTAAGGTGACAGGACACTGCCACTCAAGAAAGAAGCCCAAGCTATCTTTAAAAAAAAATTAAAAGTTTTAAAGAGAGCATAAAAACTAACCCAAATTAATGCAAAATAGAAACAACAACAAAAAGGAAAAAACATCCAAAAGTGCAGTAAGAAAGAATAAAAAGAAACAAAAAAGCTTCTATAATTTCCTCTGCAGCAAATATAAATATTATTACAAAATTACCTCTTACTCGATGGTTACAAATACACTCACTTTTTCTATTATCCATTTTTTTTCTAATCATAAAAATCACAAATCATACATGCACTTTTCTGTTTCAAGCAAAAAGTCCATAAGGAATTTCCAGTTTCCAGTCAACAATAAATGTAGTTATTTGATATGTCTGATCAAGGAAGTTAATTTAGCGATCTCTGCAAACTCCATCACCTTCACCTAAAATTCCTGCATTGAACCTTTCCACTTTTGAGTATATAATCAACTCTCATGACTATTTCTCCATTAGTCCCAAAAGAAAAGTCTCTGGTTCCAGTTATACTTTAATTTTTAAAATCTTCTGAATTAAAATATATATTTTGTCCAAGATGTTTTGGTTTTTTTAAACATCCACTATCATGATAAAATGCCATGTTCACATTTCCAACAATGATTCAAAACACAGTTATACATTCTTGATAATTCCTCTGATGACAATACCAATGATACATCATTTTAAAAAAACTTTAAACATAATGTAAATTCCAATGCTTTCAGCCATATATTTTCCTATTGTTCCATTTGTATGTTGTAACCAAAGTTTTTAGCCCATTTTATCATGCATCATTTCACTTGTTCTTCTGTCTCATATTTCAACAAAATTGTATACGTTTTAGCAATTACATGTTCATCATTAGTACATAATTTGTTTCAAACCTAGTTTTATATTGCTCAAAATTATAAAATGTTTCATTTACCTTACAGCTTTCTGATAATTGTACATAAGAAAACCATTGGCAAGGATATGCTATTGTCAAATCTCTTAATGTCATGTTACAATCTTCTTCAGAAAATTCTACTACATCACAGTAAGTTAGCCATTTATGTTTACTTATTTCTCATCTACATATCATTTCTCATCTATAAAAGCCACAAAGTTGTTTTTGGGCAAAACCTAAATTTATATTTATTCCATACTCTAAGAATGGCCCTGGCATACTGAATTTTGAAATCTACATTAACCTTGGCTCTATCATACCATAAATATCCATGACAAATCCTATATCATGTCCTCAAAGGTGGGTTCTAACTTACCTTGCTGCTGGTTCGCTTCCTCCTGCACCGTGTGGCTGCGCGCGCATTGCACACTGCATGGCCGTGCTGTGTGGCTGCGGGCACGCTTCACGGACACACGGGCAATTTGTGGGCATTTACACGCAGGCATAGTGCCAAAAACTTGGTTTCTGCACATGCTCAAAAGCAAAAAACAGCAAAAAAAGAGCCAAAAACAAGATGGCGGCGCATACGCAGTGCCGAAAACTTGGCTTCTCCACATGTGCAGAAGCAAAAACCAGCAAAAAATAGCACCAAAAAAGAGAAGAAGCCAAAAAGAAGATGGCGGCGTACACGGACCGGCACCGACAGAACCGGCTCCGTATGTCACCATCAGTTTACTATCAGTTCTATAGAACCATTTAGAACCGGTAGGAACCCACCTCTGCATGTCCTTCTTTCTATAACTTTCTATTTCTTAACAACACCCATATTCCTTCATCCAAACTAAACAACAGGCAGCAAAATATATTTCCAAATCTGATAGATCTAATCCTCTTTCTTTTGCATCTTGTAGTATCTTATATTTAAGTCATTGTTTTCTTCTGCCATAAAATTTAGATATATCCTGCTGCCATTATTTAAATGGCACATCAGTTGTAAAAATAGATATTGTCCAAAACAAAAATAACATTCTAGGTAGGGGTGGGTTCTAACTTACCTCGCTGCTGGTTCACTTCCTCCCATGCCATGTTGGCGCGCCTTGTGGGCGCGTGTGCATAAAAGCGCAGTGCCAAAAAATTCAAAAAAATTCAAAAAAGAGAGCCAAAAATAAGATGGTGATGCATGCACAGTGCCGGATACTCAGCTTCTGCGCATGCACAGAAGAAAAACAAAACCCAGAAAAAAATTCAAAAAAATAAATTAAAAAAACAATTTTTTAAAAAAATCCCCAAAACAGATGGCGGCATCCACGGACTGGCACCGACAGAACCGGTTCCGTGACATCAGCATGATGTCACCAGCGGGTTGCTACCAGTTCGGGCGAACCGGTCCGAACTGGGAGGAACCCACCTCTGATTCTAGGTAAAACATCTTAATCACATAAATTCTATTCTACAGTGACAATTATAATTTGTCTCATCCTTTTTAACTTCATTTCATTTCTTAATATTGTTATTTTGAAATAACATAAAATTCATATTCATCATAGATATGTAGATGAACTACTGAGGCTGGTTGTGCAATCAAATGCTTTATCAATTTGGAGTCACTCACTACAGTCCTGTAAGAGATCTAAGTCCAGCCCCACATGACTTTTATCTTTATTATTGACTTGACCATTAGTAGATTCAGATTCTTGTGTATAGGTTGCATAAATGTGTAGTGCTTTTGAACTTATCTTGGTTCCTCATTTCCTGAGCCTGACAAGGTTTACCATGTTAATACCGCATATAATATATTCAGTATTTTATCTTCTTCTCAATCTTAAAACCTATTGAAAATAGGTCAAGTTATCTTGTGAGAGGTGAAAATATATACCTGCCTGCCAGAGTTTTATCTTATATAAACACTGAGCTAACTAGGTGAGAAAGATGAACCCTCCCTCCCCTTTCTTGAGTATCTTCACAGCTCTCACAGAATCTTCCACCGTCTCCTTAGAATATAGAGTGGAAAGGAGATGTGCCTCCATTTCCATTGCTCTACAGCAGTAAGCTACTCAATTCTGAGAGGTTGGCCCTCTCACTGTCTTGAAATATGAATGAAATTGTTCTCTGGAAACTCGATTGCTTTTAGGAATGGGACATCCTCGTTTTTTAACTTGCTTGGTGCTCATCTATTCGTTCTGTAGGATTTACAGGGATTAAGAGACATGGCTTGAGAAGCCAGCAGCTACAGCTGCTGTTGCAGAAAGCACTCCTGGAATCTGTGAGCTACTGGATCAGGGACTGGAGTGGAGCCACTGGAAAGGGACTGCTGGGTAGAGATGGGTGGGTGGGAACTATTGAAAGAAGGGAAGAAAGATATGATTAAGCTGGTGTTATCTGATTTCAGTGCTTTCTTCACATTTAGCAATGATGCTGGCCTGATAATAGTTACCACAGCCACTGACTGGTGGATTGGGGAAAGCAAGGATCTTTTGCTTTCCTTGGAAGATCTGATAATTCTTTGAGGAAATGTGGACTCCTTCAATAGATCTCTTATATGAAGCCCTCTCTGTTGGTCCCCTCATATTTGACATTTTACCTTTCTGTATGTCTACCAATGGATTCATGAAAAATATATTTAAACAGATAGCTTTATATTTTTTCCTGTAGCTTTGTCTAGAAGGGGAAGCAGGCTGAACTGATACAGTTTCTCTGATTCACTGTGTGAAGGTCCAATCCCAGTAGTCCACGGTGAGTGAAAAAAAACCCAATATTTTTGACGTGGAGCAAGAAAAAAACAGTGGGGTTATCTTTGCAACAAGATGGGGTAGGTTGAAGTTGTTGGTGTGCATTCCTGCCTTCAAGGAATAGTTTGAGGGTTGTCTTCATGTCAGAGGAAGCAGAACTTGCAAATTGTTCAATTTGCAGGGTTGCCCTTTGACATACAGTTTATGGAAAACAATAAATTACAAACAATAATAACGTCATCAAAAACATGAAGCATATCAAGCCTGGGGAATGCTCATATGCACGTAATTTAATTTCTTGGGCCAAGACTTGGAGAAGCAAACAAGTTTTTAATGACTTATGAAAAATCATCTGGATCAGGGCCATCCAAATGTCAAAGGGTATGTGGTTCCACTGATTAGGTTCAGCAATAGAGAAGGCAGAGATGAGCCCTCAGTGAAGGCTTATCAAGTTTTATATGTTTTTTTCTGTACACATTTGGGTAGCTTTCCAGTATGTAATGCTAGACTAGAATTTGTGCTTAATATTACTTCTGATTTTGTTTCTTTGTTAAATATTAATTCATTTAGAATAAACATTAATTTATTTAGACTGAAGAACTTGAAATATTCGATCAAAAATGAATAAAAATCCAGCATGAGAGGAAGAATGTGGTTTCATTTAAAAAAAAGGGGGGGGGGTTATAGCCTCACTTTCTCTACTGCAGAATGAGTTGTGCTGACTTCTTGAATGTGAGCAGTTTGACTTGCTTAGCATTTCTGAAGCTTCTCTTGAGGAAATACCTTTAGAAAAAATGCCCAGAAAAATGAGTTTTATTAATAGGAAAATCTAAGCAAACAGTTAAATGATTAAAAGATTTGTTCCTCAGAAAAAAAAATAACATAGTACATATCTAATTTGAAGCCATCGTCCTGTTGGTAAATCTATAATGATGTATCTTTGGATTGGTCAGCCTTGAGGTGAGGTTGTCAATTTCTGACTAAGAGTTATACTCTGTCTTATGTGATGTATCAATAACTGCAACCAGGTGAGTGAGCCCTAATACGGAAGGTGGATTAAACCAGTTCAAAACAAAAATTACAAATGTAGGGCACGTTTGATATACTTTACTTTTTAAAAATTGTTTCTAACCTCTAGGAGTTTGTGCTAGCATTTTACTGTAGAGTTCCTGGATGGTAGCTAGTGAAATCTCTCCTGGATTCTACCACCACCGTTTCTTCACTGTTCAACATGTCTGTTGTATAGCTCCACAATTTTATGAACCCCCCCTTCTTGATTGATTAAATATTGCTATGTAATCTCTTGAACTAATTATACTTGTATATTTCATTAAGGGACATAGCCTCATATTAAATTTGCCTCCAGATTCATTCATAAACAGAAGTGTGTTGGTGCCATTTGTATACAATACATCAAAACATACAAACTTTCCTTGCCGCATGTACTGTACTATATCATCTCTCTGCCGCTTAGCAATTCTCATCAGCAATGTGAAGAGGGAAGAGGAGACAACACATTTTCTTAACACCCTATTTGTAGATTGTTGGTTTTTCATTGTCAACTATTTTAATGGGAGAGAGAAATAGGAATCCCACTATTTCTCAACAATTTACTAAAATTGTCTGATTTTTCAGTATTAACAGCATCAAGAAACCAACCAGCCATTTCTGTCAGAAAGATAAATCTGACAATCAGTTGGTAAGTAGAAGAGTAGGGCTTCTGTGGCTAACAGTTCTGCGTGGTCCTAGGTTGTGCATTCAAGAAGGCAGCTTGTAGACAAATCCAAATACAAAGATTTTTGGTCTCCCAACGGAGATAAATAGAATATTTGTTTTTTCTATTTCTGTCTCTTCTTCCTAAATGGATAATTATTTATCTTTATACCAGCACCTTGGCTTCTTTTGAGTCATAAGGTTCTCCAATACTTCATATTCCCTTGCTTCCAAATATAGCAGAAGTTGTTTCCAAGTTCGGGATATGTAGACATCTTGCGAGGGATGAACAATCCTGCGTTATTGTTTTCCTACTACTAAGGTCCGTTAATTAATTCCCTGTGTTAATTCTGTTCCTACATTTTTTAACAAATTCAAATATTTATCTTTTTCCAAGTACCCTTTTAAATAAAAGTGGGCAAGTATGAAACTGTGGGAGAATTTGCTTAAGTGTTTTACTGCCAATGTCTCTTTCCAAGCATACTTTGCCTCAGAAACTTGTCCAGAAAAATTGCACTGTAGCATGGCATCTTCAAGAAACAAGAACTAATCCATTCTTGTTTGTAGAACAATACAAGTCCATGAAATCAATATAATTATGCTTCTTTACATTTTATTTTTTCAGGGAAGCAGCAGATTTTGATCCAGTATTTGAGTAACCTAATCTTAAAGCTAGAAATGTTATGTTTATACTCTTGAGAAATAACTCCAAATATTGTTGACACAGCACTATTTACGAGGCTCCGTTCAGAAATGGGACTTCTTATTGTAAATATGTTTGCATACTTTACTGGAAACATTTGGATAAATCATAATAGGAGAGACATCTGCTGTTAAATGTGAAAACTGCATTTGCCGCCTGTAGTTACTGTATGTGAAAGATAAGTGAGGCAAAGCACTTGTGCTTCAGGGAATCTTGCCAGTATTAAGGGCAATCTTTTCAAGATGGGGGTAATGATTATATAAAAACAGTAACCACTAATGTATACTGTTCACAAGTGTCATCTCTTTCCTCTGACTAAAAGACCCCTGAGTGTTATTTTTCTTATTTTCAATCTTTTGATTTCCTTCTGAAAGCTCTTGTTCAATTCCCCCAAAAAAGTCCTGAACAAATCTTTCTCATATTTGGTTGCTGGACTCAGGCAGTTACTGTCAGCCTGTGCACACACCTCACTGAGAAGGGTACCCCTCAGATGTGCCTCCTTCATTTGCTCTTTCTCAGAATTAATATCTCTCTAAAGCCTGATGGCATTTGAAAGCTCCCAAAGATGAGATTAACTCCCTGGAGCTGGAGCTGGTAGTGTGTTTCATTGCCAAGGACTGGGTTGTGGCTCTCAGATCCTCACAGCACAAGATTAATTGCCAGGCATTCTGAGAAGTTTATCACTGCCACCCTCAGCTCCACTGATTTCACCTTTCTCTGGTCCTCTTGCTAACATTTCATATGAGAGCTTCTATGGTTGGTGCATAATAACTTACCAGCAGATTCTGCCTTCTGCAGAACACAGTGCCTAGTGTAACATTTCTGCAGCCATCTGCGCAATGCGCAGGGGTCTGTCTGTATATGTATAGCCAGGCAGGGCATCTGCTTTGGGGATAAACAACACCGACTATGACAACTTACTAGGAAAGAAGGCAGAGAATGAAAGAAGCAAGACCAGCTAGTGATTTGTGGTAGCTATCCAGATGAGAGATCGAGGAAAGAAAGAAAATTGGCCTGTGTTATTTTCAAGCAATCACTCAGCACACTCTCAAATGCATCATTCCTTTGGAATAAGGGAATAACATTTCTGATTTGGAAAGCACTTTAGAGACCAACAGTGAGCTTTTTGTCAGCTCTATTCATTTGCCCTCTTCCAGTTCCTGGGCAAAAGCAGTTGTAGCTGAAAAGAGCAAGCACTGAGGATCCAGCTGCAGGTTATATTAAATGCATCTTTGCTTGGTACACATAATTAAAAATAGAAAGTGTGAAGCAGAGGCAATCTGAAGTGGGGGTGGGGAGAGACATTCATCCTTTCCTTCCAGAATGAAATATCCATAAAAGGAAGCCACTCCAATATTTTTTTTATTCCTTGGGAAGAAAACCCCATTTTAATAATTGGTTTTAATTTTTTTCTTGCTTGTTATGATACAATCTGCCTTAAAGATCCACCTGGAACATGCCCACATGAACACCAAGTTGTAGATCAAGTTTGGGTGTTTGACTTTTGTCATATGCTGGATTTCAGAGAACATTTAAATGAATTCAAATGTTGTGACTTTTGGTTCATGTTTATTTAATACTTCATTCTGTTTGAAAGTTGTCTGAAGTTGTCTGAAGGTTGAATCATTGCAGCTGGATGGGCAGTGAAACATCTCTGAAACTAAAAATTAGGCCAGTTGCAATGATTCAACCTTCAGAAACCTTCAGACAATCTTCAGACATCTCTGCCTGGATGATTGAGAATCTTCATCGGCACTTCATTCTGTTATTTTCACTGCAGTTCTCTAATCAGTTTCTGTTCACTACTACATTAAGTTCTGTGTCACCTGCAACTTTAAAAAATATTCCCTCTACCTTTTCAAAATCATTAACAAAACTAGTGAAGATTTTGAAGTTCAGACCTGAACAATTCAGCACTCCACTTTGGATTAATCTAAAAGCAAAAAGGAATGACATTGCCATACGTGTATACTACAGTAGAACAAAGCCAAGCTAGTGTCTTAGACTTTAAGAGAGCTGATTTTAACAAACTTAGAGGAAGCTTAGGAAGGAATCCATGGATGAAAATCTTAAAGGGGAAAATGACTCAAGAAGCTTGGGAAACTCTGAAAAATGAGATTATAAAAGCCCAGTGTAGCACAATATCACTGAGAAAGAAAAATAAGAGACTCCAGATGAAACCAGCATGGTTGCATAAGGAACTCTTTGATAAACTGAAAGACAAAAAGGACAAGAATAAAAAAATAGAAAAAAACACATAACTAAAGCAGAATACTAGCAAATAGCCTGAATTTGCAAAGATGATGTCAGAAAATCTAAGGCTAAAAACAAACTAAGACTTGGAAGAAATGTCAAAAATAATTTTTAAAAGTTTATTTCAACATGTAAAAAAACAAGAAAAAAGTCAAAGCAACAGTCCACTAATGGGAGAAGATGGCAAGGAGATAACAGGCAGCAGGGAGAAAGCAGAACTCCTTAATTCATTCTTTGCCTCCATCTTTTCACAAAGGCAAAAAATAGTCCAATCTAACAAGACCACAAACTACTACTTGGTAAGAAAAAAATGTGGAATAGATAGCATGACCACCAGATGGAGGTCACATGAAGTGTTAGTAACTGCTTTATATTGCACTGGTAAGACCACACTTGGAATATTGCATCCACCTTTGGTCATTATAATACAAAAAAGATTTTGAGAGACTAGAAAGAATACAGAGAAAAGCAATAAAGATGATTACGAGACTGAAAGCCAAAACATATAATGAACGGTTGTGGAAACTGGGAATGTCTAGTCTGACAAAGAGAAGCTTTGGGGTGACATGTTAGCAGTCTTCCAATATTTGAGGGGCAGTCATAAAGAAGAGGGGATCAACCTATTCTCCAAAGCACCTGAGGACAGGAAAAGAAGTAACGAATGGAAGCTTAACAAAGAGAGATACAATCTTGAAATTTCTGGCAGTGAGAACAATTAATCAATGGGACAGCTTGCCTCCAGAAGTTTAGGTGGTCCATCGCTGGAGGTTTTTAAGAGGCTGGACAGCCATTTGTCCAGAATGGTATAGGGTCTCCTGCTTCAGGAGCGGGTTGGACTAGAACAGCGGTTCCCAACCTTCCTAATGCCGTGACCCCCGCCCCGCCCCCGCCCCCCACCGTGCCCCACCCTGCCGCCGCCATTTGGGTTCTTTTACCCTCTGCGCATGCGCAAAGCGTTCTGCCCATGCGCAGAGGGTAAATGAACCCAAATGGTGGTGTCCGGGTGAAGTCTCCAGATCCGGGCAAGGTCTCTGCTCGCTTCACATGTTGCCCCTGGGAGCTTTTTGAGCCCCGCCGCGAAAGGCGTGCACGACTTCGGCGGGGCCAGGACAGGCGGCTGCCCGGAGAGAGCCATCCCCTTCGCAGAGTCTCTCCCGTCTACCTGTAGCGTTCGGGGGCGTGGGGTGTGGGGTGTGATATGGCCAGGCTTGTGGCAGTGGGGGGGGAGCTGAGGATGCTGGGGCGACCCCTGGGAAATGGTCGTTCGACCCCCAGGTTGGGAACCGCTGGACTAGACGATCTCCAAGGTCCCTCTCTGTAATTAGGTAAATATTTTTTGTCTTTTCAGTCATCTTCCATATACTCTAAGGATGAATGGAATGCTGACTGAGTTCATTGGTGATTCAGCTTCTTCTCTAAACATCTAAATTCCAATATGATTAATTGTAGCCAACCTTGGTGGTATCATTTGTTTTAAATGGATGAGCAGGTAGGAATAGTAGTCAATGAACTTGGCAGTTACCACATTATGCTTATTTCCAGGAGGCAACATTTTTTTGCATTCTTTGACTGAAACCCTTGTTGCCTTGTTTAAAATTTTGGCATATTCATTTGATACACAAATACCTTTTGATCCTATCTAACACTACTATACTCAAGCACATACTACATGTGATTTTTTTGACTTTGAGAGCAGTGATCAAGTAAGAAACTTATAGTCAATGAATACTGCTACCTAAACTCTCTGGAGAATTATCAATGAATGGTGGCTCTTTTTCAATTTCTTTTAAAACAAATTGTTTTCAGCTTTCAGCCTGGATCCTAACAGCAGTTTAAGTGCCAATCAGTCTTCCCATTATTAATGAAGTATCATATTGTTTAGGAAGCTTGCTTGATTACTCTGGACAAGATTGTAGTGAGTTATGTCTGAAGCATTTGAGACATCATTTCTTTAAAACTAAGATGCAAGAAGCCAAGTGCATCAATGTAATTATTTATGAACATTCTAAATACATAAGCCATTGTATTCCATCTTTTCTGGAACAAGTAATTGTGAAAGATCTTTGCTTCCTGGAAGAAATTTCTCCTAGTCCACTAAGTTTCAGATCTAGTTATTTCCTTTGCACTATTTTCTTTTGTTTAATGTTGATTAATATTACATAAATGTTATTCCAAATTTTCCCCATCTTTTTTCTCTTCAGTGATTTTCACATGTGTACGGACATATAACCAAGCCATTTTGTCTTCTCTAGCAACTGATGTTCTCTGGTCAATCTAAAATTTTCACTAAAAACTTATAAAGGCTGGCATGCTTTTGTCACCATTGTAAGACTGCTGAAAGTGAAGTTCATTACTGTTCTATAAAGTACTAAAGAAAAACTCTAACACAAGCTTTATCTGCAAGTGTTATAATCTCCACAGACTAATTTCTATAGCTGAAGAGGAAAGTGAACATTCAGTTCAATTAATCAGGAAGGTTTACTTACACTAAGAATACCTTTGTTTACTGTTTCATATGCTACAATTCAGCTGTAACAAATAACAGAATAACAAAGAAATTACACAATGAAAAAAAATCAAGCCTAAAATAAATTTGGTTTTCACCCTACACACAGTTAGTCTGCTTATTTGCCACGATTACAGTCGAAATTAAGCAGGCTCCTTTTATGTTAGATTGTAGTTCAGTTGCCCACATTAACCAGTTAAAGCTTAGAAAGTGTTCATTCTGTCATGATCAATATTTTCAAGCTTTATATGACATGTCACCAGAGTAATTTGTGCCAAATCAGTTGAGGAACTGGCAATGCAATTATTCCAAATGACATTATACGTTAATAGAAATCAAACATATCTCCATACTTATGATTATCTTTAGAGGTAAATTTGATCTCATGTAATATAATATTTAAAGAGATTCAGGCACAAACTACTAGCAATATGTATAAGGATGCACACATGACCATTTTAAATTAGACATAAAATCAGTCATGGAAAATTGCCAGTTCAGAGAAGAAGTAGAGGAAATATTTGTAATTGTCTTGACACCATCACTTCCTCACTCAGAACTGGTTTCCCAACAATGCAAGGGTGGGGGAAGGTAAGATACAAGCATGGATAGTCTGCTAGATGAGCAGCAGTAAAGAACTAGCAGTTGCTATGGTTTTTCAATTCACACCAGACATCTGAAGAAGACACTTGCTGTAGAATGCTACTAATGTTGTCCTAAATACACCTAAGCTGGGAAGAACATTTTGGTAATTTTCAAGGAACAGAATACGAATGAAGAGAAAAGCATGAGAAAACAAAGTCCTGAAGGCCCAGGTTTTGGTGGTTGTCAATTATCCATTTTTTCTTGCAGAATGCTTCTCCAAATGAAACTGTTCTGTGTATCTGAGGGAAATCAGGATGAAAATGGAATTCCTGGGAGAAGAAACACTATTGCTAAGAAATCACCACCGTGTTAAAACTGAGATCCCTAAGCAGGTTTTTCCTCTGGCTCCTTTGCAAGTTTTATTTCACATAAAGCTTAGGGCTGAGTTTCCAACCAGTGGTGGGAGGGCACCAACTGTTCATTTACCCTCCCCCTCCAATAAAAAGCATTCATCTCTTGACCGGATGTAAGGATGTAACAAGAGTCCTTCAGGAGTTGGGCAGCATACAAATGTAAACAAATAAGTTTACTACCATCAATAAGAAACAGCATATATGCATACAAATAAACAAACAGTATCACATGGTTGTGAGAGCTAGCCAGGGGTGGGTTCTACATACCTTCCCCACCGGTTCGCATTGCAACGTTTTGCGTGCGTGTCCCCTCATGCAATTTGGCTTCCACGCATGCTCAGTAGCTGGAATCAGCCTGAAAAACAGCTGAGGAGCTGATCAGCTGTGCTTCGGGCGAAGAAATAAAGGTCAGTATTAACCCCGGGGCGGGTGGGAGGGCCCTTTTTCAAGCAGCTGAACAACAACAACAAAAAAGATGGCGGCGCGCACAGACCGGCACCAGCTGATCCAGTTAACTGATGTCACCAGCGGGTCGCTACCGGTTCGGGCAATCCGGTCCGAACCGGGAGGAACCCACTCCTGGATCTAGCTAGAGCTCATTCAAACTTTTGCATACTCTCTGTCATTCTTTTCTCAGAGTTGCTTTGGCTCTCTCCATTGAATGCACATTAAGCACTCTTAATTTGCAAGGTAGTTACTAAATGAGTTGGATACTCCCTTACCCTATGCAGAATGCCCCAAATCAACAATTGGGTCTGCAAAATTTCATGTACCATTTTTTCCACACTCCTTTGCCCATTCATTTCCTCCTTTGAATGGCATCTCTTCTGTCCCAGACTATCTGATCCACTTTGCTTCGGTCTTCAAGACACGACCTTTCCCTAGCTGATAGAGAGTCTGTGAACTGAAATATTGCCAACTGAAGTTAATCAAAACTGACCTCCTGGATGAATGCTGCAGAAAGCGGACTCTTGTTGAGCAGACAGTTTCCTTCTTTTTTGTTATTAAAAATTGCTTTCCTTTCCCTCTTGATGGTAAAAAATAGTTTAGTTCCTTATTTTTCTTTAGTGGCCCTTTTCTTGTGTTTCTTCTTTTTCCTAACTATTGCTCTTAAACCTGACTGAATTTCTACTTTATTTCTCTGCTCCTTCAGTCTGGGTGACTTACATCATCTACTTTTAAAACTTCTAACTCCTCCTGGCTTTTGCTTCTTCTTCTTTTTTACTTCTTGCAACCTCCTTTTTTTTTAATCTCAAGGTTTTTAATTCTAACTTTAACAACAGCTTCTTGTCTCTTCCTCAATCTTGATTTGACTAGCCTAGTATTGCTAAGGATCTTATTTCTTCCTGAACCTTAATAATAAGCAGCATCTTCCTGACAGTGTCTAGTTACAGACATTTACAACTAGATTTCCAGATAAAATTCTACCACTTATATCTAACTTTTGGACCCCATTAACTATTTCCTAACTCTAATTCAGCTTTTAGTTTCAGCTCTAAACATTTATTCTCAACATTTAAAACTAGAATTTCATTGTTTGAAAATTTTATTCATTCCCAAATTCTGTGCTTTGTTCAGTGTGGGTTAATCCTACAGGACTTCTCCTTTACTCCACCCCACTGTTAAAAAAAAAAACTACCTGGAAAAGATAAAGCATGGATTTGGGATGGTGTGATATCTTCATAGTGACAGTACTAGATATAATTTTCTACTCATTTAAATCTGGCAGAAGTCCTTGAATGACTCATTAAGATCAATAATGGGCTGAATATGAAAACATAAATGAAGGTCAAAGAAGGGATGTTTACAATAAATGACCTACTGAATGGGGAGGTGTATCATTTCAATAATCATTTCTCAAAGATATTACAGCCCAGTTTCTTCAATCTCTTTTTGTAGGGCTTAGTTTCCAGCGTCCTGGTCATCCTTGTTGCTCTTCCAACACTACTTCCAAAATCTGTGCTATTTAGTCTATGTTAATACATATCTTGTGGTAAAATAACAGTGTAAGTCTATCTTTTAAGGAAATGAGCTTCTTTCCAACATTTCTTCCTGCTGCATAGCATCTAGAATACCTGATGAGGATCAAAGTTCCTCAATACCAACCACTACTGACCTTCAGTGCAAGCTACTTAACACAAGAAGCGTCGTAAATAAAATGCCTGAATTCCTCTTCTTACTAAATACGGCTATATTCGACATTATATTTGTCTGCGAAACATGGCTGAATGCATCCCTCCCTTACTCCATTAGTAAGAGACTATCATGTTTACAGGTCCGATTGTGAAATCCATAAAGGAGGTGGAGTTGCTATCTTCTATAAAAAGTGCCTAAATCTAAAAAAATATTCAAGTTACACAGGAACTCTCTCTTCCTGAGATCATCGTCTGTGAGCTGTCCTTAAATACCACATTTCACTTCTTACTATGTTACAGAGCCCCCGATTATGACATCGTACATGCGAACAAGTTAACCTCACTACCAACGTGGGAAGTCTCCTGCCCTCAACCTCTTATCTTTCTTGGTGACCTCAATCTACCTCTTATTAATTGGACCCTGAACGAATGTACAACTGAACCTATACATGCAACCCTGTACAATGCTGTTACTAATCCGGGACTGGATCAGGGGTGAAATGCTGCCGGTTCGGGAGGGCCGATCAGTCGTTGCAGAGCCGATGGAGCTGGCGGCGGTCGCTGCACGGTGCTTCTCCCACCCACTTCCCCCGCCCACCTGGATGCCGCCATTTGAGTCCTTCTATGCTCTGTGCATGCACAGAATGCTTTGCACATGCACAGAGGGCAAAATAACCCAAATGGTAGTGTCCAGCCGGGTGGGGGAAGCGGGCGGGAGAAGCCCTGTGCCGTGACCACCGCAGCTCCATCGGCTCTGCAACGACCGACTGGCCTGCCCGAACCAGCAGCATTTCACCACTGGACTGGATCAACTAGTAACTAACAACACTAGACTCAACCTTGATCTCATCTTCTGCAACAGTTTAAACTCAATTTATGGACTACAAATAAAAGAACCCTTTTCCAACTGTGACCACAGCATGATTGACTTTTGTCTCAATATATGTCCTTACAAAAATCATCATAATGATGGGATCCCCAATTATAACTTTAAAAAAGCCAACTATGATCTCATAGACATCGACCTCTCATCTCTTGATTGGCAAATTCTATTCACTGGCTGCAATACTGTGAAAGACCATTACAACATTTTTTGCTATAAGTCAAAAGAGTAATTAAACTATACGTACCACTAATAACTCCCAAAACCAAGAAAAACAAATTACCCATAACAATAAGGAAGCTCCAACCCCCCCAAAAAACCTCTTTGGCGAAAAAACAAAACTGGCTACATAGCTAACTTTAAAAGCCGCTACAAAAACTTATCACAATGATCTAATACATATTGATTTACAGAAGATTACATTGAAAAGGCACTACGCAGTCTAAAACCATCTCTATCTATTGGACCTGATGGACTATGTGCCTGCTTCTTAAAAAAACTTTCCACTGCCCTATCAGAACCTCTGAGCATAATTTTTGATAAATCTTTCAGGACCTGCTCCCTACCCAACCTATGGTCACCTAGCCACGGTCATTCCTATCTTCAAAAAGGGAGACTCCAGCCTAGTTGAAAATTACAGACCAATCTCTTTATGTTGTGTCACATGAAAAGTCATGAAATCAATCATTAACCAATCCATTACCCTCCACTTAGAGACAAACAACCTACTCTCTCACAAACAATTTGGTTTCAGGAAAACTTTATCCTGCAATCTGCAACTTCTACACTGTAAAAACATATGGACTACACAACTCAACCAGGGCAAAGCAATAGACACAATTTACATAAACTTCTGCAAACTCAGACTCAGTGGTACACGACAAACTACTTCTAAAACTAAAATCCTATGGCATTTCTGGAACCCTGCACAAATGGATAACTGCGTTCCTGTCAAACAGACAACAAATGGTCAAAATAGGAAGCGCTTTATCAAACCCTGTACCTGTTAACAGCAGTGTTTCCCAAGGAAGCGTTTTAGGACCAACTCTCTTTATTCTTTAAACAAATGACATTTGTAATAATATAAAAAGCAACTGCATCCTCTTCGCAGATGATGTAAAATCATTCAACACCACAGACAATACTACAACCCTTCAAAAAGACCTTGACTATGTATCAGAATGGTCAAACAAGTGGCAACTTCAAATCTCAATCAACAAATGCTCAGTCTTACACATTGGCAAAAATCATCAGAACACAAAATACAAACTAGATGATCATGACCTTGTTGACGATCCTCACTCAGTAAAGGTGCTTGGAGTACTCATCTCTAATGATCTAAGTGCCAGAGCCCACTGCAACAGCATTGCTAAGAAGGCATTAAGAGTGGTTAACCTAATCTTGCGTTGCTTCTTCTCTTGTACTTTTAACCAGAGCATACAAAACATTTGCTAGACCAATTCTCGAATATAGCTCATCTGTCTGAAACCCACACTACATATCGAACATTAATACAATTGAGAATGTCCAGAGATATTTCACAAGAAGAGTATTACACTCCTCTGTTCGCAACAGAATACCTTATGCCACCAGACTTGAAATTTTGGGACTTGAAAATCTACAACTATGCCGCCTTCGATCTGACCTAAGTGTAGCTCACAAAATTATCTGCCATAATGTCCTACCTGTTAATAACTACTTCAGCTTCAACCACAACAATACACGAGCTTACAATAGATACAAACTTAATGTAAACCGCTCCAAACTTGACTGCAAAAAATTCGACTTCAACAACAGAGTGGTCAATGCCTGGAATACATTACCTGACTCTGTAGTTTCTTCCCCAAACCCCCAAAACTTCAACCTTAGAAAACCTTAAAAGGTAGAAAACCTTCTACCATTGACCTCACCCCATTGGTAAGAGGTCTGTAAGGGGCGTGCATAAGCGCAACATTGTGCCTACTATCCCTGGCCTATGCTTGTACTTCTTATATATTCATGTTTATACTTTGCTTATACATTGTCTGTAATCATATACACGCTTGACAAAATAAATAAATACAATAAAATAAATACTTCTTAAAAAAGCTCTCCACTGCTATAGCAGAACCTCTAAGCATAATCTTTGAAAAATCCTTCAGGACCAGCTCCTTGCCCAACCTATGGTCACTAGCCACGGTCATCCCTATCTTCAAAAAGGGAAACCCCAGCCTAGTTGAAAATTACAGACCAACCTCTTTATGTTGCGTTACCTGCAAAATCATGAAATCAATCATTAATCAATCCATTACCCTCCACTTAGAGACAAACAACCTACTCTCTCACAAACAATTTGGTTTCAGGAAAAAATTATCCTGTAATCTGCAACTGCTAATTATCCTGTAATCTGCAACATATGGACTACACAACTCAATCAGGGCAAAGCAATAGACACAATTTACATAGACTTCTGTAAAGCCTTTGATTCAGTGGTACACAACAAACTATTTTTAAAACTAAAATCTTATGGCATCTCTGGACCCCTGCATAATTGGATAGCTACATTCCTGTCAAACAGGCAACAAGTGGTCAAAATAGGGAATGCCCTATCAAATCCTGTACCTGTTAACAGCGTTGTCCCCCAAGGCAGTGTTCTAGGACCAACTCTCTTTATACTTTACATAAATGATCTTCGTGATCATATTAAAAGCAACTGCATTCTCTTCGCTGATGTTGTAAAACTATTCAACACCACCGACAGTACTGCTACCGTTCAGAAAGACCTTGACTATGTGTCAGAATGGTCAAACAAGTGGCAACTTCAAATCTCAACCAACAAATGCTCTGTCTTACATATTGGTAAAAAAAATAAGAACATAAAATATAAGCTGGATGGACATGACCTTGTAGATGACCCTCACTCTGTCAAAGACCTTGGAGTACTCATCTCTAATTATCTAAGTGCCAGAGCCCACTGTAACAACATTGCCAAAAAGGCATTAAGAGTTGTAAACTTAATCTTGTGTAGCTTCTTCTCTGGTAACATTGTACTGCTAACTAGAGCATACAAAACATTTGCTAGACCAATTCTTGAATACAGCTCATCTGTCTGGAACCCACACTGCATATCAGACATTAATACAATTGAGAGAGTCCAAAGATATTTCATGAGAAGAGTCCTCCACTCCTCCACTCGCAACAGAATACCTTATGCCATCAGACTTGAAATTTTGGGTTTAGACAACTTAGAACTACGCCGCCTTCAGTCTGACCTAAGCGTAGTACATAAAATTATCCGCTACAATGTCCTACCTGTCAATGACTACTTCAGCTTCAACCACAACAATACACGAGCACACAATAGATACAAACTTAAGGTAAACTGCACCAAACATGATTGCAGGAAATACGACTTCAGCAACAGAGTGGTTGCTGAAGTCTCTCTCTCCCACTCACCACTCCCTCTCTCCCCCTCTGTTTCTGTGTGTGTGTGTGTGTTTGTGTAAAATATTGCTTGTTTCCCTGTGAAATTTCCATCTAAATACATCCACTAATGTGCAAACAATCCTGGAAACCAAATAATTATTTGAAGAAATTGCTACCAAGACATTCAAGGGGATAGTAGACAAAAAGAAGCATCCTTCTGCCTTCCCAGTGAAAATTAGAAATAGAGGCAGGGTTCAGAGGCTGTAAAAATCAATAATGCTCTCTGGAAATGCTTGATGCTCATCAAAGAGCTGTCATTCAGGAGCACGGTCAGTGGCTCCACACAGGAATAGCATCTGCACAATGTTGGAAGAAGTAAGCATTCTTGAAGGCTGGATTATGTTGGCCAAGAGAACAAGGAAAGCTATATTTGGTCAAAGTTACAATGAAACCAAACATGCCCAACTCTAAAAAACAAAAACTTATGAATGGGAAATATAGATCAGGCAAAATAGCAGCCACTTGCCTCTGAAATATTTTCTCTTCTCAAAATCCTCTCCCATAAGCAAAGCAAAATCCTCTCCCACAAGCAAAGATTTTAAAAAGGAAGACTAGGTTTGTTTCTCTATGGCCAGATATCTTCACAAGCAACAGATCTGCAAACACCAAAGCAAGCAAAATTATAACCAGAAGCCAACATGGGATTGTCAAAAACAGATGATGTCAAACAAATCTTATTTCATTCTTTGACAAAGTGACTAAATTAGTGGAACGTTGAAATGCTATGGACATAATATACTTGGCTTTCAGTAAGGTATTTGACGAAATAGATCACAACCTGCATCTTGGTAAGCTAGAAAAATGTGGGATAGACAACATCACCATCAGATGGGTTTGTAACTGACAAACCATACTCAACATATATTCCTTAATGGAACTACATCTACATGGAGGGAAGTAAGCAGTGGGGGTACCTGAGGATTCTATCTTAGACCCAGTACTCTTCAATATCATCATAAACAATTTAGATGAAGGAATAGAAGGGGAACTCATCAAATTTGCAGATGAAACCAAGCTGGCAGGAAATAGGCTCAAGATCCAGATGGATATCAACAGACTTGAACAATGGGCCCTCTCTAACAAAATGAAATTCAGTGTAGACAAAAATAAGGTTTTACACTTAGGCCAAAAAAAAATGTAAAGGTACAAATTAGATGAAACTTGGCTCAATAGTAGTAACTGCGAGCGGGATCTTGGAGTCCTAGTGGTCAATCACTTAAATATAAGCCAGCAGTGTGCTTCAGCCACCAAAAAAGTCAATGCAATCCTAGGCTGCATTAACTGAGGGATAGAATCAAGATAACATGAAATATTAGTAGCATGTAATAAGACCTTGGTAAGACCACACTTGGAATATGCATCCATTTTTGGTCATCACAATATAAAAAAGGTGTTGAGACTCTAGAAAGAGTGCAGAGAAAAGTAAGAAAGATGGTTAGGGGACTGGAGGCTAAAACATATGAAGTATGATTGCAGGAATTGGGTAATCTAGTCTAGTGAAAACAAGGACTAGGGGCAACATGATAGCAGTGTTCCAATATTTGAGAGGCTGCCACTAAGAAGAGGGGTCAACTTATTTTCCAAAGCACCAGAAGGCAAGACAAGAAGCAATGGGTGGAAACTAATCAAGGAGAGAAGCAACCTAAAACTAAGGAGAAATTTCCTGACAGGGAGAACAATAAACCAATGGAACAACTTTGCTTTAAGAAGTTGTGGGTGCTTCATCATTGGAGGCTTTTAAAAAGAGACTGGACAGCCATTTGTCTGAAATGGTATAGGGTCTCCTGCTTGAGCAGGGAGTTGGACTAGAAGACCTCCAAGGTCCCTTCCAACTCTGTTATTCTGTCCTCTTCTTCATTGCTTGACCATTGCTTCACTGCCTACATATCAGAGGCTGTCCTTTGTTTGCATGCAAAAACAGATATTAATAATAAGTCTATGGAGATTCTCGGTCACCCAGGTCATTGTTATCCCAAAGGTGCTTTTTCAAAAAGCAACTGGACTTCAGAATGGGACAATTAACCATGGGCACATGGCTGCTCCCACTCCACCGCAGCCGACCTATCGAGGGCATTTATCATCAGCTGGCACTGTGCCAGCACTCCTCCCCAGCCAATGGTCCACCGGCACCCTCCTCAGCAATTTGCTGAAGGATACTTGTCCCCGGCCAATAACCACGCATCCCCACTCTGCCTTCCCATTGGACGCAGTCCCTTTTCGGCTCGGCTTCCTGAACTGGAAACTGGAAAGGTTGGGGTGGGGAACGTTCTTTCCCCTGGCAAGAAGCAGAATAATACAACCCGCTGCGCTTTGTGTGCATGTAGGAGGCTGGGATGGCGAAGCTGCTTCCTTCCAGACATTCAACACTATTTCAGGGAGCCCCTTGGCCGAATACTGCAGATTTGTGCGGGCAGGCAGAGATTTCTGGTGCTTTTGAAAGGGAGAGATTGGCTAATAATAGAGTCCTTCCAAGTACATCCAGAAATCAGGAATTTGTTTTCCATTTCAGGATCAGGCTTCCTGCGTTCTGAGGAATATGTCAAAAAAGTTAGCATAACAAAGCCCCCAAGGACGAGGCGTGATAAATGTGAAGGACCCCTCTCGGAAAAGGAACTGTCAACTGTTCTCTGACAGAGCGCATGCTCTGTAATTGTACTCAGTGAAAATAAAATGAAAACATTTAAAGAAAGTCATTCTCTCAGAGAGAGAAAGCGAAAGAAAGAGGGGAAAAAAATCTCAACCCACCCCCCACTACGCACAGGCAGAATTGGATGAAATGACATTATGCATATGAAAATGTCTAGAAACATGTTTGCAACAAATCTATTAGCCTTTTTAAAAGAAAGATGTTTTCTTGTAATAGAAGTATAAACCACTAATCCTGACCAGTCTGTGTTTTCTTTGATCTTATTAGGACGATGATTTAGGTGGATTTCAATATCAGGTATCTCTTCCTCTTCCGCCTTCTTGTTTCTCCCCCTTACCCCACCCCCCTTTCCCTTGTCCCCAAACAAGGTCATCTCCTTTAAAAAAATGAGGACTTCCTCATACAAGGTTATGTTCTAACTGCTTTTCTCTGTAATAAAAGGTGTTTATCCCAAAATTATTAGGACTCGGAACACATCACTGCTCTAATGTGATGGGGGGTGGGTGGGGAGGGGGGGAGGAGAAATGATATGCCTGATAGTGATATTGGAATTTATGTCTGATATTGAAATTCTAGTGGATTTCAATATCAGGCATATCCTGGATATTGAATATCCAATTCTGATATTCAGTCAGAACTGACGAAGCTTCTTGGATTAGAAGTGAAACGTCTTCAAGGAAAAACAAAGAAAATCCAGTTGCCTCTTGAAAAAAGCACCTTTAGGACAGATATTAATGATGGATTTCTTGGGTTGTTTTGGTTTTCTCTGAGGGTAGAACTCTCATGGGGGAAAGGTCTTTTGGACAATGATGTCACACAGCTTCTCAAAGCTCCTAGGAGCTCTTTTGGCCAGAATTGTTTTCTCATCCCTCTCCTATAACATTACAAATTTCATGGATAAGAAAATGGTGTAGAATGGTCATCCAGTATGTGGATACATATGGAATCAGAAGTAAAAGAAAATTACAAGAGAAATCAGTTGTCTTGCCAAAGTCCTATGAAGAACTTCTAATCAAAGAAAGTTTATCACACTCTTATGAAGACTATTTGGTAGGTATTATTCATTATAATTTGCATGATGAGAAAGACAATTATTTTCAATGGTGAGAACATTACTTTCTCCCAATCCTTCCTAATTCGATGGTCCATTACATCATTATCAAAGGGAGTCTCAACCAGTCCCAGATCCTAAGCAAACATGTTTGCAAATCTCACTGCATCTTCCTTTAAAAATGCAGAAAACACTAATTTAGCAATATTAGGCTTGTTAAATAAGCAAGTACATGGGGCCTTGCTATTGAGGGATCACTTGTCTCCAGTTACTGTACTTCTGCTTGTCTATTGAGATCAGGCGGAGGGGTATACTCTGGGTCCTGTCAATTAAACATTGTCTTATGTTTAATATAATAACATAATATAATAATAACATAATATAATAACATAAGACAATTAAACATTGTCTTATGTTATTTATATACATAAGATTATACATATAATCTTATGTATATAAACAATGTTATATCTATGTATATTACCAATACGTACTTGACAAAAATAAATAAATAAATAAATAAAAAACTTTTGGTACCCAGGAAGCATGCCTTCTAATGCAGTGCTTACCCTCTGCAATGACATTCCTCCCTCTCTAGATTCATATAGCTCCCATCCTAATGACTCAGAAAATTATTAAAAACTTGACTCCTCTCCCAGGCTTTGAGATGTGTCTTTCTGTAGATATGTTGCCCTTATTAAAGGCACCTGGGAAGGGAAATATGGAAGAATTAATGATACAGATACTGCAGCTTGGCAAAATATTCCTAACTGGGAGAGGTGAACTGAGGCTGTCCAAAGTCAAGTTTCCATTGAGAATCACAGTGGTTTGTCTACTGTTAATTTAACCATAGCTTCCTGTTGCCATGGTGAATGACAAGACACTCATAAGCTAGTCTACTTTCCACTTAAGAAGAGTTTCAAAGCAGCTTCTCAGGTGAGCGGTGTGGAAAACCACTGTTCATTGCCTTGCATGAAGGTTGACCAGATAAAAGTATCTTTGGAATCAGAGATGGAAAAGCCATTACTGGAGAGGATAGGAAGCTAAAGCAGGAATAAGTTCAGGCTAGTAGTTTAATAGGCTTTACACTGACTGAACCCTAATAAAGAATATGTACAGCAATATGCATTTTGATTGTTTCAGTGACTTCATATCATATAAGAAGAGTTGCATAATATTGGTCGACTGCAGATATTTTGGGCCTTTTTGACATCTCTGTCAACAACATCTATTTTCACCAATATATTAGCCAATTATCAAAACTCTCTATTTCTTTCCCAGGTATGGTGTCTGTCAGATTCTTCATGTCTGGACTAGCTCTTCTGGCTGCTTTTACTGAATTACACCAATCTGCTGCTAGCCCTGGAATTCTCCTAAATATATCCAGATTGGATAAACTAATCTAGTGTTTCACAGTGGGATTTCATTATATAACCAGCTCTTCTTAAATCAATTTTTTAAAATTTCCCATAATTTGATAGAAATGTTGAATATGCTCATGAATAAATAGGCTTGTAATACCTGTTTAGCCCACATTTACAAGCATATCCACACTAGGAATGAGAAATTCTTCTGTTCACATTTGTAGACCATTCCAATATGACAACTATGTATAACATCCATGAGTAAACCAAAACCTGAATACTTTAAATAATTAAAGCAATGCAATAATCAATACAATACATCAACAATAATAACAGCAGCAGCAACTACAACAATACATGGACATCCCCAACTATTCTAGGGTTGAAAAGTCTATTAAAGTAAGAATGGCTTTAAGGTCTTCCTGAATGAGAAAAAGGTAGAAGCCAATCACAACCCAGGAGGGCACTGCACAATGTGGGGCCACTACTGAGAATGCCTATCCTAACTTCACTTCATGTGGAAGAGGAATATGCAGCAGGCTTTCCTCTGACAAGTAGATTTTATGCTTGGCAGGATCCCTCATGCCATACTCCATAAGGACTAACCACATCAATTATCCCTACTTACCACCACCACCCCTCAAAAAAACCTCTTAGGAACTGTAGTTTTCAGAGGTTCTCAGTACTAGCGTCCAGAGTTCATTATTATTACCGTAACTCCCATAATCACAGACTTCTTCAAGAGGAAGAAACTATAGAGCAATCATTCTTCACTGCAACAAAAATATACAGCATATCTTAGGACAGTGGTTCTCAACCTTCCTAATGCCGTGACCCTTTAATACAGTTCCTCATATTGTGGTGACCCCCAGTTCATTAAAGTTTCCTATGATTTACCATTCTCTGTGTTGTTTCCGATGGCCTTAGGCGACCCCTGTGAAAGGGTCATTCGACCCCCAGAGGGGTCCCGACCCCCAGGTTGAGAACCACTGTCTTAGGAGATGTCTGGATTTTTGCAACCTGGATATGGTAGCCCTAATAAATTACTAAATTAGTATATTAAAATATTGGTTTATTTAAAATGGCAGGTAGCAGAAGCTATGGTTTTTCCCCCTTTCATTGATCAGAATTAAGTGAAGAGGGTAAAATAATAGGGATGTGCAGAAATTTGGAAAGAATATATGCCTCAGTCAGGACCTCCTTAAAATTCCTTAACTCTCCTTTTCCTGAAGTTGCATGGCTATTGCATGGAGACCAGGAAAAGATGCAACTTCTTTAATAAGCTGCTGGCAGATGTGATCTGTCCTTGCATGTGTTCTGAATCATCTTTTCCCTTTCAAATCTGATGTCTGAACAGCTCTAGAAAGATTTTAAAAAAGAAACAAAAATAGCCATTGAAACACATGGTTCATTTTGAAATGGCTATAACTAATTCTTGAAGCATTTCAGGAATCACTCTAAATTACAGCATTTGTCATAAGTGAAAACTCATTCTTCTTGGAACTATTACAAACCAAAGTAATTTGCTTAAACCATGAAATATTGGGAACAAATCCCAAGGCCACTAGCAAACCAAATTCTAGGGAACATCTCCAAATAGTCAAACCATACAAAAGATGCTAGAAACTTACCAGTGGTTTGGAGAAGTCCTTTGGAGCTTGTCTGGTCTGTATTGGGGCTACCATTGCTGCCTGTGATGTTCGAGTTCTCATTTCAATGCACCCCTATGGCATTTCATTACTTTGGCCTGTTGATAAATGTGGCAATCTTGGTGCAATTAGCCTTTAGTGTGTGCTCTTCCTGTTGCTTCCAGACTCTTTTAACTGTGTTTCACACCACATAACAACAGCTTATATTTACATTATTATTATTATTTTCTAATAGCAAAAGTTCTCATTCTAAATGAAGATGAACTAAGACATTGTTTGTTCTACTAACTTTATGTATACAAACTAGTCTTCAACTTGTAAAATTCAAACAGGATTGTGATTTTTAGGAGACCGCATTGAGAAAAAGATTGAAGTATTCCCCACACTGAGTGAGGGAAATTCAATCATTTCTACTTTTATTTTCCCCTCTGTGACTAGTCATAGTGGAGCTTTATTTTTCTCTCTGTATAAGGTATGGTAGTTATTCCTTTTTTTTTAATAAGGGAGAAGTAAAGAGGGGCAGAAGGAACCAATTTGGTCTAGTGATTAAGGCACTAGGCTAGAAACCACCAAGCCTTTGAGTTTTAGTCCCACCTTGGTCATGAAAGCTGGCTGGGTGACTTTGGGTCAGTCATTCTCTCTCTCAGCCCAACTCACCTCACAAGGTCTTGTTGTGAGGAAAAGAGGAGGAGGAGGAAGGAGTATTAGATATGTTCGCCATATTGAGTTATTTATAAAAATAATGAAGACACTATAAAAATAAATAAATATGGGAACACTAGGATAAGGAGCAAAATGTGGTCTCTCTGTATGTACTGAAAACCCATCCCTTACAGGTCAGTTCTGACCCTATCTGTATAATTCCAGCCACAGGCATTTGTGGAGGGGTAAAAACTGATCAACATGTCCACAGCAACTACATAATTGAAGTCCACCCCCTAGTTTACATATATTGTTAATGTGGCTTACATAAAAGGGAGGTTTAAATGGTCCATGGAGGTCTTCCTGTCTCCAGGTTTTTGCAGATGCTAATACTGGGCAGGAAATGTGTCCATTCCAATGAATGACTGAGAAATATTAAAGCAAACAAGCAAATATTAGGTCATGCTTCAATATTTTTATTAGAAAAGAAAGCAGGATAGGCTCCTACCAATGATGCGAATGACATCAGTCACCATTTCTCCCCCTCCTCCCAATCAGAGTTTGGATTAAAGAGTTCTGCAAAGCTCAGATGCATCATTGCCTCTTTGGCTTCACTGGACCCATTGGTCAGCCTTTCAGAAATTCCTGTATCTTATCTGCACAGGAACCTGCATTATACAGACTTTGCTGCAGCATCAGGAAAGGCTCCTCGCATAGAAGTGGGCTGATCATAGACCTTTGAGATGGTGATCTCTCTGGCACTCAAAGATATGAAAAGAATAATGTGGAAAGTAGAATGGGTGGAAAATAGAACAGGAAGTACAAAATTTGAGCTTTGGAAAATGTGTGTTGTTTTAACTTCAAAGGTGGATGGATGCACCATCAACTAATCAAAACAAGAAACATACTGGGGCAGTATGAAATGGCTTTAAAGAACTTTCTTTGGGAAATGCTGATAAACTTAAATAGCTAATATACTGCATGGGATGAGGTCTTCAGAGGCACTGTACTCTTTTCATCTGAGTGCATCTGTGTCTTGTGAATGTCAGCTAGAGCAATGGTCACCAACTGGTGGTCCATGGACCACTGGTGGTCCGTGAGAAAATGTTGGTGGTCCACAGAAAAATTATTTGCATTTTTTATATTGCACTAAATCAGGGGTCCTCAAACTACGGCCCCTGGGCCGGATACGTGCAATGAACATTTGTGTTGCTGCAGAGAGTCTCTCCCTTCAGGGGAGCAACTGTTTCTCCTCTGAGTTTAGTCGGGTCCAAGTCAAAGTAATGGACACAAGAATTCTGAAGTAAAGATGGAGAAAAGTCCAGCTGAGACAACATCGTCCTTTGATTCAAGTAAGAAAAAAATGTGCATTTAAAGAAAAGTATCAAGAATTAATTGCATTCTTCGCATGACAGTACACTACTATGTAGATGCAGCTTCTTTTGCATTTAAACAATTCATATTTGAAAAAATAACTATTCTTAGGTATTTTTGTTTGTTTATACATTATGACATATTTTTTATGTTATTGTATTTCTATTTTATCCTACATTTTATCTTATGTTTCATATTGTTTTATAGAATAGAATAGAATAGAATTCTTTATTGGCCAAGTGTGATTGGACACACAAGGAATTTGTCTTTGGTGCATATGCTCTCAGTGTACATAAAAGAAAAGATACATTTGTCAAGAATGGTTGTCATAGGGTTCAAGTAAGCAATCAGGAAACAATCAATATTAATATAAATCGTAAGGATACAAGCAACAAGTTACAGTCATACGGTCATAAGTTGTTATTGTATTTTATTTAGTCCCCCCCCCAAAAAATCTGGCTTTAAGTCTAAATTTTTTAGATTTTATATGACTGTTATATTGTCTTTGCAGTATTTCATTCTTATTTGATCATTTGGTCAATTTGGTCAGTATCTTGCTGGTCCATTGACTACAGTTAAATAAATTTGATTTGATTGTGGATCCCAGTAACTGAGGCAATCAGCCTTTGATCTTGTGAGATTTTCCTTCCTTTCTTTATAGTAATTAGTAATTTGCATTCATTAAAGTGAAAGTATAGGCTCTTGTAGCAACATTTTTATTTGACTTATGAAGTTCATTTAAACAGGAATCTCAAATTGCAAAAAGAGCTCTCCCTCTGCATATGTTATTTCTCCTTGCTTTATGTTACATAACTCATATACAGTAGTACTGAAAGGAAGCCAAATTATGGCACATATTAAGGCTAATCAAATTCCCAACTACCTATATGCAGGACTGATATAGTTATTTTAGCCAGAGAAACCCCATTTTGCTTGGGTGGGGAAATCATGTTTCTGTCTTTGGGGGCCTCTCATTTTTGGGGCTCACATCCTGGTCCTAAAATTCCTGTAAAGCTAGGTGATAGCCTTATGAAGGAACATCCTGAAGGAGGGCAGCAGTGAAAACAAAACTGGCCCCACTTTCTATTATTGTAAACAGATGTTAGAATGCAGTAACTCCCCCTTCTTGTTCCAGATAGATTAGCTAGAAGGTTTTGTGTACATAATTATCAGGCTTATCAATTAGGGACCAAAGGGCTGTATTGTTTTAGTAATGAACCGCCCTTCTGGGAGGACTATCCTCTATCAGGGGTGTGAATACTTTGTTGCATGCTGCCTATTGCTTGCTAATAATCACGTGCCTTATTTTCCACAAGTCTATAAACTTTATGCTAATTTGTGTGTTGGGAGTTCTTGATTTGTGATGTAGAACACCTCTTGGTTGTACAGAATAAACAGATTGCAATTTCCCGCCTTGTGTAATAATTGGCTGCTTCACACCAGGGAAAAACAAACCCTGATTTGACTGGGCCAATTCATGGTTTGGCCATCATATACAGTATATCAGAAACTTCCCAGATGACTCAAGCAGTGATCGAGCCATGAAACTGTAGCAGAAGGCTAAAAAAACAAATGTTGGAATTATCAAGCAACTTGACTTCAACCCAAATCCTTTGGAAACTCTTATTATTGTCCTGAATCTGGTGCTAAATGGCCTGCCACTAGCTATTTCTTTTGAGTACAAAGGTAAAATGATGAAGAGTTAATAGTGGCCCATTCAGTATTATTACCTCCAGAAACAGGATCTTTATAGAGGGCCTATTCATCTCTGTTGTTTATACCCCACATCTAAGAAGTGGCCAAGTTACCCATGCAAGAAGTTGCCATTTGTCCACCTTTCCAGCCTATTCATGTGTATATGGAGTGGCTGGGGAAAAGGCATGGTATTTGTTTTCAATCCTTTAATTGTGAGGCTGGGAATAATGAAGGTTGTAGACCAAGGCCTCTGGAGGGTTACTAAGCTGGAGAAAGCTGCCTTACAGGAAGGAGCAACCATTTCTTGCTTGATATGAATTTTTCTCCTTATCTCAGTTTTTCCCTGTAGAATTCCTGGACACTTACCCGTTTCTTAGTAGGAGCTGCTTCCTCAGTGCGCCTCTAATCTCCATCTTTATTCTGCCTTCTGGCCTTAGGTTAGTACTGCCTTGCAGCATGAAATGATTCCTCCCCACCCACCCCTGCCACAGCACACACAAACATTTTGGAGCATTTTCTCTAGCTGGGATGCACTAATGAACTGTGGTGAAGATCAATAGGCTGATTGGAAATACTGTTGCTTCTCCAGTAGCACCTCCTGTATTACTGCTAATCAATTTTTGAACTTTTGTCTGGAAAAGTTGTCAGGCTTTGAGAGAAGAAGGCAGAAAGAAGATCTAGCCTGTATATGAGAGCTAGCTTATTTTTGCTTAAACTAGGATCATTTACTGCATTTTCAATCACAAGGGTATGAAAAAAACAAACTCGCTTTCAAATTGCAACAGACTGATGGCTTGCAACTTTGAGCCACTGTAGTTTTGTTCAAAAGCTGTATACTTTTCCCCCACTGAATATTGCCCAACTCATCCTTTCATAATATGCTGTTTGGCAATCTAGAATGACATGCCTGATTCCCTTGTACTCATTAAGGAGGTTTCACAATTATTTGAGTCTTGTATAGGAGCAATTGCTATCCTCTTAAAAGTCTAGTGTGTATCTAGCAGGATGGCTATCTAAGCAATTCTTATCCCCCCCCCTTTTAAAAAATCTTCTGTATTTGAAATGGAGAACCTACCATGAAGCTACTTCTAAGATATCAGACTGAGAATGCTTGCAGTGTGAATTGGGATGCTTTTCCTGGCTTTCATTTCATAATTCAGTGGAGGTTGAATTTGAAAAATGCTGTATGTCAGAATTGCTTTGTGAGAGTGTGGCCAAACATTGAATTAATAATAAAGAAATCAATCAATAAATCTTTCAGATAAAATCAAGGAAACATCTTCACTATGATATAAAACATTTATACTAAGTCAGTAACATCTGCAGAACAGTCAGTCTCACTAAAGCAATGCAGTTGCAAAGCAAGACTTAGCCTTTTTATGGCATATCATTATGTCCATGTCCAAAAGAGGCAAAGCTTGGACTGTAATGGTACCAAACTGGTTTTGTTAAATTGATGAAAGCAGCTGGAGCTGTGAAACCAACTTATTTAGCAAAAACCTTGAAAAAATGATTTGGGATTTAAACATTTGTCATTGAAACTTTTTATGACGTACAGTTGCTATTAAGTCCATTGTAGGAAGTTATCAAGAATTGATAGTAATTCAAAATTTCAAAAGAATTGACACAAGGCTGTAAGGAATTGTTAACACTTTAGAAGATAGACTCAAGATTCAGAAGGGTCTTGATAGACTCGAGCACTGGGCACTATCCAACAAGATCAAAGTGACCAGATTTTTTTTTTTTAAGCGGGACTGGACGGGGGCCGCCTGGGCGCCGCCATTTGTTTTGCCCTCTGCGCATGCGCAGAATGCTGCGCATGCGCAGAGGGCAAAACACAGCAAATGTTGGCGTCCAGGTGGGGGGGGGGAGGCGGGAGGGCGCTTGGATGCCTGGAGCTTGCGACAGGTAAGCTGCCGGCTGCCTCCTTTCCCCGTCTCCCGCCTCCCGTTCGTTGCTTGCCAGCCCGGCCGAAGGGGAGGCGGGAGGCGAGGAAAGGCCTCCCGAAGGGGAGGCGGGCTCCCGAAAGGCTTCGGCCGGGCTGGCAAGCAACGAACGGGAGGCGGGAGACGGGGAAAGGAGGCAGCCGGCAGCTTACCTGTCGCAAGCTCCAGGCATCCAAGCGCCGCGGTCTCCCGGTCGCCCGCCCGGCCCCAGGGCAACAGCGGCAGCGAGGCGATGGGGGGAAGGAAGGGGAGGGGGACGAGGAAGGGCTGTTTGCGCCGCCGGAGGGCTCAAACCGCCGCTCAAACCCCTTTTTCTGAGACTGCAGCGGCGACAGCTCCTCATCCCTCACCCCTCCACCCGCATCCCAACAGCAGCGGCGCCTCCGAGGGCGGGGCTAGGGATGGGGCGGGGGAAGGAGAGGAGGAGCAGCCTCCCTTCCTCCTCCCCCCCAGCAGGCAGCCGGCTCTCTGAAATTCCGCTTTGCTAGCTAGCACTTACATCGCTCCCAGCCGGCGCAGCCACAAGACGTGAGAGCGATGTAGAGGGCGCCCTGCTGGGGGGATTATGGCGCGCGGTATCCCTGCCACTTGCCTGAAGCCGGTGGTCCTGGTAGGACGGAGAATCCTGATCCGGCTCTCCCGCTGTGGCCACCTGCTCTGGGCAGCCGTGCCCCCCTCCCCTTCGCTGCTTTCCCCGGCTGCAGAATCGCCCTTTGCAAGCCACCGCCGCCGCCTCTACGCCCGCCTCCAGTGGAGCGCCTCTTCCTCCCCAGGCGCTTGGCGAACCCGCCTCTCTCCCCATTGCTGCCATCCCCGCGCCTCTCGGCCCGCTCACCAGGCGTCTCTGCTCCGCTGTCACCTGCCACTGCCTGGAGAGCCTTGGGCGCTCGGCGCCGTCTTCCGGCTTTCCTTCCGCGCGCGCTGCAGTCCCGCTCGCTGGGCAGAAAAGTGTCACCTTTCCTGGCCATTGGATGATTGCAATGCGTCACTTGCAATCATGCAATGCGCGATGTTTGGCGCATGCGCCACGGTTTGGTCACCACGGAGCCCGACATGCCTGCCTTAAAACTCCCCGAGTTTTAACTCCCCCCAATCTCCCACGCCGCCCTTTCAGGCCAATTTTTGGAAAGAATGCCCTAGTCGTGCATTCTTTTCAAAAATTGGGACTTTTTAGAGGATGGGCGGGACGCGGGACAAATCATTAAAAAGCGTGGCTGTCCCGCCAAAAGCGGGACGTCTGGTCACCTTAAACAAGATGCAGTTCAGTGGTGAGAAAAGTAAGTTCCTAACCTAGGCAGGAAAAGTCAGATGCAAAAGAACAGGATAAGCAGTACCTGGCTCAAATTAGTGCTTATTTAGGTATCCTAATGGGCCGCCTAAGTATGAGCCAACCAGTATGTTGCAACTCAGCAACTGCCTAAATCAACAGAGTCCTGGGCTGCATTAATAAAGTGATAGCATCAAGATCAAGGGAAGTGATTGTACTGTACTATACTGAACTGGTGGGGCCAATTTTGGAATACTGCATCCACTTCTGGTCACCACAATACAAAATAGAATCTGAGATCCTAAAAAGAGTGCAGACAAGAGCAACAAAAATAATAAGGGGTCTGGAGGCTAAATCCTATGAAAAACAGCTAAAATGCATCGCTAAATGTCTATGGAGATTCTCAGTCATCCAGGTCATGGTTGTCCCAGTTGCCTCTAAAAAAAGCACCTTTGGGACTAGGTATATTTAGCTTAACAAAGAGAATCCTGAGGAGAGACATGATAACAATCTTCCAATACTTGAAGGAGTGCCAGAGGAATAGTGTGTTAATTTATTCTCCATAGTGGGTGGAGCTAGCCGCCAAGATTGGGTATTGGCACAGCCTTCTAGCCAATTATGACTGAGTCTGGAAAAGTATAAAAGGTGGCTCTAGGCCTAGATTCCCCCTCTTTTGACTCAGTCACAGCCATTGACTAAGTGCCTTTTTCATCATCTATCTTCCATTAATAATTGTAAGTTTTTGGTTCTATTCAGAATTATTATTATTATTATTATTATTATTATTATTATTATTATTATTATTATTATTATTATTATTATTATTATTATTATTATTATTATTATTATTATTATTATTATTATTATTATTATATCCTTTCCCTTTCGAGCTCCTCAGGCCCCCCTTTTCTATATGGCTATACCTGGGTGAAGCAGTTGGCCGCAAGTCTGACTTCTGCTCGCCCCTCCAGCCGAAGGCCCAGCAAGATTTTTGTTTTTTCTTTTTCTCCATACATTAATTTCCGGCTGTGGAGGGAGTGGGAAAGGGCCCCCTTATCACCACAGGGGCAGCGGTGACCTCACCGCACATCTGGGCGTGGAGCGAGGCTTGTATTTTTCTTTTTCTGTCTCCTTGCCAGACACCAAGGGCCAACCTGACAGGTGAAGGCCTCTAACGTTGGTTTTCACAGCTGCTAGCCTGCCTGGGAGAGCCGAGGGGCCGAGGGGCAGAGCATGCTGCAAGATTAAATTTTTGGGTGCCTTGGCATCTGGCCGGTCCAGCGCAAGCGGTCCGAGCCAGTAACGAGCCTTCCGATCCCCAGCTGACTCTCAAAGATAAAGGGATCGGAAGCGCCGAAGACCTCGCTCGCAGCCAGGCCGGATTCGCGCAAGCCATCCGGACCGTTTTTGATGCTGCCTATAAACAGCTGTTTCGGCCTTGGCTGGGTTCGCGCAAGCCGCCCACGCCACATTTAACTCGCTTGCAGATCGGCCGGATTCGCGCAAGCCATCCGGACCGTTTTTGATGCTGCCTATAAACAGCTGATTGTAACCTTGGCCAGACTTGCGCAAGCGGTCAATGCCTCAAATAGCCTCTGAACACCAGCTGCTGTGCCCGAGAAGCTGACAGACAATTTGGCCAGACTTGCGCAAGCGGTCAGCGCCCAGCCAAGCCTCCAAACGTCAGCTGGAGACCTTCAAAGAGCTGAAAGCAATATTTTTGCTGGTTCCTTTTTTGCTCCCTGTCTTGTGCCTGCTTGCAGAGGAACAAACCCTCAGGGGCTTGTTCCCTCTTTTTTTGCTTGAAACTTCAGAAATCAGTCAGTCTGCTCCAGGGGACTCAGAAACTGACAGTTAGTGGCTAGGCCTTAGCAGACTCCTTTCTCCTCGGCTGGAACTAATTGCCTCAGGAGACAGTCAGCCATTTTAGGAGTGCCTCGTGGGTGGCCGCCATTTTGAATTACACAGGACCGCCCACTTCAAAAATTTTTCTCTTTTCTTTTGAGGCCTCCTTTATTTAACTTGCCTTCTGTGCAATGGCTGACAAGAGCCAGCAATCTGGCAAGGCTCCTTTGATCCAAGGCTAAGGTGACCAGACGTCCCGATTTTGGCGGGACAGCCACGCTTTTTAATGATTTGTCCCGCGTCCCGCTGCGTTTCTAAAAAGTCCCGATTTTTTGAAAGAATGCACGACTAGGGCATTCTTTCAAAAAATCAGCCTGAAAGGGGGGCGTGCGAGACTGGGGGGAGTTAAAAAAACCCACAACTGCAGCGCAGACGTTTAGTCCAAGGTCCCTCCCAGCTCTATTCTGATTGAAGTTGTCAGCCGCTGCGTCTCGCCTTGCTCCTCCTCAAGGAAGCTGCAGCTCTTTTAGGGTGCTGGCAGGAAGCCTGCCTCCCAGAAGATGCAGGAGCACCTTCGGTTTTGTCTTGTTCCTTCTGAACGGCCCAGGGACGTGAACGCTAGTCATTCATTCTCTCTCCCTCTTTTTCTGTTATTTTGCCGTCAGCCTCTGCAACTCCGGTAATTAACTGAATACACATTTCTGCCCTTTCAGCCAGTTTAGCTCTGCCTATAACCTCGCAGTTGCACCTTTCCTTCCTGCTCCTCACAGCCCCGAGCAGAACAATTTCCTCTCTCTCTCTCTCTCTCTCTCTCTCTCTCTCTCTCTCTCTCTCTCTCTCTCTCTCTCTCTCTCTCTCTCTCTCTCTCTCTCTCTCTCTCTCTCTCTCTCTGTGTGTGTGTGTGTGTGTGTGTGTGTGTGTGTTATGTGTTAATATTTCTCGTTCCTTCAAATGAGCTCGTTTTTGACTCAAATGACTGGAAGACGCAACAGAGAGCCCTGCAACGGCTTGGGGCAGGGTGGAGGGAAGAAAAAAGTGTGTTGCATGAAGGCTTTCTTCACCCCACCTTCAAATTTTTGTAGTCAATTACCCAAGCAAAGTTTTCATGAGTGTGATTTTCAAGGCTTTTTTATTTGAAACAATGAATCGGTCAAAGGAAAATACCAAGAGAGTGTCCCTTTTAAAAGTATGCTGTAAAAATAAAAGGACTGTAAACACATTTGCAAATGCTAAAGAAATAGCACATTGAAGTCATCCTCACTTCAGACGATGAGTTCATTTCTGTCTTCTCTATCTACTTCCTTCAATCTTGCCAAGCAGGGTAGCTATTTTTTCTAGTACACACAGTTTTGTCACATGTCCAAAATATGAACTTTTGCATCTGATAATTACAGAACCAGGATTGGTTCTTTAATTCTTCTTGCAGCACATGTTGCTTTCTCTATTGGTTACATTATATTTTTGATCTTGTGTCCTTTGCCTTTTCTGAAACGCTCCTGTTAGGTTGAAAATTTAAAGGTTTTGTTCATTCTTCTAAAAAAAAAATCAGCATAGTCTATAAAAACAGTTTTCATTGTTTTTATATCAAATACATTTATTGTAATACTGTTAATTTGGGATGATTTTGATTTCACTGAGATAAACTGGGACAATGTATGGTTTTGCTTTGCTTTGCATATAAGAGAAGTAGGATTACTCATTGATATAAATGTTTATACAGGCTAGACGTATTTTGTTTAATAAATTAATTTGATAGGTGCAAATAGGTGCCAATTGAAAAAGTAATCAAACTTAATAGATTGAAATTAATATTTAATATTTCTGATTTTGAATATTTTTAAAGTTTGCATCAATCAAACTTGGCTAATATTGCACAATCACAGAATAATTGTTTGCAGGTAAAAGGGACTTAATGTTTTCTAACCATCCAATATTGTATATCATGGGTGTCAAACTCGCGGCCTCACATTGCCATCACATGACATTTCATGATGTTTTTCCCATTAATGGAGCTGGGGTGGGCATGGCTTGCATGTGACACATCCAGCCCATGGGCCACCAGTTTGACACCTCTGTGTATATTGTCTTAATTTTTTCATTATGCATATTTTACTGTTTAGAAGGTATTTAAGAAATAAAATATTTTGCAATGCAAATTGAAAATGTTCTTATGGGAATGTATTAATTTGGATATATTATGTGATATCAAGTTGAATAGTGAACCTTAGCAACCACATAGAAGTTTTTCCCACATTGTGTAAAGAAAAGTTATGGAAAGCTTCCACTTCAAAATTTTATCTCTGTTCTTCATTTTAATTAAAATAGTTATATTCAGACTATAGTGATTTATATACAAGTGTTGTGGGATACTAAAAAAAAGGCATGCCCACAATGTTTGTAATAAGATGCAATGTTACGAATATCAAAAGGTGTAGAAGACAGTGTAAACATAGATTTTTCTAAAATAAAAGTTTTGTAAAGAATTTTATTCTTATTTCATTCTATTTAGGTTTCACTCTTTATTTAAACAACAGTTTATTTTTGTGTCACCTTGTGTCACTGTGCTCTGGTTGTAAGTTAAGGGCTACCTATATTTTTCTCCTAGATGCCGAGAGAGAGAGAGAGAGAGAGAGAGAGAGAGAGGGAGAGGGAGAGGGAGAGGGAGAGGGAGAGGGAGAGGGAGAGGGAGAGGGAGAGGGAGAGGGAGAGGGAGAGGAGAGAGAGAGAGAGAGAGAGAGAGAGAGAGAGAGAGAGAGAGAAAGAGAGAAAGAAAGAAAGAAAGAAAGAAAGAAAGAAAGAAAGAAAAAGAGAGAGAGAGAGAGATGTTAGGAAAGAAGAAAGATGAAAGAAAGAAAGGAAGGAAGGAAGGAAGGAAGGAAGGAAGGAAGGAAGGAAGGAAGGAAGGAAGGAAGGAAGGAAGGAAGAAGACAGAACACAGAAAGAAAGAAAAGTTAGGAAGGAAGGAAGGAAGGAAGGAAGGAAGGAAGGAAGGAAGAAAGAAAGAAAGAAAGAAAGAAAGAAAGAAAGAAAGAAAGAAAGAAAGAAAGAAAGAAAGAAAGAAAGAAAGAAAGAAAGAAAGAAAGAAAGAAAGAAAGAAAGAAAGAAAGAAAGAAAGTTGTATGGCCGCCCTGAGTCCTACGGGAGTGGGGCGGCATACAAAAACGACCAAAAATAAATAAATAAATAATTTTTAATCAGGAGCCCACCCCGGTCAATGGTGTACATCTTTACCAATGTTAAAATCTGGTCACCTTATCCAAGGCCCTGTCGGTACCTGTCTCTAGTGCCTGGGCCGTCTGCTTCCATTTGAGCTCCTCTGCATTGCTCGGCTTGTCTTCAGCCTGGTAAGTGTGCAGGCAGTCTTTGAGAGTGCCGGTGGCCATCTTGAAGTCTCCCACAGGGTGGCAGCCATTTTGATTGCCCTCAGAATTGAAGGCACTAAGGGCGTGGCCTTTTTGTTTCAAATACCAAAAGTGGGCAGAGACCATATTGAAGCCACATCAAGGGCGGTGGCCATTTTGGATGCCCTTTCTTGCCGGTGGCCATTTTTAAGGCCTAGTATGGGCATTGGCCATTTTGAAAGACCAACTAAGGGCAACTGCCATCTTGTTGACCTCATTTAAGGGCGGTGGCCATTTTAAGTGACTGTTTGGACCTACTAATTTACCCAGGCCTTTCTGAGGCCTACCTTGTTGGCAGAGGCCTTAGATAAATATGGATACTGTTATTCTAATTGAGCTGACAAAAATTCAGACTAGCTGCCTGTAGGTCTGCCTCAGGAGTACCTGTTAAAGCATCAACTTAGAATGAAGATTCTATCTATATTTTAAAAATGGCTTGAACAAGGGCTTTCAGCAGAATTTAGAAGTAGTAAGCTACAGATCTCACATAAAAGGAACAAATGAGCCTAGTGAGTAACTCCAGTAACAGTTTAAAACCAAGCTTTTTTTTTCTGGAGTCTGTGAGCCCAGCATAACTGGAACTATATACAATGTATATAACTATATACAAACTATCAATTTTTTCCAGTATTTGAAAGTATCAGTTTTTCATGAACTGAACTTTAAGACAAAGAGACCATGATTTGTAAATTGGAGTTGATTTTAAAATGATGCCTTTTACAAAGGATATTGCCCCATCCAGAGTACTCTGCCCTACTCATTCCTACCTAGCATCCCCCAGGAAGGATGCCAGGGAATTCTCATTAGCTCCCTCTGGCATTTGGAACCAGACAGCCCCACACTCCAGACAGCTCCACCCACAAGCCAAAATCAACCTACTGCTCAATCAGCAGCAGCTCAAGCGGATGTCCAAGCTAGGTCAATGGAGTCCACGGTGGTGACGCGCTGGATGGCCTGGCTTTGCAGCTGGCCAATTGACATGCGGTACAAGTGGAAATTAGCCTCTGCCCCAATCACCGGGCAGTCCTTGTTTGGTGAGGCCCTGAATCCCATCCTGCTTGAGACTAAGGACAAGCGCAAGGTCCTTCCCTCAGCCACCCGGAAAGCCCCTTTCCGTGCCACCCCCTTACCAAGGAGGGCTTCCAGGGGGGCCTTCCAATCTTCCAATAGACATCAGGGTAACTACTAGGGACAGTATCAGGGGCATAGCCAAGGGCAATGCAGTTCCCATCAGAGATTCTCTTCGGGCCAACCCTTCAGGGGTAACCAATTCATACGGCCCTTTAGAGGGGCCGGCGGTCGCCCTTTCCACCAGAACAAGTAACCTCCGGCCGATCCTCCCACAGGGGGTCGCCTGGCTCCCTATGCCAGTGGATGGGAGGAAATCACCAATGATGCATGGGTTTGTGAGACCCTGGCTTCAGCGCTCTCACTTGAATTCATTTCCACCCCCACCCCCCGAGGTTCTTCTCCGCTGCCCCTTGTCATCAAATTCTGCAAAACGGGTCCTCATGAATCAGGCCATCCAGCACATCCTGGACATTCGAGTCATCTACCAGGTGCCTGAGGACCAACAGGGGCAGGGCTTCTACTCCATGTTGTTTGTAGTGCCCAAATTCTCGGGAGGATGGAGAGCCATTTTGGACCTCAAGTGTCTCAACAGGTATGTCATCCATTAAAAAAAAAAATTCAAAATGCACACCCTGAAATCAACTCTGGCAAGTGCTCGGAAGGGAATCTACTCACATCCATAGATCTCTTGGAGGATTACCTCCACATCCCAATTCAGCCATCTCACCGCCAATACTTACGGTTTTGCTATGCAGGGGTGCATTATGAATATGGGGCGCTCCACTTTGGCCTGTCCTCAGTGCCAAGGGTCTTCTCCAAGGTCCTGGCAGCCTTGACCGCTCACTCAGATCCATTTCCATCAGGATCCAGTGCTATCTGGACGATATTCTCATCTCCTCAGCCTCCCCTTCTCAGGCTGAGAAAGATGTCCAGGTAGTGCTTAACACGCTGGAACTCCATGGCTTCTTGGTCAACCGATCCAAGAGTCAGCTTGTCCCCGCCACCAGAATTGTCCATCTGGGTGCAATCATTGATTCCCTGGGGTGTAAGGTGTACCTGTCCCAGGATCGGAGAGACAGTCTATTGGCTTTAACCCAGCAAGTTCTGAGGCAAAACTCAGCTCCACTGAATTTGCTGTCCTCCCTCCTGGGCAAGATGATTTCGGCCATTCACATTGTCCCATGGGTTCACTTACACTCCAGAGACCTCCAATGGCTCCTTCCCTATCAGCGTCAGGGAAGGGCCCATTCCCCAGTCAAAGTGAGACTCCAGCCCTCAGTCAGGAAGTCTCTGATTTGGTGGACCACCTCTGCTGTCCACAGGGGCACCTGCTTCCTTCCCCCAAGACAAATCTTAGTCACCACCGATGACAGCCTATCGGGTTGGGGGGCACACGCGGAAGCACAGGTGGCACAGGGCACATGGTCGTTAACTGAGACAACTCTAAGCATAAACGTTTTGGAGCTACGGGCTGTGTTCCTTGCTCTGCAGCAGTTCAGACCTCTTGTGGAGAACTCTCATGTCATGATACTTACTGACAATGTGGCCACCAAGGTCCACATAAACAGACAGGGTGGGACCATGTCAGGACAGCTCATGTCAGAGGCCATGTGGTTGGGGCTATGGGCAGAACAATACCTATTGTCTCTTTCTGCTGAACACATCTCTGGGGTAAGCAACGTCAGGGCAGACTGGCTCAGCCGGAACCAGATAGACCACTCAGAGTGGAGCTTACACCCAGACCTTTTCCACCAACTTGTGGGTCAATTCGGTCAACCTGTGATGGACCTTTTTGCCACCCTGGGGAATGCCCAGCTGCCCAGGTTTCTGTCCCAGTATCAAACTCAGGGGGCGGAAGGGGTGGACGCCCTCCGCTGCACCTGGCCTCAGGGGTTGCTTTACGCTTTTCCCCCCATCCCCATCATTCCGCAGGTCATCCAGAAACTCCTGGAAGAAAGAGCCGAGGTGGTACTTCTGGCACCCGACTGGCCAAGGAGAACCTGGTATGCCGACCTGGTCTCCTTGTCGGTCTCACCCCCTTGGAGGATCCCTCCGACAGAGTGGTCGCTGCTCCAGGGGTCAGTGCAGCATCCAGAGCCGCACTGGTTGCAACTGACCGCCTGGCACTTGAGCGGCTCACTCTGAGGAGCCACCAAATCCCTGAGGACATTATGGAGGTCTTGCTTGACTCTCGCAGACCGTCCACGCATCGTATTTATGCAGCCTCTTGGAAGGCTTTCTGCTCATGGTGTGCTAGGGAGGGTTATTCCCCACTGGATCTTTCGGTCATAAATGTCCTTTAATTCCTACGCCAGGGGCTAGCTAAGGGTCTTTCCCCGAGTACCCTCAACCGCCAGATTGCTGCCCTGTCCATGGTGCTGTCTTGTCCCTCTCTGGGGAAACTCTCTGCTCACCCCTTAGTCTCCAGGTTCCTAAAGGGCGCAATGAATAGATGCCCTCCTGTAGTGCATAGGTATCCCACCTGGGACTTGTCCAAAGTGTTATTAGCACTCATGGGGGGCGCCTTTGAGCCTTTGCACTCCGTCTCTCTGGCCACCTAACATACAAGGTGGTTTTCCTGGTGGCTGTCACCTCTGCCCGTCGCATTTCCAAACTGGCAGCCCTTTCCATCAGGAGTGACCTCTGTGTGTTCCACCAGGACAGGGTGGTTTTGTGGTTGGATCCCACCTTTCTGCCAAAGGTAAACTCTTACTTTCATTGGGCTCAGGAGGTGGTATTACCTTCCTTTTACCCTTCTCCATCCTCAGACATTGAAAGACAGTGGCACCTCCTGGACGTGAGGCGCGCACTGGACACTTACATACAAAGGACCTCTGCCTTTCGCAAGACTGAGGTCTTGTTTGTCTCTTTCCACCACACTTCCTTGGGGAGGAAAGCATCCTCTGTCATGGTGGGTCGGTGGATTCATAATGTCATTAACACTGCATATGAACAAATGTCCTTGCCAAGACCCACCAGGATTACGGCCCATTCCACATGCAGTGCAGCCCCCACTGCGGCTTGGAACACGAGGGCTTCCATCGAGGAGATCTGCCGGACTGCCACTTGGGCATCTCCAACGCCATTTGTCCGGCACTACAGACTGGACACTTTCGCCTCTCAGGAGGCTGACCTTGGGCACAGAGTGCTGGAACAGGTAACATTGGAGGGCGGTGGTCCCAGCCAGAATCAGGAGGCCCTCCCTGGGGACTAAATTACTTTGGTATGTCCCAATCTTGGCGGCTAGCTCCACCCACTATGGAGAATGAGACGTTGTACTTACCTGAGACGTCCATTCTCGTAGGGTGGAACTAGCCGCCAAGTCCCTCCCTTCTAACGTGTTCTGGCTGGACGAGGAGCCTATTACTCGTATAGTCATTAGGTATCTAGGTGTATTAGTGTACATAGTTATCTTCTCTCTGTAGGTAGTTAGGTTAGGTAGTTAGGTCTCTCACATATCAACTCGTGTAATTTTTTGTGATTGGACAGTTAATAAACTTGTTAGATTGATGGCACTTGAGTCTGGCATTTATCCCTCGTCAAAAGAGGGGGAATCTAGGCCTAGAGCCACCTTTTATACTTTTCCAGACTCAGTCATAATTGGCTAGAAGGCTGTGCCAATACCCAATCTTGGCGGCTAGCTCCACCCTACGAGAATGGACGTCTCAGGTAAGTACAACGTCTCATTCTCCATAGCACTTGAGGGTAGGAGAAGAAGTAACGAGTGGGAGCTCATCAGAGGGAGATCTAACCTGGAAATAAGGAGGAATTTCCTGACAATGGGAACTATTAAGCAGAGGAACATTTGCCTCCTTGAATTGTGGCTGCTCCATCACTGGAGGTTTTCAAGAAAAAAATGGACAACCATTGTGTAAAGATTCCTGCCTGGGACAGTAAGTGGGACTAGCACCTCCAAGGTCCCTTCCAACCCTATGAATCTATGATATTTCAAATATACTGTTACCCAATACTATTAAAATTACATTACATAAACTGTAATTTTCAGTGTCGATAGAATTGTAAGCAAATTATACATGGTATAATCTTTAATAGCAATGCTCAATTAGTTGTTACTTTGGGTCCACATTTTTTGAATGTTGCCTTTCATCATAAATCCTATTATTGACTTACTGTCCATAGGTAGTTTTTTTTCAGAATCTAATGAAATTTCTACTTGGTTTATTATTGTAAAGTGCTGAAAAACTAAAATACATATTTCATTTGATCAGTTATATTTAAATGTAAGGAAAGAAGCTTTGAGTGAAAAAATAATGCAAGACAAAAGCAATGGGGAAAAATCCTTACAATTAAGGATAAATATATTCAAATTTGGTCACTATCTTTTTCTTCATCTTCTAACACAGCGGTTCTCAACCTGGGGGTCGCGACCCCTTTGGGGGGTCGAACAACCCTTTCACAGGGGTCGGGAGACTTTGCCCGGATGCTGCCATTTGGGTTCTTTTACCCTCTGTGCATGCACAGAACGCTTTGCGCATGCGCAGAGGATAAAAAAACCCAAATGGTGGCGGCGTGGCGGGGGTCGCAGCGGCGGGCGTGGCGGCGGGATGGGTTGCGATGGGGTCGCGGGGTCGGGGCGCGGGTCGCAGCATTAGGAAGGTTGAGAACCACTGTTCTAACACATTACCTTACATTGTTCAAATGTTTTCTGGGCAGGTAAGGGCTGGGAACAAGATGGAAACAGTATTGTGAATACCCCCCCCCCCAAAAAGAGGTTCCTGGGCATTTCCATATCATGGTTATGTGCAAGTAGGAAAGGCCATTAGTGTTCATTGTTTCATTTATTTGAGTTCCAGATTCTTAGAAGACATTCCCTAAAGTCCTTAATGAGATATATAT